>OY728125.1:2027263307-2027888307 GCA_963277665.1 Viscum album
ATCATTTTATACTAATTCCTTCATAATTATAACCTATTTTGAAAAATCTTACCTAATAGCTCTCTTTATATCTTGGGGAAAAGAAATATAATAAAGGGTGAGCTAAGATTCTCAGTAATGGTAATAAAGGTAGACAAAAAATAATAAGGGAATAAGAATAAGAAAATAACTTTTGAAAATTATATCCTGTATATCAAAGATCATGATATTGAGTTATGGAATAAATTGTAGATGTTCATAATACATTAATCATAAAATAATCAAATGACATAATTTTAGGGGGTATAACATAAGACATTAAATTATTTAATTCACATAATCATAGAAAATTATTTTTATATTAGTCAAGGATCACTGCCAATATCATCATAGTTTAAAATTTTTCTTACTGAACCTAGTTCATTCCTTATTAATCCCTATATTTCTGAACTCAGTTAGCTTATGTTCTAATCCTATATTACTAAATCTGGTTCACTTCTCGTTCCAATCCTGTCTATCTCATGAGATATAAATATTTACCCAATATATTGGAGGGAGATATAAGTACCACCCATCACATAATGAAAACCATACATATGTGTTCCATAATAACATAAATATTTCATCATAGAAAAACTCATGAAAATAAATGGTTTTCATAAATATTTCACACATCACAACCCATGAAAAATAAACGGGTGTCATAAATATCATTCCATTGTTTATATAAACCAAAAATAATAATAATAAGTATTTTATTATTGAAAAATATCTCTTTTAAATAATAATTAACATCAAATAATGATATCTAATATGGAAAATAATTTAGATAGATCCCTTGAAATAATTCTTGAGAAAAATGTCATTTATGTTTTTAAAAGCATTTTTTAAATTCCATGACATTTTTAAACAAAATAATATTTAAAATAACCTTGTAATATTATATAGGAAGCTTCAAGGAAGTATGTTTTCATGAAAGTGGAAATATATTTTCATTTCGTATAAGTTAAAAAAATTATTTACATACTTTTTTGGAAAAGTCACAAAGAACCTCGTTTGGAAAACATAAAAAATATTCATTTCAAACAATTTTGTAAAAATGAAAACATGTGTAAAAATAACTTTAAACAATTGTGGAAGAATAGTTTAAATATTATGGAAACTATTTTTAGGAATCATTGAAATGTAAGATAAATATTCCCCAGTAGATACTTATGAATATACAATCCAGAATAATAAAGAGATTGTGAAATCAACCCTTACCTCAGGTCTGATTTCCTTTATACATATCTAAAAATAATGAATAATTGTTTAAAGAATTTTATTAATTTATACCAGAACCATATTCATATTTATGATATCATATATGATAATCTTATATCATCTTTTCACCTGTTTTTTAATAATATTTAATTATTACCCTTCTTTTAGGTGTTAACTACATCATTTTCCAATGCATGTTTTGTCATATAAGTCCATATTCTTGTGAATAAAATATTTTTATATAATATAAATAATTATATTAAGGTAATATATTTAATTTTTATTCATTATATACATTTATATAATCAATCTTGAGTGGTGAACAAGGAAAATGAATCGCATCACATTGTGGAGACGGTAGGTCGTACGTACGTACGAGCAATGGTATTATTCCCTTAATGGTGAAATGGTAGTGAAGTGAATAGTATATTAATTTTCTTATAGAATAAATATAATTTTATAATTATCACACACATATATATATTATTTCCATCATTATACCAATCCAAATAATGTTTCAATCAAAAACATATTACACCGCAGCGTAGAGACGGTAAGCCGCACATACGCAAGTGCGGTGCTTTCATTTTTATTAGGATGGATAAAATGTGGAATATGGTTTTTCTATAATCATAATAACATATCAGAATATAGTTTATTCTAAATTTATTACTTTATAATGTAAAAAACACATTAAGATAAATTATAAGAATAAATAATCTTGACAGATTCGGTAGAGATGGTTACCTCTTCTTGAATGAACATCCTTTAGATCTCCTCTTAGGGACACTAGGGTTGGTATTTTGAGATGACCAGAACCTGTATAATGTGTCTAAGGAAGTTTATAAGATAAATTTTCTGGTTATGGTCATCTGTTAAAGCTCAAAGTGATTAGAACAAGTGAGGGAGGAGGTGTCGTTTTATAATTGAGGTGAGAGGGAACTTTTGGAATTTCAAAAAATATTAATTTATAAAAAATTAAATATCAATCCAAATACCTCCAAAATTAAATTTATTTGAATTTATGGTGATATAATGTTTTAATATCATCAAAAAATATATTATAGACTTGTTTTGGTATTATTTAAAACTTTATCATTTTGATTAGCAATTATTTAACCAATTTTAATTATATCTTAGTTAATAAAATTTTCAATATTAAAAGGTTGTAATTTTTACTTATTTCACATTAATTAGACTATAAATGAAACATATATAAAATTTTAGACCATATTATAATTATTTTGTATTTTTAAAGATGTTTTAAGATTTTCAATTAATTTAATAAAATATTATTTTTATAAAATATCATTGGTGTCAATTTAAACACTCTTCATTACTTTTACTTTTAAAAATATCAAGTTAATAGGTTAACTTGAAAAAAAAATATTTTATTATATCCCCAAAAAATCAAGGTAATCGAGTAAAAAATTATCACATTAATTATCTCAAATTAATTTTATTTTAATACTTTTAACAACCTTTATTTCATATTTACATTAATAAAATAATTATCACATCAATGTTGAGTAATAATTTAATTTACTTATTTATTCACTAAAATTGAAAAATAAAATACCATAATGAATATAAAACTATTATATTACATAATAATATTTATATTATAATATATATTTTGGGTAAAACTATATTAAAAATGATATATTATTTAAAATAAGAATGTGACATCTTTGAATTTTTATTAAATAAAATATTATAAATATCATAATTTTATCTAAGTGGCTCAAAAAGTAAAAGATAAATTTATATAATTAAAATGTTTCTATTAAGTTAAAAATTTATATTTATATTCATTCATGAAATATAATTTTTTCCCATGTGAAAAAATAATGGATATTTAAGACAAAGAAAGTGACATTTCTTGACTTTCTTTAATTTTAATATTATTCAATTCATTTTCATAGACATATATCCATTAAATAACTTAATTTATATAATTATGTTTTAAGGATAAAATTACCTTCATATAATTAAAAAATTTCATGGGTTAGAATCATTTTATTGTCCTTATTATTTTATTATTAACTAAATTACCCAATTTAACAAAATTTACCAAGGTTACTATTCCTATTGGAAATAAAGGGAAATATTAACTAAATTTAGTCCTTTTGAATCCAAATTTGGAATCCATTTTTAAAAATTCAAAATAAATAAGATGCATACTTAAATTTAAAATGAAACAGGTAAAATGCCATGAAAAAAAGTTTTTTGTAAAAAATGAACTTTTAAAACATAAAATGTTTTTTAATAAATTATTGTATAAAATCGATTTCAAAACCCATAATTAGATTATTTTATATAAACATTAACTAGATAAAATTTAAAACTAATAAAAAACATAATTATTCCTTATATATACTTTAAAATAAAATATATTTTTCAATAAAAATCAGTATATTCACTATTCCATAAAAATAAATGTTATCAGATAATTTTAAAAAAATAATTTTAATATAATTATAAAATGATAAATTAAAAACTGAAATTAATTTTTAGAAATCAATTTTATATGACTTTTAAAAATTAATATTCATTCATAAAAAGAAAAAAACTCATTTTTGAAGAAAGCTAATTTTTTATGAATAAAGTGATATTTCTAAAAATTGTATGATCATTTTATAAGAACTTATCAATATATTAAAATTGTTTTAGACCTATATATTTATTTCATAAAATATTTTTTCATGTTTATTTATTCTAATTTAATGGCTTGGTTTTAACATACATGTAATAATTATGTGGTTCATTAAAACTCACGGTTGTGTGAAATGTAGGCTATTAAAATTAAAATTATTTAAAGAGAAATATTTATTAAAATATTTGGTTGTTACACAAAGGTTTAATCACATCCCCTTTATAATCATCATTGGATCTGAAGCATATTAGTTAGGGATGAGTGATAGTTATTATCTAGTCCACCTTATATGAATTAGATTCTATATAGGGATGGATGTACATGGTCCATAGAGGAGTACCACTAATTAGGCTGGTTGAGAGAATCTAGTTTATTGTTGACATAGGGATACATTGATAGACCACTAGATGGTTCTGACCTGATTATATCTAGGATCTCTTAACAAGATGTATAAGAATTTTTCATTAGTATGTATACCATAATATTTTCTTACTTTATCTATTTTACTTCATTACTATTTCACCGCCTTGTGGTTATTTTTTGTTATACCGCTGGGTTTACTCTTATATTGTGGTGCTAATTTTACAAAAATGGTTTACTTATGAAGTGACATATCCCTTACTGTTTACTTTTAAATACTTAAATTTGAGTTTTTTATTGTATTTAAAAAGGGGATTTATAAAAGTAATATTTTAAAATAATGATTAAAGTAAACTTATGATTTTTTTGGAAACTATTTTTTAGCTTAAAAGGTTTTTTTTAGGGAAACTAGTGGTTTCTTATTTAAAATGATATAAACCCACTTTTTATGTGTATTCTCAAACAATTTTTTATAGTTTGTTTTAGGAAAAAAATGTATAAATTCTATGGTGTTTAACTACTAAGATATCTATTGTAACAAACCCAAATCCAATACCCCACAGTCAGTGTTTACCTTATTACATTAGCATTGATACAAGGGATATAATCCTAAAGAAATGGCTCGTTTATTAGTCTTGATGAACCATATATATATGATTCAAATGTTACATTGAAAATACATAACGTAACAAAATTATTGAGTATTTTATATTATTCACAATATACTTCTCCATATCCTGGGAAAAAGGAAACAGATAAAGGGTGATATCAAATAATCAGTAAGATTTATATACAGTAGAATATATCATGAATCGATAAGTAAAAATCAATATGAGAAAGTTTATAACTGAAAAAGTATTCCATTTAATTGGTAACTTGAGTATGAAATATATCCATGGATAATATTAATGCAATAATATCATCGATAATCATAATTGTATTCTCAATAAAGAAAATGCTTAATATTGTACATCTTGATTTCAGACATCATGATATATATATCATTAAATCCTTGTGATATGAAGGTTTAGTTGATGGTTATCTATACACCAGATCTCCATTTAATACTATAATACTAATTTTCCTCCTGATACTTATCAATTCATAGAGTGGCTATATAATTCTAGGGCCCAACCATCACTACATGTCCAATAAATTTCTCATATATTGAATGATCAACTTAAATTCATAAAAAAATATTCCTTATCGACAAATTTTTATATTAAGGAGTATGGATTACCAATAATTCTCAAATCAATCAAATAAACTTAAAAGTAAAACACCATATATAGAAAAGGTATACATTTTAGGAAATAATCATATAAATGATAAAAAGAATATGGATATTTAAGAGAAATTCAATTTCTAATGATCATAATAAAGTGAATATTTTAAAGGAAAGTTAATGTCTATAGAATTAATAAAGAAATGAAAAATAAACATAAAAACGAGATTTTATAGTTAAATAGATTCTTTTAAAGAATATATGAAAATAGAAATTAAATATTTAAAATAAGTTTTCATTAAATATTTTTTTAACCATTGAAAACTTATTGGAGAAGATAACGATTTTAAAACAGTTATGGTAGAGGGAAAGTCCACTAAATCCATATACATTAAAATAAAATAGTCTTTTTTTTATAAATAAAGTTGAAAATGATTCTTTTGGGAAAAATTATAAAGATTCCTTTAAAACTTTGTAAAAATTCTAGGATAACTTAAATTTTCCCAAAAAAACTTGTTTAAAATAATTTCAAAAAATATGGATATAAAATAAAAATATACCCAGACAAAATAGGTATAAGATAATATTTTATTCTAAACATTTCTATAGAAATAGTAACTTAAATTGAATAATTAATCATTATAAGGAAATGGATATTCATGTTAAATACCTAAAATGGTCAGTATATACACCTCATTAAAATAAATAGGTGTATAATACAAAATATGTTTCAATGGAGTGGAAATTGGGATGAAATACCATAAAAAGATAGTATCATTAAATATATAATTAATCAATTATGTGATTATGCATTAAAATGTAAATCTAATCAAAACCATTGTAAATACAATATAAAAAAATCGCATGATATTTCAAATAAAATCATGTCATAACATAGTTAATGAGGTAAAAGTATATCCTATTGAATTGAATTTGAGTTAAGAAACTCCTTACCTCAGAATCGACTTGTCACATATTGTAACATCCTGATCCAAGGTTCCACGCACTCATGCCATGATCCGGTTTTCTACATGACCTCAAGTGCACCTACCTATAATCAAGAGGATTCTGAATAGTAGCGAGGGTCTAATATCATCCATGGGGAGACTATACCCTCTTTTTAGAGTAAAAATACAATGGAAAATAAATAAACAATATCTATATATATATATATTTGCATAACCATAAATATTTCAATATCACGTGATTACCAAAACTAGAAATACAATATCTAACATAATGATAGATATTCCATGTTAATGTATGTGCCAAGTTTCAAAATGAAAACCCAAAAGTAAATACACTGACAACTCCCTTGTGGGTCCCAAACCACGTGTGGTTCTCTCATCCATCCTCCACCCCAACTCATCTATCTAACATAGAGTCCTTGCCCTAATCCTATCCCATAACCATGAAATCTATCTAGGTACTGATCTAGAAGCCCGAGTAGGGTGCAGATACAACATAGTAGGCCACCTCCAACAGTGTCTAAAACAATATCCAGTCAATAACAAGTGTATGCAATTGTATAAATAAAAAATTATAATATATAAATAAATAGTTATCACATCTTTAAATTATTCTTTATTTAGCCACATAAACTCCTTGGGTTCCCGATGACACCCAAACTTCAATACCTACTTCGGCTCATGCCAATGACTAAACTATCCCTAAGGTATAGAATGCCTAATAATTCCATCATAACCATTCTATTTCTCATTTCATATCTCATAATTACATTATTTCCATTCTAGATCTCAATTATTATATGAATTTCTTTGTTACTATTCATCATTTCATTAATTAATTTAAAAATTAACTAATTTTCTCAATCCCATTAATTAACTCAAAAAATAATTAATCATTTCAGTCCAATTAATTAAACCAAAAAAATAATTAACCATCTCAGTCCTATTAATTAACCCATTAATTAGTTAATCACCTCAATACCATTAATTAACTCAATAATTAATTAATCATCTTAGTTTCATTAATTAACTTAAGAATTAATTAATCATATCAGTCCTACTAATTTAATAAAAAATTAATTAATATTCTCAATTTTATTAATTAACTTAATAATTATTTAATCATCTCATTCCCAATAATTAACTCAAAAACTAATTAATCATCTCAATCCTATAAATTAACACGATAATTAATTAATATTCTCAGTCCTATTAATTAACTCAACAATTAATTAATCATCACAATCTCATTAATTAACTCAACAATTAATTAATCATCTCAATCCCATTAAATAACTCAATAATAAATTAATCATCTATCAATCATTTAATTCAGAAATATCATTATCCTATAATTAATTCAATAATTAATGATTCATAATCTATAATTCCAACATCCCCAACTTCACGTATTTCCTCAATTAATTAATTAATCAAATTAATTAAATAAATAAAATTATCAATTAATAAACATCTAATAGAAATTATATAATTACATAAACATAATTTTAATCAATCTATAGGGATTTTAATTATATAGCACCTACCTCAATTCCTTAATGAACGATTAACTAATAGAAATCCACAAAATTTGAGCGACACAACGATGTAGAATCATATCTGAATCTAAAACTCAAAATCAAGATCAAAAAATATAAATATCCTTAAAATATAGATCTAGATCCTCAATCTTAGATCTATATCCACAAAACCATGTCTAGATATAATCAAAATGAGAAGAAAACCCCTTTATTGAGTGGAAGAAGAAGCAATAGGTATTGGAATCTAAGTGGGATGTGATTCATTTATTAGGAGATGGGTAGATCTTCAATTTAGGAATTGAATCATGAAGAATGGAGGTCGAGAAGGCTTAGAATCCATCTAGGAGGCTCTAAAATCATGAAAACATGATAGGGTTGAATGGGGGTTGAATAAAAGTTGATACGGTGGTTCTGGTGATTAAAAATATAATTTTTGGGTGAATTAAAATTTATGCATGGTTTTTTGGTAGGGGGACATGGTTTATGTGACCTATGAACCCAAATCATGCACCTATTTTATATGTGTGCATGGATACTCCTAAGAGGATGCACAGTTTGACAAACTATACGCCAACAGTGCAATCCTCCTTAGTCCAGGGTTGCACGGTGTGTTGGGATAGGGAACATAGTCAGGGAACACTGTGTGCCACCTATGCATTACCCTCACTTTTTTAATTTGTCTCAATTTTCATCTCCCAAACACACCCCAAGGTAAAACTCAACCAAACAATTCTCAAATAAGGAAAAAATAATACCTAAAATCAAGCTTGAGTTATCTCCAAAAAAGGCTAGCATCTTACAATCTCCCCACCATATAACATCTTGTCCCCGAGCTGTACTTCCAAGCATAACTAAGATTCTGAGCCAAAAAGATCGGGCAACTAAACCCTCATATCTCCTTCTCTCTCAAAAGTTTCCTCCAGAACATATCCATGCTTCTACAATTTTTGAACCATCTACACGGTCTTCCCTCAAAACAGTTTCTCACTGTGATCTAACACATGTATCAGATTCTCCTCAAAGGATATTTCTATCTCAAGATCAATATAATCCACATCGATGAAATGAAAATGGTTAGGGTGATACCATAAAAGTTTTGACATATGAAAAACTTCATGCATAGAACTTTATCTTTTTGGAAGATATAATCAGTATGCCATAGGACTGATTCTCTCTATAACCTCAAATAGTCCATTGAATCTGGGCACCATCTTGCCCTATATCAGTGTCATGTACTGACCCAATATAGGGGACACCCAAAGGAATACATGATCACCCAATTTAAACTCTAGGTTTCATATATTTCTATCATCATATAACCTATTTTAACACTAATTTATAGTCATACATTTCTGAATCAACTGAACCCACTCCAACATCTCCTGTACAAGACTCAGTCCCAACAAATATGGATTGTCGATTTCTATTCATCACAAAGTTGATCTACACCACCTACCCTAAAGAAACTTGTATGGTTCCATTTTTATTGTTTCCGAATGAGTTTTTTATAGGAAAACTCTACCAAATCTATATTCTTCTCCCATGATCCATATAAGTATAGGACATTCACACTAATCATATTATCAAGCACCTGTATAGTATGCTTAGACTTCCCATTTATCTATGGGTAGAATATCATAACCAGTAAAACCTACATACCCAATTCCTTGTACAATCTATACAATAAGAGTGAAGTAAAACCCGAGATTCGATTTGAAACTATAGTTTTTTGCACCCCATGAAAATGGAATATCTTTCTAACGTACAAGTGTCCCAACTAATCCACAAATAAAGTCTCTCATATAATAAATAAATGTACTACCTTTTTTTATACAGTCTATAGTCACCCAAATAATGTCATTCTTATGAGTCATCTTCAATATTCCTACCAAGAAATCCAAAGTTACGTCATCCCACTTCCATAATGAAATAGGAAATGGTTGTAGTAAACCACGTGTCATTGATGCTCAGCCTTCACCTATTGATAGGTGTAGTATCGTGTCATGAAACCTTATATCTCATTCTTCATGCCCAACCACCAAAACTTTCATCGTAGGTCATGGTACATTTTCTCCACACCTAGATGAATTACCCACTTCGAGGCATGAAATTCCAATATTAGCTCCTCCCACATAATCATAGGCACAACAGCCTAAATTTTGACGTAGATGATATCATCATCGTCTATCAACCAGTCTGATGGTGTCTCTAAACCCTCAAGGATTTCCCTCAAATATATAAATTTTGGATCCTCATACTTCATATCCCATATCTGTATCAAAAGTGCAGAATCCACTAAAATAGATACCAGAGTCATCTACTCCTGACACTCATGAACCACCACATGCATCTTAGCTAGTATAATCACCATCCTCTACTCCGTACTAAACTCCCGAATATCCTGAGTCTGAGTTTTTCTTCTTAAATCATTAGAAACTCGTTCCCCTTCTTGGGAATATATACTAGCTCAAAATTAAAATATTTCATAGACTCAACCCATCTCTTCTACTAAAGACTCAAATCCCACTCTGAGAAGATATACCTTAATCTCTTGTTATCAATAAAAATGATAAACTTCTCTCTAAACAGATAATTATTCCAATACTTCAAGTCATATTCTACTACAGCCAATTCTAGGTCATGTGTAGGGTAGTTCCATTCAAATTTCCTCAACTACCAATACCCATACACCACAACTTGATCTCTCTACCCCAACATTTCTCTGATACATATACTAGAAGAATCATAATAAACCATATACTCCTTACTTATCTTAGGTAGGGTCATGATCATTGTTGAATTCAAACACTTCTTCAACACCTAGAAAGTATTCTTGCATGATTCTACCCAATTAAACTTTATCCCCGTTTTTTTAATCAAAAAATAAGTGCTACTAAACGGTAAAATTCTTGGATAAATCTTCGATAATATCCATCCAACCCCAGATAGCTACTTATGTTGAAAAAATTTATGGGATAATACTAAGAAACCACTGCCCAAACCTTATCTAGATCCACTGACACACCTTCCTCAGAGATGATGTGACCTAATAAATGTAACCGATCAATACATAATTTACATTTAGATATCCTGGTGTATAGATAATTATCTCTCAGTGTACTCGAGATAATGTCAATATATTGGGAATGGTTGTCATGAGTCTTGTAATACACTAATATTTCATCTAAAAAACTTCAATAAACTGATCCATGTATAAATGAAATATTCTATTCATCATATAATAAACATTGTTGGTGCTTTTTTCAACCCGAATGGAATTACAATGAACTCATATAGGCTATATCTTCTTGTCAAAGCAGCCCACAATATATTAGAAGGTCAAGCTCTCAACTGATGATACCCTGATCTCATGTTAATCTTGGAAAAGATGAAATCTCTTCTCAACTGGTTAAAAAGATCATCAATTCAGGGAAGTGGTTACCACTTCTTCACTTTTATTCAATTCAACTTCTAGTAATTGACACACAAGTGACAACTCTCATTAGCCTTCTTTGAAAACAACAAAGCTGATCCCCAAGGGGACATACTCATATATATAAAACCAGTATCCATCAAATATTCAAGCTAAGTCTTGAGATCTTGAAGATCTATCATCGTTTTTATGTATGGTGTAATAGAAACTGGTTCAGCTCCTTGCATGATCTCAATAGTAAATTCCACATATCTCTCTGTTGGTAGCCCTTAGAAGTCTTCAGGAAACATATCCTAAAACTAGTCCAAAATAGGTTGAATGTGATATTTATTTACACCTCTATCATCTATAAATAGACTAGAAATCTATGCTAGGAGATCTCCCGGTTGCTGAGAAATTTTCCCTAGTCAGCCTTCCCGGATATGCCACTATCCTCGATGAATATAGTTGTCACCCTTTTAACATGTAAAGGTTACTCTCCTATGGTAATAGTCAATATGGGCTTGGTATGAAACTAACCAGTACATAACCAAAATTCGGTCAAAACCTAACAAGTCTATGATATAGAGATTCCCCATAAAATGATACTCTCCGACTTTGAGAGAACATCCCTGGCACAAGAAAATTTCCCTAGACCACACTCCCAACGGTGTATCAATCATCAACACCCTGCTCATGAACTCCATTTTCATGATCAAAATTATCATATGTTTTATAGAAATAATGTAATGAGTGGAACTGATATCAAATAAGGAACTAGAAAATTTAAAATCTACAGAAATAGAACTTATAAATGTTGATCATCCAGCCTCACTATCCATAAGTGTAGCATGTAATGCATAAAACTGTCCTGCCCCTCTTCCCTATAATGTAGTATGAGTCCATTGAGCTTCACCACTTAGCCAATATGGGAACTCTTTCTCATAAGTATTGTATACAATACCTATACCTCCATGTCTTGAAGAACTCTAACTATGATCCTAGTCTGGTGTAGAAAATACCTTTCATACACTATGATTCTATCTAGATACCCATCATTACTTGTTTATCATAGGTTCTTGTATAACTACTATAGATGTCCCACATTTCTGACATATCAGTACTCTATTGGTGGTCAAGGAAAATGTTTATGATAGTGTCTTGGACTACCACATTGCTAGAAAATCACTAGAGAAAGGTCATGTGTAACTAACCATTCCCCCTGGCCACTCTATTTTCCACTACTCTTTTTAAAGTTCCTGTTACGATGCTTTATGATCATGGAAAACAAACCCCCAAATCATCTAGTAGTATCCATATGTCATGCAATATAATCCTCCTTCAGGTTCCCCTAGGCTTTGAGATCCTGATTCACCACTTCTGAAAACTTCTTCTCCCTGAAATTATTTACCTGGGACTTAATTTCACATTTAATTCCTTCTTGAAATAATTTTTATAAAGTAGCCTCATCCACTGTCAATTATAGAGAAAAGTATTGAAAATATATAATTTTTCTAGTATAGTATATCATAGATATAGTCCCCCAAGTCATTCTCATGAACTCAGCTACTCCCACCTGCCTCAAAATCTCTAGATAGAAGTTCTCCAAGAACATATCCAAAACATTCTTGCATAACATGCCATCAGTTAGTACAGTAAGATATTGAACTTACCAAAATTGATTTTCTCATCCTAATAGAATATATGTATCCAAATTGAACCTCTTCTTAATAGGAGTCTCCAAGTGGTCAAGTATACTCTGTATTGACTCAATCCAAAACTCAGCTCCCTCTGGTCCACCCTATCCAACAAAAGTTTGAGGATGTCATAACTGAAACTCCCTTGAAAAGTCATACATACTATTCACAACCCACCCTAGGTCTTTCTACAATAATTTCATGAACTAAAGAAAGTTATACCAAAACTTCTCCCCAACTTCCTCATATGGCACTATCGGTGCATAACTCTACAATTCCAAAAAAAACTTAAGATATTTCTCGCAATTTGAACACATTTATGGGAAATACAAAAAAATGCCATGACAAGTCACTTCAAAAACATCACTATGTGTTCAAAACTAAGGCACAATTACTAACTTTAACCATTTTACATCTAGGTCAGGTTTAACTAATGATAACTCATTTTTAATATTCAGGTTTTCTCATTTAGAGACCCAATTATTCTCATCTTTCATCATTTTATCCCTTTAAATTTTATGTTAGGAAACATTTTCCATTTAATTTCAGAAGCAAGGAAAAATAGTTCAAGTTCAACAACTTACCCCAAACCCATTTTTTTATGTGTGCCTACAATGATGCATGTAAAAAAATAATTTTGAGTACCTAGAATGATTCATTCTTACTCAACTCTCATGCATTACTAGGCCACAACTCAAAAATCAACAAAACTCTAAAAAAATAATGATCACATCACACAATGATTGTGCCAACCAAGGTGAAATAATATTCAACTATAATAGAAAATTGTAATAGTAACAATCTAACCCTAGGTACTTGGGTTCTATCCCATACATGGGTTAGCTACTACGATGCATGATCTCATAACCAAGACCTCAAACTTCATTGTATCATTTTAACCTATCTCAAATAGTAAGACAAAAGAAAAGAAAATAAAAATATTCAAATATCACTTTGTAACATCCTGACCTCAGTTCCACACACTGATGCCACGGGCCAGTCCATAGTGTGACCTCAAGAATTCCCCCTCATAAACTAGAGGATAATGAATAATAGTGAGTGTCTAATATCATTCATGGGGAGACTATACCCTCTTTATTATAGTAAAACATCAGTAGAAAATAAATAAAAAATAATTATATATATATATATATCCATAATGAGAAAGATTAATATCACATGATAACCAAAACTAGAAATACAATATCTAACTAAATTATAGATATTTCATGCTAATTTATGTTCCAAGTTTCAAAATTAAGCCACAAAATTAAATACACTAATAACCCGTAAGTGTGTCTCTAACCACTTCTAGTTCCCTTATCCATGATTCACCCCAACTCATCCATCTAACATAAGGCCTTTTCCCTATTCCAATCCTTCAACCATGAAATATATTCATGTACTAATCAAGCAGCCTGAGTAAGGTGTGAGTACAACTCAATAGGCCCCCACCAACAACATCTAAAAAAATATCCAGTCAATAACAAGTGTATGCAGTTGTATAAATAAATAATTACAATGCATAAATAAAAAGTCATCACATCATCAAATTATTCTTTATTTAACCACATAAACTCCTTAGGTTCCCATGGACACCCGAACCTCAATACCTTCTTCATCTTGTACTAGAGTCTAAACTATCCCCAATGTGTATAATTCCTTAAAATTCCATTGTTACCATTCTATATCTCATGTCTTATCTCATAATTCCATTATTACCTTTTTATATCTCAATTATCATAATAATTCCATTGTTACCATTAATTATTTCATTAATTAATTCAACAATTAATTAATTGTCTCAATCTTATTAATTAAGTCAATAAGAAATTAAGCATTTCAATCTTATTAATTAACCCATAAATTAATTAATCATATTAATCACATTATTTAACCCAACAATTAATAAATCATCTCAATCCCATTAACTAACTCAAAAATTATTTAATCGTCTCTATCCCATCAATTAACTCTATAATTAAGTAATCATCTCAGTCCTATCAATTAACTCAATAATTAATTAATAATCTCAATCTTGTTATTTAACATAATATTTAATTAATCAGTACATTCACATTAATTAACTCAATATTTAATTAATCATCTCAATCCTATTAATTAACTCAATAATTAAATAATTATATTAATCCTATTAATTAACATAACAATAAATTAATCATCAAAATCCTATTAATTAACACAACATTTAATTAATCGTCTCAATCACATCAATTAACTCAATAATTAAATAATCAAACCAATCTCTTTAATTAACTCAAAAATTAATTAATCATCTATCAATCATTTAATTAAATAATCTCATTGTCCTGTAATCAATCCAATAATTAATTATTCATAATATATAATTCCAACATCCCCAATTTCACATTTTTCCTCAATTAATTCCCCAAATTAATTAAGTTAATAAAAGACTCAATTTCTAAACAAATCATAGCAATTATGCAATTATATACACATAATTACAATCAATTATTTGGGATTTGAATTTTAGACCCCCTACCTCAATTCTTTGATGAATGATCACCCAACGAAAATCCCCAAAATTTTAGTGGCACAATGATGTTGAATGATATCCAAATCTAAAACCTAAATCATGATTTAACACATCAAGACTCTTCAAATCTAGATCTATATCCTCAATATTATATCTATATCCACAAAACCATATCTAGATCTAATCAAAATAGTAATAAAACCCTCTTCATGAATGAAAAATGAAATGAATAGGAATGATAAACCAAACATAATATGATTCTCTTACCAGGAGAGGTGTAGATCTTTGATTTGGGCTTCAAATCCCAAAGAACAGATATCATGACGTCTTGTAATTTTTCTAAGAGGCTCTAAAATCTTGGAAAAAAATCTACGGTCGAATGGGATTTGAATAGGAGTTAATATGGGGGTTCAAATGATTAAAAATATAATTATGAGGTGTATTAAAAATCCATGCATGGTTTGTTGGGCAGGGGTGAATAGTTTTACATAGCTGTGCACCTAAACTATGCACCTATTTTATATGGGTTCACGGTTACGCCTAAGAGGGTGTATGGTTTGACAAACCGTGTGCCAACCATGAAATCCCCCCACTATCCAGGGTTGTACAGTTTGCTGGTACATGGTGCATTATTAGGGAAAACCATTCACCACCCATTCACTTCCATCCCTTCAATTTTTCTCAATATTCACCCAAACACACCCTAAGTTTAAACCCAACCAAATTATTCTCAAACAAGGGAAAAGGAATACTTGAAATCAAGCCTGAGTCATCTCCAAAAAAGGTAAGGCTATTACACATACGTTATTTATCTTCCTAAATAATAAAGTTATGTTAATTATTTAGTTTCTTAAGAAATCATTTCAAGATTATTATTCCTTTTATTTTATTTATTACCATGTTATATATATTTTATTAATTATTTAAGTTTATGTCAAATGTTTTGATGACATTCAATTTGTATATCCAAAATGACTATGGTAAAAGAACTCATTGTTCTATAATATCTATAATAATAATCATGGAATAATTATCATTTTTTTACATCAAGTATACTTTTATAACCAATAAATAAATATGGTTAGAAAATTGAACTATGTTACAATCCTGGAGATGGTAGGTCGTATGTACACATGAGTGAAATTTTCCATTTTTGAATGATATTGATGGAAAGAAGGTATGTATTACTTTATATTTCTATAATGATAATTATATAATAAATACCACTTTATTTATTTAAATAAACTTAAATATATTATCCATGTGACATGGTAATGAAAAATTAATTACAGTACTTCTTAGATGTGTAATAAAAATGTATGCACGGACGGCGTTATCATTTATAAATGAATGGAAAGTTAAGAATATATATGATTTATTAATTTTAAAAAAATTATTAAAAAATTCATTAATATCATATATAAACACTAAATCCTTCATTAGAACCCGTCATGAGAGGTGGTAATGAAAAATTAATTACATCAGTTTGTGTGGTGGTTGTCCCCCATATACATGAATGATGGTCTCATTTCCCATTTAATGGAAAAGGATATGGATATATGTTATTCCAATATGTTAAAACCTCGTTATATGTGAGATAATGATGTTAATATATTTTCTTGGTTGAATAATTTTTGAAGGAGCTGAAAAAATAAATAAAACAAAAATTCTTGGTTGAGAATGATACCTCTTCTTGAGACAACCACCTTAGTATTATTTCCATTTCCGTCCTAGATTGGATTTTTGATAACAAAAATTCCTCTAAGATGTGGGAAGGGATGTAAGTAATGTATTTGGGTAGATATTTTATAAACCAATTTTTTTTATCTGTAAAGAAAATATGATAAGTGATTCCCTTTTATAAGTGAGGGGAGGGAGACTTTTTGAATTTTATAAATTTTTAAATTAATATAAAATAATTATCAAATTAAAATAAATTAAAACTAAAAAAATTAGAATATATGGTTAGGATATATTTAAATCATGAAATAAAATAAAATTTGGAAAAGTTTTGGTTATTTTTTTACCCTTATATTTTAGTTTTAACCCTCTGTTAACGCTTTTGACGATTACCGTAATATTAAACTTTTCAACACTTTAAGGGTAAAAAATGTTATCATAAAATGAAAAAAGACCCATAAATAGGACATGGTATATTTTTTAAACCGTATATCATTAAATTGGATGAATATTGGTTTTTTATGAATTTTAAATCATTTAATAAAATGTTAATTATCATAAAATATAATTAATGTCGTTTCAATACTATTCATCTAATTTAACTTTAAATACATAAATGAAAAGTTGTAATTTGAATATAATCCTTTAACATATCACTAAAATGTTATATTTTTTTAAAAAAATATTGTAACATGATAATTTTTTAAAAATTTATTAGTTTTACTATTTTTAAAATCATTTATTTTATTTTTCTATTAATTAAAAAAATATTGTTTTGATGTTGCACAAAAATTTAATGTAATTATTTCATCACTAGAAATTTTGAATAAATTACCATGATAAAAAAATAATTCATATTTAAAATTTCTATTTAAATCAAAACATAATTTTTATCTATTCATATCATAAGTTATTATAGATATTTAAAGAATGAAAGTGATATTGTTTACTTTATCTCTCACTTAAATATTTAAAAGGTAAAAATCAAATAAAAAGGAAAAAAGTGTTCATATTTTAAAATTTTGGATGATTATGTATGAAATGGACCCATCCAATGAAATTATAGAAAGTTTTGGGTTGATTTTTAAATCTGTATCAAGTTATTTTAAACCTTAATTAGTCAATTTATGCTTACTGTGATGACAATTATTTACTATGGTTTGTATTCATAATGACCAAAAATAAAAGAAATATATTTACCAAATTTGGAACTATTGATTATAAATATGGAGCACAATTTTCATGATTCGGTTATAATAATTGGAATAAATTTATTTAATATTAAAAAGAAAAACGTAACAAAAGATAATTTTTTTGAAAAATGTATTTGTAAGTATAAAAATATTTTTATACTAAATTAAATAATAAAATTGAATCTAATAAAATTAATTGGATTATTAATAATATCAAAGAATTAATTTTACTTTTAATCCATTTTAATACAAAATGTTACTTTTTAATTATTGAAATAAAAATATATTTTTGAATAAAAAATCGGTATTTTTCAATATTCACTGAAAAATCAATATTTACAGAAAAATCCAAAAAAGTAACCCAAATATAATTTTTATATTATTATTTCAAAATTTTAATTTTATAAAAATTAATTTTATAAAGTTTTCAAAAAATAATTCTATTATTTTCTCATAAAAAGCAATAGAAAATATTTTTGAAGAAAATGTCTTTTTGAAAAATAAAATGACTATATTAAAAAAACTGAGCCATTATTTCCTAAGAATTAATAAATAAATTTTTATTGATTATGACCTACATATATATATTATAACTTGGTTAAAACTATTCATACAATTCAATTCAATATCTAGTTTATAATGGTCATATTTAAATAATATTATTTTGTGGTTTGTTTAAACTAGGTGTTTCATGTTGCGTATGGTTTCAAACATAGTGTTATTTCAAATTCTTAGGGTATTAAATTCCCCCACCCCCACCACCACAACCTTTAGTAAATTTCATCCTCACAATTTGAACATGTTTTTGTTAATAAAGGGCTTTATATTTGAAAATTTCTTGGTGTAAAACCCACATTATTAAAAAGGGTTAATAAAACATCCTCTTAAAAAGAGGGAAAGAGAAATACAAAGGTCATCTGGAATAACATTGTACTAGGTTTCCAAATAAGATAACCTTAGTATGAAGTGAAAAGATGGATGTGGAAGAGAAAAATATTCTATATAATAATATAGAGTGATAGAGAACATGGTTAGGAAAAATTTAACAACCACAAAACCATAAATCTATAATGGTTGAAAAGACCATCAATTTATCAAAAATAACCATAATATGGTAGCATTTTTGTTTCAAGATGATTTTCCAATATTTGATAAATTACTAAACCATATAGTCTATGAATGTTAGGAAATATATTTACTTGATTTATATATATTTTATAATCATAATTTCATAATTTGGCCATGTTCCAATCAATTTCCACTTCATCTCCTACTCCAGGAAATAAACATCCAAGATGATTTTTTTATGAATAAGGAACTGAAATTTACTTATAACATATCACATAATCCCCAAGATGATAAAACATTTTCCTCCTATCTTTAAATTTAAAATAAAATTTAAATATTTATCACAAGGTTTGATAATATCCAAAATTTAGAATGCTTCATATAAATAAATAATACTTTTTACTTAAATATTTACATAATAACACCCAAGTTTCAATATAGATTATTCCAAAAAAACAACCTTATTTCCCAATTAACTTAAATAAACTCCAAATTAATGAATGTTTTAACCTCAATGGTGATCTGTTGACTTTTAACATACATTACCATAATTTAATTTTATTCTTTCCAAATAATCTTTCATTATAAACAACGTGTTAAATCTATAGGTTGTATATACTTCAACCCAGTGAAAAATCACAAAAATATTGTTAATCACCATGATAAATTACTATATGGTATAATAATTTAGTGATCTTTATATAAAAATATCATCATTTAAATTTAAATATTAACTCAAAAGGTAGTCCTTAGATTAACCATAAATATCACTAAAAATATCACTTTTTCAATGAATCACCTTTTAACCAATAAGATTATCTATATACTATTATCCAATAGACCATAACAAATAATATACTAACCCAAAGGGTTATTTAATCCAACATATGGTATTCCTTATAAATCCCAGTAAAATCTCCAAATCACTTAAAACTTTAAAAGGGTATCTATTCCTTTAAACTTATGGAAACATTAAACATATAACCCCATAATGACGACTAAAACTATTAATTTAACCACTTATGAAGACATATATGATTCTAAAGACCAAAAAAAATTATTCCTCAAATAAAATCACAAAATATTTCTATAAATATAATAAAATTCATCAAGTATGGCATAAATAACTTTTCCATTAAATCACTATCCAATTTCAAGGTCCAAAAAACTATCCCATTTACTTCATGACATTACCAATAAATCAATTTTATTTTTTATTGGTACCTTTAAACATATGTTTTCAAATACTTAAAAGAGATATATTATGGAACATTCATTATATGAATCATGATACTTATATCCGTAATATTATTGATATACCACTTCTATAAGATAATTCTCATATCTCATTACATAAACACTTCAATCCTTAGACATTAATGATTTACATTGCATGGGATCATATTTCATTAATGATTTAACCCTTTTATGCGGTAATTGGATTAGATAATTCCTGTATTCCATATATATAAGACATTAAACTATAAATAGTACCTTTGGATGAACTTCATATCCCTCGTTAGAACTCGTAATTTTTCTTTGATAATTCATTGATTTATGACCTTCTTCTCCACACATAAAAAATTTTACATTCCTTTGAGACATTCTCTAGGGTTTCTCTTTCCAAATTTATGAAATTAAAAAAACCTATATTTCTTTCCTATATGTTCTCTACCATCCAATCTCTCAGATAACTATATCTTTATCTTTTTTAGTGGTTCTGATAGTTGGTTAAGGTGCATGTTGTTAATCATGTATCATAATAACTGATTATGCATAATCACAATATATTTCTCTCTAGTAATTATCCAATTTGGTTGCACATAATCACTACATTTTCCGTCACATTCAATGTTAAAAATATTCATTCTAGTTCTACCCATCAATTAAAACAAAAAAACATAGTATAAAAAACAATAATCATAGTGGGAAACCACATAATTTCTACCTTACAATAATTTTAGGATGTTATTCCATACTTTAGACTTTTTCTCAAATTTAGTATTAGGGTTATGTTCCCCAATCTATATTTTCCTAAATATCATTTCCTAGTTTTATAATAAACATTCTCTGATACAATCTATAACAACCCCAACTCTGGTAACCCAGATCTGATGTCTACTTTATTATATTGGCATAGATAAAAGGGATCTAAACTTGAAGGACCGATCAGTTTAGTATCCTTGAATAAGAAAACACATATAGGATTCACCTATTACATTGTAAACAAATATCATTGGAATATTATTGAATCTTTAATATTATTCAAAATATCCTTCTTCATATCCTGGGGAAAATTAAAAAAATAAAAGGTTATCTTATATTATCAGTAAGAGTTACATAAAATAGAAGCTGTCATGATTCAATAAAAAATAATCAATATGGAAAGCTAAATAAATAAAAACACGAGCCAATTAATTAGTAACTTGAGAATGATATGGATACACAGATAATATCAATGCATTAATCATATAGAGAAGCTATAAGCATAGAACCTCTAATTGTTGATGGTCCAGCCTCACTATCCATAAGTGTAGCCTACACTGCATGAAACAGTCCTACCCTATTCCCTATGATGTATTCTGAGTCCCTTGAGCTTCACCACTATAATGATATGGGAAATATTTCCCATAAGAATTGTATCCAATACCTCTACCTCCATGGTAGGAAGAACTCTAACTAACATCTTGGTGTGGTGTAGAAGATCCCTTTCATACACTATGATTCTATCTAGATACCTATCATTACTTGTCTATCATAGGTTCTTGTATAACTTTTACATATGTCCCATATTTATGAAATATCATCACTCCACTGGTGGTCGGGGACAATGTCTATGATAGTGTCTTGCCCTACCACATTGGCGAAAAATCACTAGAGAAAGGTCATGTGTAACTGACCTTTCCCCCTGGCCACTCTGTTTTCCACTACTCTAGTTAATGTTACCATAACGATGCTTCATGATCATGGAAGACATACCTCCAAATTATCTAGTATTATCCATATGTCATGCACTATAAGCCTCCTTCAGGTTCCCCTAGGCTTTGAGAGCCTAATTCTCCACTTTTGAAAACTTCTTCTCCCTGAAATTATTCACCTTGGACTTAATTTCTCACTTAATTCCTTCTTGAAATCATTTTTTTAAAGTATCATCATCCAATTTCAATGCTAGATAAAAGTATTGAAAATATATAATGTGTCTATTATAGTATATCACGGATATAGTCCCCTATGTCAGTCTCATAAACTTAGCTACTCTCTCTTTCCTCAACATCTCTAGATAGAAGTTCTCCAAGAACATATCTAAAACATCTTTGCATAACATGCCATCAGTTTTTCGATTCAGATATTGAACATCCCAAAAGATATTTCCACATCCTCATAGAATATATGTATCCAAATTTACCTTTTTCTTAGTTGGAGTCTCCAAGTGGTCAAGTATATTCTAAATAGACTCAATCCAAAACTCAACTCCCTCTAGTCCACCCTATCCAACAAAATTTTGAGGATGTTGCAATTGAAACTCTCTCGACAAGTCATACATACTCTTTACAACCTGCCCTAGGTCTCTCTCTAATAATTTCATGAACTAAGGAAAGTTATTCCAAAACATCTCTCCAACTTCCTCACCCGGCACTATCAGTACCTCAGGTTCTACCATTGTATGATCATATCTAGTTGTGTTCTCATGTCTTCCTCTCAATAGAAATTATTTTGGATGCATAACTCTAAAATTCCAGAAAAAACCTTAAAATAATTCTCGCAATGTTAACACATTTATGTGAAACACAAAAAAATGCCATGACAAGTCATTTCACAAACATCACCATATGGTCAAAACTAAGGCAGAATCACTACCCTTAACCATCCTACATCTAGGTTAGGGTTAACTAATGATAATTCATTTAAAATATTCAGGTTTTCTAATTTAGACACCCAATTATTCTCATCTTTCATTGTTTTATCACTTTAAATTTCTTGTTATGAAAAATTTTCAATTTAATTTTAGAAGTAAGGAAAAATAGTTCATGTTCAAAAACTTACCAAAAACCTGGTTTTTTATGTGTGCCTAAAATGATGCAAGTAACAAAATAATTTTGGGTACCTAGAATGATGAATTCTTACTCAAATATCATGCATTTCTGGACAACAAGTCAAAAATCAACAACCCTCTAAAACAATAACAATCACATCACACAATTATTGTGCCACCCAAGATGAAATAATATTCAACTATAACAGAAAATAGTAATAATAACAATCAAAACCCAGGTACTTGGGTTTTCTCCCATAGATGGGTTAGATACTCCCATGAATGATCTCATAACCAATACCTAACTCTTCCTAGTCTCTTATCAACCATTCCCAAATTTTAATAGAAAATAAAAGAAAAGAAAACTATCCTAATACAACTTTGTAACATCCTGACCTAAGTTCCACACACTGATGCCCCAAGAAAGTCTACTATGTGACCTCTAGAATTCTTCCTCATAATGAGGGTCCAACATCATTCCTGGGGAGACTATAACCTCTTTATCATAGTAAAACCTCAGTGAAAAATAAATAAAAAATAACTATATATATATATATCTATAACGAGAAATACTTTAATATCACATGATAACCAAAACTAGAAATACAATATCTAACTAAATTATATATATTTCACGTTAATGTACATTCCAAGTATCAAAATGAAGCCACAAAAGTAAATATATTGATAACCCCCAAGTGTGTCTCAAACCAATTCTAGTTCCCTAATCCATGCTCCAGCTCAACTCATCCATCTAACATAGGGCCTTTTCTCTAATATAATTCTTCAACCATGAAATCTATTCATGTACTAATCAAGCAGCCTAAGTAAGGTGTGAGTACAACTCAATAGGACACCACCAAAAACACTTAAAACAATACCTGGTCAATAACAAGTGTATGAAGTTGAATAAATAAATAATTACAATGCATAAATAAAAAGTTATCACATCATCAAATTATTTTTTATTTAACAAAATAAACTCCTTAGGTTCCCAAGGACACCTAAACCTCAATACCTTCTTCAGCTTATGCTGGAGTCTAAACTATCCCCAAGGTATGTCATTCCTTAAAATATCATTGTTACCATTCTATATCTCATGTCTTATCTCATAATTCCATTATTACCATTCTATATCTCAATTCTCATAATAATTCCATTATTACCATTCATTATTTTGTTAATTAATTCAATAATTAATTAATTGTCTTAATCTTATTAATTAACTCAATAGAAAATTAATCATTCTAATCTTATCAATAAACCATCAATTAATTAATCTTATCAATCCCATTAATTAACCCCACAATTAATAAATCATCTCAATCCCACTAACTTACTCAAAAATTAATTACTCATCTCAATCCCATCAATTAACTCTACAATTAATTAATCATCTCAATCCTATTAATTAACGCAATAATTAATTAATAATATCAATCCTCTTATTTAACTCAATATTTAATTAATCAGTTCATTCACATTAATTGACTCAAAATTTAATTAATAATCTCAATCCTATTAATTAACTCAACAATTAACTAATTATATTAAGACTATTAATTAACTTAATAACAAATTAATCATAAAAATCCTATAAATTAACACAACATTTAATTAAATATCTCAATAACATCAATTAACTCAATAATTAAATAATTATCTCAATCTCATTAATTAACTCAACAATTAATTAATCATTTATCAATCATTTAATTAAATAATCTAATTGTCCTATAATCAATCCAACAATTAATGATTTATAATATATAATTCCAACATCCCCTATTTTACATTTTTTTCTCAATTAATTAATTCCCTATATTAATTAATTAAATAAAAGACTCAATTTATAATTATATCATAGAAATTTTGCTATTACATACACCTAATTTCAATAAATTCATTAGGATTTGTATTTTAGACCCCTAACTCAATTCGTTAATGAATTATCACCCAACGAAAATCCGAAAAATTTGAGTGGAACAATGATATAGAACAAGATCCAAATATAAAACCTAAATCAATATTGAACACAACAAGATGATTCAAATCTAGATCTAGATCCTCAATCCTATATCTATATCCACAAAACTAGATCTAAGTCTAATAAAAACAGTAATAATAATCCTTTCTTAAATGAAAAAATAAATGAATATGAATGGGAAACCAAGAGAGATATGATTCTCTTACTAGGAGATGTGTAGATCTTTGATCTGGGCTTCAAATCGCAAAGAACAGATGTCGAGAAGTCTCAGAATTTTTCTAAGAGGCTCTAAAATCATGAAAAAAATCTATGGTCGAATGGGGTTCAAAAAAGAGTTAATATGGGGGTTCGAATGATTTAAAGTATAATTATCAGGTGAATTGAAAATTCATGCATGGTTTTTTGGGCAGGGGCACACAGTTTTACCTAACTGTGCACCTAAAATGTGCACCTCTTTTATATGGGTCTGCGGTTACTCCTAAGATGGTGTATGGTTTGAAAAATAGTGTACCAACCATGAAATCTCACTCTGTCTAGGGTTTCATGGTTTTCTAGTATAGGGTGCATTATTAGGGAAAATCGTGCACCACCCATTCACTTCAATCCTTTCAATTTTTCTCAATTTTCACCCAAACACACCCTAAGGTGAAACCCAACCAAAGTATTATCAATCAAGGAAAAACAAATACCTGAAATCAAGCCTGATTCATCTCCAAAAAAGTTCAGGATCTTACAAATATGTTTTTTATCTTCCTAAATAATAAAATTATGTTAATTATTTACTTTATTAAGAAATAATTTCAAGCTTATTATTCTTTCTATTTTATTTATTACCTTGTTATATATATTTTCTTAATTATTTAAGTTTATGTTAAATGTTTTGACGATATTAAATTAGTATGTATAAAATGGCTATGGTAAAAGAACTCATTGTTCCCTAATCTCTAGAATAATAATCATGGAATAATTATCATTTTTTTACATCAAGTATACTTTTATAACCAATAAATTAATATGGTTATGAAAATTGAATTGTGTTACACTCATGGAGAAGGTAGGTCGTACGTACACATGAGTGACATTTTCCATTTTACAATGATCATGATGGAAAGAAGGTATGTATTACTTTATATTTCTATAATGATCATTATATAACAAATACCATATTATTTCTTGAAATAAACTTAAATATACCATCCGCGTGACATGGTAATGAAAAATGAATTACAGCGGTTCTTGGAGGTATAGTAAAAACGTACGCACGAACGACGTTATCAGTTATAAATGAATGGATATGTATGAATATATATGATATATTAACTTTAAAAAAATAGTTAAAAAATTAATGAATGTCATATATAAACACTAAACCCATCATTATAATCAGTCATTATAGGTGGTGATGAAAAATGAATTACATCAGTTCGTGAGGTGGTAGTCCCCTATACACATGAATGATGGTTTCATTTCCCATTTAAAGGAAGAGGATATGGATATATGTTATTCCACAATGTTAAAACATAATTATATGTGAGATAATTTAATTAATATAGTATTTTGGTTGAATAATTTTTGAAGGATCTGGAATAATAAATAAAACAAAAATGATTGGTTAAGAGCAATACCTCTTCTTGAGACAACAACCTTCGGAAAATTTCCATTGCCTTACTATATTGGATTTTTTAATGAAAAAAAGGCCTCTAAGATGTGGTATGGGATGTAATTAAGGTATTAGTGTGGGTAATGTATGAATTAATTTTTTTAAGTGTGAAGAAAATAGGATAGGTGATTCCCTTTTATAAGTGAGGAGAGGGGGACTTTTTGAATTTTATAAATTTTTAAATTAATATAAAATAATTCTCAAATTAAAATAAATTCAAATTGATAAATTTAGAGTATATTATTAGGATAGATTTAAATCATATCAAACAATAAAATTTGGGAAAGTTTTGGTTACTTTTTTTAACCTTATATATTAGTTTTAACCATCTGTTAACCCTTATGAAGATTACCACAATATTAAACTTTTCAACCCTTTAAGGGTTAATAATGTGACTAGAAAATTAAAAAATACCCAATAATGGGAAATGGTGGATTTTTTAAACCATATATCATTAAATTGGATGAATATATGTTTTTATTAATTTTAAATAATTTAATAAAATGTTAATTATCATAAAATATCATTAATTTCATTTCAATGCTATTCATTTAATTTAACTTTAAATACATCAAGAAAAAGTGGTAATTTGAATATAATCCCTTAACACATCAATAAAATGTTATATTTTTCTTTATAATAAATGGAACATGATAATTATTTAAAAAAAATTAGTTTTAGTATTTTTAAAATCATCTATTTTATTTTTCTATTAATTAAATAAATGTTGTGTCGATGTTGTGCAAATATTTAATGTAATTATTTCATCACTAAATATTATAAATAAATTACAATGATAAAAAATAATTCTTATTAAAAATTACTATTTAAATCCAAACATAATTTTTATCTATTCATATCATAAGTTATTATAGATATTAAAAGAATAAAAGTGACATTGTTTACTTTATCTCTCACTTAAATATTTAAAAGGTAAAAATCATAGCCAAATGGAAAAAAGTGTTCAAATTTTAAAATTTTCGATGATTATATATGAAATATACCCATACAATAAAATTATGGAATGTTTTGCATTGATTTTTAATTACTTATCACATTATTTTAAACCATAGCTAATCCATTTATGCTTACTGTGGTGATAATTATTTTTTATGGTTTGTATTAATAATGACTAGAAATATAAGGGACATATTTACAAAATTCAGACCTCCTGATTATAAATATGGAATAAAATTTTCAATATTCAATTATTATAATTGGAGTAAATTTATTTAATATTAAAATTAAAAATGAAATGAAAAATAATTTCTTTGAAAAATGTATTTGTAAGTATAAAAATATTTTCATACTAAATTAAATAATAAAATTGAATATAATGAAATTAATTGGATTATTAATAAAATTAAATAATTGATTTTACTGTTAATCCATTTTAATAAAAAAATTACTTTTTGAATTATTGAATTAAAAATATTGTTTTGAATAAAAAAGTGGTATTTTTCACTATTCACTGAAAAATCAATCTTTACAAAAAAATCCTAAAAATTAATCCAAATATAATTTTTATATTATTATCTCAAAATTTTAATTTTCTAAAATTAAATTTCTAAATTTATCAAAATATAATTCTATTATTTTCTCATAAAAGTAATAAAAATTATTTTTGAGGAAAACATATTTTTGAAATATAAAATGACTTTACTAAAAAAATTGATCCATTATTTCCTAATAATTAATAAATAAATTTGTAATGATTATGACCTAAAAATATATTTCATAATTTGTTTAAAAATATTCATACACTTCAATTCAATATCTAGTTTATAATGGTCATATTTAAATAATATTATTTTGTGGTTCGTTGAAACTAGGTGTTTCATGTTGTGTATGCTTTTGAACATTGTGTTCTTTTAAAATCTTAGGGTATTAAATTTCTCCACCCCCATGACCACAACATTTAATAAAATACCACCTCACAATTTTAACATTTTTTTGTTAATCAAGGGTTTTATATTTGAAAATTTTTTGGTGGAAAACTCACATCATTAAAAAGGGTTAATAAAACATCCTCTTAAAAAGAGGGAAAAAGAAATACAAAGGTTATCTCTAATAACACAGTACTAGTTTTCCAAATAGGATAACATTACTATGAAGTGAAAATATTGATATGGAAGAGAAAATAGTCTATATAATAACATAAAGTGATAGAGAACATGTTCAGGATAAAGTTAACAACCACAAAACCATAAATCTATGATGGTTGAAAAGACAATCAATTTATCAGAAATAACCATAATATGGTAGCATTTTTGTTTCAAGATTATTTTCCTATATTTGATGAATTACTTTACCATATAGACTATGAATGTTAGGAAATATATTTACTTGATTTATATCTATTTTATAATCATAATTTCATCCTTTGGTTGTGTTCTTATCTATTTTCACTTCATCTCTTACTATAGGAAATAAACATCCAAGATGAATTTTTTATGAATAAAGCACTAAAATTTACTTATAACATATCACATAATCTAAAAAAGGATAAAACAATTTCCTCCTATCTTTAAATGTTAAAAAACATAAATTTTTATCACTAGCTATGATAATATCCAAAATTTATAATCCTTCATATTAAAAAATAATACATTTTACTTAAAGATTTAAATAATAGCACCAAAGTTTCAACATCTATTATTCCAAAAAAACAACCTTATTTCCCAATTAACTTAAATTAACACAAACTTAATGAATGTTTTAACCTCAATGGTGATCTCATGAATTTTAATATACATTCCCAAAATTTAATTTTATTCTTTCCGAATAATCTTTCATGTTAAAAAACATATTAAATCTACAGGTTGCATATACTTCAACCCAATGAAACATCAAAAAAATATCATTAATCACCATGATAAATCACTATATAATATTATAATGAAGTAATCTTCATATAAAAATATCATGAATTAAATTTAGATACTAACACAAAAGGTAGTCCTTAGATTAACCACAAATATCTCCAATAATATCACTTTTTCAATGAATCGCCTTTTAACCATCAAGATTATCTATATACCATTATCCAATAGACCATAACAAATAATATAATAACCCAAAGGGTTATTTAAACCAAAATATGGTATTATTTCTAAATCCTAGTAAAATCTCCAAATCACTTCCAAATATCATCACATAAAACCTCAAAAGGGTATCTATTCCTTTAAACTTATGGAATCATTAAACGTATAAACCCATAATGATGACTATAACTCTTAATTGAGCAACATATATAGACATATATGATTCTAAAAACCCAAAAAAATCCATATTCTTCAAATAAAATCTCAAACTATATCTATAAATATAATAAAATTCATCAAGGATGGCCTAAATCACTTTTCCATTTAATCATTAACCAATTTTAAGGTCCCCAAAACTATCCCATTTAATTCATGACATTACCACTAAATCAATTTTATTTGTTATTGGTACCTTTAAAAATATTTTTTCAAATACTTAAAGGAGATATATTATGGAACATTAAATATATTACTCTTGATACTTATATCCATAATATCATAGATATACCACTTCTATAAGAAAATTCACATATCCCATTACAGAAACACATCAACCATTACACATTAATGATTTACATAGCATAGGATCATATTTAGTCTATGAGTTAACCCTTGTATTAGGTAATTTCCTTAGATAATTCCCATATTCTCAATATATTAGACATTAATCTATAAATAGTACCTTTGGATGAACTTTATATCCCTTCGTAGAACTCTTAATTTTTTTCTTGGCAATTCGTTGATATAGGCCCTTATTTTCCACACATAGCATTACTTTGAGAAATTATATGTGGTTTCTCTTTCCACATTTATGAAATTAAAGAAACTGATATTTCTTTCCTCTATAGTCTCCACCATCCAAGCTCTTAGTGAACTATATCATTCTCTTCTTTATTGATTATGATAGTTGGTTAAGGTGCAAGTTGTTAATCATGTATCATGATAACTGATTAGGAATAATCACAATATATAACTCTCTAGTCATTATCCAATTTGGTTTCTCCTAATCACCACATTTTCCATCTCATTCAATGTTAAAAAGATTCCTCCTGGTTCTACCCATTAAATAAAACCCAAAAACATAGTATAAAAACAATAATCATAGTGTGAAACCAAATTATTTCTACCTTACCATACATTTAGGATGTTATTATATACTTATACTTATCCTCGAATTTAGTATTAGGGTTATGTTCCCCAATCTATATTTTCCAAAATATCATTTCCCAGTTTTATAATAAACATTCTCTGATACAATCTCTAACAACCCCAACTATGGTAACCCAGAGCCGATGTCTACTTAATTACATTGGCATAGATATAAGAGATCTAAACTCAAAGGACTGACTAGTTTAGTAGCCTTAAATAATAAAATATATACATGATTCACATATTTCATTAGAAATATATATCATATGAATATTCTTTCATCTTCAATATTATTCAAAATATCCTTCTTCATATCTTGGGGAAAATTAAAAAAATAAAGGGTAATCTTATATTCTTAGAAATATTTATATAAAATAGAAACTATCATGACTCAATAAAAAATAATCTATATGGAAAGGTAAATAACTAAAAACAAAATCCAATTAATCGGTAACTTGAGTATGAAATGCATCCATGGATAATATCAATGTAGTAATCTCATGGATAATAATAATTGAATTCTTAATATAAAAAATTCTTAATATTAGATATCATGACTTCAAGCATCATGATATTTATATCATCAAATCCTTATTCCAATTCAGTTTAATTAATGGGTGTTTATAAACTAGAAACCCATTTAATTTTAGCTTACTGATTTATCTCATGAGACCTATTGGTGTATTGAGGGTCTATATAATTCTGGACCTCGCCCATCATAACATGTCCAATTAATTCTTCATATTATGAATTATCAACTTATATTAATAAAAAATATTCCTTGTCTACAAATTTCTATATCAATTAAAGAATAATTATTATCAATAATTCCCAACTCAATCAAATAGCCTTCAAAGTGAAAAATTGTATCTAGAAATAGTATATGTTTTAGGATATAAGCATATATAGAATACAAAGAATATGTATATTTAAGATAAATGTAATGTCCAATTATAATAATAAAGTTATTGTTTTAAGATAAATCTAATGTCTATGAGATTAATCAAATGATGATAGATGGACATTAAAATGTTGATTTTATAGTAAAATCTATTATTCTAAAGAATATCTAAAAATTTAATTGAAACATTTAAAATGAGTTTCATTAAAGAGTTTTTATTTTAAAGTAATTGAAAACTTGTAGGAGAAGGTAATGGGTGTAAAATTTTATGGTGGTGGGAAGGTTTTTTAATGCTTTGTATGTTCAAAGAAAACATTGCTTTTATATTTTTATAAAGAAAGTTGAAAAAGAACCTTTTGGTAAAACATTATTAAGATTCATTTCATACCAAGTAAAACATAAATGATAACTTAAAATGTACCTAAAAAACTTTTGTATAATAATTTTTAAAAATATAGTTATGGAAGAAAAATATACCCTTAAAAGAGGAATAAGATTATCTTTTATTTTAAACATGACTCTAGAAGGAGTAACATGAATTGAATCATTAATAATCATTAACAAATTTATATTCTTTTTAAATACATAAATTGTAATTATATACACCTCATAAAAATAAATAGGTGATAATACCAAATATGTCTCAATAGAGTGGAAATTGAGATGATATCTATTATAAAGACCATATTATTAAAGTGAGAATTAATCAAATTAGTGATTACGGGTAAAAAATTTAAATCTAATAAAAATAATTGGAAATATAATATAACACAATCTAAGTAAATTTAAAAAAATCCATGTTATAACATAGTTAATTGAGTATAAGTATAACCTCATTAATAGAATTTGAGTTAAGAAACCCCTTACCTCAGGTTTGAATCATAACGTGTGTTCTTTATATTCATAAATAATAAAATTATGTTAATAATAAAATTAAGTTAATAATTTCCTTTCTTAATAATTATTTTGAAGTTTATTATTGTTTATATTTTATTTACTTCCATGTTATATTTATTTTCTTAATCAATTAATTTCACATCAAATGTTTTGTTGATATTTGACTCATATGTTTAAAATAACTGTGGTAAAAGAAGTTATAATTCCATCATCTCTAGAATAATAATAATGAAATAATTTTAATTTATATACATAAATTATAATTTTAAAACCAATAAATAATTATGTTTATGAAAAATTAACTACATTTCAATCATGGAGATGGTAAGCCGTATATACGCATGCTTAACGCTTTCCATTTTTTCAATGATACTGTTGGAAAGAAGGTAAGTATTATTTTATCTTTCATTAATTATAATTATATCATAAATATCATATTATTTATTTAAATAAACTTATATATATCATCCAGGTTATTTGGTGATGAAAAATTAATCACATTACTTCATAGAGGTGGTAGTCCATATGTATGCACGAATAACATTATCATTTTTCAATGAATGGAAAGGTAAGAATATATGTGATATATTACTTTTAAAAAAATTATAAGCATATTATTAATATAATATATATATATATATACATTAAATTAATAATTATAACTAACCATGAGAGACAGAGATGAAAAACAAATTACATCGGTTCGCGAGACGGTTGTCCAAAGTACACACGAACGATGGTTTCCTTTACCATTTAATGGAAGACTAGATGGATGTGGCTCATTATATTATAATAAACTATCATCATATGGTATATAATTATTTTATTATATTTTAATTGTTAAATAATATTTAAATTATATGGAAGAATAAATAAAACAAAAATGCTCGGTTAAAAAGGATACCTCTTCTTCGGACACCCACTTTAGAATTATACCAAAAGCCTTCTCAGATTAGATTTATGATCAAAATAGTGCCTCAAAGATGTGGTTAAGGATTAAAAGATTTTTTTTGTTCATGTATTAACCAATACAAAATGTTTTTTAATTATTAATAAAATAGGAGAGTATATACCCTTTTATAAGTGAGGGGAGGGAAAATTTTGGAATTTCTAAAGGTTTTAAATTAATATAAAATAGTTTTCATGTTAAAATGGATCCAAACTAAGAAAATTCAAATAAAGGTTTAGGTTGGATAAAAAAATATTATTCACAAAAAAATACAACTTTTGGTTTTGTTTTTACCCTCATCTTTTTTGCTTGACCCCCCCCCCCCCCCCCGGTTAGCCCTTTTGACAATTATCATTGTATTAAATATTTCCACCATTTAAGGGTTAATAATGTTACTATAAAATGAAAAAAGACCCATAAATGGGTCATGGTTTATGTTTTAAACTATATCTCATTCATTTGGAATAATATAATATTTTTATTAATTTTAAATCATTAAATAAAATAGTATTTATTATAAAATATCATTAATATCATTTTTGACACTATTCGTTTTTTTGAATTTAAATACATCAACAAAAAGAAGGGATTTTAATATAATAATTTAAAACATCAAAAAAAATATGATATTTATATATAAAATTCTTGGAACACAATAATTCATTCAAATTATATAAGTTTTAGTATTTTTAAAATCATTTATTTTGTTTTTATATTAATTAAATAAATGTTGTTTAAGTGTTGTGAAAGCATTTAAGGTAATTATTTAATCAATAAAAAATGTAATTAATGTACCATGATAAAAAAATAGTTATATAAAATGAATATTTAAAACTGAACATATTCTTTATTTATTCGTACCATATGATATTATATATATTGAAAGAAGAAAAGTGACATTTTTGTCTTTATATCTCACCTAAATATTATAAAGGTAAAAATAACAACCAAATAGAAAAAAGGAAATATTTTATAATTTTAGATGATTATAGATTAAATAAACTCATCCAATGAAATTAAGGTCAATTTTGGGTTGATTTTTAATGTATTCTCACGTTATTTTTAACCTTGATTACCTAATTTACTCTTAAAGTGATGACAATTATTTACTATGGTGTTTATGAATAATGAACAAAAATAAAAGGGAACTATTTATTAAATTTTTAACTCCTAATTAAAAATATGGAATAATTTTTTTAATATTCAATTCCATAATTGGTAGAAACTAGTTTAAAATTAAATCACAAAACATAATGAAAAATAGGTTTTTTGAATAATACCTTTTTAAGTATAAAAATGTTTTTATAATAAATTAAAAAATAAAATGTGTGTAAATGAACTTAATTGTATTATTCATATTATTAAAGAATAAATTTTTATTTTAAACTATTTTAAAAAAAAATTGGACTTTTTACATGCTTGGAATAAAAATATAGTTTTCAATAGAAAATGGTATTTTTCACTATTTAATGAAAAATAAATTTTTCCAAAGAAAACTAAAACAATAATCCTAATATAATTTTTAAATGGTGATTTAAAAAATTAATTTAATTTTAAAAAATTAATTTTCTAAAAGTATAAAAAATTAATTGTATTATTTTCTCAGAAAAACCAATAAAAATCATTTTTAATGAAAATGTATTTTTAAAGAATAAAATAAATTTACAAAAATAAATTGAGTTTTAATTTTCTAATAATTAATCAATAAATTTTTATTGAGTATTAAATTCATATATTTTTCCTAATTTGGTCATTTTTATTCATATCCACCAATTTGACGGCCAGGTTATAATGATCATATTTAAATAATAATATTTTTTATTCATTTAAAATTGGTGTTATGTGTTGTATATGATATCAAACAAAGTGTTATTTTAAAATCATGGGGTGTTATATTATCCCCCTTCATTAAATTACATCACCTCAATTTGAACATGTGTTTGGTGATCAAGGATTTAACATTTGAAAATTCTTTTTTGAAAACCCACATCATTAAAATGGGTTAATAAAACTTTATATTAAAAAGAGGGAAAGGGAAATATTAAGTTCATTCAGAATAACAAAAAACTTGGTTTCCAAATATGATAACATTAGTGGAAATTAAAAATATGGATACAGAAGAGAATACTGATGGTGAGGGACTAATAGATAGTGATAGAGAACATGGTAAAAAAAAGTTAATAATCACAAAACCATAAATCTATTATGGGTAAAAATGTTATCAATTCATCAGAAATAATCATAATAAGATAACATTTTTTTTCAAGATCCTTTTCCTAGAGTTTAGGAATTACTTAACAATATATAATAGAAACATAAGGGAATATACTTTATTTGTTTATTTTTAATAAGAATAATTTCATCTTTTGGTTGTTCTTTGAACAATTTCCACTTTATTTGTAACTCCAAGATATTAATGTCCAAGATTATATTTTTAAGTATAAATCACTAAAATTAACTTATAATGGATCCTATAATCCGCATAAGGAAAAAATTTTGTTCCTTCTATCTTTAAATTTAAACCAAAACTGAAATGGTTACCATAAGGTATGACAATACCCAAAATTTATAATCCTTCATGTGAAGAAATAATACATTTTAGTTCAAAATTTCCAAAATAACACAAAAAAAATCAACATAGATTATTCCACAAATAAATAACCATGTATCCCAATTAACCTCAATAAATTCAACATTAAATAATGTTTTTCTAGAGATCTTGTTTTTTCCAAGTAATAATTTTAAATAAATCAAGGAATATTTTTAGAACCAGGTACTAAGACGGTGCACGATTATGATGCCCGGTGTGCCTGGAATTAATTTTATAAAAATATTAAATATATTTTATATCATGTATGCATTGTTTTTTCATAGATAATGAAATATCTCCTAAATGAAGTTTCTAATCAAAAATTTGATATCACAATTGAATTTAGAGTATGAGGTTTACATTAGCTATGACCTAAAGTTGGTCAGTGCAGTATTTTCAGATAAAGAATTTTTGGGTGTACGTTAAGTGAATTAATTAATTATTTAATTAATTAATTTAATTCTTTAAATGACCAAAAAAAATTCCTATATAAATAAATTTTCATGTATAATTGTATGGTTTAGCCACAAAACCATGGGCCTATTGACAGGAGGAATCCACCATTCTCTGTTGGTGGATTGAGATCGGGTGATCAAACAAGAACCAGATCAAGGTGAATTGAAGTGCCACGAACACAAAGGATCTTTCCCACCATTGGCAGTTCCATTATTCACCAACTATCAATACAAATCGAGGTATAACTCACCATTTTTGTTTTACATCCTTATGATTAAAATATTGAACATGATCAAACCTGTTATCCATTGATTTGTATTAAATTAAATCCCTTGCATGAGATCATGTATTTGATTTCAATTGTTTATTCAATTTCTCCTTGATGTTCCATGTTTCTCACCCCACATATCCCTAATATATATTAATTTTCTAATAACACTTGGAAAAATTATTTTTTAACCTTTGTTTTTATGATTTCCCCCATCGTTCTACGCGTTCTTCGTCATTGGCCTACGAAGCCATAGTTTTGGCATTTCCAAGTGGTACCGTGCATGATAGAACCTCTGAATTCATGGTATATTCATGTGTTATGGGTGGATCGATGATATTTGTATGTATTGGGGTGTTTTTTGAGATGTGGGTAATTTCACCATCGATCGGTAATTCAGTGAGGTAGCAAGTGGCATTATAAGAAATGGGTGGCGTGTATAGCTTTGTGTGGATTGATCGAGACCTGATTTATAGCCATCATCGTGCCAGAATAATTTTCCAGAGGTGACTTCAATTTTTTATGGGAAAAAAATGCATGATTTTACATGGTTGATATTTATCTTGAAGCCTCTTTGTCATCAAATATTTCTATGAAAATTACAACAACTTGTCGCGTAGTTCAGACGAACACACAGTGTGTTCTTTAGATTCCATAGTGTTAGGGTTTACAAGTAACTATAAGTTTCACATGTTGTGTTGGACTATACATTATGTGTGATTTGGATCTTGAAGCCCGTAATATACATGTGAGTACATGGAAATGGGAACTTCCATGCACATGGCATGTACAAGCACATGGATAGTGAACATGAGCACGACCAAGAGCACCCGGCTCAACCCCTAGTGGCTGAGACATGTCATATAGTCCCCTTAAATGAAATATAAGGCTTCATGTCCAGATATCCATGTACTGATGAGGACATGTATAGGTATAATATCGGGTCCACATTCCATGTGGACCCCCTTACAATCCATGTACTTCCTTTTTTGAAATCTTATACCTCTCGAATCTCATTCATTTGGACTCATATTTTGACTCATAAGTAGACTATGAAATATATTTTTTCATATATAACATGATTTATTCCTTTATAGTGAATTTTGAGATGTGAAGTTATATTTTTCAGGAATGATACTTCTTTAAAAGATTCTCAATGATATCACTGATTGGAAAGAATCATCAGAGTGGAACCCTCATGTCATGGCAGGGTATGGGTCCTCTATCTATATAGTGGAACCCCCTAGTAAGTCTGGGCATGGGTCCTCTAACTATCCACAGAGTGGAAACCTTATATTGGGATAGGTCATGGGTCATCTATACATAGAGTGGAACCCTCCTACTATGTCAGGATATGGTCATCTTCCCACAGAGTGGACCCCCCTGACAGATTTGAGTATGGGCCCTCTATATATCCACTGAGTGGAACCCTCATACTAGGATAGATAATGGGTCCTATATCTATCCATTGAGTAGAACCCTCCTACGAAGACATGTCATGGTTCTTATTTCTATATAGTAGATCCCCTGATGTACTAGGGAATGGGTTATTTATCCATCATTGGAGTAGAACCCTCATGATGGGACAAGGAATGAGTCTTATATTCATAGATTAGAACCCCCATAATAGACTAGGATGTGGGTCCTCTATCTATCCATATAGTGGAACCCTTCTATTGTGTAAGGACATGGGTCCTCTTCCTACATAGTGGACCCCCCCCCAAAAAAAACTAGGGTGTGGGCCCTCTATCTATCTACTAACTGAAACCCTCATGTTGTACTAGGGTATGGGTTTCCTATCTAGTGATTATGTACCCTTAGCTATGTGGCACAGTGGTGAGGTGTGGGTCCCTATGGATACTTCTTTAAATAGATGTGCGATATGTTGGGCATCGATGATAGACTTTTTGAACTGATGGAAGAATATTTTACTAGGTCAAAATTTGAAATGGATATCCCCTTTCTCTCTCTTATATGTTTATTTTATGAAAATATATATCTCTATTGTTGTATTTTGTTTCTCTCTTGAAAATGGTTGAGTTATCTACTTCTATTGTGTATCCTACTGACACCCCCCCCCCCACTCTGTTTTTCAATAAATCCTCCTAGCTAAGTATATACTCATCCTTTTATGGGATTTTCCTGAATGTGTCGTATCTTATAAAGAAAATAGAAAAGTCAATGGTGATTTTAGAAAAGCATAAAGATACCCTGGTGTATTTTACCATGTGTTGTGGTTAAAACTTTGATATTTGGCATTGGGATCTCTCAGCATTTACTTTTCTTGTTATTTTCCGGTTGGGACATCTTTATGGTTGGGAGTTTATTTGTTCCCCTTTAATTTTCATATTAAACTGTAGTAATCTTGTATTCACAATAGGTTATTACATGTATGGTTGTTAGTCTAGATTTTACTGTCATTTTTATTTATTCATATTCATTTGTTCATGTATATGGTTGGGTGTATTCATATAGGTACATTAAGAAAAATCCTCCCATACTGGTTATGTATTTTGGCACTGGTCGACATCCCTTGGCCTATAGAGGTAGGCTTGGGGTAGTTGTGGTTTGGTTCTCTATCATCCAGGTAGGCTCTAGTGGTTCTATTCATGGAATATTAGTATAAAAGGTGGTTCATTCCTTGAGATAATTTTTTGAGATGTCCCCTAACAAGGATTTGGTTAGGACTTAGGGAAACTGTGTCAAAGTATCCCGGGTGTAGCTTTCAAACTAGGGAACCCAATGTTTGTGTAGAGGCTGGCATATCCATTCACTAAGAATCTGATAACCTACTTGTAGACTTGGTATACCAAGATATTGGTTTTAGGTAAAAATGGTACATGCAATATATATGATTGAGTCTTTTGACTACCTTTCTTGATTCATATCCCCATATATATATATATATATGCTCATCTATCCATCATATATCTTGATTAAATTTTTAGGATGACTCCACAAAGACAACCATCCAGGGTAGAGATTCAGGATCATTATGGCAATCTAATGAGTTATGAGGCCTCAATTCAATGGCCATAATATGAGATGTTTCATCTTGATAGGTAGGTAGAAACACCCCTATGCATCATATATGATTGAGTATTTTGACTATCCTTCTTGATTCAGCTACCCATATATATATATATATATATATATATTCTCATCTATTAATCATTTTTATTGATTAAATTTTTAGGATGACTCCACAAAGACAGCCATCTAGGTTACCGATTCAAGATCATGACGACAATCTAATGAGTTATGAGGCCTCAATTCAATGGACATCATATGAGATCTTTCATATTGATAGTCATATTGCAACACCCCTATGTGTAGAGAAACATATTATACTAGTAGAGTAAGTTGATAATGAATGTAGGTTTAGCGCACTCTACGGGTTCTAGAACCATAGGCCATTGAGGTTCTATGGTGAGCCAAGTCCCCAGGTAGTAGAGGATTGGATAGAGTCGGTGTTATGGGTTTTCAAACTTATTTGGATACCAACTGATAAGGTGGTTTCGCTGGCATCCATTATTTTCCATGGATCTATTGGGTACTAATGTTGTCTATTTATGTAGATGCATGATTATTCGACACTCTCATGGAATAACTTTGAGTAGATATTTTGTGAGGAGTACTACTCCTAATTCTTATACTCAGTTTAGATTCAAGAGCTTCTGGAGCTCCAATAGGGAGAGATGATAGTTTTTTATTATGTCATTTGGTTCACTACACTTATGTGGTACTCCCTTGACATGATTTGAGATGGATACTTCCAAGTGAGAAAGTTTTATCAGGGTCTCTGTAGAGATATTCTTTCCAATGTGGTTCCCCTATGCATTTCCACATATGTTTGAGTGTTATAGTAGGAACCAGTGATGTAGAAATTCATGTCTGAGGGATCCCATATAGATGGAGCTAGTAGTGGGTTTCATAGGGATGAGTCATCTATATCAATTAAAATATACCAGCTAGTAAGATCTTAGCACGATATTACTTATCATGAACAAACTCACACATATGGTTGTGCAACATGGGGACTATGCAGAGTACCAGGTAAGACCAGATAGGGGTGATGTTATGCTTGTGATGGGTGTGGTCACATGGAACATGATTTCTTGACCGGACATGCTAATGCAAGATAGAATATAGTGGATAGTCCACCAAAGAAAATGAATTATCATGATCATGGTTCTCCCATGCATGGATAAAGTGGACCCCAGGGAGGTGGGGCTAGAAGAGGAGAAGGTGGGGCTATATCAGGTGGAGTTATGGGTTGTGGATGATGTTATGGGTTCCTTCCACCACCACCATCAGGTGGCCCACGTCAAGATTAGGGATCTGATGGTCAGTTCCATGGGTAATTCTAGGCTATGGAGGCTTATAACTTGACAACTCACAAGATTATTAGAGGTGCGATATTTTTTTATTCTACTCTTACTTCACTATTAGTAGACATAGGAGCAAGTTGTTCCTAAATCTATTTACTCTTGGTGCCATATCTAGAGCTCTCTATTGAAACTTTTTCCCAGTAGATTTTTCTTTAGTTTCTTACAAGGAACTCTTATTAATTATATTTTATATATAGGAATTAAGAGTTATCTCTTTTTGGATTGAGTTTCTTATGATACATATGGGTCATCAGAATTAGACCTTATAACATAATCTTGGGTATATATTTTTTGTCCATGGTTCGAGACCATATTTATTATCACTACAGATGGTTTATATGCCTTTGGACTAGTGGGATGAGATTTTACTTTATGGTCTAAAGAGATCTCAAGGAGAAACGATTGGGTATTGTGAGAAGGAATTTGTAACCCATCACCCATCAGTTGGAAATGTTATCCCTTATTAGAGTGGGAACTTCAATCATCTTAATTCCTTCCATCATGGATAATTATATAGAGATATTCTCCAAAGATGTTTTGGGACTACCTCGGAAGTGGGATATGGAATTTGGAATTTAATTACACATAAGTATTTCCCCGATATATTTTTTTCATATCAGATTTCCCCTACCAAGATTTAAGAAATTAGGGTGAAATTGAAGGACATTCAAGAGAAGGGTTTTATTAGACTGAGTGTGTCACTCTAGGAAGCTCCATTATTGTTCATAAAAATGGTGGATGGGAGATTATATATTTTTGTGTATTTTCACCACCAGAACCATGCCATAATAAATAAAAAAGTACCCCTATAGAGGATTGATGACCACATTGATCGGTTGTGAGGTGTGATATGGTTCTCAAAAATCAATCTTTGGTCTGGTTACCACCAATTGAATGTTATCAAGGCTGATATTCTGAATCTAGAATTTTGATGTCATTACGAACACTATAAGTTCTTTATTATTCCTTTCAGTGGGGAAAATGTCCCTATATGTTTATGGATTTGATGAACTGGATCTTCCTTCCGTACTTGGACTGATTTTTTTTTCATTGATGAAATATTCATATACTCTACATTAGTAGAGGATTATGAAAATAATTAAGGATGTTCCTATAATTTTTTTCGAGCACCAGCTTTATGGTAATCTCTTGAAGTGGCAGTTCTAGATCCATGAGTTTCACTTTTTTGGGGCATGTCATTTCAAAGCATAGATTAGCTATAGTCCCGGTGAAGATTGATACATTACTTTATTGGGATCCATAAAATATAATGTTATAGGGGAATAGTTTTCTTGTCTTGGTAAGGTACTACTGGAGGTTTCTAGTATACTTATCTAGGATTTCAGTACCTTTGACCACTCTGATGTAGAAAGCACATCTATTTATCTAGAATGAGTATTACTAGAGATCCTTTGTAGATTTGATGTTGAGGATAATGATTTCTCCTATTTTGAGACTACCAAAATGTGGGTGTAAAGTACATAGTATATTTTGAGGCATCTATATCTAGGTTTGGAAGCGTGTTGATGAAGATACAGGTAGTGATAACATATGGGTAAAAAAATTTGATACCCCGCAAACAGAATTACATGACTAAAGACCTAGAGTTGGCAGTGGTAGTCATTTCTCTGAGGATGTAGAGGAACTGTCTTTTGGGATAGTGCTTTGTTGTTTACTCAAACCATCATAGTCTCAGGCTTGTCTTCACCCGAAGCGACCTAAACCTAAGATAGAGGCTCTAGTTGGAGTTCCTACTGGACTATGACTTTGAGATAGCTTATACTCTTGGGAATAGAAATGTGGTGCATATTCCCTTAGAAGTAAATCCTAGGATTTCTTGGTGCAGGAGGAATCAGAGTAGTTCGCTTTATTACACCTGACCCTGGTAGAGGATGGTGAATCTTTTCTTCAATCTGTGGTGTTAGATCCTCCTCTTCTCCAGCACGTGAGGGAGTCTCAATTGGGATACATAAACAGTGAGGTCCAACATGACTACATATCCTCAGAAAATTGACCATATGTTTTTTCAAAAGGATGAAATCTTGTCATCCTATTCTTGGGATGGATGGTCATCCTGGTCATGATGTGAGAGGAGGTGATGAGAGATTTTCACACCTCTCCCTTGTATATACATCCTAATGTGTTAAATATGTGCATATAACTTTAGTGGTAGTTTTGGTGGGCTGTAAGGAAGCAGAGCATAAACAAGTTCCTCTCTTCATGCCTCACATGTCAGTAGGTGAAGGTTGAGCACCAGGTTTTGGAAGTTTTCTTGTAGCCTTTCTAGATCCTATAGTGAAAATGGGATGGAATATCTATAGACCTCATGATAGGAATTTTTTGAACAGATAGAGGCCAAGATTTCATCTGGGTGATAGTTGAACGACTTACGGAGTTAACAAACTTCCTTTCTATTAGGAGTAGAGTTCGATGGAGAGTTTAGGGATATTGTACAGAAGGGAGATTGTCCACCTTCATGGGGTGGCCTCAGTGATTGTAGAGACCCAAATCTTGACGTACATAAACATTACATTACTTTTGCAGAATATCTAATTCATAACAAAAACAGACACCAAAGGACCATAATAGTTTAGTGTCTTTGGAAACTTGGAACATAATCTTCTAATCATGGTGAAAGATCTTCAACATCTCCCATAAAGATCTTCCCCTTTTTTTCTTACCTAAAACCTTTCTTTATATCCTGGGGAAAATAAAACATAAAATGGGTGAGCATAAATGCTCGGTAAGGTTAAACATAGAGAACATAAAACAATCCATAGACATTTGAATGCAAAAACTTGAACATAAAATCTAAACCTAAAAATATTGAGCAAAGACATAAATCATGGAAGTATGTAAGGCATATATCATAAAGGAACATCAATCATGATACAATATCATGGGAATAAAACATTTTATTGTGGAAAAAACATTAATCACATGATATGATTTCCATAGTATCCAAGGCATTGCTTCCAAGACCATCTTAGTGGACAAAGACCCTTTCTGAATTGAGTTCACTCATCGTTTCAGTCCTGTAACACTGAACCAGATTAACTTACTGTTCCAACCATGTCTATCTAATGAGATATAAATCTTTACCCAATGCATTAGAGGTAGATATAGGTCCCACCCATCTCATAATTAAATCATTCTTACATGTTCCACAACATAAATATAAATCATTCATCATAACCTAAAGAATAAAATGGGTTTCATAAACATCATCCCATCATAACATAATCTATATAAAACAAATGGATATAATTTCATTATAAGAAAGGTGAAACCATGTAAATAATAGGGACATTATACTTGAAACAGAAACACACTTAATAATTTCATCTTAGACGGAAAATAGTTTTGATAAAACACTTGAAATGAATTCTTGAAGAAAAATATCCTTTCTTATTCAAAATAATTTTCTTTTCACAAAATGCCATGCAATTTTAAAAGAAATGTATTTTGTTGAAAATAGTAATGAAATCTTGTAGAGTAATTTTCATGAAAATAAGGTGTTATGAAACCATAAAAATATGTTCATGCCGTATAAGTTTAAAAAAAACATTCTACTCGTACTTTTTTCAGAAAAGTCAAAAAGTACCTCATATGGTAAACAAAAGAAATATTCCTTCCATACGATGTGGTAAAAGTAAAAAGGGGTAAAAATGACTTTAATCATACATGGAAGAAAATTAAAGATTTTATGAAAACATTTTGAGAACATATGGACATGGATAATAAACATAACCCTAGTAAATACTTACGAATAAACAATCTCGGATAAGAATGAGATTGGAATAATTATCCCTTACCTTAAGTCCGATATGCTTAGTACGTATCCTAACCTCCTATATAATTATTTAAATAATTTAATTGACTTATTAAAGAATCATATTCATCGTTATGATATCATATATGGTTCACTTATGACTTTATATTACCCGTTCTTTTGTAAATTCCATGTTAAAACAGTGTTTTGGGTAAAATTGTTTTATTTACCATACATATTTGGACTTATTGTTCTTGATATTATTATTACTTATATAATCATTTACATACTTAAATAATTTAAATAATGATTTATATATCAATATATATTCAATATATATATATAATAGATAGATAAATTAAATGAAATACACCATTCATGGAGACGGTAGACCGTACGTACGCATGAACGTTGTTTTCCTTTACTTATTGACTTGAATGGAAGTAAGTAGATGAAATATATATATACATAAATCCAGTAGATTTATAATGTCATATATTTAATTATTATTCATTACATATACTTTATAATCATTCTTTAATGGTTAACATGGAGAATGAATCTCATCGAGTCGTGGAGACGGTAATCCGTACGTACGCACGATCGATGATATCATTCCCATACTTATTGAATTGAATTGGAGTGGATGATATAATATCTCAGAATAATTATGATATTATAATAACTATATATATTTATTATTTACACCATTATACCCATCCAAGTAAGGTGGTGGTGGAAAAACAGATTACACCACGGCGTGGAGACGGTATTCCGTACGTAAGCACGCGCGGTGATTTCCTTTTTCCGTATGATGTATAGAAGGTGAAATGAGGTTTTTTCATATTTATAATAACATATAAGTATATTATATATACTTATGTTATTACTTTATAATGAAACAACTAAATAAGAAGAAGTTGAAGAAGAAAGAAACTTGAAAGAATTGGTAGAAGAGATTACCTCTTCTTCGACAAAACTTCTTTAAGCTTGCTCTTAAGGGACTAGAGTTGGTATTTTGAGAAGACCAAAACCTCCAGAATGTTTCTGGGGAAGTGTAGAATAAAAATTGTCAGGGTTTTTATAATCTTAAAGGCTCAAAAGGGTGTGAAGAGAAGGGGGAATGGGTTCCCTTTTTATAAGGGAGGAGAGGGGCACCTTTCGAAAAACTTAAAAAATTATTTTATAATAAAGTCATATTTGGTTTATAATAGCTCAAAATTGATTTATTTCGAAGATAAAGTGGGTATGGTTCAAAATCCTCTCAACCAATAGGTCTTATAAAAGTTTAGGTTACTATTTTAACCTTATCATTTAGATTTAAATCTAAGTTAAATAATTTTACTTTTACCATGTCTTCTTGTTTTCTTATACTATATGGTTAATAAACTTACTATAACAAGCCAAAATAACCACAAGTGGTTCATTATTAATATATATAACCTTATCTAAGTCATTTGGCAGAACCATAGATTTTTAGGAATATAATAACAATTAATAATATAATATTTGTTTTAAAAACTATTTTATGTCAATTTTGACACTATTTGGTACTTGATTTTTGTGAAAATCATAACCGCATGATTAGTTCTAAAACATTTAATTAAATAAATACTAACATGTCATAGTAACCTAGAAAATTAGTGTAATTCATAAAAAGTCTCAAATTACATGTATTTGGGTATTTATAACATCAATTATGTTAATATTTCATTAATAAGGTAATTAATGCATCATCATTGTGTCATAAATAAATTAAATTATTTAATGTCTAAAAATTAAAAATAAAATACCATTATGTAGGAAGTATTTTTATCTTTCTAATGAATATTTATAGTCTAATTTATCTTATGTATAACCCTATATTAAAAATGTTTTAGTTATTAAACTATTTTAACTCTTCTTTAAATAAAATAATAATAAATGTCCTAATCTAATCCAAGTGGACCTAAAGGATAATATTTTATTCCTAAGTTTGTTTTTGGTCGAATTACACTTATCCAATAGAATTAGGACATTTTTTAGGGTAATAATAATATCATTTTTACCCTTAATTACACTATTTACTTTTAACCGTGGTAAATAAAAGTAAAAAGTTACTATTCACCAAAAATTATTTTTATCTTATTGAACCACATTTTACTCCTTGGTATTAACCGTGTCTCTTGGATTTTCAAAATTCCACTCACAGAAGCAGTAAAATTAAGTTTTATGTACATTTTCAAATTCTCCTAGGAGGTGGGTAAAAGACGGTGAAAAGTTCAATAAAATTTTATATATCTAAAAATATTATAAAATGACTCTAATAAATTAAATTGAACTTATATAGGTATTATGTATCAATTTTGATCTAAAATAAATTTAATTAAAATAAATAATTATTTAAATAAAAAGTCGGTTTTTAAATAGTAACCTAGTGTTTTCACTATTCATCAAAAATTGAAAGTTTTCAGAAAAATACCAAAAATTCACCCTAGGCTAATTTCGATATTCTGAATCGAAAAATGAAGTCCATTTTGAAAGATAAAATATATAAAATTTAAAAAAGTGGGTATTAATATTCATAACGACTATTTCATAATAATATTATAATAATATCTCGTTTAGTGATACTCAGTATTGCGTACTACACACGCTATTGAGGAAGGTCTTGATTGTGTGTAATGCAAGCCAAGTCAAGGCTGCTTGTAGTGAAAGATCGGTTTGGTTTTGCATATAACATAATCAAAACTTATTTCATTTATTCATTAAACAAAATCTATACTTAATGTTGCGTAGAATAATTTCCACAAAACGAACTTGAAATTGTGTGTAACATGTACCATGAATAGTGTTGCGTATACTGCAAGCTAATATAGTGTTGCATATAGTACAAGCTAATCTTGGTGTAGAGTATAATAGAAGACATCAAAGAAATTAAAAATAATATATCTTATAAAATCTTGGGGTCTTACAGTGATTGTCTCTGAACATGATGTGTGGTTCACATCATGGATGTTGAGAGGCCTATATGAGGCATTTGGGACCCAAATGAGGATGTTTACAACCTTTCCCCCCTAGAAATATCGATAGATCAATCACACTATTCAAGTGCTGGAGGATATGATAAAGTATTTTGTGTTAGAATTTAGTGTAAATTGGGAAGTTCAATTACCCTTGGTGTAGTTTTAATATAATAATAACTACCACTCCACAATCAGTATGTCACCTTTCAAGAGCATGTACGAGAGACCTTGTAGGTTACCCTTATGATAGACTGAGATCAGTGAAGTATCACTTGTTAAGCCATAAATGGTACATCCAATTATGGAGAAGGTCCAATTGATCCACAATAAGATGAGGAAAACTCAGAGCGGGTAGAAATCTTATGTATATTGAAATAATAGGCCCTTGGTGTTCAATTAGGGGGTTCAAGTTTTCCTTGGTGTCTCCCCATGATGATTATTTTCAATATTTGGCCATGTAGGAAATCTATCCTCAAGATTCAGCGGGATATTTGCGATCTTTTAGAGGTTTGGTGAGGTTTCCTCCCATCTCTCTTTACCCCCATAGTTAGATTGGGTGAAAGAAGTCTTCCATGTGTCATAGATGAGGAGATATGTGAATGATCCTACATATGTTTTTGACTGGGGTGAACTGAACATAGAGTAAGGATCTAATTTCTCAGATAACCCAGTGGTGATCATGGATTGGTAAGAGAGGATCCTATATTAATGGAACAATCACTTGGTTCGTCTGTTGTGGCATTATGGGAGCATGCAAGAGAGATCCTAGAAGCATGAGAGTCAGATATGGGCTCAGTATCCCCACCTATTTGCTTAGTTTTTTCTTTTCAGAGACAAAAAGATTGGAGGGAATAATATTGAGACTGAATTTTTTTATTTTTTGAATTTTAAGTATATCAAGGTATATTTTTAGAGTAAGGTGTTGAGACGACACATGATTCTAAGGCCTTGTGTTCTCAGAATTAATTTTATAAAAATATTAAATATATTTTATATCACACATGCATAGTTATTTTATAAATAATGGAATTTCTCCTAAAAATAGTCTTTAATAAAACAATTTGAGACCATGGTTGAATCTGGAGTGCGTGTTTTACCCTATTCACGACCTAAAATTGGTCAGAGTAGGAAGTTTGGATAAACCAGTTGTTGGAGGGTACGTAAAGTGAATTAATTAATTTATTTATTTAATTCATTCATTAAATTTCCTAAAACATTATCCTCTAAAAATAATATATTATAGATAATCACTAGAGTTAGTCGAATAACCAACAAACCATTAAGAGGAGGAATCCACCATTCTCCATTGGTGGATTAAGATCGGGAAATCAAACGACAACTGGATCAAGGCAAATTGAGATGCAACGAATGAAATGGATCTTCCCCAATGTTGGAAGCTATTTTTTCACATGATATTGATATGAATCATAGTAGGATTAATAAATTTTTTTCTTCTCTTATGATTAAAATATTGAACATAATCAAACCTTTTATCCTTTTATCTATGTGGAATTAAATCCCTCACATGAGTTCATATATAGAATTTCAATTTTGTATTAAATTTATCCTTTTTCTGCCACGTTTCTCACCCTAGATATCCACAATTTATATTTTTTGTCTAAGAACACATTTAAAATGATTATTTCACATTTTTTGTGTCTTCCCCCATTTTTCTTTGTGTTCTTAACTGTTGGAGTATGGGGCCACAGTTCGACATTTCCAGGTGGGTTATAGTGCGATCGAACCCCCATATTCAGAGAAGATTTGTGCATGATAGGTGGATAGGTGATATGAGGATGTATTTTTGAGTTTTTTAGGATGTAGTTGATTCCATCATGGTTCAACAATCTGATGAGGCGGAGATAGGTGCCATGAGTTAGAGGTGGTGTGTACAACTTCACGTGAATTGATTGAGACCTGATTTTCGGGCACCAGAGGTCCATAATTGTTGGCAAGAGGTGACTAATATAAATTAAGGGAATCCTAAATGTGTGATTCTATGAGGAATATATGGGTTTATAATACAAATGGAGATCAAATATTTCTGAAAAAACATAACTTCATTTCATGTAGTTCAAAATAACACACAACTTGTTCTTTGGATTATCTGCTGCTACGGTTTCCGGGTGATTATAAGTATCACACGCCATGTCGGACCCCCAAACTCCATGTGGACTAGATCTGGTAGTCTGTAGTGAACTCTGGGATTACATTGACATAGGAATGACTATGAACTTTTTGTGTAATAGCACATGGCTATAGTTCATGGACACACCCAGGATCACATAGCCCATCCAGGGGTGGTTGAGACAGATCATGTAGTCCTATTACATGTCATGTAGGTATACATGGATAGAGATTTGTGTACTGGAGAGGATACATCTAGGAAGGGTAGTAGGGAAACACACCATGTATACCCCTTTACACTCTTTGTACTTCATTTTTTGGAATCTTCTACCTCTCGTATCTCCTTTGTTTGGACTTGTATTTTGGCCTCTGGGTAACCTATGCTGAATGTTTTTTCATGTAGAACATGATGGTTTCTTTCAAAGTGGATTTTAAGATAAGATATGAGATGTTACAAGAATGAAGATTTATTAGGAGATACTCGATTATGGAAGTGATTTAATAGAATAATCATAATGTAACGATTCTACTGGAATAAGGTATGGGTCCCCTATCTATAGAGTAAAACCCCCTGACAGAATAGATCATGGTTCCTCTATCTCTCCACAGAGTGGAACCCTCCTTCTGGGAAAGGGAATGGGTGCTCTATACATAAATTTAAACCCCCTTATTTTGTTAGGTTACGGGTCCTCTACCTACAAAGTGCAACCCCTAAAATATTAGGATGTGGTTCCTCAATCTATCTACTAAGTGTAACCCTCCTGTTGGGACAGTCCATGGGTCATCTATCTACCCACTAAGTGGAACCCTCCTACTGGGACAAGGAATTAGTCCTCTATCTATAGAGTAGAACCCCACCTCTTAATGGAATAGGGTTTGGGTCCTCTATCCATCATTATAGTGGAACCCTCTTTCTAGGATAGGTCATGGGTCCTCTATCCAAAGAGTAGAAGCCCCCTGATAGACTAGGGCGTGGGTCCTCTATCTATCCATAGAGTAGAACCCTCCTGCTATGTCAAGGAATGAGTCATATACCTACAAAGTATATTACCCCTGACAGACTGGGGCATGGGTCCCCTATCTATCTACTTAGTGAAACCCTCCTATTGTACGAGGGTATGGATCCTCTACCTAGAGATTGTGTAACCTTAGTTGTGCAGCACAGTGGCAAGGTGTGGATCCACATGGATACTTCTCCAGAAATATGGGAAAGATATTGGGTATCAATGATGGACCTTTTGAAGTCATGGAAAACTATTTTATTGGGTTGGGTTGTGAGATGGAGATCCCCTCTCTCTCTCTTTTGGGTTTCTTTTATGATCATATATATATATATATATATTGTTGGATTTCTTTTCTCACTTAATATGGGTTGATATATCTACTTATATCAAGTCTCATGCTTCTCCCCCCCCCCACCCCCTCAATTTATAAGCAAATACTACTGGGTATGTATATATTCACCCCTAAATAGGCTTTACACACATTTGTCATGTCTTATGCAAGTGACATATAGGTCAATGATGATTTTAGAGAGGTATAGGGATACACAGATGTATTTGAAAGAATGCAGTGGTTAGATCTTGGAGATTGGGAGATGGGATCTCTCATAATTTACTTTTCTAGTCATGTTTAGGTTGTCACATTAATTTCCTTATACATAATAATAAAATACTATGTTTGATAGTGTATGAGATACGCAATACCAAACTTAAATGAACAATGAAATATTGTTATGTGGACATCACTATAACCAAGCCACTAAATTGGTGGGAATAAATATTATTAATGAATTTATGAAATATATAGTGTTCATACTCATTTATTATTTAATAATTTATTTTTTCTAAATAAGTAATTGATTTTTATTAAATCCATATTATTCAACAAAAAAATAATCTCTTCAAAAAAATTTATTACATTTTATGTACAAATAATAATTATAATATAATTAAATTATGGATATTTTAGAAAATTTATTTCATAAAATTAACTTCATTTTTTAAATTATCATATCAAAATTTTCCTATTGTCAATTTTTGAGAAATTTCTGAGAAGTTTGATTTTTCAATGAATAGTAAAAAATACTGCTTTTTATTATATTTTCCAACTACTTACATGTTAAAATTAAATTTTTTTATTGATTTTAAATTTTAATTACTTAAAATTAATTATTAATATTCCAATTATGGTTTTTAAAATGGATTTTATACTTGAATTTAGTATAAAAACAATTTATATTTCAAAAGGACACTTTTTTTAAAAAATATTTTTTGTTACATTTTTCCTGTTTAATTTTAAATTAAATTCTAAAAACTCTATGTTTATAATTTTTAAACAATTAAATTCATATTTTTATTCATTATTTACAAATTTAGTTAATATATTTCTCTTATTTTTGGTCAATAGGAATAGAAACCATGGTAATTTTGAAATCAAGATAAAGCGTAAACTTGGTAATTAAGGGTAAAAATAAATTTATAAGGATAATAAAATGACCCTAAGACTTGCCAAATTTTTATTATATGATTTATTTTAGACCAAAATAATCTAAGGGTGTAAATTATAACCATTATGATCTATTTGGATGAGATTATTACATTTATAATATATTATTTAAAAAAAAGTCAAAGATGTCATACTAATAATTCTAATAACAATAACATTTTTAATATGAAGTTATCGAGAATATATGTTCAACTATAAATAGTAATTATAAAGAAAAAATATTTATCTATACTATGTTAATTTAATTTTAATTTTTAGTTAATAAATAATTACCAAAAATTCCCACACAACGCTGATGTAGTAATTATTTTATTAATGGAAATATCAAATAAATGATATTAAAAAAATAAAAATAAATTTAATATGATATAATTAATGTCATACATGAATTTTTTAGATTCTATAGAAACTTTATGGATATACTAAAATAGTTTTCTTTAATTATAAGTGTTATCTTGATATTATTAAAGTCAAAGTTATGAATACTCTTTAGAATAGACATTATAAATGTTTAATAGTAAAAATAGTTTATTAAATGATAAAAAAATTTATAAAAATTAATTGTTATAAGGTTTAACATTTCATTTATGGTTCATTTATCGGTCTTTTTGAATTTTATAGATACTATATGAACCCTCAAAGAGTAAAAAAGCAATGTTTTCACAGTAAGAGTTAAATGTATTAAATAAAGGTTAAAGCAAAACAATAAGGGTATAACAATCACCTAAACTTGTCAAATGAAATTATTAAATGAATATTATTCTATAATTATCAGCTTAGACTCTAATTTTAGTGTTTTAATAGAAAAATTTCTATTAAAATGACTTATATATTATTTAAATCAAAGATAGTTGCAAAATGTCACTCTTTGTATTTAATATCTTTTATGTGTTCACATAGAAAAAAATGAAGATATGAACGAAATAAAATTTCTATTTTGATATTAATGTAATTAGTTTCACTAAAAAATATTATTTTTAATTTTTATAATTTAAAAAATTATCTTAAATTATTTTGAATTGCTAATACGGTATTTATTCAATTAAAAGAAAAATAAGATAAATTACATTGAAAATATTTATTTTGGTATAATTGGAATGATTTAATGTGTGAAACAATTTTTATAAATCTATATGACATGTTATATAGTTTTTAAATCATTATATTTAAATTTACCTTTTTTTAAGTATTTTAAGTCAAAGTAAATGAATTGTATTAAAATTGACATTAAAGATAATTTATCAAAATAATATTTTATTAAATTATTTAAAAATCATAAAAATATTTAAAAAATAAAAACATATCATTAAAAGGTATAAATTATTATAAATTTAATATTTATAGATAATTGACACCATATAAGTAAAAATCACAAAATTTTATTATTAAAAAAATGTTACTATAGTTAAATCTAAAAGTAGTTAACTAACGGTTAATTAAAATGATAAGGTTTAAAATAACACCATTACTTTTCTAAAATATATTGGGTGGTGATATTACAAAATTATATTATATTATATTCTAATTAATTTTCTTTTGTATGTGTTTTTATTTTGATTTAATTTAATACAAATTAATCTTTTAGGAAATTTCAAAAGTTCCCATCACCACAATTTTAAAAGGGAACCTCCTCTGTCACTTATTCACATCACATTGAGACTTCTATATCGACCATACCATGAAGATTTATCTTACTAACTTCCCTAAAAACCTTATATAGGTTATTTTATTCCCAAAATACCAACCATGTATCCATTTAGAGGAGATCCATATAAGACGTTTTGAAGAAGAGGTAATCGCTCTAACAGATCGCTTTCTTTTTCTAATATTCCTTACCTCCTATAAATATATGATGTTTATAATAAAATAATAACTTAAGTATAATTAATATTCATAAATTTTATTATGATTATGAAAACACCATTATAAACCTATTTTACCATCTAACAAGAATTGAATGTATCGCTCGTGTGTACGTATGACTTACTGTCTCCACATAGCGATACAATCCATTTTTCATCACCATATTTTATGGATGGGACTTATGATGGTTTTAAATATTATATATGATATATATGACATTATTATACTTCTTTAATTATAATATTATTTCTACCTTATCATCATCCAATCTTTTTAGAAATTATAACGTCGCTTGTGTGTACATATGAACTATTATCTCGACAATGCAATGTAATTCATTTTTCACATATATTTTACATGTATGGTATTAAGTATGATTTTTATGAACATATATGATATATACAACATAATAATTATTCCATAAAATTTTATTATTATTTAACCTTCTTTCATTCCATTAGATGAAAAATGGAAATAGCATATATGCCTACGTATGGCCTTCTATCTCCATGAACAGTGTAATTCATTTTTCAATCTCTAATTTTTATGAATAATTCTAAATATGTATATATTTAATATATATTATTTTTATAACATTATTAAAATTATTTAAACTATGGGACCATGATCAATGTATAAGGACTGGGACTACCAAGTGAAAACATTCTTGGAAAACAATGCAGTTATCACCCAGAACAGTGATTTTAATAACAAATTATTAATAAAGATATGATAATATGATATAAATAAATCATAATACGTATGATAAATATATGGATATGGAATAAATTTATAATAAATCCATATATATTATACAGTGTGTTTCAACATGAACAAATAAAGTCGAGATTTGAGGGAAAGGGATTTATTAACTCAATTTTCAATTCATTGGGTTAAACTACTATTTCATTGATTATTTAATTATATTATTATGTGTGAAATGAATTTTGATAATATTATTTCGTAGTTATAGTTTTTTATGTTGGTTTATAGTGATTACACATAATCAATTCATTTAATTAATTCTCACAATAATGATATGATCATTGAAAGGGGATTTCTAGTTACACTTTTATTTCTACGAGACTTATACCACATTCACCACTCATTTATTTTTTGTGGCATATATACTACCCATTAATTTATTATATTATAATTATCCTTAAATTTAAGTTAATTTACATATCCTTTTTTGACCTCTTTTTCTTGGTGTTTACAAATGAAAATTTACCAAATCGATAAGGTAATTTTTTCTCAATTTTCCTTCTTTGAGACACATGTTTTTTATACAACTATATTATTTTGTGAGGTGTATATAATTTAATTTGACATGTTTTATCATTAATATCCTTATTTTAATGATATTATTAGTTTAAAATAATTTTATTCTCTCTTCATTTGAAAATATTTTATTCAAAAATCATGTTTTCTAAAAAAGTAAAAAATGTTTTTAAATGATCTATTAATAATTTTCATGGAAAATAGTTTAAAAATGTTTAAAAATGTTTTCAAATATTAATTTATAAGTTTAAAACTTTAATTTAAATGAAAAATGTTTGATAAATGTTTTTTTATTTTATAAATTTTTATCAAAGAGGAAAGGATATTTAACTCAAGAAGTGTTTTAAAAAATATCTTTTAAATTTATTTTTAATCTAAGATAACATATATTGGTGTTACTAATTCCTTATATAGGATATAATCCAATTATAATAGTCTTATAATTTATCTTAATAGTTTATTTTTGTGATGGGATTATGTTTATGAATTTAATTTCTTTTCCATATGTTATGTTATGATGTTTATGAAACCCGTTTCTTTTTAAGGGACTTTTTCCACTATGATAGTCCTGATACTATGATGGTTTGTGGAGTGAAACCATTCCACTATGATAGTATTAGTAAAGATCCTTTACTACTAATGAAATGATTTTATAGAATTATTTTTTTACTACAATTTCATGTTTTATTCCAATTCTATTTTCTCATGGATCATGTTCCCATATTATCTATGTCTTATAAACTACCAAGATTTATTTCATAACTCAAGATTAGGAGTTTTGATATGCAGAGTATAATTTTCAATTGTTATGTTTATGTTCTTATACCCTTATGCTCATGTTATTCATATGTAATATTTGATATCTTCTATAGTTACTCTTATTGAGAATATGATCTTACCCTTTCTAATGTTTCCATTTCCTCAAGTTCTGAAGAAATGTTTTAAGTATGGTGTATCTAAGAAGGGTGCTAGACATGAATAAATTTTGGGATATAATATAGATTTTTATGGGCTTGTTTTATATTATTCGAATATATTTAAATTTTTTTCCAAATTATGTAAAACAATAAACTTAAAAGGTCCTTGGGTATGTAACTGATCCATTATTTCCTTTTAATGTTGTAATTTTTTATGCAAAAATTTGGTTCAAATATGTAAATTTTCTGTCTTTAGTGACAGATCTGAAAGTGTGTATTTTGGGCTGTTAAAAGATATCATTATGGTTGGGCATATATTTTGACTCATTACTTTTCAAATTATGCTATCGTACTCTTGTATTCCCTATACCTTGTTAAATTCATGGTTATTACTCTAAATGTTACAATCTTTTATATTTATTCCTCTTCATTTCTATATGGAGAGATTTGGGTGTGTGCATACAAGTAAATTAGGAAAAGGCCTCACATATTATTTATAAATTTTTTCATTGGCCTATATCCCCTATCCTATAGAGGTGGTATTGGGTTAGTTACGTCTCAACTCTCTTCTAGCTAGGTAGGATCCGGTGGGTTAGGTCATGATTGTTTTAACCACAATTGCGATCTCATAAATTTGAAATTACATTCCCAAAATTTAATTGCATTCTTACCCAATAATATTTCAAGTTAAACAACATGTTAAATCTAAAGGTTACATATACTTCAACCCAATGAAGAATCCTAAAAATATCATTAGTCACCATGATAAATCTATATAAAATCTTATTATATATTGAAATTCAACACCAAATTATCATGAATCAAATCTAGATACTGACATAAAAGGTAGTCCTTAGATTGATAATCTATATTAATGAAGATATCACCTTGATAATGAATCACATTTTAACCATAAAGACTATCTATATCCCATTATCTAATAGAACATAAAAAATCATATACTAACCCAAAGGGTAATTTAAACCTAAATAGATTATTTTTTCTAAAACCTATTAAAAGTTCCAAATCACCTCAAAATCTCACCACATAAAAACTAAACAGTGTATTTATGCCCTTGAATTATGGAAACCAAAAACTTATAAACCCCTGATGATATCTATGACTCTTAAGTTATCTTCATATGAAAAGAAAATATTCTACCAAAAACTAACACAATACTTATTCCTCAAATTAAATCATAGACTATTTCCATAAATATAATAAACTTCATCAAGCATGAACTAAATTACTTTTTCATCAAATCACTAACCAATTTCAAGGTCACCCAAACTATCCAATTTAATTCATGGCCTTACCACTAAATCAATTTTCTTTATTATTGGTACCTTTCAAAATATTTTTTAAAATCCTTAAAGGAGAACTACTTTGGAACATTAATTAGATGTCTCTTTATTAATAGATCTAGAATATCATTAATATACCACTTCTACAACCTAATTCTTAGATCCCAATACATAAACACTTCAATAATTACACTTTAATAACTGAAATAGAAAAGTTTCTTCTTTGTTATAAGAGTTAACCCTTGGATTAGGTCATTGGCTAAGATAATTCCCATATTCCCCAAAAATAATACATTGAACTATAAATAGTACCTTTGAATGAACATCATATATTTCCATATAACTCTTCATTTTTCCTTGAAAATTCATTGATATATTACATTATTTTCCCACATAAAACATTGTCTTGTTCATTTGATACATTATTTGGGGTGTCTCTTTCCACATTTATGACATGAAGGAAATTTTTATTTCTTTCCTCCATGGTATCTACCACTTGATCTCTCATAAAATTATATTCTTCTCTTCTTTGGTGAGACTGATAGTTTTTAAGTTAAAAAATATCATATATTATGATAACTAATTTTTCATAATCATAATATCTTTCACCCCAGTCATCATCCAATTGGGTTTCTCATAATCACCACATTTTCCCTAACATTAAATTTTAAAAATATTCTTCTTGGTTTCATACATTAGAAAAAACTAAAAATTATAGTATGAGAAACAATAATCATTGTGGAAAAACATATATTTACTAACTAACCAAAAATTTTAGGGTGTTATACCATACTTAGAATTATCCACAAAGTTAGTCATAAGGTTCTGTTTCCTAATCTATGTTTCCATAAATCTAGTTCTTAATTTTTCTACTAAACATTTTCTAATACCAACTATAACAACCCTCTACTATGATAACCCAGAGTCTATGTCTACTCTATTACATTTTCATAAATACAATTGATATAATGTTGAAGGTCCAATCTGTTTTGTAGTATTGAGAAACCATATACATATATGACTCTCGTATTAAGTTGGAAATATATATTATAAAAACATTTCTTTATATTTTATATTATTCATAATATCCTTATTCATATCCTTGGGAAAGGAAAACAAATAAATAGTGACCTCATATGCTAAAAATACTTAAGTATAGAAGAAGATATCATGAATCAATAAGTAATAATCAATATGGAAAGGAAAATAACTAAAAACACATGTCATTCCATAATTAACTTGAGTATGAAATGCATCCATGGATAATATCAATGCAATAATCTAATGGATAATAATATTTGAATTCTCAATGAAGTAAATTCTTAATATTGGATATCATGGTTTTAGACATCGTGATATATATACCTTCAAAGCCTTATTCCAAGATAGTATAATAAATGAGAAGGTATACACTAGAAACACATTTAATAATATGTTACTAATTTGTCTCATGAGGCCTATCAATATATCAAGGGGATATATAATTATTGGATCCACCCATCACTAAATTTCCAATGTATTCCCCATATGTTGAATGATCAAATTAAATTCATAAATAATATGTCTTATCAATAAATTTACATATTGAGTGAAGAATAATGATTATCAATAATTCCCTAGTCAATAAAATAACATTCAAAGTAAAATACCATGTGTAAAAATGGTATATGGTTTAGGAAATAAGAATATACATGATATAAATACTATATATATTTAAGTAAAATTTAATGTCCAATGATCATAAGAAATTTAATGTTTCAAGAGAAATTTAATGTCCACGGGATTAATCAAGAGATTACAAATAACCATCAAAAATTATATTTTGGACTAAAATATATTGTTTTAAAGAATAAATTAAACATTTAAATTAAACAATTAAAATAATTTTTCATTTAATATTTTTCTTCGTAAAACCATTGAAAACTTTTAGGATAATCTAAAGGGTGTAAATCGGTTATGGCAGCCAGAAAGTCCGCTAACGTCATATATGTTAAAAGAAAACATTCTTTTTTTCATTTTATAAAGAATTTTTAAAATTACCCTTTTAGTAAAACATTATAAATATTACTTTCAAACCATTTAATAAAGTCAAATATAACTTAAAATGTCCCTAAAAATTTGTAAAATCATTTCAAAAAATATGGATATGAAAAAAAATACCCGATCACAAGAGGAATAAGATCATATTTTATTTTAAACATAACTATAGAAATAGTAACTTGAATTGAATAATTAATCTTCATGAATAAATTTATATTTATTTTAAGTAACTCAAATGGGAATTATATACACCACATAAAAATTAACATGTGCATAATACCAAATATGTCTAAATAGACTGGAAATTGTGATGAAATATCTTACAAAGATCACAGCATTCAAGTGACAATTAATCTGTGAATTTATTATGTGTAACAAATATAAATCCACTCAAAACATGTTTAAATAAAAAAATAATACAATCTAAGGATATTTTACAGATAATCATGGTATAACATAGTTAATAAAGTAAAAGTATAGCTCAATGAATGGAATTGGTGTTAAGAAAAAATTTACCATGGGTCTGAATCATCATGTAAATTATTTAACTTCAGGAATAAAAAAATTATGTCAATTATTTACTTTCTTAAGAAACTTTTTTATATTTATTATTCCTTTTATTTTATTCATTATCATGTTATATTTAATTACTTAATCAATTAAGTTCAAAACGAACATTTTGATGATATTTTTTTTATATGTCTAAAATGAATATGGAAACAGAATTCATTATCCATCATATACAGAATAATAATCATGAAATAATTATAATTTTTATATATCAATTATACTTTTAAACTCAATAAATAAATAGGGTTAGGAAAAATTAACTACGTTACAATCATGCAGACTATAAGCCACACGTACGCATGAGTAGAATTTTCAATTTTTCAATGATCATGATGGAAATAATATAAGTATTATTTTATATTTATAGAATTATAATTATATCATAAATTCTATATTATTTCTTTAAATAAAATTAATTATATATTCCATGTAATTTGGTGATGAAAAACGAATCACATTACTTCTTGGAGGTGGTAGTCCATACATACACACGAATGGCGTTGTCATTTTTCAATTATTGGAAATGTAAGAAAAAATGTGATATATTAATTATATAGAATGATAAAAATTAGATTAATATCGTATATATACATTAAATCCATCATTATAACTAACTGTGAGAAGCGGACATGAAAACAAATTACATCGGTTCACGGGGCGGTAGTCTGTCGTACACACGAATGATGGTTTCATTTCCCAATTGATGATAGAGGAGATGGATGTGGGTTATTACATTATAAGGACATATTTGAATATGGGAGATATTTATTTTATTATATTTTCCTGGTTTTATAATTTTTTAATGATGTGGAAAAAAATAAAATGAAAACACACAATTAATAATGATACCTCTTCTGCGGAAAAACTCTTTGGGATTATGACTAAAGACTTCCTACATTGGATTTATGTTCAAAAAAATGAATCTATGATTTGGGGAGGGATGTAAGAAATATATTTTAGTAGGTTTTTTTTGAACCAAAATTTAAAAAACTAACCCAAATATCCTTTCAAACTAGTACCTGACCTAATCTGCCACACACCCGAAGGGCATTCCTGATCCCCATTGGATGGAAACTAGCACCCAGACGTCAAACAATAATCATATGGAATTATTTCACCCAACATAAAGAAAAAACATGGTATATATTTACATAATAGAAAAATATAGTGTATGATAAAAATATTTTCCAAAACAAATAGAGAATAATGGAGGTGATACAACTGTAAAAGGTATAAAACAATCTCCAAGTGAAAATTCAAACTAAAAAGGACTATAAAAATAAAAAGAAACTCCAACAGATCCATGTGACAGGGTGGGAAAATAAAACCATCCCGCCACCATCTGCTCAAAACCTAGCTCATAGAGAACCTATCCTCCTCACTATGGTGCCTTGACTTTTCCATCATCAAAAGACATAACCAGGTCTATGCACTACCGAAGGGGTACATAGGGTGCGAGCTAACAGACTATGTAGGGTATCACTAAGGTGTTCCATATCAAGTATGTGAACAATAATCCATGCATTCTCATATTTAAATAAAACAAGTCTTCATAATAGTTTAATAGTTTTTATATAAAAAACATGAAAAATAGTTTAATTTACCCTTTTCCACATTTCCAAATAAAGGAGTTAAATTAATTTCAAAGTATTTCATATCCATATATCATAGAAATTATATCATGTCAAAACAAAGTATGAATCCCATATCATATCAAATCTATGGTAGTATAATCAAAATAGTACAATCCAAAAGTAGAAGCACAAGCAACATCATGACAGGGATCACACTGGGTCAGGATAACTAGGGCACTCTTAAAAATATAGATGATCATGTATTCATCAAGACACTAGACATATGAATCGAGTCAATAGATAATAGAAACTCCCAAAAAATGAGAACCCCCAATATGTCTAACAAGCCCCTAAAATAAAGGCCCGGGGATAAGAGGTATTCTCCATGATTAAACCCTCTAAAAGTGGATGATAACTATTACTATACCTTCCACCGAAGTACCCCATGTTCTATATTTTCCAAACCATTTCATCAAAATATTTCTTCATTTTTGACTTTGAAAACCATTTCACAATGCTTTAAAAAACCATTTCCATTTACCAAAAACAAGGGAAACCCATATTTTATAAAAATATAGTTCCACACACACATAAAAAATCAATCATATTATTCCATTTCATTTAATAAAATAATTTATAAAAACATGAGACAAGCAGTTCACCAACATAGTCTGGAGACGGAACCACCTACCTCAAAACTCATTTCGCACATGCCTGCAACAAAATACCCCATAAGAAAAAAATAAACAATAATAATTGAGTCTGTAGAATAAATCTACACATCTCATAATTGATTCAATTTAGAAAGGGGTTGGATGAGAATAGGAAATGAAACATACCTCATGAATGCACACCTACCACACCACAACCAACAAAGGAAATAGACCTTGAAATAGGATCGCACAATGGATCTAGATAGGATCAATAAGAAACATCACCACAGGTCAATAGATATGATAATGCAATGAAACAGCACCACCAAAATCAAATTAACAAATAAGAATAAATTATTAATCACCTAGAGAGACGTAGTCCAACTGAAATAGTGATTAATCACCAAATGAATAAATCTGGATCGAACAGAGGCTCCCAAAATCACTAGAAGAGATGTCTAGGTCAATATGAGATATATCTATAGAATAATGAAATAAAAATAAACCTATTAAGAACCCTAAAAAACATACTCATTACTTCTACAAACAATGTAACCCATTTACATGTTGTGTAACACATGGTGTCTAGATACGTCAAAAAACCCATCACCTTTTTATTTAAAACTCATCTTTTAACATTATATGGTGTGTAATTTTTACATTTCATATACTCCATACATGTAATATAATTGGTTCATAGAATAGGCCTATAGAAATTAAACGTTGTTTAATCCCATTACATGGCATGTATTTCTTCTATAGACTAAAAAAAGTCCATATTCTTACATGAAAACCCAAACTACCTCGAGCATTCTATGAACTTGGAAATAATACCATTAATCCATTAAAACGTTTATACTTAGACTCCATTAATTCAAACAAACATAAATCTCCTCACTTTAGGTAATTTTTTTTAGAAAATGTTCTCCATCCTTGGGAGTCCCAAGATGCACCCAATTAAAGATGAAAATAAGAAAATAGGATGAAAACATTTGAAATCAGGTAACAGGATATTACAAAATCCCAAAAATATGACTTTTCATCCCTAGGAAGTCATGTAGAAGAATGAAGTCCAGTAAAGAGGTGAAGACACTGAACCCTATTCAATGAATCATTCTCCCAAGTATCATGAGAATCTGATTGGTTTCTCCATAACACTCTTACCAATAGAATCGACTTTGCACATAATACATTCACTTGAGGGTCAATGATATAAATTGGTTTCTCAGCAGAAAAACATCTAGATTTAACTCAATCTATTCCTAACTCAGAATGTGAGAGGGATCATGATGGTATTTTTTTAGATGTGATATGTGGGGAAAAAAATTAATTCTAGTCAACTAAACTGGAAATTCCAATCGATAATAAACCTACCCCAAATTCCCAATTAACTAAAATGGTTTAACATATTTCAGAGCCAACATTCTCGATTTTCAAAGCCAGTGGTGTCCCAACTGAGAAGAAACATTCAAGAAAACCTATTCACCTATGGAAAACTCCAAAGAATGATGTTATTGATATATATAATATTTATTCGAACTTTTTATTTTAACTATATGTGGACGTATATCTTAAATCCTCATAGGAAGCTTCTGGACCAAACTTCGTCATACCAAATAAAATTCCCCCACCTCTTCCCAATAAAGAGGTGATCTGCATGGGCAACCACACAAAGACTCAAAATGATCCATTCTGATCAAAGATTGAAAACTATTATTATAAGAGAATTCAATTAGTTCTATATGGATATCCCATGATCCATAAAATTCCAAGACACTAGCACATATCATATCCTCCAAAATCTAAATAGAATGATCCGTTTAACCTTATGTCAGTGGATGATAAGTTATACTCAACCTAACCTAAGTACCCATCACCTCTTGGAGACTCATACATAATCTCAAAGTAAACCTTGGATATATGTATTAATCAATGGTATAAATAACCCCATGTATCCTCATAATCTTCTACACATACAGCTTACTCAGATCATCAACTTTAGCAGTGTTCCTGGTCAGAATGAAATGGGATGAATTTTTCAACTGATCAATCACCACCATGATAGCATTATTTTCTTAGGGATTCCATGGTAATCCAATAACAAAATCAATGTATTCCTCATCCCATTTCCAAATTGGCTCTAAAATATGTATAATAAAACCATAAGGTTTCAATTTTTTTATATGTTGGCAGGTATAACTGTGGGACACATAATCTGCATTGTCATGCTTTATACCTAGCCACCAGAATCTCTATTTCATCTCATAATAAATCTTTGTAGTTTCAGTAAAAATGGACCATGAATAATTATGATAATAAAACAAAACCAAGATCCTCACTAATGCTGAGTTGAAAAACTATTCCCCAAAGCTTAGAATACTATCTAAAGAGAGAGAGACAAAATAGAAACAGTCTCCCCACCATATATAGTTTCTCAAATTCCTCTAAAATCATCATCCTACAATTGAGTCAACATAATAGACTCAAGGAGAGATGATGATAAGTAAGCACTTATTTGAACTATACCTAAAACATCCTCTTAATAATCCATATGAATTTGATAAAAAAATCCCCATAATTTTTCAGTCTTCCTTCAATTTAAAAAAAGCTTATGATGGAACATTCTTAGTAATAGTGTCTATGAAAAAATTCCCCTTCCCTGAGGTGTAAGTGATATAAAAGTCAAACATCTAAATGTATTTTACCCATCACCTTTGTCTAAGTTTCATGTTTTTATGAGAAAAGATATAGATCAAACTCTTATGGTCAGAAAAGACTGTGAACATTTCCTTAAAAAGATAATTTTTTCAACACTTAAGTGCATGAATGAATGTAGAAATATTTAAATCATAAGTGGGGTAATTCCTCTCATGTTGTTAAATATTAATAGAGTTGTAAGCTACCACATGATCATCTTTCATGAGTACACAACCTAAACCAACACCCAAAGAATCACAGAAAACAATATACCCTTTACCGGGATTAGGTAAGATCATAATAGGAGCTGATGTCATAATTATTTTCAACACATTGAAAGAAGAATTATGCTTTTCATACCATGTGAATTTCACCCCTTTTCTAATAAGATAATTCAAAGGTGATGCCAACTTTGAGAATCCATGAAAAACCCTCGATAGTATCCAATAATACGAAGGAATCTTTGAATCTCAATGACATTATGTGGTTCTTCCCATGAAAAAAAAACCTTTAACTTCTCAGGATAAATTGAAAATCCATGCTCAAAAATCACGTTCCCCCATGAACTTCACTTCTTCAATCCAAAAAAGTTCATTTCAAAATCATTCCATAAAAATGGTGAATTCTTTAGATATCTAAAACCAAACTCATATGGTGATCATGCTCACACTCAGATTTCAAATAAACAAAAATATAATCCAAGAACACTACCATGAACATTTATAGATTGTGACTAAATATTTGATTCATCAGATACATAAAAACTACAAGAGTGTTAGTTAGACCAAACGACATCACAAGATATTTTTAGTAGTCATACTAGCTCCTGAAAGATGTCTTTGGTATATCACACTCCCAGACTCTATGTTTATGATAACCTGACCAAATATCAATCTTCAAAAACCAATTATCTTGCTTTAATTGATCAAAAAATAATCAATATAGGGCAAGGGATACATGTTCTTAACCCTTACTTGGTTCAACATCCAATAATCCACACAAAATCTGAGTGAACCAAATTTCGTTTGGAAAAAAGCACTGGGGATACCCAAGGAAAAATATTATGGTGAATAAAACCCTTTCCCATCAGTGATTCCAACTTAATCTTGATATCTTTTAGCTCCGCTGGTCCCATACCAAAATAAGGTATCGATATCGGCTACTTACCTTGCACTAGGTTAATCATAAACTGCACCTCACTATCTGGATGAATCCTAGAGAAAATTGGTTGGGAAAACTTTTGGAAAATCATAAAAAAATAATGGTAAGATAAATAATATAAGAAACATTATTTGAATCAACTATAATAGAACAAAAAAACTAATGATATTTGGGCGGGAAGGTCCTTCATGACTAGACTTCAGATCCCACTCTCCCAGAAATCCATACGAGATCTTATCAACCATAATAAATGAAACAAAACGATGGAAACAATCAACCTTTTCATGATGATAAATAAGAAAATAAATCCCTATGATGATGTCAAACAAATACAGATCGAGAATAAGAAAGTATTAGAATAACTTTACATCATCTATCAATAGTGCAAAAGAAGGAAGATGAAATTATAAGAACCTGGTTCTTTATTAAGGTATGAAATGTTTTTCTTTCTATAAATTATTAGTTTAAATAATTTATTATGGCCTGATGTGAATTCCCTTTGTGTTCGTGGAAGTATTGGGGGTATTTAGGTCTTTTTCGGAGCCCGAAACCAAGGTTTTGGGGTGAAAATGTCCTGGTTCACAGTTAGTAGAAACTGTGTGGGGAAAGCCTCACGGTTACTTCTAACCATGTGAGGCTGGACAATGGGGTCCTACAGAATGTGTAATTTTAAAAAACCATGTGATTTTTGAAACATGACTATGAAAAAATTATACAGTTTTTATATATGACTTTTTCACAATTTGTGCATGGTTAGTCAAGTTCTGTACACTAATCGTACAAGGAACCCCTTCCTATATAAAAGGGCACAAGGTTGGCACATGGTTTGGAAAACCATGTGGCCAAAACCTATGACCTATGGATTTTGATGAAATTATGATTTTCACTTAATAAATCTATTATTTCAACCCTAATTTTCAATTCATTATTAATTGGCATCCCTAGTCTCTTGAAATATACTTTGATGGTGGAATTGGAGTTTTTGATCTTTTTCCTTTGTTTAATCTCATATTGGAGCATCATCTGTCATGTTGGATCTACATCAGTAAGATCTTAATTATTTTTATTTCATTTATCCTTCGTTTTGGTATTGGATATTCTATATAGGTGAAAACTAATGTTCCCTATTTATATGTTCTTATTCCATTCTATTATTTCCTCCTGATCCAAGTCGAATCAGAAGTTGATATTGGACGAGATATCCTCTACAAACCTAAAGTAGGTGTTCTAGTGCTTTTACATCAAATTCAGATTGTTTATATATATTTTTTGTTCCACATGTCCAATTCTCAGAGTGATACCCTTGAAATAGATCTTAATATTGGTTTAAAACGAATAGGTGAGACTTTTGAAATTAAGGAGACCATTAATAATTGTTTAAAGGTCATGAAACTTGAAGTGGAACCACCCCTTGGTTGTGTTGTAAATTAATTAGACCACCATGGGTGTCTTGAACTTGAATTAACTTTGAGGTGTGTCATTACCCCTTTCCAAGGGATGTTAATTTTTGAATTGAATTGTAATATGAATTGAAATTGGTATTGATTAAAGGAAGAGAAGGGCATGACCTTGTCCATAGGATAATTCCATGTAATTTCTTGTTAAATCTTGAGCTTTTATTATATTTATATGTCCATGTGAGATACATAAGTGGCTAAGCCTTTTAAGCTTAGCATGTTCCTTGAGCTAACTTTTGATGTGAGATTGAATTGAAATTAACATGGTGATGACATTTGATTTAATTGCATGATATTAATTAAGTGCTTATATTCATTGGGTGACACATGGGTTATTATATGAATTACATGGATAGAATCATTTGTATTATGTCTTTATTATGCCTAACCAATACTTAGACTACCAAGGAAGGACTCATGGGGGATAACTATTATATGCTCGAGTGATACTTGGACTCTTCATAGACTTCCAAGGACATATTCATAGGGAACTTGATCATATACACCATGGGTTACACTTGTTCTCCCTCATTGGACCACCAAAGATGGACTCGAATGGAAATGATGGTATACTACACCCAGATCAATACCAGGATTTCCATGAGGAATGCCCGATATGGGATTTTATGTTTCTTGGTTCATAATGTTCCTGGAGAGATACCTGGAATCCAAATTAGGAATGCCAAGGTTGGGATAAGGTTCTTAAATGGTTAATTCTTGAAATTATTTATACAATGTTTCTACCAAGACAAATTTAAGGCTTGGATTCCGTCAGTGCCTTACACCTTATAAAAGGCCTAGTTAGGAACTTCTTGATCACATTTCTTATAGGGGTGATGGGACACATTCCAGGTCTTGAGAATTATTTAATAAATGAAATTGATTAAATAAATAAACATTATTATAAATTGATATAGGACTAAGTATCATTTAGAGACATTCTGGCTAGGCTGAATAAGGTTTTAGAGGAAGGGTGTCCATGGGAACTCAGACCTTTACAGGTTATTAACATTTAGTACTTTCTTTACATATTTTAATATTGTATGAACACTCATGTTATTATATATTCACTGAATGGATGGTACCAGTCATTTGGGTGGTTTCCTACTAGGATTGTACATGAAACCTTGTTCAAGCTTCCTTTGGGCACCCGAATAGACTATATGATTTCAGGTATGGATAAGGGAAAGTGTTATCCTATAGGTTCTTGATTTCTGCTCAGGAGTAGGGGAGCATGGGTTTGAGTTGAAGTTTGTGATGTTGGCTGGATTTTTTTTCTTTTTTAAACTTTTTTACTTGTATTGTAATGATTCCATGGATACCTATTTTTTATGTTTAGTAGTGACATGACATTTATCATTATTATCTATATATGATATTCCTTATGTCATTATTACATATATATCATTGGATGATATCTATTTTCTGCATGATTTTCTTCTTTTGTTACTTATATGTTATTTTATTTCCATTGTGCTACACTCTCGAGATGAGGGAATAGTCTCCCTACAGACACACCTAGGCCCTCGCTGCTAGTCATAAGACTCTGGTGTTTGGGGATATGTTCTTGAGTCCATGTGGCCAACTAGATTTAGGGCACCTTTCAGTGGAATCCAGGTCTGAGACATTACAAAGTTGTATCATAGCGGTATTTCTTATTTTCTTTACTATTTGGAGATAATAGAGGGGATAGGATGGTATAATAATTTTTTATTGAGATGTGCATGGTAGTAGCTAAGCTGCGTATATGAAAAATCTAAATTACCTAGAATTAAATTGGTGTGTTCTATATTTTTTCTATTAAAGTTGATTTGATTCCACTGTTAGGTGATGCATTTTAATTGTGATGTTATTATTGATATGATTAGGGGTTTCAATGTGTTGCAACTAAATGAGATGAGAGTAATTTATGTCATGCATCTTTTTAGGCACCTGTTAGGATTCACATACCATGAATTATGTCGTTCAATATAGGATTCCTTGGTTGATTTGCATGCTATTTTGATATATGCCGTGATAGATATATCTTCTAATTTGATAGATGAGTTGTGCAGTGGATTGAGAAACACGGTTGGTACTTAGAGTGTCTATTGTAACCTTAGAAGTGTTTTCCTAATTAGGTTATATTGGACACCATAAGAAGACAATTTTGGCATATTCATTCATGGACCATGAGTTTCATGGACTAGAACTTGTTATTATGTGAATTAGGTGTACACCACATTTTGATTCATGAGGAGTATGGGCCCTCATAGATCAAAATTTGGCGAACCATTTGGTTCAATCATTTTAAAATTAATTGTGATATATTAGAAATGAATATGAAACTGAAATGGAAATAGATATTTTCTTATAGTAGAGAACTTAACCCAGACCCAACCTTGGTAGTAGAAAGTAGGTAGTATCTCTTAATTTTATATGATATATATGATTCCTAGACATAACTCAAGGAGTTGGTAAAGGAGTGTGTTTCTTATATAGGAAGGCTTGTACATATCCTATTCGGGTGTCTATGATTTTAGTATAGAAAATTGATAATATTCTTATTTATGGTGTGTGTTTGTAATTTTAGAGGCATTCAACCATAATGACCTCCAGTCATATTCCAAGAGGGTGGCAATAACCACACTCTGAAGGTGGCAGTCCAAGGGATACTGGTGGATCCTCCTTTAGTGCCAACTATGGAACCATTGAATTTACCAAAAATAGGTTTTGAGCCACATTTTTTTGAAGGTTTTATGCATTTATTGAATATTATTCTGGGATCACTAGGACCTACCCCAACTATGGTAGAGTTGACATTTGAGTTCCAGAAATAGCATCCACCCATGTTTAAAGGGATGGAGAACCACATATTGTGGAGTCATGGTTAGAGGCCATTCTATCTATCTTTAAGCATCTAGAGACGCCTCTTGATTGGAGGGTAAATATTTTAATGTATGTGTTGGGTGATTCTGGAAAGATATGGTGGGATTTTATTACTCATATGGATCATCATCGAGAGATGAATTAGAGAGATTTTCATATGGACTTCTATGATTAATTTTATCCTCATATGTTGAGTTACAATAGAGCCTGATATTTCATGCACTTAGAGTGGGGTTTTTTATCATTTATGGACTATTTAGACCATTTTATAGAGATTCATCACTTCACACTTATTCGGATGGGTGGTGATTTATCTAAATCTAGGTTATTTGAGGATGGTCTCAATTACAACCTCCAATTGTAAGTAAATTACTTTTGGATGACCACTATTTCTAAAATAGTGAATCATGTTCTTAACCCAGAGTGTAGCCTGATAGAGGCTGGGAGTGCGAGCCAGTGTGGTTCGGTATCGAGATCTGGTACTACATTGACCAATGGTAGGATGCTTCGTTTAGAGCTTCCACCCAGTGATATTAGTATCTGGAGCACACACTCAGGAATCTAGGTGAGGTTCCACCAGTGTGGTAGGATAGGACATGTGAGACCTATCTTCACGAGAGACCCATTCGAGTGTCAATCCTATGACAATATGGGTCATCTACAACAATTTTGTAGAAATTTTCCTCTATAAGATAGTAAGATATGGTCTGCACCAACTCTAAGTGCAGGAGTGGGTTCATACGCTTCTTTTCAGGTAGAGAGATGGAGTACAATCATTCGATTAGTTTGAGGTGGTGGTCATGGTTATGGTGGTCAGACCTTGATTTTTCAATCATTGCATAGAGCATCTTCTCATGATATCCAGGAAGTATCATATGGCCATGGATCAAGCTAGATATATGCAGCGAAACTGGAAGCTAAGGAGTAGGATCCCTAACGTTATACTATGAGAGGTAATATTCTAGTATCCTCTACTTTAGAATATGCTCTTTTTTATACTGGTTCTTCTCATATATTTATAGTTGTGCCCATTGTGGAGAGACTTGGGCTCAATGTTCAATGTTATGATGGATTTATGATGCTTGATACTCTATTAGGGATTAGAACAGAGTATGTATATTATTGTAGGGAGTTATCCCTTGATATTGGAGGGTGCTACTTTGTATGGGAACTCTATATCCTCGAGATGATAGGTTTTGACCTCATTATCAGGATGGATAGGTTGGTTCCCTTTCATGTTTTCATTGATTTCTATCACTGAAGGGTAACCTTCAAATCACCATAGGGTGGAGAGTTTATTCACAAGGTTGAATTGGATTTCTAGATGAGCTGATATGGACTCGATCATCATGGGTTGGGTGGGATGACAGTCTAGATTGCGAGTTTATATATGGATGATTAGGGAACAAATCAGGAGGATTTTCTCCATTGGTTGATCATTTCAGGGATGTTTTTTCAAAATACTTTTCAGGATTACCTCTAGTGAGAGAGGTATGGTTCTCTATAAATATAGTTCTAGGAGATTCATTGGAATCCATTCTTCTTTATATTATGGATAATATTATGATGTAGGAGAAGAAGATACAACTATATGATTTAGAGGGAAATGGTTTTATCTGACCCAAAACTTCTCCATGGGGTTCATCGCTCATTTTTTCAAAAAAGGTAGACAAAACTCTTAGTATGTGTGTGGATTATTATAAATTTAACCAACTGATGGTTAGGAACTGGTATCCTATATCATGGATAGATGATCTCATTGACCATATATAAGGATCTCAGGTGTTCTAAAATATATATTTGAGATCAGGTTATCATTATGTGATTGTTAGACCATTAGACATACCTCACACAACTTTTCATAGTAGGTATAGTCTATACGAGTAATTGGTTTTGTCTTTTGGTCTCATGAATGCACCAAGAGTCTTCATGGCACTGATGAACTAATTATTCCATCCTTATATGGATTCATTTGTGGTGGTTTTGATGGATTGCATCTTGGTGTATTCTCACACTCGACATGACCATGCCAAACATCTTGAGATTTTATTGAATACATTCAGATAGCATCAATTATATGCTAATCTCACAATGTTCCACTTCTAGATGGAACACATTCACTTACTATGTCACATTGTCTCAGGGAAAGGAGTATCATTTGACCAAGATAATGTTATAGTTATAGTTTCTAAGTAGCATCCCAATAATGTATTTGAGATATGAATTTTCTTTAGTTTGGATAAATATTATAGGTGTTTCGTATAATATTTATCACACCTAGATACACCACGTTTAGGGTTGAATAAGAAGAGTGGGAAGTTTTTATAGTCTTAGGCATGTGATTCATCCTTTTAGGAGCTAAATTATATATTTACTTCATCATTAATACTGATTTTTAAAAAACTAAGAAGTTTTTATGTCATGTACTATGATGCATCAAGTACCGGGCTAGAAGTAGTTCTAATATAGGGGGGTAGAATCATGGAATATGGGTCTTGACAATTGAGGCCACATGAGATGAATTTCCTAAATCACGATCTCGAGTTATCCATAGTTTTTTATACATTGTGATGTTAGAGACATTACTTGGAGAGAGTTTTTTGGTGTTCACGGACCACAAAATCCCCAAGTGCATATTTACATAGTGTGATATAAGTATGAGGTTGAGAATGTAGTTTGAGTGACTATAGTCTTTTAACTTATACATTTATTATACACATGGTAAGGGAAATTTAGTGGATGATTAACTCAGAAGGTAGACTCAAATACAAGAAGTTCAAGAGGCCAATAACGAATGGAATATTATTTATTTATTCTTTGAGATGCACTTGGAGTTGTAGGAAAATCAAGGGAAGATATTTCTATCATCATTAGTTGGGACCTATACCCAATTGGTTAGAGTGAGGACGAGGCATCTATAAAATTATGATGGGCTATTCCTATGGGAGAGTGTGTCAGGTGAGGACCCACCTTCTATTTTGACCATGGGTGCTATGAACTTCTCCATATTCATGGTCGTGTATGTGTTTTATTAGACATGTGCGAGGATATGATGTGAGACTTTCATGCTTCTTCTTGGGTAGTACATCCTGATGTCACCAAGATATATCAGGATTTATACCACTAATATTGGTGGTCAGGTATCAAAAGAGATATAGTTTGTTTTTTCATTAGATATTCCACATGTCAGGAGGTGAAAGTGGAACACCAGGCACCATCCAAACTTTTACAATAGCTACCCATTTCTGAGTGGAGATATAAAGAAGTTGTGATGGAATTTTTGATGGATTTACTGAGGTCATCATGAGGTAATTATGTCATTTGTATTGTTATTTACAGGCTCATAAAGGTTGTCAACTTCTTACCTATCAAGGAGACCTTTTTAGTAGATAATCTTAAGAGGTTGTATATCCAATATATAGTATGATTTTTTGAGGTCCCTCATTCTATCATTTCATATATGGATTCCCAGTTTGCTTCATAGTTCTATAAATGGATGCAGAGTGTGTTGGGAATACATGTTTCTTTAGCACAACATACCACCCATATAATGATGTATAGTCATATAGAACCATATAGTTTCTTGAGAACATGGTGAGATCATTCATCCAAGATTTCAGGGGCTCTTGGGAGAGGCACATACCCCTGGTTGAATTCACCTACAAAAAATATCTTCTAGTATACTATTCAGATGGTTCCTTATGAGTATTTTTATGTTAGTCCATGTCGATATCCCTTGTACTGGTTAGATGTAGGAGAGGAAGTTGTGCTTGGACCTCATCTCACTCAAGATTCCATAGAGAATGTGAAATTGATTTAGATGGATGGATATTGTATATTATTGATAGAAATTATAAGTAGATCATTATAGATGAGCTCTAGAGTTTGAGTACGGGGATTGGGTCTTTCTACGTGTTTCACCGAGGATGGGGCATAGAAATATTATAAGACATGGTAAGATTTTCCCATGATATGTTAGGACATTTGAGATTTTGGAGAGAGTTGAACCAGTAGCCCAGTAGTTTTAGTTACCTCAGAGGCACCAATCCATGCATGAAATCTTCCAAATATCTCAAATTCACTACTATCATTCAGACTCGTATCATTCTTTTTATCCAGAGGAGGTTGAGTTATGGTAGATGTTTCCTTTGAGGAGCATCATATATGTATTTTGGATGGTAACATGAAGGTTATCCAAGACCAGTTAGTTCCTCTAGTATGAGTGATGTGGAATCACATACGTGTACCGGATAATACCTAGGAGCGGGAGGCATATGTATGAGAACAATTGCTGGAATTGTTCATAGATGAAGCTTCACCACACTTGAGAAGAAATTTTTGGGAAAATTGCTTTAATGGGAAATTTTTAAGAATATAGTTATTTATTGAGGTATGTAATCATTTTCATTCAATCAATTCTTAGCTTAAAAGATTAATTATGTCCGTATGTAAATTCCATATGAGGTCATGGAAGTATCATGGGTGTCAGGGGCTTGTTAAGAGCTCAAAATTGATCTTTTTGGGTGAAAACTTCCAATCGCATGGTCAATAAAAACTATGTAGTGTAGGACACATGGTTACTTATAAAAATTTAAGGCAGGACAGTGGGGTCATATATGTCATATGGTTTGAGTAAACCATGTGATTTGGGTTTCATGACCATGGAAAAACATCATAGTTTTTTACAGAGTATTTTTTCATGTTTTTCACCTGGTTAGTCAACCAGTGCACACTAACCATGTAGGGTTCCCCTTACTATAGTAAAGGGAACACAGTTTGGACAACCATTTGTCTAAATCATGAAACCCATTGATTTGGGTGAAATTATTATTTTTCACTTAATTAATCTATTATTTCAACCCTAATTTCTTATTCTTCATCTTTTGACATCCCTTGGCTCTTAGGAGCTCTTTTAAAGTTGGAATTTTATCTCTTTCCTTAATCTAATCTCAAATTTAAGTGTCTTAGATCTTGTTGGATATTCATTGGTATGATCTTAATTCCTTTTGTGTCATCCCTCATTTGGTTTGGTATCATTTATTCTATTTAGGTGTAAGTTAATATTTCTGATTTATAGGTTCTTCTTATATTCTTAGTTTTTCTCCTGATCTGAGTCGAATCAAGAGATAATAATGGATGAGATATCCACTAAAAACCTACGGTGGGTGGTCTCAAGATTTTCCTTCAAATTCAAAGTGTTTATATATATTTTTTTGTGTTGTGTACCCAATTTTCAAAGTGACGCCCTTGAAATTTATTTTAATCCTTGTTTAAAATGAATATGTGAGACTTATGTAATTAGTGAGACCGTTGATAATTGTTTAAATTTCATGAACCTTGAAGTGTAACCACCCCATGGGTGCGTTGTTAATTAATTGGACCACCATGGGTGGCTTGAACTTGAATTACCTTTGAGGTGTGTCATTACCCCTTTCTAATGGATGTTAATTGATGAGTTGAATTGTAATATAAATTTAAATTGATATTTATTAAAGTAAAGGAATGGAATGACCATTTCCCTTAACTCCTTCAATTTAATTTCTTATTTAATATTGAGATTATATTATATTGATCTGACCATGTGAGATACATAAGAGGATAAGCCTTATAAGCTTATTTTGTTCTTTAAGCCACCTTTTGAGGTGATATTTAATTAAAATAAATATGTTGAAAACCTTTAATTTAATTTCATGATATTTATTGAATTTTGATATTCCTTGGATGACATATGGGTTCTTATATAAATTCCATAGATTGAATCATTTGGATTATTCCTTGATTATTCCATATTGATACTTTTACTCCCTTCTGGACCGCTATGTATGGACACATGGGGGGATGACCATTATACGCCCGATTGATACTTGTAATTCTTATGGACTGCCATGGATGTACTCAGAGGGTGGTTCATCATATACTCCACGTGTGACACTTTGGTTCCCTTAGTAGACCACCAAGGATGGAATCGAATAGAAATGATGTTATATCACACCTAGAGAGATACCATGATTTCTATGAGGAATGCCTAGGATGAGCCTCTAAGGTGCTTGGTTCATAATGTGCCTGGAGCGATGCCTAGATTCTAAATTAGGAATATCAAGAATGGGATGAGGTTCTTAAATGGTTAATTAATGAAATGATTTATACCATGAGTCTTCCAATCCAAAGCAAAATCATAGATTTGGTCAGTACCTTACACCTTATAGATTATCTAGTTAGGCATCTCTTGATCACATATCTTATGGGGGATGTTGGGAAATGTGCCCAGTCTTGAGACTTATTTATTAAAGGATATTTATTAAATAAATAAACTTTATTATAAATTGATACAATACGGACTGCTATTTAGAGGCATTCCTACTAGGTCAAAGCAGGTAGTAGTGGAAGGGTGTCCATAGGAACCTAGACCTTTATGGGTTGTTTACTTTTAGTACTTCCTTCACATATTCTATTACCGTCTACACTATGTTGTTGTTATATATTAAGTGACTATATGGAACTAGAACTTTGGGTTGTTTCCTGTAGGTATTGTATATGAAACCATGTTTAGGCTGCCTTTGGGTACCTAGAAAGACTATATTATTGCAGGTATGGATATGGGTGGAAAGTTCTCTTTTACAGGTTCTTAATTACTACTCAGGATTATGGGATAATGGGACTAAGCTGAGGCTCATGATGCTAGTTATATTTTTTTATATTTTTTTGTAATTTTTTCACTTTTATTGTATTTATGGAATGTATACCTATTTTAGATGTTTTTTAGAGACATGACATGTATCATTATCATCTATATATGATATTCCTATTAAAATTGTTACATATATATATTTAGATGATATCTATTGTCTATGTTATTTACTCCTTCTAATTATCTATTATTGTAAATCTATTATGATACACTTTGGTGATGGGGGAATAGTCTCCCCAGAGACATGCTTAGGCCCTCACTACAAGTCATCAGCCTTTGGGATTTGGGGAGATGTGCTTGAGGCCATGTGAACAACCCAGTTAGGGGAACCTTTTAGTGTCATCTGGGTCCAAGACATTACATAAACCATGCTTTTCCTCTTCCCAAGATGTGTCTCTGGCTCTATAATAAAGAACAATAAATATTTTGGAAGGTTAATCACATCAACAAAATGGTTATATATAATTGAGTGGAAAACATCCGTATCAAATAAAGAAACTACTACTAAAGATGTGATAAAGATAGAACATATCACTATAACTGGACCTACATCTACATCCACTAGAAAATCATTTACTACTTGAATTTTCTTTACTCATAAGGCATGTGGTTGGTGCCATATAGTCTTTGAAGCATCTTACTACATTATAGTAGCCTTTGGAGCTGACAATACCTATCTATATCGAGTTGTAGACATAGCCAGATTAAAAAAATTTAGATGACCATAATATCCATAAATGTAACACATATTTATAGATGATGTAAAATAACATCATGTGTATAAAACCCTTCCACACTAATAGAAATTCATAGTCACACTACTAACTATGATTGGAGGTGTCTAAGTGGTCTGCTACTGAGAACTACCTCCAGCACTCCTGTGATGTTCCTGCCACTTCTTTTTCTCAAGTGAACCACTAAAGCTACCACAATGTGGAAGATAAGGGGAGGAATATACAACCTTGAATATCATATTCATCTCAAAAATCATTTCCATTTCTACTATCCCCTCATAGGTCGAAAACTTTATCATAAATACCTATGATCTAATATGTACTTGCAAACCCTATAGGTACTTCTGAGCTTTTAGCTTATCATTCTTTACAAACTCCGGTGAAAAATCAATCAGATCCTCAAATTGATTAGTGTATATTGATACAGAACACTCTACCTACTATAAAGAGAGGAACTCTAGAGACTACTCTATCATCAGTCACTCTAGAAAAAAATTCTGGAATAAGATATTCTTGAAACCCCTCAAATACAATCCCACATGCCTATCCTCTTGTACCATGGAACCCCAAAAATTCTTATTAGGACCCTCAATTCTAAACACCACCCACTTCACCTTGATACTCTCAATTGTGTCCATGAATTCAAAAATATGATCGATCCTCTTGATCCAGTAATCTACCTCTTGAGGTTTACATATACCTTTAAATGATGGTGGGTTCTCATGAAATAAATCATATGATAGATATCTATCTCCTAAATCACTTGGTTTTACCTCAACAATTGTATTCTGAGCTTGTGTTACATTCTGATCTATGGTAAGAACTACCTGTATGTTATCCTATATAATGTTTTGATCCATCGAAGGATTCCCTTGAGGAGAATCAGTTTCACCCTCCTGAGGAACTCGTAGAACAGGTCTCAGATTCATAATGATGCACAATGAAACAAAATAAATGATAAGACAATAGAAAAATATCAATTAAAATGGGAAACTCTATAAGAAAAAACAGATATTAACATCAAGAACACAAAATAGTATACACACATCCCAATATCCCATGATAACTTAGGTATTATCATATAAAGAGCTGGCAAGGAACTCACCACAATATACCTCTCACATCCCAATTATCCTATCTCTAGTCTACCAAACATCCCAAGAGAAGGACTCTTGATGAAATACCTTCTTTGATACCACTTTGTATCAAAACAACCTGAATACCCTCTCAAACTAGTACCCAATCTGATCCTCCACGTACCCAAAGGGCATTCTCGATCCCCACAGGCTAGTCAATAGCACCTGGGAATCAAATAAAAAATAGAGGGAATGATTTCTCACAACCTAAACCAGAAACATGGCATATATTACATAAAGGATAGACACAACATAATATAAAAATATATTCCAAAACAGATAAAGAACAATGGAAGAGATATAACTGAAAATGTTATTAAAAAATCTCCATGTGACAAGTCCAACTAAAAATAAATAAATAAAAACTACTACTCTAAAAATTCTATGTGATAGCATGGGAAAACTCTCACCATATCACTACCACCGACCCATAACCCAGCTGATAAAAAATCTCACCACATCAGTGTGGCACCTTGACTTTCCCTCCATCAAAATACATAACCAGTTCTATGTACTGCTAAAGGGGTACGTAGGGTGGGATCTAATAGGATTAGTAGGGTCTCAACTAGGTGTTCCATATCAAGACTCTGAACAATAATCCAAGCATTCTCAACTTTAAAGAAAACAAGGCATGATAATAGGTTAATAGTTTTTATAACAAAAGTATAGAAAAATTTAAAATATTCTTTTTCCAAATTTTCAAATAAGTCAAGTAAATTAGTTTGAAAGCATTTCATATCTATATATCACAAAAAATATATCATGTCAAAAAAATAATGCATCACATATGATATAAAATCCATTGTAGTAAAATAAAAATATTTAAAGCTAAAATAAGAAGCACAAGTAACATCATGATAGAGATCACACTAGGTCGATATAGCTAAGACACTCGTACCTAACATAACATATACAATCACATACACATCAATCCACTAGACATATGTATCGAGTCTAGAGAGAAGAGGAGAACCTTGTAAAGTGACCCCCCTAATAGGTATAACAATTCCTTAGAAAAATAAGACTAGGGAGTAGAGAAAATCCCCATGATAATACCCCCTAAAAGTGGATGAGACCTATTACTATACCTTCTACCTTAGTACCCAATGCTTACCATGTGCTCTATTTTCTAAAACATTTCATCAGACCATTTCATCATTTTATACTTTGAAAACCATTTCAAAAAACCATTTCATAATGATTTGAAAACCATTTCCATTTACCAAAACAAGGGTAAAATCATCTTTTATAAAAACTTAGTTCCACACACAAAACAAAGTAGTAATATCATCCCATTTCATTTAATAAAACAATTTATCAAAACAGGAGCAATTAAGTTCACCAAAATAGGCTGGATATGGAACCACCTACCTCAAAAATCATGTCACGCATGCCTGAAACATAATACACTACAAGGAAGAAACCAACAAGGACAAAGAAGGCCCTATAATCGATCAGAACATCTCATAATTGTTTCAATTTAGTAAAGGGTTGGTAGATAATATGAAACAAAACATAACACAAGAACGTACACCCATTGTACCAGAACTAAAAAAGTAAATGGACACTGAAACAAGATCACATAATGGATCTAGAGATAATCAAGAAGAAACATCACCATGAGTCAACAGATTTGATAACGCAATGCAATGGTGCTACCACGATCAAAGAAAAGAAGAATCAGAAATGATTACTCACCCTGAGAGACGCAATCCAACTATAACAGAGATCAATCACTGAATGAATCAATCCATATCAAATAGAGGGTCCTAAAATCACCAAAAGATCACTCTAGGTTAATAGGAGAGAGATATGTAGAATAATGAAATAATAAACCAATATAGAACCCTAAAATCCTTTCTCACAACCTCTATATGAAGTGTAACCCATTTACATGCCATGTCACCCATAGTGTCCAGATACCCTAAAAAACCCATCGCTATTTTATTATAACCCAATATTTTAACATTACAATGTGTGTAATCTATAAACAGTGTGTACACCCTATATGCAGTGTACGAGGTTCACGGCATCTGCCCTGCAAAAATTAGACGTTGTGTACTCCTATTACATGACGAGTATTTCTCATACAGACTGTAGAAAGATCATATTCTTACATGAAAACCCAAACTAAATCATTTATTCACCAAAATATGGGAGAATCTCATTAACCCATTAACACTATTATACCTAGACTCTATTAATTCAAACAAACATACATCCCCAAACATTGTGTCATATTTCTCAGAAAATGTTCTCCATCCTTAAGAGTACCAAGACAGACCCAATTAAAGAGGAAAATAATCAAAGAGAAGGAAAATAAATGAAATTGGTAAAAGTGATGTTACACAAATTGTTTTTAAGTGTGATTAAAATAGGATAGAAGATTCCTCTTTATAATTGAGGGTAGGGGCACTTTTAGAATTTCTAAATGTATTAAATTAATATAAAAAATTTCTATTAAAAAGGCTACAAACTGATAGAATTCTAATATAGGATGAGGATTAATAAAAAAATTATAATCTAATAAAAGTTTTAAAATTTTTGGTCATGGTTTTTCCCTTATCTTTTATTTTAAACCCCCCATTAACCCTTTTGACAATTACTACTGTATTAAATATTTCTGCCCTTTAAGGGTCAATAATGTTACTATAAATTAAAAAAGACCCATAAATGGGAAATGGTTAATGTTTTATATAATATATAATTCATTTGTGTCAATAAAATATTTTTATGAATTTTAAATTTTTTAATAAAATATAATTTATTATAAAATATCATTAATATCATTTTTAAAACTGTGCATTTAATTTTATATTAAATACATCAGTAAAAAGAGGTAATTTAAATATAATAATTTCAAATGTCACAAAAATGTTATATTTATCTATACAATACTTGGAACACAATAATTATTTCAAATTATATTATTTTATTATTTTTAAAATAATCTATTTTATTTTTTCTATTAATTAAATAAATGTTGTGTTGACGTTGTGCAAGTATTTAAGGTAATTATTTCATCACTAAAAATTATAAATAAATTACCGTGATAAAAAATCCTTTATATTTAAAATTGATATTTATAACCTAATATAAGTTGTATTTATTCGTATCATAAGATATTATAGATATTAAAAAAAAGAAAAGTGACATTTTTGTCTTTATCTCTCACTTAAATATTAAAAATTTCAAAATCATATCCAAATAGAAATAAAAGGTCATATTTTTTAAGTTTGAATGGTTATAGACAGAATTGACTCATCCAATGAAATTAAGGAAATATTTGGGTGGAGTTTTAGTGCCTTGTCACATTATTTTTAACCTTAAATGTTCGATTTACCCTTACTGTGGTGATAATTATTTATTATGTTTTCTATTCATAATTACTAGAAATAAAAGGGACCAATTTACCAAATTTTTACATCCTAATTTGAAATTTGGAATCAGTTTTTCAAGATTAAATTCTAAAAATTGATTGAAATTAATTTTATATTAAAACATAAAAATCAATGAAAAAATAGTTTTAATGATAAATTTCTTTCTAAGTATAAAGTTCTTTATACTAAATTAAATCATAAAATTGATTCCAATGAAATTAATCAGATAATTAATAATATTTAAGAATTAATTTTAGTATAAAAACACAAAAAAAATTAGCCTAATCTAATTTTGATATGATGATTTAAAAAATTAAGTTCGTTTTATCAAATTCATTTACTAAAAGTGGAAAAAATTAATTTTATTATTTTCTCACAAAAATAAAAAAAAATTATCACAAAACTTATTTACTAATAATAAAATGACTTCACTAAAAAAATGAGTTTTTATTTCTTAATAATTAATCAATAAATTTGTATTGAGTATGACCTTAATATATATTTTGTAATGTAGTTATTCATATGAATACTCTCCAATTCGATGGATGGGTTATAATACTTATATTTAGATAATAATATTCCATGGTTCTTTTAAAATCAATTTTTTGTATTGTATACACTATCTCTAACACCTTGATATCTTGTGAAATGTTTTTTTCAATTAAATTTAATATTTTTGTTATTTTTCATCACAAGAAACACTATGTTTAGCTGATGTTACATGAAATATTGCGTATATTTTTTGTTACACACAACACCAAGATTATTCTGCATTATACTCAACACCAATTTTATCTTATGTTACATGCAACAATGATAGTGTGCATGAAAAATGACACCAAAATTCAACAAACCATGAAGTAGTATTATTTTAAATAAGACCATTATAATTTATCTGATAAGATGTAAATATTATTAAATAATTTATGAAATATACACATAAATTTTCTAATTAATATAAATTTATTTTTAACTTATTAGTAAATAATCTATTAATTTTTAGAAAAGTAATTATATTCTTTAAAGATATATTTTCTTCAAAAATGATTTTCAATGCTTTTATAAGAAAATATTATAAGTAATTTATAGAGATTTTATAAAATGAACTTAATTTTTGGAATCATCATATTTAAAATAACTTATGTTTAAATTTTGGGATTTTTCAAACAAGATTTATTTTTCAATGAATAGTAAAAAATACTAATTTTTGTAAACTAATCATTTCTATTAAATAAATTAAGTTATTAAAATACCCCATTTCTGTTTTAAAGTAACATAATTATTCTATAGTTATATTTAATCCAATTAATTAATTTTGAATCAACTTTAAATTGAATTTTATAATAAGTTTATTTTAGGGTCTAAAAAAGGATTTTCTGAAAACTGTTTTAAAGTAAATAACGTTTCTCCATTATAATTAATTAAAATAATACAAAAAAAAGAATATTTTTAATGAAATATATCTATTATATATCAATAAAGTTTTAATTTTTATTCATAAAATTATTATTATTAGATATAGAGTTAAAATGAAATCATCTTGTGCTTGAAAAATACACTTCTTGAAAACCCTCTTTTTCGTCATGTTTGTTGGTTTTGTTTTAAATTTAATTTTTTAAAATATTATAAAATTTATTTGAAAGAATAAATTTATTTTTTAAAAATAAAAATTTAAAAATTATATTTTGGTGAATTTTTAATAATTTTATGAAAAGAATAATTTTTTGATAAATAGTGAAAAATACTGAATATTAATTTAAAAATGTCTTTTCATTTAAATTATTTATAAATTAAAATTAAATTTTAAATTGGTTATAAGTAAAATTATTTAAAATATATATCTATTAATCTAATTTATTTCATTGGAATCAACTTCATAATTAAATTGAATGTAAAAAATCTTTGTAAACCTTTGAACATTTTTCTCTTTGAAAACATGCTTTCTCATCACGTCTTTAGGATTAATTTTAAATTAAATTTTTCTAATTTTATAAATGGATTTTTAAAAAATTAATTCCATATTTTTAATCATAAAAATTTATATTATATAATTTTTTCAACTTAATTTTTGAAAAAAATTAATAGTAAAATGGTAAAAATTATTTCCCGTGAATAAGGTAAAATGGGTTTACCGGGGGTTAAACTAAAAATATAATGGTTAAAATGACTTATAAATTTGTCAAAAAGCTATTTTATAGAAATATTTATACCATTAAACCTATAATATTATATAATATTACATTTTATACCCTTGTGACATATAAAAAACATGGGAACACTCGATTCTTTACAAACATTGCTAGTGTGTCACTCACCACACTTATAAAAGGTCACCCCTTCTCGTCTCCTCTTCACACATTAAAAACATTTTGGTTCATAAAATAACTACCCAAATAACTTCACAAATTACATACTATCCTACTATAATCCTTATTTTGGACATAAATCCAATCTATAAAGTATTTTGGTGCAAACCTAAGGAGGAAACCCGAAGAAGGGATAACGTTTATCAATGAGTGTTTAAGTTTTATTTGTTCCTACACCTCCTTAAATTATCATTATACCATTATGAAATAATAAACTCAGTATATTCCATATACTGAGTTGTTTTTATATTAAGTTAATTACCTACAACTATCTCCACTTTAATCAAATTGGTTATGAAATCATTGTTCGTGTGTATGGAAAACTGCCGCCTCACGAACTGATGTCATTTTTTTCCATTTCCACCTCTCAAGGATGAACATGATGATGGAATTTTCTTTATATTTTATATTTATGATTTTATTATGTTTATGTAATTATTGCATCATGCATACCTTTATACCCTTTATATTGTGAGAATACGATAACGTTGTTTGTGTGTACGGCAGAGTACCTCCTAACAAAGGGATGTGATTCATTCACACTTTACATGGAAAGTATTAGGGTTGGTTTTGATGAAAAAATGTGATATATATGAAATAATAAAAATTATTGAATTATAATATATCATTTACCTTTCTTTATTTTAATCTAATAAGAAAATATAAATATTGTTCATGTGTACGTATGATCTACCATCTCCATGAACGGTGTATTTCATTTTCTATCACTAAATTTAATGGATTTATATAAATACATATATACTGAATATATATTATATTTATATGATGGTTAAAATTATTAATATTATTACATAATTTTAAAATTAATAGGATCAAAAAATAAAAAATCAAAACATATAGGAAAAACAAAGCGGTTATTACCCGAAATGTAACATTAACTTTAATTATGAATAAATGGGTAATAAAAGGTCATAAGAAAATAATATATGGTATGATATATATGAATATGGTGATAAAATATATCTATAATAAAATAATATTTATTATAAAAAATGATTGAATGAGTATGATGGAATTCATGATTTAAGGTAAGAGATTTTCATCTCACTTTTTACTTTTGTGAGACACATGTCATATTCACCACTTGTTTCTTTTATGTGGTGTATATACTGACCATGAATACATTTTATGATTATTATACTTAAAATTATTGGTATTTAAATATCCATTTGATTATATATATTTCAATGGGTTTATGGTTTAAAAGTTTCCAAATTGGTGAGATATTTTTGTCTCAATTTGCCTTCTTTGAGACATATGTTATGTTATAAACCTATATTATTTTATGATGTGTCTATAAAATTCCTTTGAAAGGTAATATCAAGAATTTATTTATACTCGTGATATTTTAAAGTTTATCTTGTTTTATTCCTTTCATGGGGCTTAATATTCAATTTTACCAAAGTCGTAAGGGTTTTATGTTACAGTCTCATCATTTATTGGGATTGTTTATGATTTAGTCTCTAATATTGAAATTTCATGATATACCTATAAATAATCATCATGAAATTTTTTATCCTATTTTTATTCATGATATATTCATGTAATATCACCATTTTTTAATTATTTTCTACTTTATATAATTTTGAAAGTATTTTCAAGAAAATATGACATTATTTCTCTCTTTGGTTGGAAATATATTTTCTTCCAAAACCAAGTTTTCTAAAAATGTTTTCAAAAAATGTTTTTTATTCTCCAAATGATTTATTAAAATAAATTTTATCCATGTTTTACTTTTTATAAAAAAAATTAAAGGAATCTTCATGTCATTTTCCAAACAATTCAATTTGGATTTTTCCAAAAATGTGGAATAAATATTTTTTTTAACGTGTATGGCATGAACAAAACTTCATATCATCATGAAAATTATTTTATTTTAATCATACATTATAATTTTTCATGTTTATTTTTAAATAAAATGATTTTCAAAAAAATTATGTATTAAAAAGTTTCTTTTTATGCAGAAAATATATTTTCCTTAAGAAATGTTTTAAATGATTTTTAAAGATTTATTTATAAATTTTCAATGTTATTTTTAAGTAAAAGTGTTTTTAAAATGTTTTATGATTTAAAAAAATAGATTTAAAAGAAATTTTATTTTCCTTAATAAATGTTTCAAGTGGTCTTTCAAAATAATTCTGCATATAAGACGAAACCCTTTAATATAATTTCTGCTTCACTAGGGATATGAGCCAAGGATTTCATTCTTATTATTTCTCTAAATGTTTTATGTTTATGATAACCAGAATTTTATGAAACCATTTTATCTTCCATGGGTTATACTATGATATAAATCTTATGAAATGTGCTTTTTACATGTGTTGTGCTATGATTAAATGATGAAATGATTATGAAATCTTTCTCTTTTCAATATGTTATGATATAATGAAAATTTTATGAAACCATTTTAAGTACATGGGTTGTTATATGATTAATTTATTATAACATTGTGGCATATATATGTATTATTTTCATTATGTAATAGTGGTTATGTTATAACCAAGGATAGTAGTAACATTATAACCAAAGATAGGTGGGACCTATATCTCCCTCTAATGTATTAGGTAAAGATTTATATCTTAAGAGATAAATAGTATTGGAATAGGGAGTGAACATAGTTGAGTAATATAATTAGTCAACTATGAAGGTTTTTGGAGTGATCTTTGACTACTATGATAGTTTATGGATTGAACCCATTCCACTATGAGGGGATGGATACCACTATGTATGGTGGTGTGTCCCCCTCAAGAGGTGTAGCTACCTATAAAGTTCCCTTAAAAGTTTTTTCAATAATCCTTGAATACTAAGGAAATGATTTTCTATGCATATTTGTATTTAATAATTCAATGTCTTATGCTATTTTTATGCTCTTAGGGATCATGTTCTTATATTTCCTTATGATTCATTTCTTATGAACTTCCAATATTTATTCCATGACTCGAGATTATGATCTTTGATATGCAGGGTTTGGTTTTCAAATGTTATAAACATGTTCTCATACACTTATTCTCATATTATTCTTACATATATCCCTTTTTTACCCTTACTCAACATCTAATATCACCCTTTTTTATGTTTCCTTTCGCTAGGTTATAAAGAAATTTTTTAAGTAGGATATGTTTGTAAAGAATACTAAAGGGGGAGATCTTTATTGGATACATTGAATATCATTCCTGAATTAAGAATATTGTGTTCCTAGTTTCCAAAGGAATTAAACTATTATGGTCCTCAGTCGTTTTCTTTTGTAATATAATTAATATTCATATAAAACATTTAAATTCCATGTATGAGAAGTCATGTTCATTATAGTTTGTATCAAAGGAAAGGTTTAGTTTAACTCTGGAAACTAGGATGTGAAAACATTTTAGAGATCCCAAGGGACACATCTAAGGGTATATATGGGGATGAATCTAAGGATAATTATAAGGATGAGTCAAAGTATAAGAAAATGTCCAAGAATTTTGGTAAATGAAAGGGAAAGTGGTTTCCAAGAAATTACATCAATGTTTGGATACTAAAAGTGGGTTTGGCTCTGGCATATAGGTACCTAGGGGTAATAACTCTAAAAATGGTGCATTTAACTAGAATAGATAATCATCTAGTGTGCAATAATGGTCCTTATTGAACACCTGGTTTGACACTCCTAGTGGATATTATTTGTAAATTCACAAACTCTTTATGATCCATTATTTAGGTTTTAAATAGATGGTGACAATGAATGGACTAGATTAAACCTAAGGTGTCATGGATTAAAAATAAGGTGAACTTATTTAGACGTCCTATAAGTGATTTTTTATGGTTATGCATTTTTTCACAATGATTAGTTTTTCTTACACTATGTTTTTTATTTTAGTCAATGGCTGTAAGTAGAAGGAATCATGTTAACACTAAATATATTGGATAATGTTTTGACTATAAGAAGCCAAATTGGATGATCAGTAGAATGAAATATATTGTGATTATTCCTAATCAACTATCATAAAACATGATTAACATTGTACACCTTAACCAAATATCAAACTCATAAAATAAGATAAGGATAGAGTTTTCTAATAGTTAGAGTCACAGAGACAATGGAGGAAAGAAGATTTTGTTTCCAATATGTTGAGAATGTGGGAAGAAACACCAAAGTATATGTCTTCAAGAAATGGGAAGATGTGTTGACTGTGGAAAAGAAGGACAAAAATAAAGTAACTGGAAAGGGAAAATGAAAAGTTTAATTAATTTAATGGATGATAATAATGGAATCCCTAATATTTCATCGCCTATTGAATACTTTAAATGTGGAATGTATGGGTATTATAAAAATAAAAATCTTAAGGGGAAAGCTCTTGAAGAAAATTATAAAGATTTTATAAGTAATGGTTATATTATTGATGATGAAGAGACTATAAATGATATATGAGAGTAAATCTGTATTGAGGAATAAGATAATGAATAATAATTAATTTTTTGAGAATGAAATGGGAAGAATGAATTATTTATGTATTGTAATTCAAAGATTATGTTATATGAATCATGAAATATATAAGTATGGTTCAGTATAAGTTTTTCATTAAGGATTTGAAATAATATGTTAAATTATACTGATGGACTAAAAAAAGATTTAATGACAAGGTAATATTTTTATTAAGGAAATATAACTCTTAATATGTATTTGAGTTTGATCAAAAAAATTAGTTTAGATAAAGAGATGATTGATATGGATAAATTAAATTGGATAGTATTGATGACCTTAGAACAAATAAAGGATCTGTTGAAAAATTGGTTTATGTTATCATTGATAAAGTTTAAAATATTATTTGATATTTGGAATATATTAAATAATACATTGTTTTATTCAAGTAGTAAGAAAGAATTCATGTTTTTATTAAGGTTTTATGGTAACTGAATTTATTACCAATCTTTGAGAGAATATATGATAAAGGTATTCATATATTTGGTATGTGACAATCAAGATACACTTTTTGATATATGGGGGATTAATGTCAATTTTATTTTTAGAAACATAATGACCTTATTTCAAAAAAAATGTATTTTAGTATTTTGGAATTGTCATAAGGCTAAAAATTTATGAAATGGTTAAAGCTAAACTTCATAAGAGACTTTAGATATTAATGCATTGCTTCACTATACAAAGATTTATCCATATTGGATAACCTATTCTCACCATTGTTTTTTGATGATAACTAATATATAGATGTAATGATTATCATTCTATGGATCTTATGATCTATTAGTGCTTTGGTCATAAAAAAATTAACTTTATTTCTTAGATTAAGAGATAAAGTGGAAATTGATCAAGTCACAACCAATGGATGAGATTGTGCTTATGAAATGGAATTAAATCAAGTAAGTATATCTTCTCATAAATAATCTTTAACTTTAGAAAAAGAATATTAAAATAAAATGTTGTTATGTTATCATCATTTTTTATGATATCAATAACCTTTTTAACACCTCTTTGATTTATGGTTTTGTGGTCATTAACCTTCTCTAGATCACCTACTTTCTTGTTATCGGCGATCTAAATCACTCTATAAAATTATTTATTCTTCTCTTCCATGTCCAAATATTCACTTCCCACCTATGTTCTTCTATTTGGAAATCTAGTTATAATTTACTTTAGGTAACCTTTATGTTTCCAACATTCCTTTTTTAAGGGAAGTTTTATTATTAATTTATAATATTCAGGTTTCAATAAAGTAATTTTCAAATTTCAAGACTTTGATGACCTAGATGAATTTTAAGGGATAAATTCATTTTAATGGGGTATAATGTAACACCTCAAGATTTTGTGAAATATGTTTTTAATTAAATGTACTATTTTTGATATTTTCATTACACAAAACACTATGTTTAACTTTCATTACATGAAATACTAATTTTATCTTTCATTAAATGTAATTTTGAGTTTAGCCTATGTTATACACAACATCTAGTTTATCTTTAATTACTCGCAACAATGATAGTGTGCATGACATGCAACACCGAATTTCAAAAAATACTAAAGTATTGTTATTTTAAATATGACCATTATAACCTATCTGTTAAATAGGTAGTTATAAATAGTATTAATTATATTATGAAATATATATAAAAATTTCAGAAATCAATATAAATTTATTTGTAAATTCTTTTTAAATAATCAATCAATTTTTAATAAAGTAAATATATTGTTCAAAAATATATTTTCTTCAAAAATTGTTTTTATTGATTTTTATGAGAAACAATTGTAAGTAATTTATAGATATTTTATAAAATTTATTTTTTAAAATTAAATTAATTTTTGTAATCATAATATTGAAATTAACTTGTGGTAAAATTTTGGGATTTTTTAGAAAATATTGACTTTTCATTGAAAAGTGAAAAACACTGATTTTTGTAAAACTATCATTTATTTTAAAAAATAAGTAATTTAAATTCGATAATTATTTTTTAAAGTAACATAGGTATGGTTTTATATGTTTTATTCACTTAATTACTTTTGAATAAATATTATATTGGATTTTATTATAAGTTTATTTTTGGGTTTAAAACAAAGGATTTTCTGAAAACAGTTTTAAAGTGCTTAATATAAAATCATATTCATACATTGGTTATTGTTATACATAGAGGTAAAATAAAATTATTTTCTTCTTGAAAAATACACTTCTTGAAAAGCTATTTTTTTCATCACGTATGTGGGTTTTGTTTTAAATTTAATTTTTTACAATTTTATTAAATGTATTTGAAAAATAAATTTCATTTTTTAAATCATACATTCAAATTTATATTAGGATTTATTTTTGAGAATTTTCTGGAAAAAAAATTGATGAATAGTGAAAATAATGAATTTTAATTAAAAACTACCATTTTATTTAAATTATTTATAAAATTAAATTATATTTTAAATTGGTTTAAATGTAAATTAGTTCAATTATATATCTATTAATAAAATTTATTTCATTTTAAAAAAAAATCATTTTGAAATTGGATGTAAAACCTTTGTAAACCTTTGCACATTTTTCTCTTTAAAAACTCACTTTCTCATCGTGTCTGGGGGATTAATTTTAAATTAAAATTTCCTACTTATATGAATGGAAATTATGAATTTGTATTAAATATTTTTAATAATCAAATTTTAAATTATAAAATATGTTTAAATTTATTTTTTACCAAAATGAGTAGTAAAAACAGTAAAATTTATTTATCCGAACTAAGGTAAAAGTCGGTTTATCGAGAGGTTAAACTAAGAAGATAAGGGTTAAAATGGCCTATATAATTGCATAAAAACTATTTAATATTTTTATTTAGAACATTAAACCTATAATTATTTATCATAGTATATTTTTTACCATTTTTACAAATGAAAAACAATGGTCCACTCAATTCATTTCAAAAAATACATGTGTATCACTCACTTCGCTTATAAAAGACCGCCCATTATTCTCTCCTCTTCACGCCTTCATACCATTTTTTTGAACTAATAAATAACCAAATAACTTCTAAAGTTTACTCCTCTTATCCTAGAATCCTTATTCTTTGACATAAACCCAACCTAGGAAGGCTTTTGGTGCAAACCTAAGGTGGAAACCCAAAGAAGAGGTAACGTTCATCAACGAGCCTTTTTATTTTATTTCTTTCTCCACATAATTTATTATTATTATAAAATGATTATATAATAACATCACTATATTATATATAATGATATGTTTTCGTGTAAATTTCATGACCTACAACCATCTCAACTTCCATCAAATGGGTTACAAAATCATCATTCGTGTGTACGGTGGACTACGACCTCGCAAAATGATGTCGGTCGTTTTTTCTATTTCCACCTCTCAAAGATGTAAATAATAACAAATTTATTATTTATATTTTATATTTATGATTTTATTATGATTATATAATTATTATTTTATAAATATTTTCATACTCTCTATATTCTAGGAATACAATAACATCGTTCATGTGTATGAATGACTATCGCCTCGCGAAGCAATGTTATTCATTCACGCTTTACAAGGAAGGTATTAAAGATGGTTTTTATAAAAATATGTGATATATATGCATAAAAATTATTCTTTAATGATAAAATATCATTTACCTTTCTTTACTTATATCTTAATAAAAAAATATAAATAGCATTCATGCGCACGTACGACCTACCTTCTCCATGAACAGGGTATTTCATTTTCTATCACAAAATTTTTAGGATTAATCTAAATAAATATATATTATATTTATATAATTTTTAAAATTATAGATATTATTAAATCATGATCAAATTAATAGTACCAAAAAATAACAAATCAAAACGTATACGAAAAACAAAGCAGTTATTACACAAAATGTAACTTTAACATGGAATTGTTAATAAATAGGTAATAAAAGGTCATAAGAAAATAATATATGGAATGATATATATGAATATATTTTCTGTAGTATATGTATAATTAACATATATGTATTATATAGGAGGTTTTAATGAGTACGAAGGAATTCATGACTTAAGGTAAGTGATTTTCATCTCACTTTTTTACTTCTGTGAGACACATGTGATATTCACCACATATTTCTTTTATGTGGTGTATATACTGCCCATGAATTTATTTTATGATTATTTTACTTAAAATTATTGGTATTTAAATATACATTTTAGGATCTCTCTTTAATGTGGTTTATGGTTCAAAAGTTACCAAATCTGTAAGGTATATTTGTCTCAATTTTCTTTGTTTGAGACATATATTATATAATACGCCAATATTCTTTCACAAGGTGTGTATAAATCCCATTTGAAATGTAATATCATGAATTTCTTTATACTAATTATATTTTAAAGTTTAATTTGATTTTATCCTTTCATGGGGCTTATCATTTAAGATTACCAAAGTGGTAAGTGTTATATGTTACAATCTCATCGTTTATCGGGATTGTTTATGATTAAGTATCCAATGTTGAAATATCAAGATCTAAATCTCAATAATTATCATGAATTTTTTATCCTACGGTAATTAATGATATATTCAAGTAATAATACCATTTTTTTATTCTTTGGTACATAACATAATTGAGATAAAAAATTAATCAAATTTACATTATTTCTCTCTTCGGTCGGAAATCTGTTTTCTTCCAAAACCATATTTTCTAAAAAAATAGAAATATTTTTTATTATACAAATGATTTAATAAAATAACTTTTGACCCATTTTTTACATTTTATGAAAATGTTTTAAAAGTAATCTTCATGTAAATTTACAAACAATTCCATTTGTCTTTTTCTAAAAATATAAAAGGAATATTTATTTTAACATATACATCATGAATGGAGATTCATGTCATCATAACTATTATTTACATTAAAGATTCATTTATAAGTTTTAAATTTTATTTTTGAATAAAAGTATTTTCAAAAAAAATATTTAAAAAAAATTCAAGTGATATTTTAAAATTCTTCTCCATATAAAATGACATCCTTTTATATAATTTATCCTTTAATAAGGATATGATCCAAGAATACCATTTTTATTCTTTCACTGAATGATTTATTTTTATAATGAAAAGATTTTTATGAATCCCATTTCTCTTCCATAAGTTATACTATTATTTAAATCTTATTAAACCCACTTCATTTCATATGTTATTATATGATTAAATGATGAAATGATTATGAAACTTGTCACATTTCTATAGGTTATGATATGATGAAATATTTATGAAACCCATTTCATTTCATGGGTTATGATATGAGGAATATTTTATGTTTATGTGGAAAACATATGTATGATTTTCATTATGTGATAGTTGTTATGTTATAACCAAGGATGGTGGTTATGTTATAATCAAATAAGGGTGGGACCTTTATTTCCTCTAATGCATTGGGTAAAGATTTATATCTCATGAGATAGAAAGGATTATAATGGGGAGTGAACTTAATTTAGTAAGGGACTTTTTCTGCAATGATGGTATTGGGGGATGAAACTTGACAAAAATTATGGTTTGGGTAGTGAAATAATTCCACTATAAGGAAATGGATATTAATGGATATGGTGGTGTGTCCCACCTAGGAGGTGTGGCTACCCATAGAGTGTCCTTGTAAGTTTTTAAAATGATCCTTGACAAGTAAAGAAATGATTTTCTATGATTATTTGTATGTCACAATTTCATGTCTTATACCAATGTTATGTTATCATAGATCTTTTTATTTTATTTCCTTATTATTCATGTCTTATGAACTTCCAATATTTATGACATAACTATATATTATAATCATTGATATTTAGCAGGATTTCAAATTTTATGCTCATGTTCTCATACTGTTATACTTATGTTATGCTTATGTATATCCCTTGTTTACCCTTACTGTACGTCTAAGATCACCCTTCCTTATGTTTCCTTTTCTCGAGTTATGAAGAAAGGTTTTAAGTAGGGTATATTTTTGAGTAATTATAAAGGGAAACATATTTATTTTAGATAATTAATATATTTCATGAATTAAGAAGATTATGTACCAAGTTTCCAAAGGCACTAAACAATTATAGTCCCCAGGTGTGTGTTTGTGTACTATAATGAATATTGATCTAAAATATTTAATATCCATGTAGGATCATTCAAGTTCATTATACTATTAAACATAATGTTTCTTTAAAATTTTATGGTGTTACTTTTATTATCACACCCTAATCATTACACTCCACAATGGTATACCCAAGATATTTTATGGGTTAGGGTTCAGCATTTGGTTGCGAAGTGGGTTGGTACATTGGATGAATGGTGACCTTGGAGGTCACACGATGATGATGTTGGGAATTTTGGGTTTTCTTTTGGTATCCCAGTTGTATTGTCCAATTTGTCCTTTTATATCTAGATCCTTCTTTTATTAATTTTAATTATGATTAGTTTTATATTTATTTTTAGCATTCCCTATTTGAATTGCATTATTTTTTATTCTGGTAATATTTTTTCATATAAAACTCTAATATAAAGTTTTCCCATATCATTCTTCCTAAAGGAATCTCATGCTTCATATTTGTTTTATGGGTGAAATCATCGCCAATGATTCTTCCATGATTCCCATAATGCTTTTCATCAACCCTGGGGATCTAGGATGCCCCTCTTATATATAATGGGCTACATAGGTTTCTTAGTTTAGGGTTTAGGCTAGGTTTTTTCATGATAAGAGAAAATTTATGGTTAGTGTTTGTAGGATTTCATATAGAGATATGAAATATAATCATGAGACAAAAAAACAAGTTTTGTGTACCAGATAACCCCCTTAGTATACCTTGTAGATGTTATACATTATGCCTTTCTTATGCTAGGGGTTAATATTTCATATTGAATCTTCATGCCTTATGTTACCTTGTGTGAGAAAATTTATACTTTAATACATTTATTATTACATCCTTAACACCAATCTAATCATTAGGTGGTTGGGTATGTTTTTTATTATGTCATCGGTCAAAGATTAACCAAGATAGTATTTTCCCTTTCATATGATGGTAATGAAATATGTGCCCTCAATTGAGATAGACTATAGAAGTTTATAGTCATATATATATGACTTAAATGTGAATTGATTATCTATTTTGATGAGGTTCATGTGATGTACTCATCTATTTGGGTGAATGGAATGAGATGTATTCACCTATCTAGTGAGTCTATACTCAGAGAATCCAGAATGTGTGAGTTAGTTATGCGGGATGGACATGCTTCATGTCTCATGGTCACTTTATTTTTGGACAAAGGTATTATATAATTATTCATTCTTATATATAATACAGATGATGGACACAAATTTAAAGATATGTGTGCTTAATAGAGATCAGATTACACCCCTTTGTAGATTGAGTAGAAATAGAATTTCAAAACAAAGGAATTGGATCCTCAAAAAGACTAAAGTAAATACCATTTCATGGTAGTTCAGACTATTTTTTGATCTATTCTATAATAGATCATGTCATGGTGAATATTATCACATCATTCTTCTATGCATGGAATCATATAGTTATGTGATAACACATGGTTTGACCTTTCTCCTAATATAGGCTATCATGATTGGTTTTTTATCATCTTATTATGATATTAGGAGTTTAAAAATGAATATTAATTTTTTAAATGTTAAACAATTTATCAAAAATGGGGATTCAATAGTTAAATTTTGTTTTAACATTTTAAATATTTATGAAACAGTTCATTCAATATAATCAAACATTTGGAATAAAATGAGTCTTCTTGGATGTCTATATATATAGGTTCATAGTTTTTTATTTTTGGGTATCTAAATTTTGTTATAATTCATTGAATCAAAGTACATTGTGACTCTTATTTTATTTTTCACTTTAAAAAATGATCTATCAATCCATGGCTCAAAGAATATCCCTACCATGACTGTGGAGATTCTCTTAACCTGTGGATATCATATGAGGAAGGATTTTTTATCTAATTCTTAGTAATTTATATCAAACTTGTGGTGAAGATCTTTTATAGATTTGGATCAATATAGAAAAGGTACATTGTTCTTGATTTATTTATTTATCCGAATATAGAAGGAAATATTCTATATAATAATAGGTTTTGCTTGATTTTTTGTCTCCATTTAGATACGTTTTATCCCTTCCCAAAACCCATGAGGTTGTTTATTGGGTCTAGATAGTAATTTAATCCATGACACTATTCAAATTTTGGACATGATGGATTATAATTTTTTTGTTATATATTTGTTAAAAACTATCACAGATTCTACTCTAAATATTTTTTCTTATGATCATTTGTTTTAATTTGTGTCTTGGTTCTATTTATATTTATTTTATGGTTATTTGGTGTAATTTTATAAGATGAGACATAAAATAGTGATAAAGGTGGTGTGTGGGGGTGTTGGAAGTAATAAGCATTTTTTTTATATCACTTATGATAATTGAATATTTAATACATGTTTGATGGATATTTGGTAGATGTTTATAATTTATATGTTTATATTGTATATATTTTTGGGATATTATTGTTCATTATTTTTTTTAACAGAACCATGTATAATTAAGTTATATATTTTTAAAAAAATTAGTTTATTATCTATTTTTAATATTATTGGTGATTTAGAAAACCTATCACTAATTTTTTAAGATTTTTTAAACTAAAATAAGACCATCACTAAATGTTTAGTAGTGGTTTCTTCCAAGAATTTCATAAAAATTAAAACCATCTCTAAATGGTTTAGCTATAGTTGTGTTTTGTTTATTTTGCAGTGGTAATTTTGATAAACAAGTAACATCATGGAAATAGTTGTCCCATAATTATATGATTTAAATCAAATATTGTATAAAATATAATCCTATATCCTTCTAGGTTTATAGTTTTATAGAATTAGGTCACATCATTAAATAATATATCCCATGTCATTCTTATTAAATGGACATTTTTCCACTATATTAGGAATTACTTAATCCATAATAATTATTCCACATGTCCCGTAAATTATTCTCAGGTACTATTTTTCTAGACATATCATATGTAATACTTTTCTTCAAAACCTAAGAAAATGAAAACATGTGGCTTGTGATCTCAAATTCTCATTAAGGGAAATCATATTCAATAATCTATCATATAATAAATAAGGAATTAATAATACGGCAGGGAGTAAAAAATAATTAAATAGTTCCATATGACTGATCACATGAGATTGAAATAAATCCATCAATGAAATAATAATATAAATAATCACACTGATATCAATAACTAGTTTATAGTGATAAAATTCATAATGTTCGACTTTTCAAGGTCTTAATACAATAAATTACATACCATTAATTCCTTATTCCAAGACATCTCCTTTTATTCAATAATATAGCCAATACAACTTTATAAATGTGTAAGAATACAGTAAATACCTAGAATAGTTTTTCACATGAGACATGTCAATTCATCAGGGGGTATTGTGGGCCCCAACCATCCCTAGTTAAGTCAAATGAATCTATCATATGGAGCAATAAATATATTATAAAAAGAATAATCAATATTCCTTATCAATTAATAAATACTTGTATGGAAATGACAAGTATACAAAATATCAATATTTCCCCAATAAATAAATAGAAAAACTTTCAATATAATAATACTTAAAAATAACACTATATATAGTAATTGGTATATGGTTAATTCAATAATTCCCCAAATCAATATATATAATTATATGAACATTATCCATCTAGATAAATAAGTTGGATGGTTAAACGACACATATCTTAATGTTCCCTAAGAAACCTCATAAATAATCATGGATTTGTAGTCAATAGTTATATGAATAGAAGTAATATATATAGATTATCAATATTTTCAAATTAAATAGAATAATTTGGATAACTTGGTGAATATCAAGAAATATAATTATTCACAATGTAATTTAAATTACCCTTATAAAAGTAATGATGAAAAGGTAGCAGTTAAAAGTACTTTCATGGCGTAAGGATATAAATAGGAAATTATCCTTCAAAAAAGGTTTCATGAGGATGAAATATAAATCTATAGAAATTAAAATTAAAATATTATTCTATATAATCATTTTATTAAATAATTCAACTTAATATAATGGGTTTCAATAATAATTATTATAAATCAAAGAAATGAAATTGAGTTATGAAAACCCCTTAAAAATATATAATTATGAAGGAAGAATAATTTTAAAGGTATTTTAAAATATATAAATTTAAATAACAATAAAAAATATGAAAAAAAATTAATAAAATCATAGGTAAGAACATACCCAACTTATAATAATAAAGTTCAAACGGAACAATCACAACTCAATGAACAAAAATTGGGTTAACAAAAATGCTTAAATCACCATTATCATTCTAATTTAAAACTCATGAAAGGTAGAACATGATAGGGATTTATAATTCCATTATATTTCATTAAAAAATATTATAAAACAAATAAATTTATAATATATAAACCACCAAATGGAAACAAATGTTTAATATACATCATATCTCAATGAAGTAAAATTGAGATGAAAAAACCCTTATCATTAACCCTTTTTAGTAGAATGTTCTCTAACCTCATGTATATCAAAAAAAATTATATTACTAACAAATTTCAAAAAAAATTATTCATACTTATAAAATTTTATAAAATTTATTTATTCTCATTTATTATAAATTTATTAGTAAGTTCTATTATATTTTCATCATCAGATGTTATTAGTTTCGTTTGTTTATTTAGTTTAGGTTTTGTAAATATGGTGTTCATTATTATTTATGGATTCAAAGTTAACCATTATTATTTAATCAAAGTTAATTAAATGTATTTTTTATAATTATTTATAATGTTTTAATTTCATTTTAAAATAATTTTTTTTATGATTCATGATGGTAAAGTTGGTGATGATCTTGTTTCAGTAATTTATTACGAACAAAAATGTTGTACAATAATAATAAGGTAAATATTAAAATAAACTTTAAAAAACCATAAACCAAAAATTATTTAATAATTAATTTATAAATACACTATTATTTATGTTTTCATAGTCATCCATAATTGAAATCAATATCACTGTTTGTGTTGTTCACTTAATCGACTCAAACAAGAATAAGATATAATATATGGGTGATTATGATTAAAAAAGTGATTCTTTTGGAATAATATCATTATTAAACTGTCCATAATTATACTTATTGTATTTCATTATGTTTATTAATCATATTTTAATATATATTGATAAATAATAAAATACTTGATGAAAAACAAAATATGCCACTTTCTTAGAGGCGGTAGTCTACACAAATGCAACGGGCATGCATTTATTTTCCATAGATCAGGTGGAAGGTAGGGAATGTAATATAATTTAATAAAATTAAAAGGTTTATAAATATCATATTAATATTTTAAATATAATTTTATAACCATTTGTGTAAATCTATCATGAAAAATCAAGCATGTCATTCATGGAGGCAGTAGTCCACACGTTTGCATTATAGCGTCTTTCTTTTTCTAAAGGTGTTGGAGGAAGGTTTAAAATGGTTATCCTGCTAATATAATAAGATGTTATCATATTATTATTATTTTTATTTTTATATTTTCATGGATATAAAAATTTATATCATGTAATAAAAGCAAAAATTAAGAAATCTTTGTTGAGAACATTACCTCTCCCTTTGGATGCTCTCCCTTAGGTTGCACCTTAAGGCTCCTTAGCTTGGTATTTTTGTCAATACCAATGATTATAGGAGATGTGTAAATATTTTGGGTAGAATATGTTTGATTTTTCTTCAATATAATTATTTATAATGAGTTGATAAATCGTTTGTATGTGGGAGCCTTTTATAAGTGAAGAGAATTGCATTTTTGTAAATAATTTTTTTTAATATTAATAGGGCACATGTTTTACATGAAATGTGGATCCAAAGTGGAAAATATTGGATTGGGGGATTATTTAAGGTCAATAATCCATTAAAAATTAATTTTCACACAAGTTTTAAACATTATTTTAAGTCTTTTTTGCTTATATTTTTCAATTTTACCAATATTGGTTTTTACTATGGTAATTAATTTTTAGCTATGATTAAATTTAAATTAAAAAAAAACTAAATGATCCTTATTACATAATTTATAACTAGTGATTCCAAATATTATATCCATTTTATAAAATTATTTTTTATGTTTAATAAAAATTAATTTCAACATTAGTGTGTGTAAATTGTAAAAACAGTTTTTAGAAAAAGTATTTTTTATGAATATATTTTATATTTATGACAAAATTATCAATTTTTTGATTTTAATGAAATTAATTGGTTTATTATTAACCAAAGGAATATTTATATGTCTTAAAAATTAGTCCAAAACATAATTCTACCCTATGATCTCATAATTAAAGAAAAAGATGAAAAATGGTTCTTTTATTAAAATAAAAGATTAAAAATGTTAAACATGGGTTTTAAAAATTCAACATAGTATTTTAAAATAATTAATTTTACTTCTTATAAATATTCATGATCATGGAAAATAATTATAAAAGTTTTAATATATTCTTAGATCATTATAAAGTCAAAAATTGTATGGTATTGATAAAAATTATATTTTTTATTATTTACCAAAAATCAACCTTTTCAAAAAAATCTCAAAATATCATATTAAGATAATATTTGTATTATAAATCCAAAAAATAAGTTTATTTTATTAAATTAAAATTCTAAAATTTTATAATTTAACTTTTAAATAAAAATATTAAAATATAATGAAAACATTTTTATGGGAAAATAACTTTTAAAAATATTAACTTTTCTTATTTTTATTTCTTATAAATTACTGATTAAATTAGTATTAATATATTATTCATATAAAAAATATATTTCATACATAATATATATTATTTCTTAAAATAAATTTCATAAAAAAATAATTTTTGGTAAAAAGTATTTTTAGTATAAAATCATCTTATTGGTTATTTAGCTATACTAATTGAATTTCGTTAGTAAATTTGTATTAAAAGTGAATTTTATTTTTATTTATATATAAATTTAAAATATTGGTTACTGATATTCATACATTCCAATTAAATAACTACTTTATGATGGTTATATAGTGTTCCACAGTTATTTTTAATTCAGTGTTATGTGTAACGTCCCCCATCCAGAGACCACGGATCGATGTCTCGACCAGAGTTGCCACATCAACTCAAGCACACCTCCCCATACACCAGAGTTTACCGAATAATAGTGAAGTTGTAAGGTGTTTTAGTGGGGAGACTATACCCCTAATATCAGAGTAAAACACAACATAAATAATACACAACCATGTGAACCAGTTATAATATCATCACAAAAGACAAGGAAAGTGAAACAATAACTTCAGTAAAAAAATATTATAATAATGGTGTATTCTATACATGTCACAAAAAATACCCTGAGGGTGTATATATAAAAATAGATTAAAATAAAACTAAATATACAATTTCTCCCTAAATGGTCTTGAGTCTGTCCTAGTACCATCATCCATAGTCCATCTGGCATTCCAACAAATCATCATGCAATAGGCCCTTTCCCTAAAATTGTACCTATGACCAAATAGTGATATATGATCGAGTACCTGAGTTTAATGATGGCCCAAGTAGGTTGTGAGTACAACTAAGTAGGTCACCACCAGCAACATCCCTATAACACTATAAGAACCCGGTTCTTATTTTTGAGGTACAGGTTACTTATTTTTGCTTTTCCTTAAGTGCTTTTGAGAAAATAAGGAAAATTGGGAAAAATTCCAAATTTTTGGAAAGTACACGCTGTGTACTTTTGGAAGTTTGGGGTGAGTACACGGGGCGTGTGGCCATGTCAGCGATGGAGTGTGTAGAAACCGACTACACGCCCTGTAGTGGTCCCTTACACGTCGTGTAGTCAGTCGGTAGGAAAATAGTAAGGTAGTGGCCAGCTGTCCGATAGAACATGCCATGTACTCAAGAAGGCACGCTGTATAGTCATGTTGGCATATGAACAGTGCAACGCTGGCAAGAAACTGTCAGATGAACAGTTGAATGAAGGAATTATACGCCGTGTACTTGGAAGTACATGCCGTGTACTTTGTTTTTTTGCTTAAAATGGGTAGTAACCTCCCCTGTTCACAGGGAAGGCTTAGAACGAGAATAAGGAGTGGAAGAGGGAGGCCGGAGATTTGGAGATCTGTCAAGCGCACGTCAGGAATCCGTTTCCGCCTCAGACAATCTCGTTGGAACCGCACGGGTAAGCCCTCCACTCTTCTTAAGTTGTTCTTTCCAATTCTTCTTCTAAGGGAAGTTATTTAAGTTTAAGCAGTTTTTCTTTCACCTCAGATCTACGTCGTTCTAGTACGAATCGAGGATCGTCGTTCGCGTATATCATTCATGGGTATTAAAGGTAGGTGGCTTGGTGTTTATTTTCCAACTACTGTGCGTTTTGTGTATTTTTTATGCTACAAACCCATGTTGGGGTGTCGTGTGGCTGAGGCCATAGGTGTTTAAATACCTAGAATCATATAGGTAATTAAATGTGATATTAAAATGTTGTTTGGGATCGTTGCTTGGATCCAGGACCTTCCCGAGGGGTGTGTTCCTATGTTTAGCCATTTGGCTTGGATACCCGAGGGTATGCCATGTTTAATTATGCATTACTTTTTCCTTGAGAGTAATTGTATTTAAATTGCATGTTTATATTTGGGCATGGCCCAGTAACTTATGCTTGAGGGCGGTGTTTTACTTATGCCTGAGGGAGGTGTTTTACTATAGCCTGAGGGATTGACAGTATTAGCCTGAGGGAAACGTTCTATTTCACCTGAGGGAAACCTTTCATGCCTGAGGGCTTGACTTTTGTGCCTGAGGGCGACACTTCGTACGCCTGAGGGCAAATTCTATTATCCCTGAGGGCAATTCCTGAGGGCGAGATTCTGATTACCAGAGGGTGAGGTTTTGCTTGTCTGAGGATGTTGACTGCTTAAGTAAAAATTCACAATGGTGTTTTAATAATATTAAATGGTTAAATGAATAATTAATATGGAAATATAACTGGTAAAGTTAGTTACTTTGAGTACTTCTTAGTTTATTACATTTACTTTTGCACACTGTTGCACACAGTTGGGCACGAGCCTTTTGGGGGTGCTTATTGGGATTTATTTCTCACACCCTGTTTGGGCCATGCTTTTCAGCACAAATAGATTATATAGTTGCAGGTGTGGATAGGGGAAAGGGTCCCTATACTGGTACTTGATTGATACTGAGGAGTAGGGGATCATGGGATCGGGCTGAGGTTCACGATGCTACCGGATGTTTTGTTCTGTTTTGATTTCTTGTACTTGTACTGTATTTTATTGTTATGTAACATGTTCTAGCTGATTTCTTAGAATTTGAGGCATGTTGCACCATTATTTATATACAGGTTCGTTATTTCTACTGCAATTGTTTAATTCAGTTTTGTATGGTTTAAGGATTCCTCTTTTGTTGTATGTTTTATTTCATTCTGCTGCACTACACTTTGAAAAATGAGGGCATAGTTTCCCCACTATTAGACCTGGTCCCTCGCTGCTAGTCGGCAGCCTCTGGATTTTGGGGAAATGTGCTTGAGGTCACATGGCGAACTGGTTTCGGGGCACCTGTTGAGTGGCACCCAGAACTGGGACGTTACAAAGTGGTATCAAAGAGGTTCTTTTCTTTGACTTACTATTTGGATCCTTATTAAGGGATAGGATGGGAACGGTAGTTGTTAATAAGTTGTGCCCGGGAGTAGCTAACTCATCTACAGGAAAAGCCAATTTACCTCGTATTTTAATTTTACTTATTTTTCAATTTTACAGTTGATTTGTTTTCACTGAAGGGTGACGCACTTGTGATTGTGTTGTTTATATTTTATCCCTGGGTTATATTTAGTTGCAACCCAATGAGATGAGGGTGTGCCATCTCATGCATCATTTAGGCACATGCTAGAAATCACATTCCAGTCACTGTTCCATGCCATTTAGGTGCATTATAAATTGCATGTTGTTGTGATAGTTATTGTGCTAGTAAATCATGCTGTTGTGATAGCTGCTTGATAAATACCTGTGATGTGATAGGGTATTTTTTTGTGAGCTTGTTTATAGAATGGATGCCAAACTTTGGGTTTTGGGGAGTATGGGCCCTCATTGAACGTAATTTGGTGAATCATTGACTGTTTATCTGGTTATAACGCAGATAATATGCCAAACATTGATTCTTGGGGAGTATGGGCCCTCACGGATCAGAATTTGGCACTTAGGTGTTGTTTTTCAGTTTTTTATGGGTTCTGAAGAAGTTTCTAAGGCATACTATTCAGAAACCCAGTATACACGCCTTGTTGTACTTAAACACGTCGTGTATGTTCTTCTGTTCAGGAAGAAAAGAAAACTTTTTGAGTACACTCCGTGTACCCTGAGTATGCGTCGTATAGTCTCTTCCCGTGTCACAAACCGTGTGGAAGATGACACGGGGAAGGGAATTGTTTGGGGCGAACATGCCATGTACCGGATGTACACACCGTGTAGTGTTGACCCAGAGACCCAGTCATGTAACTAACAAACACGGACCGGTGTAATCGTTTCTTGAACATGTTGTGTCAATGAAGAACACGTCGTGTAGTGTGACCTGGGGACCCGACCGTGTAACTAACAACACGGGTTGGGGTAATCCTTTCGTGTACACGTCATGTGTATATAGAACACGCCGTGTAGGTTGAGCCGTGTATCCGGCTGTGTAACTAACAACACGGGTCGGTGGAGCTCGTCTAAGTACATGTCGTGTACCTATGGGACACATCGTGTAGTCTTGCCGAAGGATAGACAGTGTGGAGTTAGCCGTGTGGCTAGGAAACGGGTTGGTGTACATGCCGTGTGCGAGTGTAACACACCGTGTAGGGTCAAGCTGAGTAGTCGGCTGTGTCACAAGAGACACGGGCAGTTGGAAAATTACACCATACACACCGTGTAGATGATATACACGTCGTGTAGTTTTGTTGAAACGGGATTTGTGTGGCTCAGCCGTGTAGAAGGACCCGGGCAGGGAAGGAGAAGTCAAGTACACGCCGTGTAGTCAGTATACACACCGTGTAGTCTTGTTTTGAAAATTTTTAATGCCTTCTTCCTCCTTTTCCCTTTTGGGTTTCTTCATTTTTGGTCGTTGTTAATCTTGATCTAAGGTGTGTGTTTGACCTTGTAGATTCATGTCGCCGAGACGACCACGCATTGTTCTCTAGGAGAGAGGAAACGAGTATACTCTAGAGATGGTGGGCCATGGGCTACTAGTGGATCCTACAGTAGAGCCAGATGCGGTGCCAGCTGTTATACCAGACACAGGCGCAGAGGTGCAGTTCCGTGAAGGCTTTATGCGATTCATGCAGACCTTTCAGGGAGCACCGCCGAATGCCACATCTATGGCTGATCTGACTCATATATTCCAGTAACAGCATCCGCCTATGTTTTCAGGGGATGGAGGACCACAGGCTGAGGAGTATTGGCTAGGATCGATGCAAACTATTTTCGAGCATCTTGAGATGCCTTCAGGGAAGAGGGTCAATCTCGTGACATACATGCTGCGTGATTCTGCCAAGAGGTGGTGAAATGTTACCACATAGACAGAGCATCACAGAGACATGGAGTGGGAAGATTTTCAGGCAGTATTCTACGACTTCTTCTTTCTAGAGACTTTGTGGGCAGATAGAGCTCGAGAGTTCATGAATCTGCAGCAGGGCGCTATGTCGGTGATGGATTATTCTGCTCGCTTTACCGAGCTTCACCATTTTGCACCTGTTTTGGTGGGTTATGAGATGTTGAGGGCCGGGTGCTTTGAGGATGGTCTCCGATATGACATCTGAGCACTGGTGAATTTTTTCAGGTTGCCTTCAGTACATGCTATTATGAATCAGGCGCTGATTACAGAGAGGAACCTGCGGGAAGCTAGTGGTGTGGCCTGGGGTTGTTCAGCACCAGTTTCTGGTACTATTTCTACTGGTAAGAGTAAGAGACAAATGGACTTCTCTCAGGGTGGCAGTACCATCCAGGCAGTTTCTTCAGGTGGACCTATTACATGCTACCAGTTTCGTAAAGAGGGGCACAAGGGACCACATTGTCCATGTGATCTAGTGGAGTGCTGATCTTGCAGCAAGATGGGGCATTTGCAGCGCTTTTCCAGAGCATTTCCACCAGTGGCTAGTGTGAGGGGTTCTGCGCAAACTCCACATGCGGGAGCAGGACTAGCAGATTCTTACCATTCAGGAAAATGGAATACGTCAGGGCGTGCAGGTCGAGATGGTGGTCGTGGCCGTGGTAGCCAGACACCAGGATCTCAGAGGCAGCAGGGCGGGATATCTTAGGGTAGTCAGGCTGTGTCGCAGGGTCACGGAACTGGGCAGGCATATGCACTGCAACATACCCAGCAGGAGCGGGATCCCAGACCTTCTACAGTCAGATGTACTATTCTAGTAGCTTCTGTCTTATCTTCAGTACTTTTTGATACGGGTTCTACACATAGTTTTATATATTTTCCCGTTGTGGAGAGCATTGGGCTCTGTGTTTCTACTTCTTCTGATATCAGGACGCTATACACTCCGTTGGGGACTAGGACGACTAGTGTGTTCCAATGCAAGGAGTGCCCCCTTGAGGTTGGTGGGTGTCACTTCCTTTGGGACCTCTATGTCTTATAGATGACATCTTATGACGTCATTCTCGGGATGGACTGGTTGGTTACCTTTCGAGCCTCTGTAGACTGCTATCGCCGTATGGTGCATTTCACATCACCAGAGGGTGGAGAGTTTCTATACAAGGGCGAATGGGATGTTCAGTTGAGTCGAGCTGGACCATAGCATCGTGGGCGAGGTGGAGTCACATCCCAGATTGCGAGTTTATATCTGGACGACCATGGGACTTGTCAGAAGGATTTTTCTCCAATGGTTGATCGTTTCAGGGATGTCTTCCCGAACTACTTTTCAAGTCAACCTACGGAGTGTGAGGTGGATTTCTCTATCGATCTTGTGTCAGGAGCAACATCGGTGTCCATTATTCCTTATAGGATGGCCATTCCTAAGTTGAAGGAGATCAAAAGGCAATTAGAGGAGTTATAGTCAAAGGGTTTTATCTGACCCAGTACTTCTCCTTGGGGTTCTCCAGTCCTCTTTACGAAGAAAGCGGATGGTACTCTTAGACTCTGTGTGGATTATCGGAAGTTGAACCAGTTGACGGTTAAGAACCAATATCATTTTCCAAGAATTGATGATCTTTTCGATCAACTTCATGGAGCATGAGTGTTCGTGAAGATTGACCTGATATCAGGATATCATCAGCTGTGAGTGAGACCATCAGATATACTGTTTATGGATTTTGGGAGCAGGTATGGTCTATACGAGTATACGGTTATGCCGTTCGGACTCATGAACGCGCCAGCAGTTTTCATGGCTCTGATGAATCGTGTGTTTCATCCCTATATGGATTATTTTGTGGCAGTATTTGTGGACGATATCTTGGTGTACTATCACACTCGACACGACCATGCCACCCATATTGAGATCGTGTTGAGTACACTGATAGAGCATCATCTATATGCTAAGATCTCAAAGTGCCATTTTTTGATGGACCAGATTCACTTCATGGGTTATATCATCTCAGAGGCATGAGTTTCAGTAGACCTAGAGAAGGTAAGAGTAGTAGTTTCCTGGGAGAAGCCTCAGAACGTGTTTGAGATATGGAGTTTCTTAGGGCTGGCTGGTTACTACAGACGCTTCATCCAGGACTTCTCCCGCTTAGCAGCACCGTTGAAGGGTTTGACTAAGAAGGGTGTGAAGTTCATTTGGTCAGAAGCTTGTGAGACAGCCTTTCAGGACCTAAAAGGAAGGTTGACATTAGCACCAGTCCTGATACTTCCAGAGCAAGGGAAGAGCTATACAGTTTACTGTGACGCATCAGGTATTGGGCTAGGAGCTGTGTTGACGCAGGGCGATCGAGTTGTTGTGTACGGTTCTCGGCAGTTGAGGTCACATGATAGGAATTACCCGACCCATGATCTCTAGTTTACTACGTTTTTGCATGCGTTGCGCTGTTGGAGACATTATCTATTGGGAGAACATTTTTTGGTTTTCAACGACCTCAAAAGTCTCAAGTATATCTTTACTCAGCGTGACTTGAATCTGAGGCAGTGAAGGTGGGTCGAATACCTTCAGTCCTTTGATTTTGAGCTTGCCTATACACTTGGTAAAGGTAATGCAGTAGCTGATGCACTAAGCAGGAAGACTCAGATACAGGCAGTGCAGGAGGCCAGTGGTGAATGGAAGCTTGTGTCTTTGTTCTCTCAGATGCATTTGGAGGTGCATGACAGTCAGGGTAATACCTATCTTTCCTCTTTAGCTATGACTTCTACCCTCCTAGATAGAGTGAGGATGATACATCTATCTAATTCAGAAGTCCTAGTTCTACGGGAGTCAGTGGCAAGTGAGGACCCTCCTCCTGGTTGGATGATAGGTGATGATGAGATTCTACATTTCCATGGAGGATTATGGGTTCCAGGGGATATATGTGAGGAGATGATGTGGGAGTTTCATGCTTCAGCTTGGGCAGTTCATCCTGGGATTACCAAGATGTATCGTGACTTGAGACGTTAGTACTGGTGGCCGGGTATGAAGAGAGATGTAGCTGGTTGGTTATGAGGTGTTCCACCTGTCAGTAGGTGAAGGCGGAGCATCAGAGGCCAGCCGGACTGTTACAGCAGTTACCTATTTCGGAGTGGAAATGGGATGATGTCACGATGGACTTCGTGACTGGGTTATCGAGGTCACCTCAAGGCAATGATGTCATGTGGGTTATTGTGGATAGAACCACAAAGGTAGCTCAATTTTTGCTGATCAAGGAGACTTTCAGAGTTGACGAGCTCGAAAGGTTGTATATCCGAGAGATCATATGTCTTCATGGGGTCCCTCGTTCCATCATTTAAAATAGGGATTCCTGTTTTACATCTCGTTTCTGGCAGAGTTTTCAGAGGGAACTGGGTACACAGGTTCTTCTGAGCATAGCTTACCACCCTCAGACCGATGGCCAGTTAGAAAGTACGATACAGGGGCTTTCGGAAATGCTGCATGCATGCGTCCTATACATTGGGGGCTCTTGGGAGAATCATATACCCCTTGTCGAGTTTTCCTATAATAACATATTTCTGGAAACTATTTAGATGGAACCATATGTGTCTTTATATGCAAGGCCATGCTGATCACCTTTGTGCTGGTTAGAGGCAGGTGAGGCAGCTTTACTGGGATAACGTCTCTTGTAGGAGACTTATGAGCAGGTCCGGTTGATTTAGAAGTGGATGGCTACCGCACAGTCTTGTCAGAAATCTTATGTTAATCGCCGCAGACGACCTTTAGAGTTCATGGTCGGGGATCAGGTTTTCTTGAGTGTTTCGCTGAGGTTGGGACACAGGTGGATCAAGAGAAAGGGCAAACTTTCACCGAGGTATGTGGGGCCATTTGAGATTCTGGAGAGATTCGGGCCGGTTTCCTATCGGTTGTAGTTACCTCAGAGGTACCGAGCCATGCACGACGTCTTCCATGTATCTCAGTTACGCCGCTATCATTTAGACCTGTCTCACGTCTTTCAGCCCGAGGAGGTTGAGCTTCAGGAAGATGCGTCCTTTGAGGAGCATCTGATCTGTATCATTGACAGAAGCATGGCGGTTCTTCGAGGACAGTTAGTTCCTCTCGTGCGGGTGCTATGGCAGCATGGCCGAGTGCAGGACGAAACCTGGGAGTGGGAGACTGACGTATCTTCTCAGTGGCCAGAGTTATTCTCAGCTTTATCTTCGCCACCCATGGGAGGACAATTCGGGGACGAATTTCTTTAAGGGGGAAAGTTTGTAAGAACCCGGTTCTTATTTTTGAGGTACGGGTTTCTTCTTCTAGATTTTCCTTAAGTGTTTTTGAGAAAATAAGGAAAATGGGGAAAAACCTCAAATTTTTTAAAAGTACACGCCGTGTACTTTTCCACACGCCGTGTACTTTTGTCCGTGTGGGATGAGTACATGTGGCGTGTGGCCATGTCAGTGATGAAGGGTGTAGAAACCAACTACATGCTGTGTAGTGGTCCCTTACACACTGTTTAGTCAGTTGGCAAGCAAATATTAAGGCAATGGCCAGATGTGCGACAGAACACACCGTATACTCAAGAACGCATGCCGTGTAGTCATGTCGGCATATGAATAGTTCCACTCTGGCGGGAAACCGCCAGATGAACAGTTAAATGAAGGAAGTACATGTCGTGTACTCAGAAGTACACGTAGTGTACATTGTTTTTTTCTCTTGAAATGGGCAGTATCGTCCCTTGTTCCTAGGGAAGGCTTAGAACGGGAAGAAGGAGCGGAAGAGGGAGGCCGGACGTCGGGAATCTGTTTCTGCCTCGGATGATCTTGTTGGAACCACACAGGTAAGCCCTCAACTCTTCTTAAGTCGTTCTTGCCAATTCTTCCTCTAAGGGGAGTTATTTTAGTTTAGGCAGGTTTTCTTTCACCTCAGATATACTTTGTTCTGGGACAAATTGAGGATCTTCGTTCGCGTATATCGTTCATGGGTGTTAAAGGTAGGTGGCTTGGTGTTTATTTTCCAACTGTTGTGTGTTTTGTGTATTTTTTGTGTTACGAACCCATGTTGGGGTGTCGTGTGGATGAGGACGTAGCTTTTTAAATACCTAAAATCATATAGTTAATTAAATGTGATATTAAAATACTGTTTGGGATCGCTGCTTGGATCCAGGACCATCCTGAGGGGTGTGTTCCTCTTTTTAGCTGTTTGGCTAGGATACCCAAGGGTATGCCATGTTTAATTATGCATTACTTTTGACTTGAGAGGAATTGTATTTAAATTGCATGTTTATATGTGGGAATGGCCCTGTTACTTATGCCTGAGGGTGGTGTTATACTTATGCCTGAGGGTAGTGTTTTACTATAGCATGAGGGCGTGATTGTATTAGCCTGAGGGCAACGTTCTATTTCTCCTGAGGGAAACCTTTCGTGCCTGAGGGCTTGACTTCTGTGACTGAGGGTGAAACTTCGTACGCCTGAGGGAAAATTCTATTATGCCTAAGGGAAATGCCTGAGGGTGAGATTCTGATTACCTGAGGGTGAGGTTTTGCTTGTCTGAGGATGCTGACTGCTTAAGTATAAATTCACTGTGGTGTTTTCTTAATATTAAATGGTTAAATGAATAATTAATATGGCAATATAACTGGTAAAGTTAGTTACTTTGAGTACTGATTAGTTTATTTCATTTACTTTTGCACACTGTTGTTGTACATTTACACACAGTTGGGCATGGGCCTTTGGTGGGTGCCTGCTGGGATTTATTTCTCACATCCTGTTTGGGCCATGCTTTTCGGCCCAAACAGATTATATTTTTGTAGGTGTGGATAGGGGAAAGAGTACCTATACTGGTACTTGATTTCTACTGAGGAGTAGGGGAGCATGGGACCGGGCTGAGGCTCGCGATGCTACCGGCTGTTTTGTTCTATTTTTCTTTCCTATACTTGTACTGTACTGTATTGTTGTGTAACATGTTCTAGATGCTTTCTTAGAATTTGAGGCATGTTGCACCATTATTTATATACTGATTGGTTATTTCTACTGCAGTTGTTTAATTCAGCCGTGTATGGTTTACGGATTCTGCTGTTGTTTTATGTTTTATTTCATTCTACTGCACTACACTTTGACAAATGAGGTCACAGTTTCCCCACTATCAGACCTGGGCCCTCGCTGCTAGTCGACAGCCTCTGTCATTTGGGGAAATGCACTTGAGGTCACGTGGTGAACTGGGTTTGGGGAACCCGTTGAGTGGAACCCGGAACCGGGATGTTACAATGTGGTATCAGAGAAGTTATTTTCTTTGACTTACTATTTGGAGCTTTATTCAGGGATTGGATGGAAACCGTAGTTGGTAATAAGCTGTGCCCGGGAGTAGCTAACTCTTGTACAGGGAAAAGCCAATTTACTCATGATAGTTCTGTTATACGTAACCCTTACTAAGAATCTAATCTCACCGTATATTTTTTTTATTTTCCCTAGGATATGAATAAGGATATTAAGAATAATATCAAGGATTAAATAATTTTTATGATGCTATTTTATATTTATATTTATATTCAATGTAATATGGGAATCTTGTATGTATCTAATTCTTATTTCAATGTAATAAAGTAAACTTTGGATCTTAGTTATTGGAGTTGGGGTTGTTATATTTGTTATCATAGTAATTTTATTAGACACCTTGGAAACTATATTTTGACAATACCTTATAGTATTTGAGAACTTTTACCATTATATGGTTTTTTATTTTATGGACCAATATTCACGATGATTAGGAGATAAATCACTGTATGATATTATTTAGTGACAGAGACTAATGTATTAAAGGTAATCAACACCCATAGTCAGTGTTGGTATTTCCCTGCTAAGAAATCCAATACAGCTAGCGTTGGAACTGAACAAATCATGGACATATTAGGGTATCTGACTTAGGTTATGATAAATAAACATACTCGTATAGAGAAACCTATTATTCCACAGTGTGATTCACCAATTTTGGATCACTTAATGTGATAAAATTCACCATATTTTAATTAGACCACTAATCCATTGGTATCTGAGCAATGGATTAAGTCCATAAAAAATATATTCATTGCTTTGGGAAGTTATATTTGAATTTCTAAGTTAACTTATGATAGTATATTGGTTCAAGGAAAAACATAAAATACAAATTGAAATTACTTTCATTATATGGGATTTACTACATATTCATTATGGATATTTATCTTAGATGGTTGGGTATAAAATCAAAATTTAGGATATTCTTATTTTATGAGAGTTTGTTGATTCCTTTCTATAAGGGTTTCCTAGTCTTCCCCAGAATTGTGAATATGAGATTCAATAGAAATCATACCTGGTGATTCACCTATTTCAAATACTCCATATTTAATGGTTGTGATTGAGTTATATGAATTGAATTAGAAACTCAAGGATAATCTATATAATGTATTCATTAAAACTAGTGCTCCACCATAGGGTGAACCTGTTATTTTCATTCATAAAAAATATGGTTCAATTCTTATTTTCATTTGTTATCAGCAACTTGAAAAAATCAATATTAATAAAATACATCTTATAACCCATATAAATGATCTGTTTGACCAATTATGAGGATCTCAATATTTTTCCAAGATTGGTATTCAATCAAGATATCATCAACTAAGTTTCAAGAAGGAGGATATACCTAAGATGTCCTTCTGTATGAGGTATAGTCATTATGAATTTATAATTATTCCATTTATACTTACCAGTTATATTTCTATATTCGTGGATTTAATGAATAAAGTATTTATAAATTATCTTGATCGGTTTGTGGTAGTCCTTATAAATGATGTTATTATGTATTTCAAGAGTAGGGAAGATCTTGAATAACATTTTATAATTTCAATGAAGACCATTAGGAATGATAAGGAATGTTCTAAATTTACCAAGTGTAAAATTTAGATTCAAAAATATCATTCTAAGGACATATAATTTCAAGTGAGGGTATATTGGTGGATCCTTCAAAGAAAAAGGTATTAAGAAACGACCTAGACTAACCACAGAAACCGAGTTCCATAGTTTTTTTGGGATAATTGGAGAATACCTGTTATTTGCGAGAGATTTATCATGACTACATAATCCAAACACCAAGTTGACTCATAAGGGATCCAAGTTATTATGCAAAGATGAGTGTGAGAAGAGTTTTAAAGAACTAAAGGGAAGGTTAGTTAGTGCACATATTCTTACACTACCCGATAGTGGATAATGGTTTCTGATATATGGTAATGTATAGAATGAGGTATTTGGATGAATCCTCATTAATAATTATATTGTGGTAGAATATTTTTCTATCCATTTGAAAATTCATGATAAAAATTACCTAACTCATGATTTGGAGCTAATGGAAGTATTTTTTTTATTAAATATGTAGAGGCATTATCTATATAGTGAGAGGTGTAATATATATACTGATAATAAAATTTTGAAGTATATATTTACATAGAAATATTTAAATATACACCAAATAATATGGTTGTATTTCATCAAATATTATGACTTCTCAATACATTGCTACCTTGGGAAGGTGAACAAAGTGGTTGATGCTCTGGTTTGGGAAGACCATGATAGTTTTTTCACAATGAGGATTGAAATAGAACCAACATTTATGGATTTATAGAAGTTGGGTCTTGAATTATTTATAAAAGGGGACCTGTATTATTATTCTCATATGAATGTTCAACCATCCATCCATGATATTGTTAAGAAGGCATGTAAAAAAGATATGGGATTATAGAAGGAGGTGAGTAATATTCCCAAGTTAAACAATGATCATGATGGAATGATAAGTTTCTGAAATTGAGTTTGTGTTTTATAAAAACAAAATTTTAATAAGGATTTATTGTATGAAGATCATAATTCATTATTTTCCATTCATTATGGAATTGAGAAGATATAAAGATATCTAAAATATTATTTCTAGTGGGATGACATGAAAATGGATTTTGTAGAATATGCATCTTGATGTCTAGTGTGTCAATAAGTTAAGGATGAGAGATATATGTCTAAGGGTATGTTACAACCTTTACCCATACCAAAATGGAAATGGGAAAACATTACCATGGACTTCATCATTATACACCCCAAAACATCTAAAGGGTACAATGCTATTTGAGTTGTAGTCAATCTCCTTGTGAAATTAGTGAATTTTATCACTATTGGAGAATATTTCCCACTTGATCAGATTATATGGTAGTACATTATTGTATTTATGATATTGAATAAATTTCCACTATTAATCATTTATGATCAATATCTAATGTTTAACTTGAAGTTCCGGATAATACTTCAGCAAGTTCTTGATAAATAGTTAAATTTTAGTACTACTTGTCATACTCAGATATATGTTAAGTCTAAGAAGAACATTCAAAATATAGAATAAATTTTAAGAACGTACTATATAGATTTAAAATTTGTTTGGGATCAACACCTTCCATTGGTCTAATTTTCTTATATTAATATCTTTCACATGAGCATTCATATGACTCCTTTTGAAACCCTCTATGGAAGGAAGTGCAAAACTCCAATGTATTGGGATGAAACTAGATAAATAAATCTATTAGGACCTGATCTAGATAAGGAAATAATAGATAATTTTATATCTATTCAATAACACATAATGGTGTTTTGGAGTTGACAAAAAAGTTCTGTTGACAATCATTGGTGAGATCTAGAGTTTGAAGTTGGTGATAAGGTATTACTATTAATATCTCCATGGAAGAAGGCTATAATATTTATAAATAAGGAAAATTTTATCCCTAGATATATTGTTCCCTCCAAAATTCTTGATTGAATCATGGTTCAAGATTATCACTTGGTGTTTACACCGAATCTCTCTCTAGTTCATGATGTGTTCCATGTATCTCTCCTAAGAAAGTACATACCTTATCATTCACATATACTAAGCTCAGAGGTTATACATCTTGAGTAAAATATATCTTATGAGTAAAAATAATTAGATATTATGGATCATAGAGATAAATTTCTATGAAACAACACCAATCATTTGTTGGATGTTTTGTGTCATAACCATAAATTTAAGGAAGATATGTGGGAACCTAAGGATGTGATGTGGAAAAAGTATCCTTAGAGGTTTGTATCAAAGTGATAGAATTTATAGGGATAAATTATTATAAGGTTTTATATTATAAATCCTTGATATTTTATGATATATTTTTCTTTAAATAAATATAACCTCTTTGACACCTTTCTTTACACAGAGAATTGTGCTTCAAGTGAATTATGATATAATATAAAAATATATATTATTTAAATTTGATTGTAATAACATAGCTTTTAAATTTGTGAGTATGTATATAGTAACCACATTATGAAATATATGTATACTTTTTCTACTCAATACAAATATATTGATTAATGCTTAGTAAATAAGTACACAGTTTTTGTGAAGTCATATGTTTTCTTTAAAAACGGTTTTTATTGAATTTTTTTGTGGATATTATAATAAATTAATACCAATTTTAGAATTAAATTTTATAAAAATAATATCATTTTATAAATCAAAATATCAAAATTATCTTAGGTGGAAATGTTATGATTTTTCTTAAAACATTGATTTTTCAGTGACTAATGAAAAATACCAATTTTTATAAAATTATCATTTAATTGAATTGAAAAGTATATTTATGATTTTAATTTGATATTAAATTAATTTAAGTCACATTTATTTTGAAATAATCTAATTTATTACATAGGAATCATCTTTATACTTTATTTTGATATAAATTCATTTTTCGGAATAAAAGTGCATTTTTTCTAAAAAGTGTTTTCCATTGAATTTTATGCAGTTATATTATAATTAATTTATGTAAAATATAATAATTAAATTAATTTTTTATTAATAAATTAAATTTTATCCTAATATAAATTTATGATATTTTTCTAAAAAGGTTAATTTTTTGTGAATAGTAAAAAATACAGTTTTAATGAAATACGTTATCTTTTATGATATCTCCATGATATAAATATGATATAAAAATATATTAAACTTATATAATGAATAATTTATGATAATAGACTATAAATATCATACAAAAATAAATTTAAAACTTGTAAATTATATTTTATTTCATTATAAATATGAAATTCATTTTCAATTTCGATGTAGTGATTGTGCATCACTAGGAAAGTCAAATTTGGTGTCCTAAATATAATATTTGAGAAGAAAGAAATACTTAATAAAATTAGTTAATAAATATGAATTATTATTGATGATTATATGGATAAATATGAATTTTTGAGTTATATAACAAGTGGCTTATCCAAATTCTTATGTAATGCCTGCGCAGGTCTAGAAAAGTCAAAATAACATATTAAATAAGTTTTCATGAAATATATGTGATTAAATGTACATATTTATTGAATATAAAAGTTTAAATTGAAAATTATTTATTTATTTTTATGATGGTAATTTATTTTTAATTTTTAGTGTTGAAATAATTACCTTAAATGCTTACTCAACACTAACACAATGTTTATGCAAGTAATGGAAAAGTCAAAGTAAAAAATTCTAAAAACATTAAAACTAATTTTTTTTTATAAATTATGGTTCTAAAATACTTTTATATTTAATAATAATTTATTATTGATGTTTAAAATTTTTATATTATAATTAATTGGTTTTATGTCTTTAAAGTAAACTTAAATGAATAGTGTCAAAATGACATTAATAGTATTTTAGGAAAAATAATATTTAACTAAATTATTTAGAAATCATAAAAATATAGAAAAAGGAAAATTAGTGAAACTTCCGGGCCTAGAATACACTAAACGGTGCCCTGATATGATGGGTCACATGGCCTCAATAGCACCTCCATATATGCCAAAGGATGCTGACTAGAAACGAGGGTCTAAGGTGGCACAATGGGAAGACTATACCCTCATGATCACAGTAATGTAGTGGTATCACAAGTGATAAAATAAGAGGAAGAATTATATAAATTAAGATAGAATATAACATCCAAAAGACTGTAATAATAAAATCCAAAATCAGTGTCATATAAAATATGATGATCATGTCATGTCTCTAAATAAACAATATGTATTACATGGAAATAAAAAAATACTAAAATACATGTATCAAAGTAAAAAAAGACCAAAAAGGAACTATCCCTAGCTAGAATAATGATTATTTCTCATTCAAGTTCTCCCCTGCTCCTAATAAAGGATCAAATCAGGCATTATATATTGGTTTTTTTCTTTAATCCCTACCTTCATCAATGAAGTCTGTATGGGTACCCAATGGAAGCTTAAATAGGGTGTGAGATAACACTCAGTAGGTCACCTCCAATGGTGTCTATAACATGTCCAATTTGTGTATAAAAAATGAATTAGTGTGTATTATATCATATGTATAATAGTACTAAAATTAAGGTGTCAAATGAATATGTGATCTTGTCCACTCAAACATGTCTCCATGTGAACAATTTTCAATCTCCCATAAATAAGGGAAATTATAATCAAGCAACTAAAATCATAGGATTACTATAAATCATGATAAATAAGGTGTGATACTGTCCATTTTAATAACTATAATCAAATACCCATACCATTTATATCTTTAAATTATGATAAATCATCAACAATATCCTATGTCATGTACTCAAGTTTCATTCTTAAAAGGGAATGATCTAAGTTATAAACGACTAAGTCATCCTCATCGATTCCATGGAACGTCTTTATATAAACTTAGTAAATACTTGGGTGGAATCCAAGGAGATCATCCAAATCATTCCAAGAAATATGGATCCAAGGAGTAGAAAAGTCCTTAACATCCAATGGGATCTGGATCCAAGGAGTATAAATGTATAAGGTATCTGAAACCATAATAAATATTGATACATAGAGTAGAAATGTCTATAAAATCCTATGGAATCAGGATCCTAGGAGTAGAAATGTCCAAGACATCCACTACCATAATCAATACATCATCTCATTTCATAACCCATTTCATAATCATTTACAATTCATAAGTTCATCCAACCCATTTAACATTTTTTATATAAAACCTTTTAATCATTTAAAATAATTTCATAATATTTAATCACATGGAAAGGATTCATAAACCATATACAATAATCCATTTAATTCTTGTTAAGGATCCCACTAAAATTAGGCATCTTAAACACACCTATGGGGTACTATGACATAGATCAGATACAAGGGAACACCCCATGGGTGACCTAGGTTGAGGCTAATGACCTTCAACCAGATAAATGTACTAGTGGGAAACCTCAACAGGTCTCAAAAACATTAGTCAAGACCTTCATTTAATTTTAGGGGAAACTCTATAATGTCTCTAATGCAGAACAACATTAATAAGGAATATAAATCACTAAAATTTGAGGTAAAGTTATAGACCACCTACTGTATACCCATGGTAGAACAGTCATCCAATATCATCCTATAATTAAATCTAGATCAGAAGGAAATGGATGAATGGATGAATGCCATGAAAATAGTTCATAAGAGCCTACAAAAATATAAATATTTCAAGGAGAATAGAAATAAATAAATAAACAAGATGAATAAATAAATCACCAGATCATATCCAATGAGATGAAAGGATCTTCAATCAAAGTTCAAACAATGAAACAACACCAAATCCTAGAGTTATGCTTCAAGAAGAATTTCTATTCAAGAGAAGTGAGGGGTTTAGATTTTTTCGAAAAACAAAGGCCTTGCCTCTCATTTAAAAAAAACTAAACCAGAGAGAGTACATGGTGTGTAATCTTTATATTCCATGTAATGTTTGGGTTTTCCACCTCTTGATAAAAACCATTACACATCATGGAAGGTTCTATCCAAACCAATACTCATGGTGTATTCAGTACACTCCATGTATTAAAAATACACACCATGTATTTTGACTACATCTAACTTTCATCCCCCTACTTCCTTCCTTCTATAACAACCCAACTATCCCATAGGCTCATCTTAAGGGTCTAACAAAAAAATAACTTTAAAAGAGTTTAACTGGAAGTTAAAGGATTCATATCTCACCAAAAGACATAGAATCTTATGATCTTCCCCCATTAAATCAATTTTTACCTAAATTTCTCTCCCAAGGGTTGTCAAGAATTTCTTGAGAATAACTATGACCAATGAGAACAAACATCAACCTACCACTCCCAATTCTCATCTTGTACACAGTCATTCTTCTATATCACATGTACTTGGGTAATTGACCAACCATGGAGATCCTTCATGCTTCTATCAACAATACATATAGGATTATCATAAAAGGTCACATCTATATGTATCTCAACCTCATTTAGATGAAGATTATGAGATGGGTATTAGTGATAAAGGCATATCTAAGATACATGGAAGACATTGTTCATGGCTCAGTACCTCTGAGGTAACTATAACAGATAGGCTACTAACCTAACTCTCTCTAGAATCTTGAACGGCCTGACATATCATGGTAAAATCTTACCTTGTCTCATAATCTATCTATGTCCTAGCCTCATAAAGATATGTAAAAATACATGATCCCTAACCTCAAACTCTAGAGGTCATTGAAAGTGATCAATGTAAGATTTTTGTCTAGGCTGTGTATTATTCATCTGCTTTCTAATCCACTAGACCTACTCTAAAGTCTCCTTCATGAGAGGCAGTCTATGTAATGATGTCTCTTCTACCTCTAGTCAGCATAGAGGTGATCGTCATGGCCTACAATAAAAATCCTCATATGGTGTCATTTTTATCATCAATTGATATCTATTTTTGTAGGTTAACTCAACCTAAGGTATATGCCTCTCCCAAGAGCCCTCGAATTAAAGTACGCTTTCTCTAATCATGTCTTATGGAACCTGTATAGTGAAATCTAATTTTTCATCAGTTTGAGGGTGGTATGCCATGCTTAAAATTACCTGTGTACCCAACTCCCTCTATAAGTCTTTCCAAAACTGGGATGTAAATCAGGAATCCCTGTCTAATATCATGGTTTGAGGAACCCTGTGAAGGTTCACAATCTCACAGATGTAGAGTCCCCCAATCTCATTGATAGAGATGGTCTCCCTAATCAGAAAAAAATGGGCAACCATCATGAGCCAATCCACAACAACCTATATAGTATCACTACATTGAGGCAACCTCAGAAACGCATTCATTAAATACATCATAGAATCTTCCAATTTTTACTTAGGAATATGTAACTGCTATAAAATATAAACTAGTTATTGGTGTTCTTCCTTCACCGGTTGATAGGTGGAACACCTCATGAAAAAACCAACTGTATCCCTTTTCATACCCAGCCACCAATATTGGTGATGTAAATCCTGATACATATTAGTAATTTTGAGATGAAATTACCAATATGAGGTATGAAACACTCACATAATCACCTCACATATTTCTTCTAGAACCCAAATGTGACCATTTATGCATAGAATTTCATCCTCTCCCACAGTCTAATCAGGAGGTGGGTCCTCTTCTTCCACACTCTCCCATAGGAGTAATCCCTCAGTATCAAATAATTATATCATACTCACTCTATCTAAAAGAGTGAAATTCACCACTAATGATGAGAAAAAATTCTTCTATAAACCATCCTTTACCTTCAAGTGCATCTCTTTAAATAATTCCATAAACTATCACTCGCTATTGGCTACTTAAACTATCTATATTTGAGTCCTCATTCTCAATACATCGACAACTACATTTCCCTTTTTGGGATTTTAGGCAATCTCGATGTCAAAAGACTAAAGGTACTCAACACACCCTAATTAATTTAGATTCAAGTCAAGTTGGGTAAATATATACTTGAGGGTTTTTTGGACCATGTACACCAAAAAATGATCTCCTAATAAATAATGCCTCCCAAATCACAAGGCATATACAACAGCAGCTAACTCGAGATCATGTGTCAGGTAGTTCCTCTCATGTGGTCTCAACTGATGAGATGCATTCCATTACTAACTCCTCATGCATCAAAACTGATTTCATCTTGATACCTAATGAATTACAAAATTCAGTATGGATTCTATCTACCTTGGGCAGAATCTGGACCGACGGTGAAGTAAAACTCTATTTCAACTCTTAAAAGTTTATCTAATAGATTTATATCCATAAAAACTTCACACCCTTCTTATTCAAGCCTATAAGAGGTTTTTATAAGAATTGTCAATCTGATATGAAATTCATGTAATATCTAGCTATCCGCAAGAAACATTGTATGTTAAAGAAATTCTTGGACTTCTCCTATGAAACTATAGATCTCACCTTATTTAGGTCAATGGATAATCATATTTATAAGATAATATGACCCCAGAATAGAATATTATCCATCTATAATTGTCACTTTCTGAGCCTGTCATATAACTAATGCTATCTCAGTGTATTCAAAACAATCTCAAGATATTTGGAATGGTCATGTTGATAATGAGAATACACCAAGATATTGTTCATGAATACCACCATAGAAAAATCTAGATAAGGGTTTAGAACTCATCTCTTCAAACCCATGAACACCACTAACACAATCATGATACTGAATGGTATAACCAGATACTCATAGAGACCATACCTGCTATGAAAATATGCATAAGGTATGTCTATAGGTCAAACATGTATATTGTTATAACCCAAACTCAAATCAATCTTTGAGAAAACCTAAAATCCTAGGATATGGTCAAAGAGTTCATCGATCCATGTAAATGGATACCGGTTATTAATTGTCAACTAGTTCAATTTTTGATAATCCACACATAACCTAGGGGTTTTGTATGCATTTTTTATAAAAAGGATCAATGAAACCTATAGAGAAGTACTGAATTATATAATCCCATTTTCTTCCAAATCCTCTAGTTTCCTCTTGATCTCCATGAACTCTGCAATATCCATACTATAAGGATAATTGGATACTAGTGTAGCTCCTAGAACTTTCTCGATGAAAAAATCTACCTCTATTTAAGGAGGTTAACTACAAAAGTTGTTTTGTAAAATTTCCCTGAAACGATTGCCACTGGAGGGAAAATTGGCTGAATCACTCCCTACTTATCTTGATAAAAACTAGAAATATGTGATATCATCCCACCTAGCCCACAATTCTTTGGTCCATCCTGGCTATTCTGAATGTCCCATTCACCCTTGTGAATAAAAACCCTACCCTATAGTGTTGTGAAGGTCACCCTTTGATTATATTAGTTGACATGGTAATTATAATAAACCAGAAAGTACATCCTATGTATGATGCCAAATCCTATTGTCTTGAGGAAAAAAATCCCATACAAATTGAAACCCACCTATCTCAAGGGGGAACTCCCTGTACCGAGGAACACCCTATATTATAATGACAAACAAAGTATCAAGAATCATAACTCTATCAAAAAACTGAACAACGAGCCCAAGTCGTTCCACAAAAGGTAAAGATATGAACATATGTGGTGCACCTGTATCAAAAATATTAGATTATAAATTAGATTCTACTAAGATCACACCACTCATTATAGATGGACCAACACTCTTCTCCTCATATGTAAGTTGTACAAAATATATCTATCATGAACTAAACCCCTATGAAATAACCTCACTACCTAGAGTAAGACCACTATGTTGTTGTGGTTCAACTAGTGCATGGATCCCTTATCCCGGACCACCACCTCGGCCTAAATGAACTACACTACTCTAGTTCCTAGCCTAATGTGTAGCTGTGAATCCCACTCTTGAACCTGGATTAAAATTAAATTCTATTATATTGACTATTGTAGGGAAGGTCTTACAGATTTGTTGTATGTGGTTCATCTTGCTACATGCTTGGCACTCGACTCGGTCTCTATAGCCCTGTGCTCATATTTCCCCACCTCCAACACTAATGAAAAATAAAAAACTACTATAAATCACACACTGGATAAAATTACACTCATGATAATACACCAAATGTTTCTTTTCTTCTAACTAATACTAAACCACTAGGTCAAGAGGATGAGATGTCTTGCTCTGCAACCCCATATTCCCTTGGGTTATGTTCGGTAATAAGCACCTGATTCACTATCTGAGTTATATTAATCAACTTAAACATTTTTAATTATAATATAACTTCATTCTTAATACCTTTCTCCAATATTCTCTCCCTTGATGTCTCATCAGTAATATAAATCTGTAAAAAATGATAAAGATTTGTGAAGCATGCCAAATACTCCATAACAGTCATCACTCCCTACTCTAGACACATTAAATCACTATCCCTTTCAGATATCATGGTCTCAGAAAATATTTAATCATAAAACAAGGATTGTAAATCCCTCTAAAACATATCTATAAGTTCATTATCTTTGTTCAAAACATCCCAACAGTGCTTAGGTGCTCCCCAAATAATATATGTCATGAGCTTCACTCTCCTCTCAGGAGGTGTCTCTAGATTCTCAAATATTGAAAAGATATTCTCAATCCATAGCTCACCAGCCAGTGGACTATCATCCCCTAAAAACATAGTTTGATGAAACTACTGAAACACATGCATATATCTTTCATAAATGAGGTAGGTTTTGGGGATCCCTGAATGGTTTGCCTGAAATGTAAGAAACCCTTGTGGAACTAGGCATCAACACCCATATCTGGAACAATAGTAAGTGCCAAAAGAGGCAATAATGTAGGTTTTATTATTATCCCAAGGCCCACTACCTCTAAATCATGGTCATCACCACCCTATTGAAGCATGAATGGAGGTCTTCGTGGTGTCATATCACTAAAAATGTCAAATTCACATCTCAAAAAAGAATCGATTAGCCACCAAGTCATAGATATAAAATCATAGGATAGGTTGAAGCCTTCCTATAAGTAAATCACACCCCTCTTCATAATCAAAAATCCCAGATTTGGTAATAAAAATAACCGTATAAAAAAACTAATACATTGCCTACTACCCACTCTAAATTCGGGTTTGGGTTAACTTATCTATTTCACAGTATGGGTCCTGGTATATGGATTGTCAAAAAATTGGAAACTCCATTTAAGGAAACATTTCAATTTTAGAATTAAAATTTCATTTAAATTAATATATATATTTCAATTCTATTTAAATGTTTGAACTAAATGGGTCACCACTTCCAACCTATAAGGGTTCATACCACTTATAAATTGAAGTGTTACATCCATTCAATCCTAACCAAAACATGCTCCCGTCCATGCAACCAATGGTCCATGACTCACCATGCCATAATTGACTACTTATGGTATCAACTATAGCCTATATAGGAATACACATTTAAGGTTATAGTAGGCACTCTAAGTACTAATTTATGTTTCTCAGTTTCCTATATTAATCATTAGCTGATAACAATTCTATAACTTAATGCACACATTATAAATGTCAGGAAGTCAAGAAATGCATCATATATGGAATGGAATATATATGCAATGTGAATCATGTAATGTGACAAAAAATGATAAATGAGATGTAATAACCTCATATTATTAATAAATAGTAAAATCAATAATCATAAGAAATATTAAACATCAAGTGTGTCACCCAACAGTGGAATCAAGTCAACTATAATAGTAAAATTACATAAAAACATGTCCCATTCCATAAAATTTGGAATTTTCTTATACGTGGGTTAAATAAACCTAGGAATAGCTCACTACAAAATTCCAACACTTCCTAATCTTCTATATATTATCTCAAAATCGTAAATATAGAATATAAAAACCTTTGATACCACTTTGTAATTTACCAACTTAGAAGTCTCTAAATAGTGCCCCAAGCCGGTGGGTCGCATGGCCTCAACCACACCTCCTTGTATGCCAGAGGCTGCTGACTATTAGTAAGGGTATAACATGGTATAGTGGGGAGACTATACCCTCATCATCATAATAACATAGTGGTATCAAAAGTTCAAAAATAAGAGGAAGTATAATATAAATCAGGATAGAAGATAACATCTAGAAGACTGTAATAATAATAATAAATTCAAAAGAAATGTCATGTATAATATGGTGATTATGTCATGTATTAATACAAAATGGTATGAAATACATGGAAATAGGAAACTAGTACAATACATTTATCAAAGTACAAAAAGACCAAAAAGGAACTCTCTCCAGGTAGCATCACGAGTATAGATCAGTCTTATGCTCCCCTTATCCTAAGAAATGATCAAATCAACCATCATATAGTGTCCTCTTTCCCTATTCCCTACATGTATCTATGAAGTCTCTCTGGATACCCAATGGAGGCTTGAAAAGGTTGTGATATAACACTCAATAGACCACTACAAATGGTTTATAAAACAAGGAAAATCTTTTTATAAAAAATAAAGAATTGTGTAGTATATCATAGGTATAATAGTACTAAAAGTAAGGTGTAAAATGTGGATGTGATCTTGTCTAGCTAAACATGGATCTCTGTAAACAATTTTCAAGATTCCATAAACAATGGAAACTATAATCAATTAACCTTAATCATAGGATAAATATAAATCATGATAAATCAGGTGTGATACTATCCATTCTAACAATTGTAATCCACTACGCATACCAGGTCTATCTATAAAGCATGATAAATCATCCACAATGGCTTATGTTGTGTACTCAAGTTCTAGGACTAAAAGGTCCATATCCAAGTTATAAATGACCCAGGAAACCTCATCGATTGTGTGGATCATATTCATAGAAACTTGTTAAATACTTGGGTGGAATCCAAGGATGTCGTCCAATGCATTCCAAGAAAGTTGGATCTAAGGAGTAGAAAATTCCTTGGCATCCTATGGAATCAATATCCAAGGAGTATATATGTATGAGTAAAACACTATCATAATCAATATGGATCCATGGATTATAAATTTCCATGGAATCCTATGGAATCTGGATCCGAGGAATAAATATTTAAAAATAATCTACAACCATAATCAATATATAATCCCATTTAATAACCCATTTTATAATCATTTATAATCCCTGCATTCATCCAACCCATTTAACATTTTATATATAAACACTTTTAATCATTTAAAATTATTTCATAACATTTCATCACATGTAAATGAGACATAAACCTTCTCCTATAATTCTTTAAATTCTCATTAAGACTCCCACTAAAATTGGTGAGCTCACACACACCCAACGAGGTGGTATAATATAGGGAAGATAGAAGATCACACCCCATGGGTGGCCTAGGTTGAGTCTAATGAAATCCAACTAGATAAAGGTACTATTGGGAAACCTAAATAGGTTCCAAACACATTTTCCAAGACATTCATTTAATTTTAGGGGTGATTCTGAAAAGTTAGGTGTGAAGCACTATGGAAACAAGTCATATAAAGAACCAAACATTGAGGGAAAGGTATAAACCACCTACCATATATCTATGGGAAAAAATACTCTAGTATAATCATATAATTAAGTTAAGATTAGAAGAAAATGGAAAAAATATGAAATACCTAAAAATAGGGCATAATAACCTACACCAAAATAAATTCATCAGGGAGAATAGAAATGATGAAGGGCAGAATATGAATGAATAACTCACTAGTACTGATCCAATGAGATGAATGACTCTTGAATCAGAGATCGAACAATAAATCAACACCAAACCCTAGTGTTAGGATTCAAGAGTAACTTCTACGTGATATAGGGGGTTTTCATTCTATCAAAAAACAGAGGCACTGCCTCTTATTTTAAAAAATTGACCTAGGGATATTACACAGTGAGTAATCTTTACATGCCATGTAAAGTTAGGGTTTTCCCCCTCTAAGGAAAAACTATTACACGTCAAGAAAGGTTATAGAAATACCAATACACGTCATATATTGAGTACATTCCATGTATTCCAAATATGCACCATGTATTTGTCCTACAGCCAAGCTTCATCCCCCTACTTCCATGTAAAACAACCCAACCACTCCATAGGCCCAGCTTAAGGGTCTAAGCTAATAAAATAACTTAAGAACGAGTTTAACTAGAAATAAAAGGATCAATACCTCACTGAAAACCCTAGGATCTTACAAGTGGGATCATAAATTATAGAAAATATCATCCATTTTCCATTTATGACCAAATTTTTACCTTATATATAAAATTATAACCTTTTAAGATTGAAAAGGTTGTTATTATTGTTAAGGTTAAAATTATTTAATAAAGGGTTCAACCAAAAGATAAGATTTAAAATACCACTTAAACCTATCCAAGTTTTATTTTTTGAAGGAATTTAAAACATATCATATATTATATTCTAAATTATGCACATGTGTTTCCACTTTCACATGAAAATGAATTTATTATATTTAAATATGTTTATTAATTCCATGTGTATCCTTTAGGTCACTATAAAAAGGCACCGACAATCATCTCTTATATACATCACCTAGAGAAACTTAACTTGAAAAAAACCTACCAAAAATAATTATAAATATTATCATCCATGTTTTATAGGTTCTTGTATTCTCAAAAGATAAATCCTAGTTCCCTTAAGATGAGATCTAAAGGATCTATATCAAAGAAGAGGTAATCATCTTTATCAAGTAAATTCATTTTTATTCTTATTTTACCACCTTCAATTATGTCATAACCATTACAATATAATAACACCAATATCTTTCATATATTGAGATATTATTATGTTTATTTCACAAAATTTATTCATCTAATTCTCTATCAAATGGGAATAAAACCCATCGCTAGTGTGCATGGTGGACTACCGCCTTGTGAAATGATGTAATTTGTTTACCATTATCGCCTCACATGGTTTTTTATAATGAGGCAAAAAATGGATTTATATGATACTTATGACATAATTATAATTATTAAATTATAATATATCATCTACTTCATTACCCTTTCACTTGTTAAAAATGATAACATCATTCGTGTATAAGTATGGCCTGCCTTCTCCACGAAGCGATGTGATTCATTTTTCAGGTATGTTTCTCATAGATGATTTCAAATATGTATATAAATAAAAATTATGATTTTAAAATCATGATTAAAATTATGTAGATTATATAATCATGATAAATATAAAAGAACCATGAATACTAAATCAAAATATATATGAAAAATGAAGTAGTTAACACCCAAAACAATGATCATAATAAAAGATTGTTAACAAAATAGTGATAAGATGTTATAAATGGATCATATATGATATAATATATATGTTATGGTTTTTTATGTAAGTACAATAAATCAAAGTTTATTATAGATGAGTTTAAAATCACTTATGAGGCAATTCGAACTTGAGATATGGGATTTCATCTCAATTTTCACTTCATTGAGACATATTTTAGTATTATGAACCAAATTACTTTTATGTGGTGTGTATACTATATATTTTATATATTACATGTGAATATATTTTTATTCATGATGATTTAATTTTCAATTCAATTTTACTATTTCAAGGGGTTACAATTTAAAAGTTACCAATGAGGTAAGAATTCATTTTACAGTCTCATTTTTCTTCGATTTCTCTTATTTTCATTGAAAGAATATTATAATATGTCCCTTTTAAAATGCATCTATTCTATTATCCTATATATAGTTAAGTATTTTCTATGTTTTATTATCTCTCTTTATAACTTTAATTAAGAAAAGTAATTTTTAAAATAAAAGATTATCTTATTTACTTTTGATCGGATATATTTTCCTTCTATGTCCATATTTTTCAAAATTGTTTTTTGAAAGGTTTTTATATTTACTAAAAATATTTATTAAGGAAATTTTATATTATCATTGACTTTTAAAGAAAATTAAAATAAATCTTTATAATTTTTTCTTAAAGGTTCATTTTCAAATTTCTTTACAAAATATCAAAAAGAATGTTTTTAATGTATATGGAGTTAACATACTTTCCCACTACCATAACCTTTTTACACTCTTTTAGATTATTATATAATTTTTTTATTGTTTTAAAAAAAATCTTCAATGAAAGTTTTTTTAGTGTTTCTCTTACATTTTGAAAAGACTTAATTTTACTATAAATCATTTATTTCTGATGAATTAAAAATCATCTTAATTTAATGGTTATTAAATTTCTCTTAAAACATTGACTTCCTCATTCTCATTTTTCAATGGAAATTACATTTCTATTATATATACATATTATTTTTATCATGGGTATTATTATTTATTAAACCACATACCACTTATAAATAAGGTGCTTTATTGTGAAAGTTATTTGATTGATGGGAAAAATATTAATATCTTGTACTCTTTACTCGATACAGAAATTTAATGATAATGCATATTATTTATGAATTAAATTTATCATTCAATATATGAGGAATGAATTGAAAATTAAGTGATGGGTGGGGTCCAGTTATAGATATCCCCTTGATGCATTGATAGGTTCTGTGAGACAATCTAGTTATCTAAACTTATTAAATGGGTTTATGGTGTATACCCACCCATAGATAAAACTATCTTTACACAAGGCCTTGATGGTAAATATATAATGATGTATGAGATCATGATGTCCAACATTAACTGTTTAATTTATTGAGAATTTATTTATCATTATCCATGTGATTAATAAATTAATATTATCCACATATTCATTTCATACTTATGTTATTAATTAAATGTCATGTGTTTTTAGCTATTTACCTTTTTATATTGATTATACCTTATTTAAACATTATAGTTTCTATTTTACGTTGCCCTTACTAAGCATCTGAGATCACCCTTTATTTTTTTTCTTTTAACTATGATATGATGAAAGATATTAAGAATAATATCAATGATATGATAATGTTTCTTATGTTATTTATTGTATATATTTCCAACATAATATAGGAATCATGTGTGTATCTGGTTCTTTAAGACTATTAAACTTGTCGATCCTTGGTTATGGGATCCCCTAAAACTTATACCAATGTAATAAGGTAGACATCAACTCAAGGTTACTAGATTTGGGGTTGGTATAGTCCCTAAATATAACCAGCCTAAAATAAAAGTGAATATATAAGTGATGTAATTTATTTTATTAGCTTTATGTGATTTAAATGAAAGTAATAAATTACCATTGATGCCCATGCTCCATGGTGACACTTGATATCAAACTATACCACTATTGATTCTCAATTTTGTGACATTAATAGACCATACCTGCTTTGTCTGGTGTTGAGGTGTCTCTAAGAAAGTTGTAGTGATCATTCCAACTATAGTATCACAACAAACCTTCCATGTGTTTTCTATATAATTATCATGGACCACCCATATATGTGTTTCATTAGTCATTATAGACCACCCATTTATGAATTTTCTTAGTCATCATCTACCACCCATATGAGTGTTTTCTTATTCATTACAAACCACCCATATTGGTTTTTTATTAGTAATCATGAACCAACCATATGGGTGTTTTCTTAGTTATTATGGACCACACATACAGGTTTTTTCTTATTCATCATAGACTACCCATATAGATGTTTTCTTAATTATCATAGAGCACCCATATGGTATTTTTATTTAAATTATACTCCTTTAATATTCATAAAATAAAACATTTAACAAAACAACAAAATAGGGCTTCATGATACATTATATTAGTTTCAAACACTACATTCATTCCCAATCATCATTTCTTAATTTGACACTTATTAATTCATTTGGCATAACTCAAGGATCACATCCCAATCAATGGAATACCCTTGGGATCCCTCTTCATTTCATAAGGAATTTTAAAATCATAAATTCCAGTTAGAAGATCAATGGTTGTAAAATTTCATTTCATAATCATCAATGTAAAACACAATTCCCCATTTTAATTGTTTCAACATGAATAATCGTTTAATGAAAACATGTAAATTCGTGTTCAAGGTTTCAAATAGATTCAACCATTTAGTATTATCTATTTAATTTTTATAAAACCTAAATTACTATTTTTTTCCAATCACATGTTAATTTTACTACCAAGTTGTTCCACTGGGAATCACTTTTTCTGAGGTTCAATGCATGTTAAAGGGGTGTTAAACTAATGAAACAATAATTAAAAAGTATAGTTTAAAATTATATTGATACCCAATGAAGTTGGTATGATCATACAATATATCAGTTGAAGAAAATATCGGAAAAAAAATATGGGTAAAATTTAGGGACAACTTACCTCATGCGTAGAAATGTCTACTCACCAAACACTAGCTTCTAGTTCTACCTAAAATGGGAGTAATCAAGAAACCATAAAAATACCTATAATTGTAAATGTTATATGAACATGATGAGAGATCTCTTGATAATAAATTAAATAGATAAAAGATGAAATTGGACTTGTAACCTTACCTCTAACTCTTGATCACAAGAAATGAAAATCCAAATACCCAAGGATCAAAGGAGTTCTATCATAGAAATAGGATAGGTAAGGGAGTGTGTAGGAGGGCGATACTGGACCCAAATGAGGTTCAAAACTATAGAAAGGAGGTAAAGTGGGTGAGGTAAAAAAGTTAATAAACTATCCCTTTTAAAAAACTTCTAAGATGCCCCACCTATCCAACCTCCTCCATAAACAATCCAGTGGAACCCCCAATTATTTTTTAACACCCTGAGATTTTGTGAAATATTTTTTTTCAATTTAATTTAATATTTTTGATATTTTTCATTTCATGAAAAACTAGATATATTTTTTTATATTAAATAAATATGTTTGGAATTAGTGTACTAAATTAAAGAATTATATTAGATTATGGTACATGAAACACTATGTTTGGATTTTGTTACACACAATATTGAGTTTCTTCGATATCTTGTGTAACACACAAGGCTGAGGTTTTACCGGACTATAATATACTATTATTATTATTATTAAAATATTATTATATCTACCACCTAGACATAGGAATAGAAGTTATGAATATTATTAAATAAATTGTAAAAATATTATTTACACATCTATATAAAATGAACCCTTTAGTTATCAATTATTAGAAGTAAATGTAATAACTATTTGAAAATAAAAAAATTTCTTTTCTAAGAAAACTATTTTTCTATTTAAAAACACAATTTTATTTTAATAAATTAATAAATAACTTTTTAGTAATTTTTTCAATTAAATTTACTTATAATATAATCAATAAATATTTTTTATACTTATCCAACAAATTTTATAGGTATAAGATAAGAATAAATACAATTTTATGAATAAAAATATATATTCTTTTAAAAAGTAATTTTACCATCTTTTAATGTAGAACCCATTTTAAATAAAATTTTGATAAATTTTATTGATTTTATATGTCAAAATAAAATTCATATTCGAAATAAAAACATAAAAATTATCTTAGGTTGAATTTTTAGTATTTTTCTTTGAAGTTTCATTTTTTGATGAATAGTGGAAAATACTGGATTTTAATTCAAAACTGCTTTTTCATATAATTTATCTATAAGGTTAGATTATATTTTTAATTGGTTTTAAAGTTTAATTAGATAAATTTTACATAAATTACTCCAATTTATTTCATTTTATTCACTTTCATAATGAAATTACATATAACAACTTACCAAACTTTTGAATATTTTTACCTTAAAAACCTGCTTTGTCGCCCCGTCAGCAGGATTAAATTTGAATTAATTTATGATAGTTATATGATTGGAATTTTTAATTATAGATTCAATATTTTTAATAATAATAATATATAATTTAAAATATGGTTAACTTATTTTTTTACAAAGATATTAGTGAAAGTGATTAAAATTAATTATAACGATTAAGAGGAAAATTAGCTTAATATGGGACTAAACCTTACACTTAAGAGAAAAAATGACTTAAAACTTGTGAAAAATATATTGGATGTCCATATTTAGACCTTATAATCATTTTTATATAATTTAGTACATTATTGGATCCAATCTTCATAGTAAAAACGTGGGTGGTATTCCCTTTTCAAAAAAATTGTAAGAATGTCACTCCTCCTCCACTATAAAAAGGTACTCACCCCTACCACTTATTAACAACTATAAAGCCCTTTTTATTTTACAAAATATGCTCAAATAATCTCCAAAAATCCCACCATTCCTCTTTTAGTCATTCATTTGTGCATAAATCCAACCAAGGAATCCCTTTTGTGAAAAGAAAAATGAGTTACCGAAAGAAGAGGAAACATTATTCCTCAAGCTCCTTTATTTTATTTTCATTCTCCACCACATAAATTATTCTTATTACATGATTATATAATAACACCAGTATACTAAATATACTAAAGAATTATTCTAAGGGTTTTACCTGCACTTACACACACTTTTATCTAATGGGTAACGAACTTATCGTTCTTATGTACGGAAAACTATCGCCTCATGAAATGATGTTGTTCGTTTTTCCTTTACCACCTCTTATGGTTGGGAATTATGAAATATACTGTATTTTTATATGTTATATGTTATATTTATAATTTATTTATTATTATTTAATTATTATATAACACATACCTTGTTGTTTTCCATTTTGTGTAAGTACGATACTTTCGTTTGGGGAAGTGTGGACTACTGCCTCCTCAAAGCGATGTGATTCATTCACACCATACATGGAATGCACTAAGGATTAATTTAGTGAATTTATATGATATACATTAAATAATAATTATAATTTAATTATAATACATATATAAATATATATATTTAATTTACTTTCTTTCCTTCAATACGATAATAAAATAGAAGTAGCATTCATGCGTACGTACGGCCTACCGTCTCCATGAATAGTGTATTCTACTTCATAATTTTATATTATAAAGAATATTACAAAACAAATATAAATTATATAAATTATATTTATATCATGTTATAAATTATTTAAATCATGATATAAGTATATATACCAAAAATGTAACAAAGTAAGGCACATTAAAAAAAATAAAGCGAATATTACTCGAAACATAACCTTAACATGGAAGTAGGATATATAAATACATATATGGTATTAGATATAATAATATGGTTCTTTATTAGATGTATAATAAACTTATATTTATTATAAAAGACATTATAATGATTATAATGAGACTCATGATATAAGGTAAGGGAATTTCATCTCACTTTTTATTTCTGTGAGATACAAGTCATATTCACCACTCGCTTATTTTTTTAGTGTATATACTTCCATATGACATGTTATATCATTAATCTGTCTTATTTAATTATATTAAAATATTTAATTGATGTTATTATTTCATGGGGATCATGATTTTAATGTTACTAAAATATAAAGTGTTTTCTCATCTCACTTTCAATTTTCGTGAGGCACAAGCCATGTTCACCTCCTATTTCTTATAAATGTTGTGTATACTTACCATGTATTTATTATATGATTTTTATACTTAAATTTATGGGTATTTTAATATAAACTTTATCAACTTTATTTCATATGATTTATGTTTCAAAAGATACCAAATCAGTAAATTAGTTGTATCTCAATTTTCCTTCTTTGAAACATGTTTTATTATGAACCTATATTCTTTTATGAGGTTTATATACTACCATTTGACATATTATATCATGAACATACTTATTCTGATTATATTTTAAGCTTCATGTAACTTTATTTTCTTACATGGGTAGTATAATTCAAATTTACTATGTGGTAAGAGTTTATAGAAAAAATCACATCATTTATCAAGATTGTTTATGATTATACTTCCATTGATGAAGTCTTATAATTCATATCTCAAGAACATTCATAAATTTTATTATCCTCTTGTTATTCATTCTATATTCATGTATTGGTACCATTTTTTCACTCTTTGGTACATAATATGATTAATAAATTATTTTTAATAAATTCTTACTTTACCTCTCTCTTCGGTCGGAAATCTTTTTTCTTTCAAAACCATGATTTCTAAAAATGTTTTCAAGCATTATTTATAAGTTTTAAGTCTATTTAAAAAAATTAAAAAAAATTCAAAAATTATTCATAAGTTTTCAAATTATTTTCAAATAAATGGTTTTCCAAATTTTTTCAATATTTATTTATTAATTTTCAAAGAATTTTCAATGAAATGGTTTTCAATATGTTTTCAATCTTTCTTTATGATCATTAAAAGTATTTTCAAAGATATGGTTTAAAATAAAATCAATATTCTTTATAATTTTTCAAATTATTTTCAAATAAATGGCTTTCAAAACTATTTCAAGATAAATTTATAATTTTTTGAGTTTATTTTCAAATAAAATTATTTTCAAAAGATTTTATGTTTTAAAAATAATTTTTCAAATAAGAAAGGATATTTTCATCAAGAATTTTTTTTAAATATATTTCAAAAAAATCATCTAAGATGAAATTTGTTGGTTTTACTCATTAATTTCTGGGAAAATACCTAAAGGTTCCATTAATATTCATTATTTTACTGGTTTATGTTTTTATGGCATGATGTTTATGATACCCTTTTATCTTTCATGGGTTATATGTTTATGAAACTCATTTATTATTTATAGGTTACATGTTTATGAAATCTTTTTATTTTCATAGGTTATACTTTTTATGAAATGGTTATAAATCCTATGTATTTTTTCATAGGTTAGTATATGATTACATGTTTAGGATAACCAATTAATTTCATGGGTTATGATATGAGTTTTTATGAATTTTTTGCGCATGAATATATGATTTCATTATGAGATGGGTGGGACCTATATCTCCCTCTAATTCATTGGCTAAATATTTATATCTCATAAGATAATAATTAGATTCAATTTGACAGGATTGATACACCATGGAAGATATGGAAACCTGATCCACTATGGGAAGATAGGAAAACATGATCTACTATAGGAATATGGGGAAACCCCATCCACTATGGGAAGGTGGGGAAACCTGATCCCTTATAAGGAAAAGGACTGTGACTGGGGATAGTGGTGTGTCCTGACTAGTATTTTTAGTCCCCATGAAGTCCTCTAATAAGTTTTAGAAATGTGTCTTGACTTATAAGGAATTATATTACATGCTTATGTGTATGCCACAATTCTATGTCTTACTACTATGTTATGATTTCATGGATTATGCTCTTGATTTACTTGTGATTCATGATTTATGAACTACTAACCATTATTCCATAATCAATTTTTATGGTCTTTGATATTCAAGGAATTATCTTTTAATGTTATGATCATGTTCTCAGACCCTTATTCTCTTGTTTATGCTTACATTTCTCCCTTGTTTACCTTTATAGAGCATCTGAGTTGACCTCTTTTTATGTTTCCTTCCCCAGGTTATGAAGATATATTTTATGTGTGATATGTCTAAGATGGGTTATATTCTTGGATAAAATAGTGGTAGATACTGTATCTCACTCATGTACCATTTTTTACATTTTCATGTTTCCAAAGGCACTAAAATATTGCGGTCTTTGGGTGTCTATTTTTGTAATGTTTTAAGTATTCTGAAAAAATGATGTAATTCCTACGTACATTAAAACTTTTTTGTTATAGTTGGTATCAGAGAGATATTTTAGTCAAACTTTTGAAACTAGGATGAGAAAACATTAGTGATATCCCTCATGATATTTCTAAGGATATGTAAATGGGTGTGTCTAAGGATAAGTCCAAGGTTGAGTTAAGGTTTAGGAAAATGTCCTAGAATTTTGGAAAATGATAGAGTGTGTCTTTTCCTAGAATTAAATTCTTATCTAGATACTAAAAGTGGATTTGGATCTGGAATAGATGTACCTAGGGGTAAAAACTCCAATAAAGTGTTTCAGGATGACTCGGTGTAACCTGGAACACGACAATGAGGCTTACTACACACCTAGTTTGACACTCCTGAAGGATATTCTTTCTAAATTCACAAACCCTTTACAAAACATCATGAAGGGTTTAAATGTAATTTGGTTATGAATAACCTAGGATAAAACTAAGTTGTCGTAGATTAAATAAGGTGTCATAATTTATACATCCTATAAGTGGTTTTTCAGGATTATGTGGTTCCTTACTATGATAATTATTTCTGACTCAATGATTTATATTTTTAGTTAATGGTGGGAACCAGAAGGAATTGGGTTAACATTGAATTTTATGGAAAAAAATTGTTTTATAATTCAAATGGGATAGTCATTGGATTGAAGGATTTTGTGATCATTCCTAGTCATTTTTCACAGAACATGATCAACAATGTATACCTTAACCAATTCTCAGACTCACCAAGGAAGAGAATAAAGGAGTTCATTGAGTGTTCAATTAATAGATCACAAGGGTGAAAAAATATTCAGATCTCTTTGTGTCAATAATGTGTAAAGAGTCACCTAAGTGAATGTCCTAGTGGAATAAGAATATTTTTTAAGTGTGTAAAAGAAGGACACAAAGAATGTAATTACAAAGGAAAAAATGAAGGGTTCGGTTAACAAATTAGATGGGAATATTGGCTTCCAAAATACATCATGAAAGGTAAAATACTTTAATTTTAGAATGAATGGTTATTATGAAAATTGACACCCCAAGTGGAAATATCAAGAAGAGAATCAGAAAGGTATAATTATTAATGGTTATATTAAAGATGATGATGATGAGACTATAGATTAAATGTGAAAGGAAATATGTATTAAGTAATAGGGTGAGGTGTCCTTATTATGAATTATGTATGAAGTGTAATAATCAAATTTTTTATGTATTTGGATTCACTAATATAAAAATGATCTATAACCATGGATCTATATTGACAGTTTTATAGATCCATGGCTATAGGTTTATTTATAGCCATAGTTAAATTAGAATCATGGTAAAATGTATGCGTAAAGAAACAATTTTACAAAAACCATGTAAATAGGGTTTCTTTTTTCACAATACCCTTAGGCGGGTCACCTCCTCCCTATGACCCTCCTCTCGTCACCCTCACGAGACCCTCCTCTTCTGAAGCTTTCACTCTCTTCTCTACAACCCTCCTATACTGAAGTAGCCATCTCCCATCCCTAACACTACTAGATCCCCCCCCCCTAATGCCCTCCCTAACATTACTCCCCAATGAATCCCCACCCACCACCTTCAACACCCATAAAACCAACAAATATTCCCTACTCACATCCTACCTCCCCGACGCCACCCCCGATGCCCGAGACCCTCTACGACCCTGACCCATCTTCCTCATCCTCTACCTGAAGTCATTCCCCACCTCCTCACATGACTCCTCCCAGCCTCTGATGTCCATTTTCGGGTGGTTACCCCTATGTACCAGTGGTTCCCCCTCCCCCACCCATGCACAGTCCACCTGAACCAACACCTTCCCTCAAACACACAACGCCCTTCCTCTAAAGTATGTTCAGGTTCTAATTTATATTTACATTATTCAATTTTAGAGGTCTTATTCTTCTATTATTTGTATAAAAGATTTATGAAATCATTCATTATAATTTTATTAGATATATGCCTCATTTTAATTTCCATTTTTTGAATGGTAAACTGATTTCCTTAAATCAATAGATGAATTGATAAAAAATTGGGGTGCATAAAATTTTCTCTGACATATAATTCCAAAATGAATTATATTCTTTTTTTCTTATGTGGTTCAAACATTTTTTAAAATTATTAATTGATTAATTAGGTTGCATGATCTTTTACAGGAAACAAATTTTCAAGAAATGATCACTAGGTGACACAAATTTCAAAATTATCACTTGAGTAATTTTATTTTAACCCTATTATTCCAACATGTTTTTAAATTATGGGGCCCTTAACCATTGTATATTTATAATTATCTTTTAATTTATTTAGATTATTGAATCCTTGTTATCTTGGAGAATATATGGGTCTATACCATAAAATAATTCCTTATCCTCTTTGAGTTAGATGACCTATCACTTTCTCATGGTCTTGGTATGTGTTCATATTTGAATTATGGACCGCTTATTAATTTAAATTACTTTTATGTGTTTCTTTGATTGGTAATTGGTATAATTGGTAATAAATAGATTTGTTGTGATTTGTAGAATGATGATCATGAACCTAAAATGGTGACACATGGTTCGAATTAAGTTTGGACATGTTTAAACTGACAAACCAGTTAGGTAAAGTTGAATATGAAATTCATTGGATAAATGAACAATAATTCTCTTTAATGTATCCCATTTCCCCAAATAAAATGAGGCTTTGGCCACGACCTTTTAAATGAATAATAATGTGAATATTTTAAATAGGTAAATAAGGCTAACAAATTAAGAAATAATGATAACAATAGTATATTATGTGTCAAGAAGTGCTTTTTAATTTCATGTGGTGTAATTATATGTTTCATTATGTCCTCATGATAAGTTAATCATAACTTAGTGGTTTAAAGGAGTATAATTGCTGTTGAAATGGTCATTTATGAATGTGGAAATTAGTGTTTAAAAGGGATAAGCATGTCAAGACTACTTTAGTGAATTAACCTCAAACTTGAAAGATTTATAGGCGTTCTTAGGCTATCTTTGGTGGATTATAAAAATATAGGGATAGTATTTTAAGAGTATAAAGTGGTGAATAAAGTTATAGAGTGCTTGGGGTGTTGGACGTGTGCTTGAGCTTACCAAAGAGTAATATTGGGTGCCCTTATCGGTTTTTATATATAAAATGTGTGTATATATATATATATATATTGTAAAAATAAATATATATTTTGATATTTGTTTAATATATATCTGTTATTCATTATAAAGTGCATGGATCCAAGTACATGTGTCCCTCCCTCCATACCCTATTTACCTTCCCCTTTACCCCAACCCCGCCCTCTCTTTTGATTTCCCTCTTCTCATCTCCCACAGTTCCCATATATACCTCCCACTCTCCATGTCATCGTCTTGACCTCTTCTTAGCATACCTCTACTCCCCAGGTCCTCATTCCTTGGCTCCCTACTTCCCTCCCTCTGTATCCCTCAAAGATCTCTCATTCTCTTTCTTCCTAAATACGTTGACCTAAATATTCCATTTTTAAAGGATTTTTAAGGCTTTTCACTATCTTCATAAAGACACTTCTATCCTACTCTCAAAATAAAACTTCCTCATAATCCATCATTTTATCTTCCATAATCAATTAGTACTCTACAATACCTCATTGGACACCTCAATATTTCCAACTATTGGTCGCATCGGCAAACATTGGTCTTCCTCACTGACTATGAAACTCACCAAATGATATACTCAGGTGAGGTTACACTAAATATTTTTCTGTCATATAACCTCACAAAACACTTCATCCCGTATCCCTTCTTCATCTTGGTTAAAAGTTTTTGCTTTTTTGATTTTTTTATCATAGGATTTTCAATAATGACCTAATTTGGACAATTTGCATTTCTTCAGAGGTACCAACCTTGAGGTTATGCAACTATAACTTCAATTGAATGAAAATAAAAATTTTATTTCAAAATCACTTTTGAGGAAAAAGTGGGAAACCAGAATGACATCAAAGACATAAATCACAACCTTGCCTCCACGACCCAAGATCATAAGACCAAAAACAATCCAATTCAAGGTCAAGGAAAATCCCCACCCCAACAACCAAAACAATATGATCAGCATCCTCCTTCCCATCATTGCTTGGCTAGCTATCACGTACAAGGATTCACGGGCCCGGTACCGATGGAAAATTCCATACCCTCTCAAAACATCCAATTTTGGATAGCAATTATAAGGAGAATGATCCCTACTCTGAACCTCTTATGGGTCAATCCCATGAAAGTGAACCAAAATCAATGTCCCATGGACCAAGGCCGTAGTTCCACAAGAAAACATACAAAATTCAAGCAACGTAAGCCTCATAAACTCATAGCAACACACAACAGATCGACTTCCATGTGCAATGTCTGGAACAAGACATCAACTGAATTCCTCCATCACCAAGCCAAAGAACCACTCATATTGTAGCTCCACCACCTGCTGCATATTATTCCTAACATCAAACAACAGATCATCCAAAACAACTGCTATCAATGAATAACAAGATCAGCCTACACAGACCAAAGTTAGATTCATGGAAAGATGAATTGAACAAATTCTCGCATACCAAAGAGAATCAAAAACACCCAAAACCTATCACAAAATCAAATAAATGAAGTCATCACCACCAAAACATAGATACACCAGAAGAAGCCCCACCAAAAATGACCCGATCCAAAACTTGTTGCCACCACCGCTTGTAAAGACCGAAGATGCACCCAAAGCATAGGGGAGACACACAGTTGTGACCTAAGCCTGTAGAAAACTAGATCTCGACCACAAACCTTCAAAGCGCCGTGAAGGATAAGATTGCAAGACTTCGACGCTGTAGAAGCCTATTTTTAGCTACTACCCACGACGCCGCTATAGAACCCACGAACCCTCGAAACCAAGAAACTTATACCTTCGACGACACTGAAACCTAGATATAAATCCATGTAGTTTCCACAAAAAAAATATAAATACATGAACTCACTGAGAACTATGGAGAAAATCCACATCCAACCGAGATGATGGCGGCGATGGGGAAACCCTAGTTCTATGTAAGAGCCCCTTACGGGCGCATTTCACACCAACTATAACTGTAATTGGTTCATCAATATTCATTTATCTTTCCTTCTTTGTTATGTTATAAACATAATGAACCAATATTTATTTTTTATATAAGTTGGAAAATATTTGTTAATATTCATTATAAAATAGATTCATATTCTAATTCATTGTTTGTATCTGTTCATATCTATTAACTCAAATATACAGATTTATATTCTGATTCTTTGTTCATATCTGTTGATTTTTTTAACACTAATTTTTTTAATATACAAGTTTCTAAATATGCAAGTTTGAATGTTTTATTAACTTATATGTGATAGCAACTGGATTGTAATAACAAAAAAGATTTAACCCATTCTTTAAGAAATGTATGGTTACAACTTTTATCCATCTACACACGCTATGAATAAAAATTGTCATTTCTTATTGCATTTAATTTTTTATAAATTGATTCATTCATATGTCACATTTAAATACACTAAAATACACAAAATTATATTATTTATTTAATCCTATGTATTTTCATTCCCATTTTAATTTTATAAAAAAATAATTATTTTAATGAAACAATTATATTTTCTCTAAACTTCATTCATTTTTTTGAGTTGAAAAATAGTCATTTTTATCCATGTTTCAATATCTATAAATAGTTTTTCATTTCTTATTACCTTTTGTTCATTAGAAAATTTTAACATTCATCGTTTAACTCATTTATGGAGATTCATTAAATAATTATGAATTCTATTTTCTCATTAAAAATATATATCACTAACTTCTCCACTTTACCTCAATTCCTTCTTACCCCCCTACTGTTTGTAGGTTCATTTTAGCATGGATTCCCTATTCAGTACACAAAATTTTATGTAGACTATTGTGATAAGATTGGATTTTTAGAGTAGATAATTCTTTTAAATATTATAAAAAATTATAATATATTTATTATATTTCAATAAAATTAATGGATCAGGAAAAAAGGATTTATTTATTATAATACTATTAAACATGTAAAAAATATATATATTATAAATACCAATATATTAGTTATTATATAGATCATTATCTAATAATTATGACTATTTTCTTCCCTTTAAACATTTCAGGGTCCTTCTATCAATAAAAAAATAAAAAATATAAGCACGAACACTATGGATTTATGCTTCATAGTGACTGTTAGAGCTGAATTAATATTTTGTGTTCTTTAATTTAGAGTTAAGCTGATTTCAGGTTATTAAATTGTAAATGGCCTTACCTGTAAAGAAACATTCCTTATTCTATATGAGGTGACAAATCCTTTAATATTATTTTCTTTTTGTATGAGTTTTTATCAACTAAATATTTCACATTTAGGAAATTCAAAAAGGTGACAATTTCTTGGGCCATTATTCATTCACAAGAAGTGAAACTAAAACAATTTTGTTTTAGGTATGAAAATTGAGCATCCCTTAACAATTTTATTTATAATTATTATTTTTTTCTATTATTTCTATTATTATCTTTATTTTTAAACTGATGTAATTCTTATTCTATAATTTTAGATATGAAATATGGATATTTTTTTGTCATCTTCTTTTGTAGAAAAATTAGATGGGATGTGGGGTTATATATAACCATAATGAGAGGTTCTTTTGGTAGTGGGAATTAATTTTCATGTTAAATTTTATACTTATTCTTACTTACTCATTTCATTTGAAGAATTAATTATTTGACACTTTAGAAGGACTTGGGAAAATGGTAATAAAATAACACACTGACATAGTAGTCTTCCTACCATTAATATTATTTTATTTTTTTATGAGTTTTTCTCAAATAAATATTTCACCTTCATATATTTCAAAAAGGTAGTAATTTTTAGGCCATTATACATTCACAGGAAATGAAACTACATTTACTTGGTTTGATGTATGAAAAAATAGTTTCCCTTAACTGTATTTTTTGTTTTATACAACGATTTTATTGAGTGGATGATATGAAGTTTATTTTTACAATGTTATAAATTACCTTTTATTTTTACATGATTTTATATTTTGAGTTGGTGTTTTGTAATACTATACTAGGTCTGGTTTATGGTGAAGCTGGATCTTTGGTTCTGGGTGAAGCTGGTACTATTATAACCTACATGTTTTTTTCTTATCAGATAATTTTTTTTTCTTCATATGGTTTATTTCATCATATAAATATCACCATTTTATTTTAAATGTTTTTTATTGAAAACATCAAATTATTTTAATGTTTCTATTTTTTATTTAAAGTACATAAGGTGAAAATGTTTAAAATCAATTTATTTTCTTTAAAGCCACATGTTTCCCTATATGTACTTAGTTTTCTTTAGTCTCGGCTTCATCTAAGTACTTTCAGATTTTTATTTCATATTTTGAATTATAAGCTTTAACTTAACCATTTATTTGGGTAAAATATATTCTCAAGGGGACCATATGACATAGTTGTTGTACTATTATTTTTAATTCATATTTTCCATTATATACTTCATACTTATCAATTCATGGTAGTATCGGAATATGTAGAATATAACTTGTTCTGAAATTGTGAATGAAAACACTTTCTGATATTGGGGTTTCAATCACAAAAAACATCACCACCACTATTAAATTCTTTTTGACAATTTCCATTATTTTCCTGTGACATTATTATGATTAGTTATACTTTCCAAACTGGAATCTTAATGTTTTGAAATTCATTCTTGTGAAAATGTTGACATTTGTATGAAATTTTTTATTTTGTTAATTATTTAATTTTGATGTTGATGCTTTGAAAATTCCAGAGTCTAAATTATTTGATAAAAATATCACTGATAATCAAATTTATTAATCTAAAATTCATTTTTTACATCAAATTTATGAATTGGATGTCTGATGATTTGAAAATATCATTTTATTTTTTTAGTGTTAGGTCTAATTATTATTACTGATTTTTTTCTAGATTTGGATTGTTGATTATCCTGGTTTTTGTTTCAAATATAAGAGATCAATGATATTTTGATCCATGGTATTATTATTTCTTTTTCATTTAAGTGGATTTGAAGTTAACTCGATATTTGGTATCCTCTTATTCCTTCTATGTCACCAAAAATATTATTATTCATGTGAATTTCTTCCTTCATTCTCATTTTTTTGTCTTACTACTAATTTTTTTCATCGTTCTCATTTTTTAAAAGTTTTGATTCTCATTTAGTGGTTTTATGTTTACCATTTGGGTTTTTTGTTGTTATCTATGTCATCCTGCAGCTTCGACCACACTCAGGTTCCTTTTGGTAAAGTCCCCTTAGTGGATCATATTACTTCCCTCTACTCTGGTGAAGGTGAACCTACAGTAAGTATTGTGGCTTCCGACTCATCAATTAGCCAACCTTGAGTTCCAAAAGCTTAGGAAGTATTGTTGGATGGTGGTGAGGTTTTGTTCAAGCATCGATTATCATTAACCTTAGTGGTAATCACACGCTACTGGTATCTCAGAAGTAATGACTTTAATTCTCTATTGACCCTCAATTATATTTTATTTTCTGTAGAATTCTCTATCACACAAGCCCAATCAGTCCTCATGTAACTCTTTAGTCAGTATTTCTCCCACATGTTAGCAATCTATGTGAGTTCTAGGTGAGCATTCATTATTCTTCTATAGGTATTAACGGTCTACGTGATTTTTGGGATACAATTCAAGTCCTTAAACCCATTGTTATGAAAAAATAATGTTTTTTCATGTTTCCCTCTATACACGTTTTTTTATTCAGTCTCAGTTTCATCTAAGTACTGACATTTTTCTATTTAATGTTTTTAATTATAAGCTTTAACTTAACTATTTTTGTGGGTGAAATATCTTCACAATATAAGGTTTACCATATGACATAGTTGTTGCATTATTGTTTTTAATCCATATTTTCCATTATATTATTCATACTTATAAATTCTTGGTAGTATAGGTCTATGTGGAAGATAACTTTTTCTAAAAGGGTGAATAAAAAACTTTCTAAAATTGGGTTTTTAGTCACAAAACATCATCACAACCATTAAATTCTTTATGTCACTTTCCATTATCTTCTCATGACATTTTTATTATAGGTTATACTTTCCAAACTAGCATATTAATGTTTTTAGATTCATTCAAGTGAAAATAGAGACACTTATATGAAATTTTTTGGTTTGTTAATTTGTTAATTTGGATGTTGATGATTTAAAAGTTCCAGAGTCTATGAAACTCATTCCTTACCTCTTTTCACCCCTCCTCAGAACACTATTATGGATGCTTCATTATTTACTTCAGTGAAAATGAACACACTAGTAGTTCATGCCAACTATAGTTGTGGGGTGGCCAGCTAGGATCAGGAAGCATTTATGGTTAAACCTGGGGATAGAGAGGATCATCTGGTCATAGAAGCCAAGGATGAAGAATAGGAAGAAAGGATCACTGGTCTAAAAGAAAGAATTTAGATATCTAATAAGGTGAAACAGTTCTAGGCATCAGATACTTTTCAAATGCAGACTTCTGGTCAAAGGACGCCTTCAATTTTAGAACTGTCTCTGATATGGAATGAAATAAGATGGCTATAATGGATTCATTTTCTATATATTCTAAGAGGGAATAAGTAAAATTATCCATTAGTTATTCATAACTTATTTTTTATATTGGAAATGGAAGGAGTTGAGAATTATTTGGATATATTATAAGAAGAAACAGATATGAAAGAATGGATTAAGGATTAAGAACAAGAAATAAGCTATTTAAATAAATCTAAGGGATATAAAGCATCACCTTATGGATTGAAGAAACTTTTACACCCTTCAGGCACCATTTCTCTATTAAGGGTTTAGGCCAATAAGAATAAGGATAAATAAAGGGTAGCTTTTAGTGATTATTATTATGATTTGGGTGACTCAAGTAGCTGCAATTGTGATTTGGTTTGGATGTAGCATGTTCTATGTGGATAAGTCACTTTCAAGTGTGACCAGTTTTAAATAATCATATGTATCAACATGAGTATGCAACATGGATTTGGTTTCTTGGACTAATAGAGCTTCTGGTTTTTCTCTTGAATGTTGTGGAATATGAATTGTTTATTGTTTTTAAATGTGATAGAATGGTTAATAGTAATATGTAACACCCTAATCCCAGTTACCCAGAGTCGGTGCATTATTAAATAACATTGTCGTGATCACAAGGGATCAAATCCCTATTGACCGATCAGTTTAGTAGCCTTGGAAGTACTAGATACATACATAAGTTTTACATTACATTATAAAATGAAAAACAACAACAACATTGTCTCCTTGAACACATTCATGTCCCTTAGACTATCCTTTCAAGTCAGTCATGATATACTTCTTCGCATCCTGGGAAAAATAAAACATAGAAAGTGGTGAGCTCAGGTGCTCAGTAAGGATAACAATATAGCGGAAACTTTCATAAATAAGCATAAACATTTAAGGAAATGTATAAGAATAAAACACCAGCCTTTTAAACATAAACTTCAATATAATATAGAAAAGATAATTCAAATAATGTCATTTACTTATTCACATGGATATTCTACTAGTCAAATAATCACATGTAATATCAATATCCAATTTCATAATGATGGAATGCATAATTCCAAACTTCGTAAACACATTGTCAAGGCCTTATACCAAGACTACAAATAAGATTTTCTCAAAGCCTTGTGCCAAGACACTAGTTTGTCTCATGAGACCTACTGATTCATCAAGGAGCTATAACAGGATCAACCCATCACTTACTAAGTCCAATGCATTCCTCATATGAAAATATTGAAAGATAACATAAACATTTGTATTAAAACTAGAATACAAAATGTTAATACTTTAACCATACACCATGAATGGTATAAAAATAACACATCCATAGTCAAACATATCACAAAACATTCAATACAATATGGAAGATTTTATCATAATAAATCTACTTCAAACAAGTGTAAAATCGATCAAAGTATGATGACATAGATGAAATCAAAACATTTGATAGAAGTATATCTTTCTATTTTGAAATCATTTAAAAGTAAAATAATTATAAAAGAAAACATTTATTTTGAAAATATTCTTATAATCTTGTAAGGGAATCTTTGAAGGTGTTATAACGGCAGAAAATAGTTTCACTCACTGTATAAATTAAAAAAAACATTCTTTCCTTAATTTTGTCGAAAAGGTCGTAAAGGACCTTGTTTGGAAAACAATGGAAAGATTCCTTTATAAACATTCTATAAAAATTAAAACAAGGGTATAAATTAATTTAACCCATATTCTAGGAAATAGTAAAAATGTTTTGAAAAACATTTTTAAGAATCACGGATGTGGATGATAAAGAGGTCCTAGTAGATACACATGTATAAACAACCTCAGATAATGAAGAGATTGTAGAATTAACCCTTATCTTGTACATTTCCTTGGTCGAGGGTACGTTAACCTCCTATATAATATTTAAATAACTTTTATTAAATAATAAAAGAAACACATACATAAATATGATATCAAATATGATCTTCAAATATTGCTTTGTTAATAATATTTCAGTAGTATCATCGTTTCGGGTGTTAACTTATTTGTTTTCCTTTATTCGTTTTGTTATGTAAGTCATGTTTTTTATGGATAAGATGTATTTTATTGATATTAATAATTATATTAAGTTCTTAAACATTGTTTTTTTAATCATAAAATGATATTTATTATTGAATGGCTATGATGGAGAATGAATCTCATCACGTCCGTGGAGACGGTAATACGTACGTACGTACAAGCAACAATATCATTCTATTGATGGTGAAATTGTATGTAATTGGATTTTATATCATATATAAATAATCCTTAACATGTTATATTTATTATTTACATCAGTTATACTCATTATTATACCCATCCAAATAATTAAGTGTTTGAATAACAAACTACACCACGACGTGGAGACGGTAAGCCGTACATACGCACGTATGGTGACTTTGTCATTCATAGGATGGATAGAATAATGAATATGGTTGTTCCAAATTTATAATAACATCACAGTATGTATAAGGTACTAGATTTATTATTTTTTTATGGAAAAAATAAATAAAGAGGAAGTGGAAGAAGAAAAGAACTTTGAAAAGGGTGGTGAAATTATGACCTCTTCTTCAGGTGTTTCCTTTTGAGTTGATCAAAAGGGCTTTTTAGGTCAGGTTCCTGATCAAAGTAAGGCCTCTAGGTATAATTGAGGGTGGTTGGGAGGATATTTGAATAGGTTTTGTCTGAGCCAAATGGCTTTGGAGTTGTGATTTTGAGAGAAGGGGAAGTACCCTTTTATAAGAGAGGTGGGGGTCACTTTTGGAAAATCTTGAAATATTATTTTATTATACAATAATATTCAGTTTATAATGGATCAAAAATGATTTATTTCAAGGATAAGATGGGTATGGGTCTAAAACCTCTCAACTAATAGGTTTTATATAGTTTTAGGTCACCATATTAACCTTATCTTTTAGATTTAACTTCTAGTTAAATAGTTTAACTTTTACCATGTATTCTTGTATTATTATAATAAATGGTTAATAAAATTACTAGAAACTTCCAATATAACCCCAAGTGGTTCATTATTAATATATATAACCTTATATAACTCATTTGGCCAAACCTTAGATTTTTAGTAATATTATATCAATTAATAATATAGTATTTGTTTTAAAAACACATTTATGTCAATTTTGACATTATTTGGTATTTTATTTTTGTGAAAGTCATAAACACTTAATTACTTAGAAAAAAATTAATTTAATAAACCCTAACATGTTATATTAAAATATAAAATTCATGGAATTTATCAAAAGTCTCAATTTACATTTAACTGGATATTTATAATACCAATTATTTTAATCTTTCATTAATAAGGTAATTACTGCATCATCATTGTATCATAAATAACTTTAATTATTTAATGTATAAAAATTGTAAATAAAATACCATTATATATAAAATCTTTTTATATTTATAATTAATATTTATAGTTGGATTTATCTTATTTATAACCACATATTAAAAATGGTTTAGTTATTAAACTTTTAATTTAACACTTTTAACTCTTCTTGAAATAAAATAATAATAAATGTTTTAATCTAATACAAGTGAACCAAAAGGATCATATTTTATTACTAAGGTTTATTTTTTTCAAAAACCACTTATCCAATATAATTAATACATGTTTTAGGGTAATTATAATATTATTTTTACCTTTAATTACCCTATTTACTTTTAACCGTGGTAAATAAAAGTCAAAAGTTACTATTCACCAAAAATTATTGTCATATTATTGAACCAAATTTTTCTTAATGATGTAAACCATGACTCTCATATTTTTGAAATTTAATTCATTGAAGTGGTAAAATTACGTTTTATGCAAATTTTCAAATGCACCTATTGGTGGGTAAAAGACGGTAAAAAGTTCAATAAAATTTTATATATCTAATATTATTATAAAATGACTCCAATGAATTACATTGAACATATATAGGTATTATATATCTAATTTTACCAAAAATAAATTTAAATAAAATAATTAATTATTTAAATAAAAATTCGTTTATAAACAATAACATAGTGTTTTTCACTATTCAACAAAAATTGAAAGTTTTCAAAAAAATACCAAAAAAATCGCCCTAAGCTAATTTTGATTTTCTGAATCCAAAAATGAAGTCCATTTTGAAAAATAAAATTTATAAAATTTCAAAAAGTGGGTATTACTATTCATAATAGCTAGTTTGGTTGGTCGTGGTGTGTTAGAACTCAAAGTTTCGTACAATGCAAGCTATTGTATTATTCAAAGAGAAGCATACCGTGAAAGTTTGGGGTGTTACATAATATAAAAATTTGTTAATTTGAAATTAATTTTTTGCAACAAATTTATGAATTGGATGTCTGATTCTTGGAAAATTTCCTTTTCTATTATTTGGTGTTAGGTAGAATTCTTATTACTAATTATTTACTAGCTTTGAATTATTGATTTTCTTGATTTTTTTTGAAATTTAAAGGGTCAGTGATATTAGGATTCATGGTCTTTTATATGTATACTTCATGCAAGTGTATTTAAAGTTATTTCGATAATAAATAGCCTCTTATTCCTCTTATGTCTCCAAATATATTATTATTCATGTGAATTCCACCCTTAATTATCATTTTTCTAGAGTTTTGATGCCCATTTTGTGATTTTATGTTTATTGTTTGTATTTTTTTATTGTGATCGGTTCAGGATAGAAATACTAAAGTACCCAATGAATATAAAAGGTTACCTTCCCGACGCTACTCCTCAACTCCCTCCCCAATGTCGCCCCTGACGACTCCCCACCCACCACCCTCAACCGCTCTGATACCGAAGATGATTCCCTACTTATCATTGTCCCCTCCGATGCCACCCTTGATTCTCGCATCCCTTTGTGACCCCGACCCATCTTCCTCCTCCTCCACTAGGATTCATTCCCTATCTCCTCTTCCAAATACTCCTAGCCTTTTTTGTCTATTTTCTGATGGTGCCCATAGCTGCTAGTAGTTCCCCCTCCCCCACTCAGGCACATTCCACCCAAACCAATCCTCAAACCCCTGACACCCTTCCTCTAAAGTATGTTTCTTACATTATTTTATTCAGTTTCTAATTTGTATTTACATTCTTCTAATCTATATTCTTCTAGTTTATATGTTCCATTCATCTATTATGTGTTTGAAAACTTCCCAAAATCATTTATTGTAATTTTCTTGGATATCTTCACCCTTTTAATTTCTATTTTTTGAATGGTAAACTAATTTCCTTAAATCAATATATTAATTGATAACAAATTAGATTACCTGAAATATTTTTTTATATATAATTCTAAAATGAATTGTATTATTTTTTCTTATGTTTTTCTAATATGTTTTAAATTTATTACTTGACTAATTAGGTTTTATGAATTTTTGCATGAAATAAAAATTCAAAAAACGATCACAAGGTGATGCAAATTTCAAAATTATAAAATGGGTAATTTTATTTTAACTCTGCTATTCCAACATGTTTTTAAATTATGGTGGCCTTGACCATTGTATATTTATAATTCTATTTTCATTTATTAAGATTATTTAATCCTTATGATCTTAGATAATCTATGGGACTATACCATATAAGGATTCCTTGTCCTATTTGAGTTAGATAACTGATCACTTTCTCATGGTCTTGGGTTGTTTCTTACCATAAAGTATATAAGTATCTAAATAATTGATCACTTACTTTCTTTAGATTTCAATCAATGTTTTAAATCATTGAAAATATATGACTGGTGATAATAAATTAGATTAATATTTGTATTATATTGATGAATCCTATATGAAGATGTTTGATCCAACCCAACTAGATTTTCCCTAAAAACTATTTATCCAATACACGAAACATGTTAAACACTATTATAACAACATATCTAATATGATACAAACTTCCCTATACCATATTACATGTAATAATTACTGTTCATCTCTCCTGTGTAATAACTTCCTCAAAAAGAACTCTAACCCACCATAATAGCTACTATAAATCAATAACACAATGCCTATTCTTGTAAAAATTCATGAAACACGTGATATCCACCCAAATATTCACTATAACATACTACCTATCAGTTATCGTATTTACTTATAGAACCCACCATCACATGTGTTTCACAAAATCTAGTGTGGGCCCAGAACTAGTAAAAACAACTTTCTCACCTATCATGCATGTTTGGCATCTCTATAGATTCAAATATTGATCACCACCCACTTTCTACAAGGGCCACTTGTAAAATATCATTATAATTCTATACACTATAGTATTTCCATATTATTATCCCACTAACACTATCATAATAGAATATTGATATCCCTAAAAAACCATGACACGTGAGCTCTTCTATTTGAAATGGAGTTACTCACCTTGCTTGGCCGATTACTACTCGTTGGATGGACTACAACTATTTGATTATAGGTATCAACTATATCATCATGCATGTTTATTATGAAGCCAACATGGTTGCAGATGGCCTTACCAACATTGGGATCAATCAAGACATCACCTGGTTTCAATAACACCCCACTGATCTAATTTCCTTTCATGAAAAAGACTGTAACATGATCTCGTACATTAGACTCTTGTAATCTCTCTTTTTTTCTTAATAATTATTTTCTTCCTAAATCTATCTATCTCAACTCACAATCCCATTCACTAGGTCTATTGACACAAAATGGAATTGAAATTACCTTGACTAACATATTCAACTATTTTTTTATTCCTTTAACCCATGACACACATTAATCCTTATGGGTTTTCCAACATTACCTATGATGCCAAATTAAACTCATCTCGGAAGTTCCAAGATATTGTTACACAATTTATCAAGAAAGCATATTATGGAACTATATATCTTATGATGATAGTTTGGAAATATATTCATACTTAGAGGCCCAATTAGGGATATGCACAAACCATGTTAGTGACATTCCATGCCTAAAATCCTCATATTCCATCTCCAAAAAACTCTCACAACCACTACCTCCCTCATAGAACAATATTCATTGACTTGGATTTATTTTTTATCTATCATAGGCATCCCACTATCCTCTAAGAACTAGGTAGTATTTCCATGGGAACCTAAATAAAATTCCACCATATCTGTTCATGACCCCATGTTTGAGAGTTCTGAAGTTTCACAACGCACCTTCTCTCAAGGTAGTTTCACGAGGGAAATTCCCTTTTGAGATATTATGACTAACACTTAACATTCCAAGAGAAACTAATAATTGATAATTTATCATCAAAACCAAGCTGACTAATTAATTTTCTGTACTTGATAACCCATACACACTTCCTCAACCTATCATTCATCCCAAATATCAAGGTTCCTCGAGATTCTATAGTTAAAAACTATATCATTACATTACATGGTATTTTAATCAAGTTACATATCCTCACTGCTCATCCCAATTTTCCTTACATGGATTTTCCAAAACAAATCCATAAAATAATATCAAACCTAAACCAAAAGAAAACTATGGATTCCAAACTGAAACCAAAATCTCAAAATAACTTACCAGTAGGGCTCTCAATTTTTCAAGATATGTTATTTGAGTCCTAATGAGTATATCATTGAAAAAAATCTTTTATATGACAAATTAAAGTGGTTTTATTATCGAATTTAACTATAAGTTTTTTTTCTTATCATAAATGGTGAGTGTTCTATTTTTAATGTAAATTTTTTTACTTCGGATTATTTGTATGCCTCTAAATGGATAAACATAAGATTTCATTAGATACTTTACTTTAAATGACATGGATTCTTGGGTCTATCATGATTTTTTCTTCTTCTTCTTTAATTTTCATAGCTTACGGGTTATATCATGACATACCTATAATAGTTTGAAGTGTATGGGAGAATTCAACAAGAATCCATGAGTCAATCCAAAGGAAGTATCCCAAGGAAGACAAAGAATAATATACTCTAGTGGTTTTCTCACTATGAGAAGAGTACCTTAAAGATTCTGTATGAAACCCATTTAAAATTATCAAGGTTGATTGGGAAGCTAATCCCATGGTATGATTTTGACTTAAAAATGTTCTTGTTTGTTTCTTTGGTTGAAAATGTTGTTTCATATTATTTGAAACATTTTAATTTAGTAATTAATAAATGAGAATGATGAAAGGATTAGAGGTTTAAGAGATGACTTGGGATATAAAGTAAACAAATCTATTACTAGATATTTGTTGGAAATAAATGAATACAATATAGGTGGAAGATATGTTTTTATAGAACTATGTAATCATACTGAAGGAAGGGTGGCTACTCTGAAGGAGTTTTTTCCATTGATCACTGATTGATGGAAGGACATGAGGAAACGATAACACATGTCGTAAAGGTTAGTGTTAATGTTTTCATTTTTTTTAAGAAAAGGTAAGTTTTACTTGATTGAAAACCTGTGCACATTACATTAACATGAAAAACAAAGGGTAGATTGGAATTAAAAATAATGGTAAATATGTACATTTATTACATATGATTATGTAATAATTGTGAAAAATGTAAATTATTGTTGATTTATGATGAACTATATGGAATAATATGGTAGGTATAATTTTTAATTTATTAAGTGTATAAATTTTCATGACAAAAATATTTCCCAAATATGACTATATCTTTGAGATGTTCAACATGTCACTCTCTATTATACTGATTAGAATGATTTTCATACAGTGTATGGTTTCTTTGATCGTGACTAATGCTTTGACATAAAATGATCATCTTGGTAGGTTAATTTTAATATCGTATAAATTATATATACGCATGTCGCATGGGATGGTTTGTTTAACCATGTTTGTGTACAACCCTTTCTACTTTTCATTGATTAGTTACAGACTTAAATCTCATATACACCTTCCCATTTCTATGATATGGGGTTTTACTCGTGACTCAACCACTAACTAAAATATGATGAGGTTATCTCATTGGGTATGGAATACTCATGGCCTTATCCAATTCATATTATGTTCAAAGTGTTAGGATATAATATAGTATGTCAGGTATAAATCCTTTCAATATTATATGTTTTAATTTATAGTTGATATTGAGCTTCAAGTTACTTCATTATCTACTTCTGATATGATTTAATTGATAACTAGATGTAATTTTGTTTTAATCTATATTCATTTAAATGAGTAAATTAATCAAAATCATACATCTACATAAATTTCATATATGTTAAAAACATGGTGGTTTTATGATGATTAGTATATTATCAAACTCTATAGGTGTACTCTAGTGGATATGTAGTTCTGTGGTCTAGCTTACAGGTGCCTATAAGTACATCTTGAGCCATGATGGAAAGGGATACCTCACTTCAAAGGCTGACATTGTGGAGAGTATGGAGAAGTTGAACAAGGAGTTTTCAAGTGCTAGTGATAAGAAGAGGGTCATGTTGGGTCAGATCGAAGAGGAAGTAGTGAAGATGGAGGGGTATCTTGCTAGATATGGAAAGATCTATCTGAAGTTTAAAAAACAACACCTTGGATAAAGGTGAAAAACACATGCTTGGTAAATCAATCATCCTGGATAATGTTGATGAGTTTTCTCTCAGGAAGAACATCCTCTATAAATTCATGTAATCTCAATCATTTTTAGTTTCATTTAGCCTTTATTTCAGAAATGTTCTCAACACTTTGTGGGTGGAGTACTATTTTTCTAGGTAGTATAAGTTCATTTTTATGGATGGATTTTTATCTTGTATTGATAAAGTTAAATCATGCATCAATAAAAAAATTTAGTATTAACCTTGTATTAGAATTTTGTGTCGTGTTTAGAGACGCGAAATAACTATTTTTAGTATTAACCTTGTATTAGAATTATATAATAACTATTTTTATAGTATCTATAATCAATATCCACAGTTATAATCCATGGAAGTAGACCTATAGCCATGGTTTTGAACCATGGAAGTATACCTATAGCCAGAGTTTTGAACTTTGGCTATAATCTAATGTGGCATAAGTTATATCCATGGTCAAAAAATGGGGCTATAGGTCTAATGACAAGGTGAAAACCATGGATATAGGGATATAGTTATGGTTTCCACTATGGTAGTAGACCTGTAGACACGATTTCCAACCATGGTTATAGTCGTGACCCAATTTCCATACCAATAGGAGCCAGAGTCCACCAAACCATAGCTATTACCTATAGACACTATTTCTTGACCTATATCCATGGTTATAAACTGTGGTTATAGCCTGAATTTCTAGTAGTGATTAAAGAATTATGTTATATGAATCGTGAAATATACAAGGATTGTTCAGTTTATGTTTTTCTCTCAAGATTTACAAGTTTATGTTAAATGTTTCTGATGGACTGGAAAAGTGATTTAATTGTAAGGGGGAATTTTAACTAAGGGATGATAACCCTTAAAATTTTCCTTATGTTAATAAAATTTTGTTTAGATAAAGTTGTGTTGGATATGAATAAGAAAATTGGATGATACCGATTTCCTTGGAAAAAATTAAGGACTTGTTGATAAGTGGTTATGCTATCATTGATGAAGTTTACCTCATTTTTAGATTTAAGGAATATATCCAATACACTTTGGAATAAGGAAACATGAATTTTTACAATAAGGAATTATGGTAATTATGGTTATTACCATGTTTCAAGGGAATATATAATATAGGTATTCACATGTTTGTTGTGCAACAAACAAGAGATACTTTTTGATATATGGGGGATCAATGCTAAGCTACTTTTGAGAAATTTGGTGACCTTCTTTCTAGAGTTTGGGACTTTCATCTTTTGGAAGGTTTATAAGGTTATCCATTTATAGAATAGTTTATGTTAAAATTCAAATAAGGTTTTGTAGATTAAAGTATTATATTGCCATATGAGTATTTATACATATTGGATAACTTGTGCTAATTTTTTGTTTTGATAAAAAATAGATGGAATGACCTATCATTCTATTCATGGATCGCATGATCTGTTAATGCTTTAAGAATGAAAATTCACCTTTATTTATTGGGATGATAGATGAAGTAGAAGTTGATCAAGCCACAACTAAGGGTAAGGTTGTCCTAAAATCATGAAAGTAAATGTTTTCATGAAAATTATTCAAAATTAGGAAAACAATCAATAAATAAAATGTAACTCTAATACCTTATTTTTTTGAACTGATTTCCATTTAAATCATTATATATTTGTGTATTTGAGGCCCTCAAATTTACATTTATCATTCACTTGTTTTTTATTTATGACCTCAATAAATCCCTAGAAATATTTATTATTTTCCTCCAATTCCATGTTTTCACATCCCATCTAAGTTCTCTTATGTGGAATCTTAGTTATGTGTTACATTAGGTAACTATTATGTTTCCAACATTCTTTTTTTAAAGGAATTTTTTGTATTAATTTTTATGACTTTGGTTTCTATAAATAGAAAATTAAAGTATTAAACCTTTGATAACCTAGACGAATTTTGAGGGAGAAATTAATTTTAATGGTGGTAAAATGTAACACTCTGATATTTTTTTAAAAAAAATTAAAATTAATTTAATCTTTTGGATATTTTTCATTTCATGCAACATTGAATAAATTTTTTTCTATTAAAGAACAACTTTTGGTTTCTATAAACATCATGAAATGCTTATATTAGATTATAGTACATGTAAAACTATGTTTATATTGTGTTATAAATAATTATGAGTTCCTTTTATAGCTTGTGTGACACGCAAAACCAAGTTTTTACCGAACTACAATATACTATTTATATTATTATTAAAAAATTATTATAGATACCACATATCCATTGTAATTGAATTTATGAATATAATAAACTAAATTTTGAAAATATTATATACACATGTATAAAAAATTAATATTTTTGTAATCAATTAGTATAAGTAAATGTAAGAACTATTTGAAAATAAAGAAATTTCTTTTCTAAGAGAACTATTTTTCTATGTACAAACACAATTTTATCTCAATAAATTAAACAAACCAATTTTGATTAATGTTTTCAATAAAATTTATATATAATATATTCAATAAATATTTTTGATACATATCAAATATATTTTATAGGTATAAGATAATAATAAATCCAATTTTATGAATAAAAAGATATATTCTTCTAAAAAGTAATTTTACCACCTTTTAATGGAGAACCCCTTTTAAATATAATTTTTTTAAACTTTTATTAATTTTATATTTCAAAATAAACTTAATATTTTTAATTGTAATAAAAAATTATCTTATGGAGAATTTTTGGTATTTTTCTATGAAGTTTTATTTTTTTATGAATAGTGAAAAATACCGGATTTTAATTCAAAACTATTTTTTCATCTAATTTATTTATAAGTGTAAATTATATTTTTAATTGGTTTTAAAATTTAATTAGATAAATTTTACATAAATTAATCCAATTTAGGTCATTTTAATATATTTCAATTCTAAATTAGATATAAAAACTTACTAAACTTTTAAATATTTTTACTTTAAAACCCCACTTCGTCGTCCCTTCTGCGGGATTAAATTTGAATTAATTTCTGAAAATTATATTATTTTAATTTGAATAAATTGATTATATATTTTTTATAATAATATATATATAATTTAAAATAATTTAAAAAAATTGAAAAAAATATTAGTGAAAGTAATTAAAATTAATTACAATGATTAAGAGGAAAATTATCTTAACAAGGGACTAAACCTTAAAATTATGGGCCAAAATGGCCTAGAAACATGTCCAAGAAACATTTTATAGCCATATTTGTACCATATCATCACTGTTTTCTAATTTATTATATTATTGGATCAAATTTTCATAGTAAAAATGTGGGTGTAATTCCCTTTTCAAAAATTTACAAGAATGTCACTCCTCCTCCACTATAAAAAAGGGACTCACCCCTCCCACTTATAAACACATCTAAATCCCATTTTCTATCCCAAAATATTTTCAGATAATCTCCCAATATGCTACCCTTACTCCTTGAATCCTCCATTTGGTCGTAAATCCAACCAAGGAATCCCTTTTGTGCAAATCAATAGAAGTTACCCAAAGAAGTGGTAACATCCTACCTCAAGCTCTTTTCTATTATTTTCTTTCTCAACCACCTAAATTATTCTTATTACATTATTATATAATAAAAAATTATCCTAAATATACTGATATGTATTTATTCTATGTTTTATGCCTGCACTTACACATACTTTCATCTAAGGGGTAACAAACTTATCGTTCTTGTGTACGGTGAACTACCGCCTCACAAAATGATAATGTTCATTTTTTTTACCACCTATCATGGTTGGAAATTAGGATAGGAACTGTATTTTTATATATTATATATGATATTTATGATTTATTTATTCTTATTTAATTATTATATAACTCATACCTTCATGATTTCCATTTTGTGTAAGTATGATAATTTCATTTGGGGAAATGTGGACTATCATCTCCTCAAAGCATAGTGATTCATTCGCACCTTAAATAGAATGTATTAAAGATGTGTTTATTGAATTTATATGATATATATAAAATAATAATTCTACTATAATTATAATATATATATATATATACATACATACACATATTTCATTTACTTTCTTTCTTTCAATATGACAATAAAACAAAAATAGCATCCATGCATACGTACAACCTACCGTCTCCATGAATGATGTATTTCATTTCATAGTTATATATTATATATATTGTTATAATACACATATAATTAATATAAATGATACTTATATCATGTTTTACATTCTATAAATCATGAAATATGTATAAATACTAAAAATGTAACAATTTAAGGAACATGAAAACAACAAATAAAATATTAACTAAAACGTAACCTTAACATGGAAGAAGGTAATATAAAGCCATATATGGTATTATATATAATAATATGGTTTTTTTAGATGTATAATAAACTTATATTTATTATAAAAGAGTTGTGAATGAGTACAATGAGAGTCAAGGCATAATGTAAGGGAATTTCATCTCACTTTTTATTTATATGAGATACATTCCATATTCACCACTAGCTTATTTTATGTGGTTTATATAATACCCTATGACATGTTATATAATTAATTTAATTTATTTAATTATATTAAGATTTTTAATTTATGTTATTATTTCATGGTGATCATGATTCTAAAGTTACTCAAGTGTTAAGTGTTTTCTCATCTCACTTTTCATTTCTGTGAGGCATAAGCTGTGTTCACATCCTTTTTCTTATATGTGGTGTGTATAATACCAATTCATGTATTCTATGATTTTTATACTTAAATTTATGGGTATTTAAATATCTATTTTATTAACTTTATTTCATGTGTTTTATGTTTCAAAAGATACCAAATCAGTAAAGTAGTTTTTTCTCAATTAGCCTTCTTTGAAACACATGTTTCGTTATAAACCTATATTATTTTACGATGTTTATATACTACCATTTTAAATGTTATATCATGAACATAATTATTTTAATTTGATTTTAAGCTTCATTTAATTTCATTTTCTTACATGGGGAGTATAATTCAATGTTACCAAGTGGTAAGAGTTTATTGAAATAATCTCATCGGTTATCGAGATTGTTTATGATTATGCTTCCATTAATGAAATATTATGATCCATACCTCAAGAAATATCATTAATTTTATTATAATTTGTTTATTCATGATATCATTTTTTCATGCTTTGGTATATAAGATGATTAATAAATTGTTTTTAAGAAATTCTGATTGTACCTCTCTTTTTGGTTAGAAATATGTGTTATTTAAAAACTATGTTTTCTAAAAATATATTCAATATTTATTTATAATTTTTAAATTTATTTTAAAGTAAAAATGTTTTCACAATTTTTTCAAAAAAAAATTATAAGTTCTCAATTTACTTTCAAATAAGTGGTTTTCCAAACATTTTTAAGTTTTATTTATAAGTTTTCCAAGTATTTTCAATAAAATTATTTTCAAAATTTTTTAAATATTTGCTTATAAGTTTTCAAAGTATTTTAAAATAAATGGTTTTCAAAATGTTTTCAAATTTTATTTATAAATTTTCAGATTATTTTTAAATAAATGGTTTTCAAAACAAAATCAATATTTCTTTATAAATTTTCAAGTTTATTTTCATTTAAAATGGTTTTCAAAAGGTTTTATGTTTTAAAAAGAATTTTTAAAAGAAGAAAGGATATTTTCCTCAAGAAATGATTTTAGAAGATATTTCAAAATTATTTTACATCTAAGATGAAATCAATTGGGGTTACTGATTCCTTTCTAGGGAAATGATCCAAAGTTTCTATTCATATTCATTCTCTGAATGGTTTATATTTTTATGGCATGATGTTTATGAACTCGTTTCTCTTTCACTAGTTACATGTTTATGAAAATAGTTTCTTATTCACATGTTATATTTTTATGAAGCCTAATTATTTTCATGGGTTATGATTTTGGTGAAATATTTATTAAACATGTCTGTTTTTTCATAGTTTAATATATGATTACATGTTTATGATATCCATTTATTTTTAGGGGTTGTGATATGATTATTTATGAATTTATGGAACATGTATGTATGATTTCATTATGAGATGGTTGGGACCTATATATCCCTCTAATATATTGGGTAAATATTTTTATATCATTAGATAATGATGGGATTCAAGTTGACGGGTTTAATCTACTATGGGATATGGGAAACCCCAATCCACTATGGGGATATGGGGAAACTCGGTCAACTATGGGAATATGGGTAAACCTGATACACTATGGGAAGATGGGGAAACCCAATCCCTTATAAAGAAAGGAATGTGACTGGGGATGGTGTTGTGTCCCACCCATTGGTTTAGTCCCCATGAAGTTCCCTAATAAGTTCTAGCAATGTTCCTTGGCTTATATATAATGATATTTCATGTTTATGTGTATGCCACAATTCTATTTCTTGCTCTTATGTTATGATTTCATGGATTATTCCTTTTATTTACTTATGATTCATACCTTATAGACTGATTACCTCTATGCCATGATCCATGTTTATGATATTTGATATAAAGGGTATGATATTTTAATGTTATGATAATGTTTCTATACCCTTATACTCATGTTTATGATTACATATATCCATTTTTTACCCTTACTAAGCATCTTATCTCACCACTTTTTATGTTTCCTTGCCGAATTTATGAAGATATATTTTATGTATGATATGTTGAAGAGGGTTTCTAGTCTTAGAGAACCTAGTGGGAGATAATTTAACTCACTCATGTACCAATGTTTATCTTTACATTTTTTCTAAGGTGATAAACTAATACGGACTTTGGGCGTCTATTTTTGTAATGTTTTAAGTCTTCCAAAAAATGTTGTAATTTCTATGTACATTAATACTTGGTTGTTATATGTTTGGTGAACCTAGTTCCCATGCAGGACCACTTGATTGCCACCGGCTAGCTAGTGTCTCTTTACTAGCTAGTTGGTGGAACTGTAATAGTCCCACTTACTATAGGCCCCTAATTCTCTCTAAAAAATATAGCTATGGCCCACCAAACACCCCTACATGTCCTAAATTCTTGATGAACACCTCAATTATAGTTCATTACATGAGTCTTGGAAAAATTAAAAAAAAAAATACCTCTATGAAGGTTTGGGATATTACATTGCATTAGAATCTATCTATTGAATATGTTTGGTTTGAAAGAAAATATAATTTAAAATATCAGGGTGTTACATTACCCCTATTAAATAAATTTCATCCTCACAATTTTAATTTTTTTTGTCTTAGGAAAATAGTTGATTGTGTCCAAAATATTAAAAATATCTAAGGTTTAATTTCTAATGAGATATCAACCTCTATATACTATATTCTAAGAAACTCATGATTGAGTATCAAGACCTATAATATAAAAATAGTTTTTGTAGGATGTTCATAGTCAACATAAATAGATGATCATGGGTTGATTTAGGACATGTAGTAAGATAACCCAATATGAAAATTGATACAATTACTTTGAAAATAGAGATAATCCATTCCCAAAATCACATCAAAATCATATAAAATATGAACAATAAGAATCATATTCCCACAAACTCCAACTTGGGATATAAAAATATTATAATTATAAGTTTTCTGTAATAATAAAATCATCGAGGTCATGATTTAATGCTTCTATAAAACATTATAGATATACTGGGGTGTTTAGAATAATAATCTATCAAGACATCCACAACATTGGAGTGGAGGATAACTGTGCCTTAATTACAATGATCTACTTCAGTGATAGTCAGTTCATAGGCTCTACATTGTTCCCATTGTATAGTAAGTTGAAGAGGTATATTATATTTATTAGACCTTGGGTTTGGGTATCTATTTTCATAATGGATAAACTCCTTGCATTTGAACCATTGTAAATTATTCTCCTCTATTGTACTGAACGACCTTCATACCTTTTTAAAAATAACTAGCTTGATCTACAACTTTCCCACACTTGAAATATTTCTCGTTCCTTTAAGGAATTACCCTAAGTGATTCTTCCCACATTCATGAAATATAAGAAATTTAATATTCTTTTGTTCATCATCATTATCACTCAAACTTATATGATTCTATATCCTTTATTTCTTTGATTTTTTTTGAATTTCAATAATTCTCAAGTTATTAATCATAATTCATGATAGATGGTTAGGAATAATCATAATATTTATTACTTGATCTTTTATCCCATTTGGTTTATCAATTGGAAAATCACCGCATTATATGATGCATCCATTTTTACCTTGGTCCATCCTAAATCTATACATTATTGTAAAAAAACATTATATATGAGAATACATAAATTAATAAATGTATTAAGGCAAAACTATGAGCTTAGAAGAAATAATTCATAAATGACATATACACCCTATCTTATGAATTTATAGGTTTCAATATAGGTTATACATGTTCCATTTATCATTATATTTTCTAACCCAACATTATATTCAAATCCTTCATAATGGTTTTTAAAGATCATATAGATTATCCAAATCATATCCCCCAATATTTTCTAGTCAGTTACGCAATCATAGTCCCATTCATCATGCGCAGAGTAAATATTGAATTAACACTCAACCTTATTTTTTAGGGTGATTACCTCTAGGTACATCTATTCCAAAATTGTATACACTTTCCCGTATCCTTATAAGGATGTAATTTCTAGGAAAATAACACACTTAACACATTTCCAAAATTTAGGATGTTTTACTATATTTACATTCATTCATAGGGTTTTCACTAAATTTCTTTCATATTAATTCCCAAACAACATAAAATATATAATATTACCTCAAATAAACTAAAATATTATCTATACATTTGAAATATCAATTTGTTACATCCCCTCCCCATCTTAAATAAATTTCATCCTCACAATTTAAATTATTACTTACTAATAAAAATAATTAAGGGTATCCATATGATAGGAAAAACTCAATATATAATTACTAATGATATATCAGCTTCACTGACTTTAGTAAGACTGGGAAACTAATCCATTACCTATTAATAGTAATGTTCCCAATATTGAGTTTCTTTCCAACCATTTAATCCATGAGTCACTAATTATTCAGTAGCAAAACCCATATTATATAATTCTCTTCAAAAGGGAGTTCATAATCATCCTTGCATTTATGGAATATAAAAAGATAGTATAAAATTCAATTTCCTTATTTTGGAAATTAATTTTTCCTTTATGTAGAGAGAACCATTCCATTTCCAAAATCACATTAAATTCATATAATGTAAGATCAATAATATTTGCATGAGTCACATTCCTAAAAACTTCAAATTAGGAGACAATAATCATAAAACTAGAAGTTTTATCTAATAATACAATACCAAATCAATATGATGGTAATTTAATACTCTTAGAAAACTTTCTAGATATACTAGATGACCTAGAATAAACCTCCAACAATACATCCACAACTCTAGAGTGGAAGATAAGCATACCCCAATTATCACAACCAACTTATGTGGTAATCATTTCCTTATATCCACCTTGTTCCCATGGTTGATGAGGTTTAATAGATCTATTATCCTTGTTGTACCTTTGGTTATGACATTGAATTGGATAATTCCAAATTTATCTTCATCACATTAATTGAAATATTTGTTTTATGCATGAAATAGAGGTTGACAGCCCTATAATACCACTTGATGAGGATCAATTAGAGATATGTTATACAATTAGGGTGGGAATTAATGTATTTGTACTATTATCACTTTTTCAATCCCTTAATCTTACTTTTACCTATTTCACTTTTAGGTGAGGATTATATTATTCTATCTCTCTCTATTTACTTTTTCTTTCAAGAAAAACCATTGAACACGCACACACATAAGAAATATACAGATGTAAATGGTTCACCTTTAAAAATGAATGGATCGTCATTGGTATGATCTAAATTTCACCAAGATCATATTATCCACTAGTATCAACATGTTAATACAATTAGGAAGGGCTTATCCCTATACCCAATTTTGGTGCATCCCATACTCTACAGAATCCCTCTTCATGTTTATACTTTCATCCCACTAGTTTTACATTTGTAAAGACAATAACCAAAGAGTCTTCTTTAGAAATACTTCAAGGTTTTTGACGTTTTTCTTACCTTATTCTTATTCCACTTTCCTCCTCCTCCAATGGCCCTAAGACCTTCATTTTTTATTTATTTTTGATAATCCACCATTTAAGGGGTGATGTGGAACCCTTATAAGGCATGTAGGCATAAGTATTACATGGCCTGTATGCATTAAATGAATTCATTTCCTGTAGGATTAAAACATTACATACAACTCATACTAACTACTTGGAACTTCTCCTCCCCAGCATCTTCATCATGAAATCAGATCCCCACCTTTGAATAGTTGTTCGGCTAGGCTTTCTCATGCATGCACAGGCTTGTCCTGATGGTAGGTTCCATAACCTCTCATTCTTGCAATGTGTTTAGCTTTATCTATGGTGAAATATCCTTACTCATCCTCCTTCAGAAGCGTGTTCCTTGTAGGTTTTCTAGTTTTCATCTACACTTAAGGTGGCCCGAAGGCCTTAGGGTGGCCTAACGGCCTTACTGACCCGAAGGTCTGGGTAGATCAAAGGCCTTAAAGGACTCATGGACCAAATCGGTGGCTTGAAGGCTCAAACGGGGGAATATTCTAGGCTGCTACATTGCCAAACAGTTCTTGCTACAGTTCTCTCTACAGTACCTATTATAGTACTTCTACAGTGTCTGCTACAGTACTGCTACAATACCTAGAAATTAGCCTCCGCCTAGATTTGATCTCGGGTCACCTGGATGCACTTAAGGAGTTCTTAACAACTAGGATGAGGCTCATGTTCATTCTTATTCCACTTTCACTTTCACAGTAGAATGCAATAATTTCTTCACTTGTATTACATGCAAAAAAAATTTACATGATTTCTTCTCTTTAAAATAACAAATAATAACTACTTTTCTTACTTAAAAACAAGACTTATTTATTCTTATTCTTTATTATTATTATTCTAGTGAAATGACTTTTCACAAAAAAACTTCTATTCTTCCCTCTTCCTCAACTTTATTACACAAATCAATTTGCACCGTATTTCTTTTATTTCCTTCAATAAAAAGTAAAAATTAAATTTACGTGTTATGTCGGATCACCTTAAAACTTTCCACACAAACAAATATTCTTCTCTCAAAAATGGTAGTATCAAAATTCTTCTCTTCTTGACACTAGTATATCCTCTGAATTCTAGTGTTGAACTACACTCTACTCTCTCTTCTTCTTCATGAATATTCAATGAATTATTTATACTTCACTCTAATTTATATATTTACTCTACTATATATATACTACTTTATACAATATCCTTCCTTAGGTTTGAATTTAAATTTAAATTTCAAATGCTCAATATTCTTTCAACCACTTCCATAACATATTTTCTATCAATTTGGTCCATTAGATTGTGTTTATATTCTAGATAATGTTGATGCTACTAAAAACTACCTCATAGATCAAGTTATAGTGACATTAGATTATCAAAGAATCCACAAAATCAAAACTGATCAAAATTAGATTAACCTACCTGGCACTACTTGATCCATGGAACGGTATAGAAAGCTAAGTCATATTTCCTCTAAAACAACAACCACCACAGCATATACTCCTGATTTTGACCATTTTTTGCATGATTCATAGCCTATCAACTAGGGAATGGTACACTATGAGTGTGGTCCTCTTCCTTATCCCATTTTTTCTTAAAACATCACTTTATGACCATGTATTACTTCATATACCACCATAGGCATAGTGGACTTTCCCATTTTGCACAGGGAGACCAATACTTCAACACAACATCTGGTATCGATTCATTAAGCCATTTTACTTACCTGATTATCCTTATTATATATTACATATTCAATGAATTATGCTACACTAACCATGTCATTCCCCATAGACATTTGGGCCTTGTCCATTTCCTACGGGCACATAAGAAGATTTCCAAATGGAGCACCATGACCATTTTATCCTTAGTCGTTTCGCACAGGAACACCACCATTGCACCACAACCATAAAAACACCCTCTTTAATGGGTGTGGACTTATTGGAATATTCTCAATCTTAACCATAGTCTCCACTAGGTGATTTCCTTTCCCATGTTGGGAAATTCTTTCACAAAACACCCTCCACTGTGGGAATGGTTCTCCTAGCTTGGACCTCCTTTATCCTAAGAGACTTCATCACTTCATGAAATACTTGAATCATGTTAATTAATCATGATGTTTATAAACTTAAAGATCATTTCACGTTAAATAATCTTATTTAAATCTTCATCCAAATATCCATGTATTAACCATGTGAGAACTCCTTTATCATAGAGATATTTTTATAATATTTATGTAACTCCAAATCTTCAAATCACTTTTTCCTTAAATATTTCAAGTAATTATAAGGAAAAAATTTTATCCTAAACCAAACCAATCTTCCAAATGTTTGGAAACAAATCTATCAAGATATATATACTCCTTCTTGGGAACTTCTTCTCTAATTTATCAAGCTTAGATACTTCAATAAAAATGAATGTATCATACTCACCATACATGTTTCTCAATATATTTACATCAATTAATTATCTTTATTAATTGAAAATCTCATTAAAAATAAATAAAACACATAAAAAGTGGGCTTAAAAAACTCCCCCTTTTTTATTTATTGTTAATACCATATTATAATGATATGTCAATATGTTATCATAAAATATCCTTTGCTTCTCTCTTCATTTTCATTTCATTTTTCTCCCCCTTTCTCATCAATATTATCAATGTACTCTCTATCCCCCTTATTAACAATAAATACAAAGTATTTGTGAAGGGGTATCCATTAATACTTATAAAATTTTCATTAACCATTACAATCTAAGTCTACTATACCACGATCGGTGTATAAAAAAATATAGGGTTTGATCAAGAATAACTAATTTGACTATAATAAATTAAACTTGATACCAATAAAAAATGAAACCACATAAAATATATCTTCAAGAGATGTACAAAAATTATTGGTTAAAAAAATTGATGATACCACTTAAGATACCAATTGTGATAGATATTTCTCAATAAGTTTATCAATATGATTTTTTTTACTCACTTAAACACACAAATTATAACATTTCATGTATAAATAACTGGATATGAAAACCTTGAAACTTCTTTAAATTTACAATTTTTTCATTGATTAAAATTATCCCCTTTATGTTAGAATAATATTTTGATTATTAGGGACGATATATTATGATAACATACCATTTCAATGACATCGCTTTCAATCACTTTTCATAAAATTCATATTTACATGGGACAATATTTTCTGGAATCTTCTTCATTGTTCTTCATTTGTCTCCCCCTCAAGGGAAACACTCCTCGATATCTTCAAAATGGTTAATATCTAGATTTCAGGATTTTCCAATATTATAATACACTACAACGGATTTTTTTATGTGTTTTTTCCAGATTTTACAACTTCCACATCTTAACCAAGGATGATATTCTTTAATGGATACTCTTGAGAATAAATAGATTATTCCAGGATGGAATTTTCGCCTTTTTGTTTTCAATTTACATCAATTTATTCAACTTCATTAAGGATAATTCTCCACTATATTTTTTAGTATAACATATGAGTAATTTCTTCCATGATGAAATATTCTTCTTTTAATTTTCAATATGTGAAAATCATCATTCCTCAAGAACTCCCCCTGAGACCATGCATCACCTATAATTCCTTTTAATTTAATTAAAAAATACAACACATAAAATATATTAGGGAATAAGTTGGATCTAATTTCTCATTTAATGTGAACAAAAAGGTTGATATTTTCTCATTCAATTTGATCCATTTCCTTCATTCTTCATTATTGCACATTTAAATTTATCTTGAGTAGGTATGGACCCCATAACTTCTTCAATTTTATTGTGTGTGGATTTTCAATTCTCAAGACACTTTATAAAACTTTTATCACCCAATGAAACTTTCATATTCTTTAATAACTCTTCTTATACTGAAATTATTATAGATTAATCTCTAGGGGTGTTTCTAGTCATGTTTCCCTTAAAACACAAAACTTATTCAAAATCAAATTTGCCATTTTTTGAAAACCTCTCCTGAAATGTTGAATATTCATGTGGAATATTATTATTTTCATTATTAATTACTCTTTCTTGTGTTACATTCATCTTTATTAAATTTTCTAAATCAACTATCCAAATTATTAATATGTATTGAGGAATGTTGACAGCTCGTTTAGAGTTTCCAGATAGATTCACATGAGTATATTTATTTACTTATTTCTTCTGAGATATATCACTAATTTGGATAATATTCTCATATATATTTTTAATCTGATATTTCTTGTGCATTGTGTCTAAGAATAACTTCTTCTAAAACTTCTTAGGTATAATATATTTTTCAAACTTATTTAAATGTATACCCAGGAGGAATATTATTTCTTTTATGGTATTCTCTTCACATTCTCTCTTGATACATTTTGATATGTACATGAATCACTTTTTTTACCACCTTTATTTAAAACATCATAGATATAGTCAAGAACCTAAAATTTATTTGAACATGATAGATTTTTCTTAGTCTGTGATTGTTGAATCTTTACCAGCTTACTCTCCCTTGAAATGGGATTCCTATAGTCTTTAGAGTTCAAAGAATTGTACCAAAAATCCTATACATAATTCCCAAACCTATTACACCAATATAAATTTCCAACAATCATTGATGTACTCTTAAAAACAACTTATTTTCTAGAATTTCTATATTTGTGACTATGTATTATTTTATCCTTATTCACCACTTATTGGGAGGGTATTATAACAAGCATTCTTCTATCCACTATAGTCATGGTGGGATACTTCTCTCTATTTATCATAATCAATATTTGTACAAAATTTTTATTTAAACTTTTAATTTTGGTAGAAATAGATTTATAAAAATCATTGCATTAAGATAGGAATGGATCCTTTTCCTTTGAGATTTATTTATAAAAATTATAAAATGATGTCATGATATTCTTTTAATATAAGAGAGGTATTTTGAAATGAAAATCCTCCTTATAATTTCTTGTGAAAATATCTCTACACCTATTTTATTGTGAAACTCAATATATATCATTTCTAAATTTTCCAACTTGATTTATAATTCTAGACACTCCATATTAAGGGAATTATTTTAATATTTAGTAAATTTAATTATATCTTCAAAATCATTACTCATATTCTTATAATCTTTTTAATGAATTAAAACCTTATACTGTAATAATATTTCAATATCCTTGATCCTCTTAGATTTTATATCCAATTGTACATTATTGACATGAATGCTATTTTTTATATTTTCTTCCAATGCATGGATCTTCTTCTAAAATTATTTAATTAAATCATCCTTCTCTTAATTTATGTTGAGAAAATTATCTTAAAATTTGGATCATATTCCTTCAAGCTCCCCATACTTCCATTATTTGATAGTAACTTGTTTATAGAGATTTATATATGTTAGAGATATTAATCTCAAAGATTTATCAAATTTAGTTGTCTCACCTTCAATTCCAGTGATATCTTCCTACTAACATTCAAAATTTCCACAAATTATAGAAACTAATTAGTTGGTTAATTCATGTATCATATCCTTTAAAACATAAACAGATAAATATATCAATATGTAATCACACCCACTTGATTCTTATTCTTATAAATAATTTAAACATGATTCTCCATGTTCTTTTGGATCACTTAAATCCTTTGATCCCACTGAAGTATTAATGTTGTCTATATCATTTTTGGTATATAAAACTATAAGTTCCTCTCCCAATAATATAGATATTTATTTCTTACTTGGAGCACTTGAAAATTCTTCTTTTGACTAGTGGAAAATATTATTCATCTTTTGATTCTCTTTATTTTTTCTATTCAAAAAATTCTTAGAAGAAACTGGATTTTTATCTAATATAGAATGAAATTATCTGAAACAATGCTTCACAATTATTAAAGGAAAAATAAATTCAAATCATAAAAGAGAATAACTTCAACTTGAGAATTGAATCAGAGTTGAACATGCTTCTCTAATTTGAACTAAGAATGCAATAGTGGTTAGCCTAATTTTGATACCACTTGAGGAGGATTAATTGGGGATATATTATACACTAATAGGGGTTAATTAGAGTATATTTCCGATTATCACTATTCCAATTCCTTCTTCCCACTTTTAAATATTTCACTATTAAGTGATGATTCTATTATACTCTCTCTTCCCATATTCTTATTTTCTATTTAAAGCAACACCATTGTTTACACACACAAGATACATGAAGATTTACAAGTTTATCCTTTTAAAATGAAAGGTTGATCCTTGGTATGATCTGAATTCCACTAATATCAAACTATAAATAAAATTGGGCAATATTTATCCTTATACCTAAGTATGGTGCATCCCACACACTAAAAAATCCATCTCATAGTTTATACTACTATACTAATAGTTTCATGTTTATAAATACAACAATAAAATATTATTCTTTAGAACTGCTACAAGATTGTTGATGCGTTTCTTCACTTATTATTCTTCTAACTTCACTTGAACAACAATATAGAAGGATTTATTCTCATCTATTTTATAAAAAAAAATCACACTATTCCTTCACTTCATAGTTGAAAATAATCACTACCTTTCTTACTTATAAGTAAGACTTATTTATTCCTCTTCTTTCTTCTTCTTCTTCTTCCTCTGAAATGAATTTTCACATCAACTCTTCTCTTCTTACTTATTCTTAAAATTCATTGCATGAATAAATTTACACTATATTTATCACATTGGATTTGAAATATATTAAATATTCAAAATAATTTTTTTGTTGCATAACCTTAAAACTTGGCACCCACACAAAGATTCTTCTCTCAGAATTGGTAGTGTAGAAATCCTTCACTTCTTGACACTAAAGAGTATATTCTCTTAATTATAGTCTCAAAATACAAAATAATATCTCTTATTATTAATTTATATTAAATGAATTATTTATTATTCACTATAATTTATTTATTTCCTATGTTTTATGCATATAAAATACTTTTCACAGTAGCCTTCCTTGTGTTTTAATTTTAATTCCAAATTTAAACACTCAAACTTCTTTCAATCGCTTCAATAACTTATTCCACATTAATTAGATCATATTGATTTTATAGATACTATTGATGCTGATAAAAACAAACTCCTATGTCAAGTTATGGACTAATTAGATCATCAAAGAAGACACATCAGCAAAACTGATTGTAACTGAATTAAACTCCCTAATACAGCCTGAACCATGGCATGGTATAGAAAGCTAATCTATTTTTCCTCTAAAAATACAGCCACCAAGGTGTATTCCTCTATCTTATAATTATTTTGGATCACTACATGACATTTCAACTATGAATTAGCACACTATGTGATTTGTTCTATTCCTTATCCCATTTTGGATTGAAACGCCACTTGATGACCATGGCTTATTTATTCACCGCCATAGGCATAGTGGGCTTGCCCGTTTAACACAGGGAGACCAATACTTTACCATGACATTTGTCTTGGATTTATTAATCAATTTTATTACCTTTATTGGACTTATTTAGTAGAATATATTCAATATAGTATGCCACTCTAACTATGGCATTCCTCATAACTATTTTTCCTTTGTTTGTTTCGCATAGCCACACTCGATGATCACCACAGGGACCACCACGGCCATTTTTTCCTAGGTTATTTTACATAAGAATACCAAAAATAAACCATGACTATAAAAACACCCAATTTAATGAGTTTTTACTTCTTAGACCATTCTCCATCTTAACCATGACCACCATTAAGGAGTGTCATTTCCTATGCTGGGAAATTCCTTCACAAAACACCCTCCATCATGGGTGTGGTCTTCCTGGCTTGGTCCTAATTTCTCTCAAGATCCTTCATCGCTTCATAAAATTCTTGAATCATGATAAATAAGATGTTTATAAATATCAATATCATTTCATATGGAATCGTCTGATTTAGAATCTTATCTAAAGATCCATGGATGAGCCTTGTGAAAACTTCTTTATCAAAGATATATGTAGATCATCTTCCTAGAACTATAAATCTTAAAATCAAATTTTCCTTCAATATATCAAATACATACAAGGAAAGAACTTAAACCTCAACAAAAACAATATTACAAAGGTTTAACATCCAGTGTTCCAAGATATAGAGACTCCATCTTTTGAAATTATTCTCTACTTTAATAATCTTGGAAACTTCGATAATAATCAATACATCATAATCACCAAGATTCTTTCTCAATACATTGATATCAATGAATTATCCTTATTCACTGAAAATATAATTTAAAATAAATAAAATACAAACAAATTGGAATCAATACATCTTCCACTAATAATTAGTTCCTCTATATTCTCATTTCTTACACATAAAACATCTTCCAGTTCCTTAAAGATATTTCCCTGGGTACTTCTTAACACTGACTAAATGGCCTGAAGGCCAAAATTTTTATTGATTTTAGATAATCCCCCTTTTAAGGGTAAAGGGGGAAACCAGGACTTCAAGGACATCAAGACATTAACAAAAATTGAAAATAAAGAGGGTTGCAACCCAAAACAAGACTATGAAGAAGTGATTCACCCAGCATCAAACACATTAAGGCATGCCTCCACCAAAGCATGACTGCTCATCAAGATTCCCAGTGCAAGAATGCATGGGCCCAGTACCAATGGAAACGTCATACCCTCTCAATCATCCAAATCCGAAAAGTCATTCATAGTGAAGACGACCAGCTCTATCCTCATCTGAATCAAAACCTTGTAGAATGTTTGGGTTCCCCAACAGTCCATCCATTTCGCCTCCAACAACAATCAACCAGCAGGTACCGATAGATTCATAGCCAACCACACCATCAGCACCACCAAAATACCACCAATTCCAATTCCACGAACAATCAAACAAGATCCAAACTTCACCAAATAAAAATGGGGAACAAAATACAGCAGCACTAAATGGAAATCCCCCCCCCCCTCCGGTCAACTGGAGCCGACGCTGAGCCCACAGGCGCACGCCAGATCTAACGTCAAGTCGGGATAAAGCTGAGCAGAGATCTCAGATCCAAAAGGCATGCCAAAGCCGCCGCTGAGCACACCGAAGCTGACACCGAGCCCACCACAGTCGAGACGGAATCTTGAAAAGCCAGAGGCAAGCACACTGAAGCGAGTACGCTGACCATGATGAGATCCCAAAGTCATAGTAGTCACCGGTCTGAGATCCCGAAGCCGAACCACTCAAAGACGGTGCACGCCGACACCAAGATGATGTCTCGAAGCCTAGAACGTCGAATCCATCGCTGAACGAGCTCCCAAAGCCAAAAGGCACAACGAAGCCGCCACTGAGCCAAGAACGTAACCGGACCACGCAAATCTACCACCCATCGACGTTGAGCCGAGACAAGAAGTCGTTGTGGATGCACGTAGAAAATTGAATTTTCTTTTCTTTATCATCTTTTTCACCTGAAAATAAATGAGACTCTATCCATATATTATTTGGTGTGTTTGGTAATTCAAATATGTATATATTTTTAATCATAATTAATTATAGCTTGTTTGGCATAATCACATGATTCCTCACTCCAACACCTATGTCTTTTGGTTTCTCATTGGGATAATCACCATATTTTTCATCACATTCATTGTTAAATTTGTTTCTCATCTATCCTATAATTAATTAATTAAATTAAACTTGAGGTAAGATAAAATTAATATTTTCAAAAAATTAAACTATAAACATAGAAGTATTTATTCATAAATTTCATGCATAACTAAACTTATTAATCTCTAAGTTTCGGTCTAGGCTATCCATGGTCATTGCATAAAATTATCATGAAACTAAATATATCCAAATACCTCATAATTATTCATAAATTGAATGTGAAATTTCAAAACATATTCCCCAAAAGTTTTTATCCATGTGTGTAGTATTAGTCCTACTCTTCATGTGTTGATTGAAGATCGAATTGATACTCAACCAGCCTATTTTAGGGTGATTACCCTAAGTGAATATGTTCTACATCTGTATCCACTTTCCAGTATCTAGATAGAGATAAAATTACTATTATAACCAAAAAAAATATCTAATTTACTGGAATCTTATTATTTTTTCTATAAAAAGACTTATTCCTAGGGTTTTCACTAAAATTATCTCATCATAATTCCCAAAAAATATAAAATATTCAATATTACCTCAACTAGCCTAAAGGGTTATCTATACTATTGAAATTATGATAAAATTTAACGAATCAACCCTTGATGAAATTTATAACTCTTAAATTATCTTCAAATAATAACATCCTAATCTCTAAAGTTATCAAAAATCAGACATGACACCAACTATTATGAATCATGTGTAACTATCCAATAATTAAACAATTTATAGAAAATATTTCATTACATACAATCTCATAAACTTTTATGTTTAGAGTTTTAGATAATTATACCATATCATTAACTAATATATCCCATGTATTTCTCATCAAATTTATATTTTTCCACCACATTAAGAACTAATTAATCTATAATAAGTCTTCAATATCTCACATAAATTATCCACACATGTTAGTATTATAGACATATCATGTGTGATAATTTACTTTATAACATAGGGAAATAGAAACATAATAAGGGAAATCTTAAATGATCAGTAAGGGAAAGTGTATTCCATAAGCTATCATAGAATAAATTAGGCAAGAATAATATGGTAAGAAGTAAATTATAATAAAATAATTACATATAAATAATCACATTTTCTTGAAATAAATCCATGTATGGAATAATAATACAAATAATCACATGGATATAAATAACAAGTTAATAGTAATATAATGAATAATACCAGACTTGATAAGGAATTTCACCAAGAAATTGCATATCTTCAAGGACTTGTGTCAAATCATCAACTTGTTGTCAATAAAATATCTAAGGTGTCTCTATAAATAGGTGGGCATACACCAAATACCCAGCCTATTTTGTCTCGTGAGACCTACCAATTCATTGAGGGGTTATTACAGATCCCAACCATCACTAGTTAAGTCTAATTAATTCATCATATAAATGAATGAATAAAATATAAAATACATTACTATGATTCCTTAGTAATCAATAAATATCAATATTGGAATGATAAGTATATTAACTTTCAAAATTTCCCCAATAAATAAATGGAATAGCTTTATATATAAGCATACCTAAAATTAATAATATATAGAGTAATGGGTATATGATTAATTTAATATATTCCTATAACATTAAACTACTCTTCAGACATGTATATTTCTAACCTTGTTGTGGTTTCCCTTTTTCTTTATCAAGGTAGGGTCGAGAAGAATTTGGGAGGATACCTATGATATTAAAGTCAGAGAATTGTTAGATTATCAACAAAAAACTGGTCATTTCTGTAACCTTCTAGAGATTTATATGCCATTTAATATGGTTACATTCCATGTAAATCATAAAATGATAATAATTTAGTTTTAGAAAAAGGAGATGGTTATTTCAGCGATTATGAGGATTTTTGATTACATGATGTGAAATTTGGTTACATGTTGTGTAAAACCCCCAAAATTGTTTTTAAATAGGAAACTTAGCTAAAAAAATGTTTCTGCATCTCTGTAATGTCCTCCTTTTGACCCAACAACCTTACTTAGGTGATTTCGGGAGCCTAAACCCCCTCTAGTTATTTTCATTCAAAGATTTTTTGTTGTTTCAATCATGGTGTGACCTTCTGGGTAAGCGTTCTCTCCGTATCTCCATATATTTCTCTATTCCCCCTTAGATTTTGATATATCATCTTAGTATTGATGAATCCAAAATCCATGTTGGTATTTTTTTTCTAGTTTTACTTCCTAGATCTCCTGAGACTTCATTTTTATTGGCTAGTTTCATTGGGGCCTTATATTTACATGAGAAAGGTATGTTGTTCTGTTACAATTCCCAATTTACATTAACCCTAAATTGATTTGTTTAATTTAAATTGTTTGAATTAAATAAAATTTATTGGTTTTGATTAAGTTCCATTGAATTTTTTTTTGGAAAACCCCAATTCCATTGAATTGGGATTTTCAAGAAAAATGGGTTTTGGGATTGAATTGTAAAACCCCAAATTCGATCGAATTGGGGTATGTTTATGGAAATCTGTGAAATTTAAATTTGTTTAATTTAAATTGTGGTTTTGATAGAAAATTTCTAAAAAAACCCATTTTTGTTGAATTGAGGGTTTTTGTAATGAAATTAGTAGAATTTTTTGAGAATTAAATTGTTGAATTTAATTTGTAAAAGTGGATTGTGAAATTTCATGAGTTGGTTTCAAATCCTTATTTGTGAAAAATGGGTTAAACGGTTTGATGGAAACCTTAGGGTTTCATATTTTTGAAAAGTTGTATTTTTTATTAAAACGTGTTATGGTTTTTAAAGAGAAAATTGGCATATTTTAAATGGATAATGGGACTTATTTGTATTTTAAGAAGACTTAAAATAAATTGTTTGTCGTTGTTTTCTACTAGAGTAAATAAAATACTTAGGTATTTAGTGAGTTATTTTGGGATGAACTTTATGATTAATAGTGTTATAAAACCTTATATTATCGCATCCCATTACTTAGGAAATGGTGATGAGTCCCCTTTGGCTTAGGCTCAAAGGGGAATATGTACATATTTTTTGTTTCACAATGTTGGGCCCCTATAGCCTAGAACTATCATACCTATTTGGAATATGACTATGCTGCTCAATTTTTTTCATTTCAATTGTATATATATACCATTTTTGTAAACTATTTTATTTTACTTGTAAATTTATATAAACTATTTTATATAAAAGGGCTTATTTAAGCTATTTGTGAAAAGTTCTATTTGTTTAAATAACCCCTTTATTTAAAGTTAATTACATCACTTGAAATGTATTTCCATCATTTGAAATGTGAAGCATGAATTTTTAAAGTATTTACATCATTTGAAATGTAAAGAATTATTTTTTTAAATATGATTTTAAAATTACAAACTTATTTATTAGAAAATTTGAAAGCACTTTCTTAGTTAATTTGATATTGACATCTTGTTATGGAATCCTTGGGTGAAATCCTACTGGGTTTTGTCTCATACCTTACTTGTGCCTTCATGTTTTTGAAGATGATATCCTTTCACATTCGAGAAAGGGAAAAGGATCACTTGGAGGTGGATCTAGTTGTTGAACCTTGGACTTTTTGAGTTTCGTCCTTTGGGACTTGGTCAGTTTTTATTCTAGTTTTTCTAGTTTTTTGGTACTTGGTTATAGTACTTTAGATTATTTATTCATGTTTTAATTCTAGTACATTACTCCCAGTGTATTTTCTTGTGATATTCATATTATCTTGTCTCTTTTATTTCTACATTGTTAGTGGCTAAAATTATTCACACTTTCAGTTTTTATGATGCTAGGTTCTAGTTATTGACCCATGGAGATTGGGAATTCCCTTCATTTTATGTCATCATCGACTCCAGTATTGTGTTACCAAGGTACCCATTCTAGTTCATGACAAAGTGGTATCAGAGGGAGGTTTAGCATCTTTCCTTTAAGTCAGTATGCAATTGTGAAGCGTTGTCATGACTTAGGAGGTATTTGTGATCGAGTGTGTGGCCATCTCTCACTATAATGAACCTTAAGTCAACAAGGGTGGTTATGGAAAGGGATCTTGTGGTTTAGTTCCAATATTTTTCCTATTTTTATTTGAATAGGTTGAATTACAAGTCTTGTTTGTTTTATCTATTGTGATTAATTTCCCTTATTTCTCTATTTGATTATAACCTGATGTCTTCCTTGTTGTCTGCTGATGTTGTGTATCATCATGTTTCTAAGAAGATGTGTGAATCAGATCCAAGAGGAAGATCTTTTTGAACCATAGTAAGTGAATCCTATTTTAGTTCCAAATCTGGTTGAGGTTATTGTGCTCATTATCCAAGCTTTAGGATAGGCACCACCTCTAGTTCTCATTCAGGATCTAGGTGTGGAACCTTAGAGAGACATTATCAAGATTTTTTCTCAAGAGTTCCTTCTCCAGAATCTATCATTTTTCAAAGGATTAAATTATCCTTAATAGGTAGAGGAATGGTTGATCATTATAGAATGTCTATTTGTGTTCTTGGGCACACCCTATGAGATCAAAGTGAAGTGCACTACCATTATACTGAAAGGAATGAGCTGGAGATAGTGGGACATTATGGTGACAGTGAAGAAACAAGAGGTCTTAGTGTGGAAGGACTTCAAGGTTCTTTTCACTAAATATTTCTATCCATATTCAATGTTTTTTTTCAATTATATAGTGTTTTTAAAACTTGAGTAGGCTGATAAGACCATGACAGAGTATGCAAACCATTTTATTGAACTCATGCATTTCTCACCTGAGATTGTATCAAATGAGAATATGGAGGTTAGAAGGTCTGAGTTGGTACTTCTTAAGGATATTCATTATTATGTTTTCTTATTGCATATTCCTTCTTATACTGATGTGCTAGATAGAGCACTTATGGTTGAAATAAAACTGGATGGAAATTCAAGTTTGTAGGGGCTTTCTTTCTCTCCCAGTGGAAGCGTGAGTTCTTTCAAGGGAAATAGGAATCATGGTGATTCTCATAGAATTTTTTGACAGTTGGGTCATTCTATAACTCTTTTGGTTCTTGGAATACATCCTTTAGTTTGTTACCATTGTTCAAATCTAGTACATTCAATGAGGTTTTACACTAAGGCACCTAAGAACTATGGCTCCTATAGAAATTCATTCTGCCATATTTATTCCACTCTGTATAGTGGAACAAGATCATAATATCCTACTAAAACTTTGGGGAAATTATATGCTTCATATATAAAAGGGTTTCATCCATAGGAATCTGAAACAAATCTACTTCACACAGTGGAAGAGTCTCCAGAGGAAGCAGATATGGGTCCAGCGACTGTGAGAGGTACCATTACTATAGATTCATTGTTAGTGACTACTCTATTTGATACTAGTGCATCTCATTCATTTATTTAATCTTGTATTGTTAATATTATTAATCTTTCTTTGGAGATTTTATCTTGTGAAATTGATATTACTACACCCCTTGGTATGAAGAGAGAGAAGAGTCTCCATAGTCCCACATGTGTCTACTCTATATATGATTTCTGGATTTTTTTGAGCTTTCTAGTTCTCGGCATGAAACCTCTTCACATCATTTTTTATATGTATTGTTTCATGGGAAATAAATATCATATTAATTTTTATCCTCAATGAGTCTCCTTTACTACACCCAATGGTGTATCTCATGTCTTTCAAGGAGAAAGGGACCCAAGTTAGATCAGAGCTAAAGCTTCGTATCTAGAGTTTGGGAAATTAATATGAGTTTTTTCCTTTGATCTTGAGTGAGAATCTTTGTGTGGTGATCTCCCTCCAATTATTTTTGAGTTTCACATCGTGTTTCCTTTTGACTTATCTAGTTTTCCACTAGTAGTGGAGGTAAAGTTTTCCATTGAATTAATATCAAATACTTAACAAGTATATATTCCCTCTTTCCATATGGAACCAGCTAAAATGAATGATTTGAAGTCCTATTTGGATGATTTTCTTGAGAAAGGTTTTATATGCTCGAGTGTGTCACCTTGGGCGGTGTCAGTTCTATTTGATAATAAATCTAATAGTTCACCTCAACTATGTGTTGATTACTGAAACCTCAATCGAGTGGTGGTAAAGAATAGGTATCTATTTCAATATATTTATGATCAATTTTATTAGTTTAAAGGGGAAAATTATTTCTCTAAGATTGATATTTTCTCTTTTTACCATCATTTGAGAATAAAATAATCTAACATTCATAAAACCACCTTTCGGAGAAGATATGGTCATTATGAGTACCTTGCTATTCTCTTTGGTCTAACAAATTCTCCTGTAGTATTTAAGTATTAGATGAATATAATTTTCTACAAGTATCTTGGTACCTTCTTGGTGGTCTTTTTGGATTACATCCTCATTTATTCTAATAATTATGGGGTTCATGTGAATCATCTTATAAAATTTCTGAGTTTGCTGATAAATCACCGACTTTATTTCAAGATTTCAAAATGTGATTTCTAGATTTGGTAGGTGAAGTTCTTGGGGTGCGTGGTGTCTAAACAAGTAATATAAGTCAATTTTGAGAAGTTTAAGGTTGTTATGACTTGAGAGAAACCATGAAATGTCTTCAAAATTCAAATATTCTTGGGTTTATCCAGATATTATTTCCATTTTTTTAAGGACTTCCCAAATATGGATTCTCTAATGACTTCTCTCACTTTAAAGGGAGTAAAGTTTGCTTGGAATGATAAATGTTAGAATTATTTTATTTAGCTGAAACAACTTGTGATTATTGCATTGGTTTTGACTCTTCCAAAGGCCAGTCAGGGCTATGTGGTCTTCAATGATGCATCGGGTTCATTTTTGGGTTGCGCACTTATGTAAGGTAACCATGTTGTTTCTTATGTCTCTCATCGGCTTGGGCCTCATGAGAATAATTATCTAACCCATGACCTTGAACTTTCAGTTGTGATACAAGTGCTTAATAGTTGTAGGCATTAACTTTATGGAGAAAGTTTTACTATGTTTTTATACCACAAATCCTATGTTTTATCCTCTCTCAAAAAAATTTGAATCACCACCATAGGAGTTGGGTGGAATACCTGCAATCTTTAAACTTTGAAATTTTCTATACACTGGGAAAAGTGAAACTCATTGTAGATGATTTGAGTAGGAAAATATTGATCCAGGAAATGAAAGAATATTTGGAAGAATGAAATTTGATAGATCTCCTTGCACCGTTGCATATTGGAGTTTGGGAGAATGGGGTTGAGGTTTCCATGGCCATCGTTCAGTTGACATCTCCTCTTCTTGAATTGATTCTTTAGTGTCAGCAGATTTATGATGAGTTTTGTAGTATGAGAGACTGTTTTAATGGTGGGGATACAGTTTCCCAATGGTCGTTCTCCAATGAGGGTATTTTATTCTATTATAATCATTCTATGGTACTGTTTTTTGTTAAGGAAATTTGTGGTGGGGGATTGTCATAATTCATAGTGGGAAGTGAACCTAAGAACCAATAATATATTCTCTTACATGTGGTGACAATTCTGGTGCATAGGTATGAGACGGGGCATTATTGAATTTGTCTCTGACTATTATCCATGTCATAAGGTTAAGGATTGTCACTATAAACCTTTGGGTTTTCTTCATCCACTTCCAATTCCTACTTGGAAGTGGGATGAGATCACTATAAACTTTGTCGTTGGGTTTTCATATACCTATAGGAAGAAGAATAAGATATGGGTTATGATCAAAATGATAACTAAATCATCACACTTTATACCCATTCATGATACAACAAAATATTAGGAGTTGGGAAATATCTATGTGAAAGATATTATTCAGTTCTATAGAGTTAATTATGTTATAGTTTCTGATAGGGATCCTTGGTTCACTTCTAGTTTTTGGAGAGGCCTTCAAGAGGCACTAGAATCTCATGTTCATTTGAGTATGGAATGCCATCTATAGCCAGATTTCTAGATAAAATAGTTATACAGATTCTTGAGGATATTCTTTGCTCTTGTGTTATCGACTTTTATAGAGCTTGGGATGATAATTTGGGGTTGGTTGATTTTTCTTATATCAACAGTTACCTATCTAGGACCAGGATAGCTCATTTTGATTCCTTGTACATCCATACTTGTAAATATCTATTGTGTTGGTCAGATATTGGAGAAATTTGATTGGTTGGACCAAGTTTGGTCCAAGAGATGACAAAAATTATTCAGTTGATTCATTAGAGAATGTTGATTGCATAAAGATGGTATAAGTCTTATGTTGATTGTCGTCATAGACTATTGAATTTTCAGTTGGTGGCCAGGTGTTTTTAAAAGTTTCACCTCAGTTGGTTCGTCGATGGCTTGGCGGGCAAGGGAATATTTCTCCCTGTTTTTTGGGACCTTTTGAGGTTGTTGAGAAGGTGAGGAAGGTTGCTTATCGTTTGGTACTACCATCACAGCTGGCATCGATACATGACATGTTCCATGTATCGCAACTCAAAAAGTATCCATATGATCCATAACATGTCATGAGATGGATTAATCTTGAGGTTGATCCTGATTTATTCATGATTGGACAACCAATCAGGATAGTTGATTATGAAACCAAGGTGCTTCATGGGAGGGATATACCTTTATTTCGTGTGTTATGGCGGCATGATTCTGATTCTCATGAGACATGGGATCATGAGGCACTGATGAGAGAGCAATGGCCTCACCTTTTCAATATGGAAGCTTCTTGATAGGCTTTATAGGGATAGAAATTTCTTATGGTGGGGATTTTTTAACATTCGGTTACTCTTCAGATAGTTACATTTCTAACCGTATCGTGGTTTCCCTTTTTCTTTATCTAGGCAGGGATGAGAAGGATTTGGGAAAAACCGATAATGGTGAAGTCATAGATTTGTTAGATTCTATGTAAAAACCCAGTCATTTATGAAACCTTCTTGAGATTTACATGTCATTTAATATGATTACACATTGTGTAAAACATAAAATGATAATAATACTTTTTTAGAAAAAGGCGACGAGTTTTCAGAGATAATGAGGATTTTCAATTACACGAAGTTCAATTGGGTTACACGTCATGTAAAACCCAAAGATTTGTTTTTAAATAGGAAACTATGATGAAAATATTATTTACACCTCTCCATAATTTCCTTCTTTTGACCCAACATCCTTCCCCATGTGTTTTTGGGAGCCTCAACCCCCTCTGGTTCTTTTTGTTCGATGATTAGTTGTTATTGAAATCAAGGTGTGACCTTCCGGATAAGAGTTCTACCTATGTCTCCATATATTTCTCTCTTCCTCATTAAATTTTGATATATCATCTTGGTATTGATGAATCCAAACTCTGTGTTGGTAGATCTTGTTTCTATGTTGAGTTCATGGATCTCCTGTGCCTTCATTCTTGTTAGATGGTTCTGTTGCAGGCCTTGTATTTCCATGAGAAAGGTAGGTGGTTCCATTATAATTCTTAATTTAAATTAACCCTAAATTTATTTGTTTAATTTCAATTATTTCAATTAAATTCAATTTCTTGGTTTTGATTAAGTTTCTATCAATTGTTTTATTGGAAAAACCCAATTCCATTCAATTGGGGTTTTTAAGATAAAATGGTTTTGTATTGAATTGGAAAACCCTAAATTCCATTGAATTGGGGTGTGTTTATGTAAATCTGTAAAATTTATATTTTTTAAATTTAAATTGTGGTTTTTATGGAAAATTTTGAAAAAAAAACCCAATTCTGTTTAGTTGGGGTTTTTTGTTTTGAAATTGGTGGAATTTTTTTGAGAATTAAATTTTTGAATTTAATTTGTGAAACTGGATTGTGAAATTTCCTGAGTTGGTTTCAAATCCTTATTTGTGAAAAATGTCTTAAAATGGTTTTAAATAAACCTTAGGGTTTCATCTTTGTGAAATGGAATGTGGGAATTGTTAGTGAGTTAGTGAGTTATTTTGGGTAGATCACATGCAAGCCTTAGGTAGTTAGTGAGTTATTTTGGGTAGAACTTTATGATTTACAACATTTTAAAACCTTATATTAGCACATCCCATTCCTTAGGTGATGGTGATGAGTCCCCTTTTCCTTAGGCCCAAAGGGGTATATGTACATATTTTTCATTTCATAGTGTCAAGTCTCTGTATTTGGGAACTATCATACCTATTTGGAATATGACCATGTTTCTCACTTGTTTGTATTTCAATTGTATATATATTCCATTGTTGTAATTTTTTTTATATGACTTGTAAATTTATATAAACTATTTTATATAAAAGTGTTTATTTAATAAATTTTTAAAAAGTTCTATTTTTGTAAATAATCCATTTGTTTAAAGTTTATTCCATCGTTTGAAATGTATTTCCATCATTATAAATGTGAAGCATGAATTGCTAAAGTATTTCCATCCTTTGAAATGTAAATCATGATTTGTTTAAATATGATTTTTAAATTCCAAACCTTTTTATTTGAAAAATTGAAATTACATTCTTGGTTAATTTGATATTGAAATCTTGTAATGGAATCCTTAGGTGAAATCCTACTAGGATTTGTCTCACACCCTACTTGTACCTTCAGGTGTTTATAGATTATCTCCTTCTAGGTTCGATCAAGGGAAAAGGATCTCTTGGAGTTGGTTCTAGCTGTTGAACCTTGGACTTGGTGAGTTATTTCCTTTGGGACTTGGGAATTGTGTCTTCCATTTTATCTAGTCTTTTGGTATTTGGTTATAGTACTTGGAATTTTTTATTCTTATGTGAATTCTGGAACATTAATCCTAGTAGAGTTTATTTTGATATTCAGATTATCTTGTCTCTTTTACTTTCACATTTTTTTGTATAAAATTATTCCCACATTCATTTTGTATGATTCCATGTGCAATTCACCTACCCGTGGGGATCTGAAATGATCTTCATGAATTATTAGGGTCTACTCAGTTATCTGGTTACTAGGGTACCTGGGCTAGTTCATAATATTTCCCCAATAAATAAATGGAATTATATGAACATAATTCATCTAGAGAAATAATGTGGGTGGTATAACAACACATATCATAATGTTCCCTAAGGAACCTCATACATAATCATGGATAAGTAGTCAATAGTTGTCTATATAAAAGTAATATATATATATATATTCTCAATAATTATTCATTCAATGGAATAATTTTTCTAACTATATTAATATATAATAATAGTAACATTCACAATGCAATGTAAAGTACCCTTATCAAAGGAATTATAATAAGTAGTGAAGATTAATTTCATAACATAAGGATATCAATCAGAAATGATCCTTCAAAAAGGATTTCATGAGGATGAAATATAAATCCACACAAATGAAAGTGTAAATACTATTTTATATAATAAAATGATAAAATAATTCAAATTAGTAGAATGGGTTTTAGTAATAATTATCATAAATTAAATAAAGGAAATTGAGTTATGAAAACTCTTTACATTGGTCATATTTTGGAGGAAAGTCATTTTAAAGATATTTTATAATAAATAAATGTAAATCCATTGAAAAATAAGAAATAAATAATAATAAAATCATGGGATGTAATATACCAAACTTATAAGAATAAAATTCAAATAGAATGATCATAAATAAATAAGAAAAAATGGATTTAACAAGAAACCTTTACATCATTGTTATCTATCAAATTGAAAATCCATTTAAGGTATAAAATGAGATGGATTTGTAAATACCTTATATTTAATGAAATTTTATTATAAAATAAATATATATCCAATATGTAAACCAAAAAATAAATCTATTTTCAATATATTATAAAATAAATCTATTTCTAATATATACAAGTGGTGAATACACATCATATCTCAATAAAGAAAAATTGATATGAAAACCCCATTTCCTTTCGTCCGGCTTAGTCGAATGTTCTCAAACCTACTATATAAAAAAAATAACTATCTTAATAGCCTATTTAAAAACATTATTCATACTTAAGAAATTTTATAAACATTATTTATAATTATTTATTACAAATATATTAGTTATTTATAGTTTATTTTCATCATCGGACGTTATTAGTTTAGATTCTTTTTTTAGTACTATTTTCATTAAGATAGTGTCAATTATTATTTATAAATTCAAATTTAATTATTAAAATATAATAATAGGTATTTTAATAGATGTTTTATAATTATTTATAATTTTCTAATTTCATTTTATAAGTATTTTGGTTATGATTTTTGATAGTGAAGTTGGTGACGAGCTTGTTTTGGTAATTTATAACGAACAGAAAAAGTTTGTATAGTAATAATAAGTTAAATATTTATATAACCATTACATAACCATAAACTAAACATTATTTACTCATTAATTTCTAAATACACAGTATTTAATTTTTCATAGACATCTATGATATAAAATTATAGCATTGTTTATGTAGGTGGTTAAACCTGCCCAAATAAGAACAATCTATAATCTGTGGCTGAGTGTGGTTAAGAAAATTTTTTTTTTTTTTGAAATAATATCATTATTAAATAATAATAATTATATTAATTATATTTTTTTTATTATTATTAATTTTATTTTAAAAATTCTTGGGAAATAATAACATACTTGATGAAAAACAAAATATGTTACTTTTGTAGAGGTAGTAATATAAACATACACAAGGGCGACACATACATTTTCCATAGATCAGGATTAAGATAGATAATGGTATGTATTTTTAATACATCAATGTGGTTATAAATATAATATTAATAATTTAAATATAATTTTATTACTATCTTTGTAAGGTGGTGAGGAAAAATCTAGTACGTCATTAGGTAGTCCGCAATTACACATAGCGATGTCTTCATTTTTAAAATGGTTTTAAAGGAAGGTAGAAAAAGGATATTATATTACTATAATAAAATTTAATCGTATAATTAATATTATTTTTATCATACTTTCATGTATAGAATAGGTTTTAGTGTGTGAATGAAGAAAATAATTAAGAGAGCTCAACTGAGAACATTACCTATCCCTTTAGATGTTCTCCCTTGAGTAATGCATTAAAAATCCTTAGCTTGGTCTTTTGGTAAGACCGATATTTCTAGGATATAGGTAGGTATTAGAGGAGATAATAGGGTAGATTTTTTTTCAATATAAATCTTTATAATTATTGTATAAATGAGGTGTATGTGATCTCCTTTTATAGGTGAAGAGAATGAAATTTTCGTAAATATAAATTTTTAAATAAATAGGGCATATGTTTCATGAAGAATGTGGATCCAAAGTGTAAAATAATGTAGTGGGTGATATTAAGGTTGATAATACATCAACCATTAATTTTAAAACATGTTCTAAACATTTTTTTAAGTCTTTTAATCTAGGATTTTTCACTTTTACCAATTTTTGTTTTTATAGTGCTAATTAATTTTTACCTAAGTAATTTACTTTTAATGCTGACAAATGATCCTAATTACATAATTTGTACTTATTGATTAAAAATATGAAATACATTTTATGAAATAAAATTTCTATTTTTAATAAAATTTAATTTTAACATTAGTTTATGTTGTGCGTAAAAACCAATTTTTAGAAAAGGTGTATTTTTAAGAATAAATGTTATTTTTTGGGGAAAATTATCAATGTTTTTTATTTTAATAAAATTAATTGGTTTATTATTAACCATAAAAAGATTTATATGGTTTAAAAATTAATCCAATATAGAATTATACCTTTTATATCATAATTAAATAAAAATTTGAAAAATAATTTTTTTTATTAAAATAAAAGAGTAAAAATGTTAAACATGGGTTTTCAAAATTCAACAAAGTTTTTTTAATGCATAATTTTAATCATTAAATAAATTAATGGTCATGGAAAACTTTTATAAAAAAATAAGTCATTTTTATATCATGATAAAATAAAAAACTCTTTGGTTTTAATAAAAACTATATTTTCAACTATTCACCAAAAAAATAACCAATTTAGAAAAATCCCAAAAATTCATATTAAGATAATATTTTTATTATAAATCCAAAAATTAATTTAATTTGGTCAAATTAAAATTCTAAAATTTTAGAATTTCACTTTTAAATAAAAATATAAAAATATAATGAAATTGTTTACATAGGAAAATATCTTTTTGAAATATAAACTCTTCTCATTGTTATTTATTATCAATAAATAATTAATTTGATGTTAAAATTTTATTGATATAAACAATATATTTTATCCATGATATATGTATTTTCTTAAAATATAGCATATAAAATTACAATTTTAGATAAAATAAATTTTTAATAAGAGTGTAATAATCCATGTTCAGATAAATTTTTATATGTTTTTAAACTGAATTTCATCAGTGCATTAGTATTAAGAGTGTAATAATCCATGTTCAGATAGGTTGAGAAATTCAAGAGAAATTTTAATTTTTTTTGAGTTAATGGATATTTTTTTGTGATAATTGAGAATCAAAATGGTATTCTAAGAGATTGAGAGTATTAAAGTAGGTATTTAGATGTTTAATAAGTCTCGGAATGTGGTTGGTGTATAGGAGGGTATCAGAGAATATTTTAAGGTGGATGGGACACTACAGTGACCACCATCCAGCCAATGGGTTACCACCATCTCATTAGTGGGAGGGGGGAGAATCCAATAGCTGGGATAAGATCACCATCCATCCTATAGGAATTTTAGGGTGGAATTTACAATTCTTCACCCATAAGTTTTTAGAGGGGGAGGCCCATATTTCTTCTGTTATCTTGCTCTCACAGACCAAGTGTATCTCCCCATATCCCTCCATTCACCCCCCCCCCACCTATGATTTAGGAGTTAATTAATGTTGTTCTTCAGTGATTCAAGGTAGGCATCTCCCTCTGATGGACTCACTTCTACTCCTCCTTATTTCTCTCTAGTTTTTATTGTCTCTAGGTTATGGTTCATGGATTCTTCCACTAGAGCATAGAGGAATCATCACAATATGATGTGGCATTCATGTATCCTAGATAGAGGATGGATTGAGACAGAATCCACACATCTTTACCCTTTTTTTGATATAAGTGTGTCTTTGTTTGAGTTTTTCAAGGGTTTTGGGTCAAATTAAATGAAATTACATATGGAATTAGTTCTTATTTTTGGGAATTTTTCTTGGGTAGGTGTTGGGAGTATGGAAAGGACCTCTTGTGAGTGTTTGTTCTTGGTTTAGGTGTGGTTATAGCACCTAGTGATCATTTAGGTGATTATGCCTAAATATATTAAGTTGAATTAAAATTGGGGATTTAATTTAAATTGTTTAATTAATTATAAATTGAATTGTGTTAATTAAATTTAATTGGATCCCTATATTTAGGGCCTCGTGATGAAGGTTGGTGGCTATATGATCATGTACAGGCTTAGAAATCCTAGGAGGAGCTACCAAGATATGGAATTAAAAAGATAAAATAAATATATGAGGTAGGTGGTCCCATATCATACCCCTATGCTAATTTATTTATTTATTTATGTTATGGAAAGTGATGTATACAGTACCTCCACTATGGGTGACTAAAAAAATTAAATTTAATAAATGGGTAAATTTAAAAAATAAATGGATGGCCTACCTAAATTAAATGACTATTTGTGAATTAAATAAAGTGAAAGGGTCACTATGGGTCATGGGAAGTGGATGGATTTCATCAACCATTGATTACTAAGGCCATGATTTTTATGATATGCCTTATGATATACATACCCTAAGGGACATACACTAAATGTTATTAAATGAATGTTATATAACACCCTAAGATTTTACGGTATGTATCCTCTTAAATAAATTCAATTAATTTGATAGATTACATTGCACAAAAAAAATATGTCATATAGTATAAATCATATAAAATCACATAGATAATATAAAACAAACTCTATAAATAAATAATGAATGAAATAAGAGGATTTTTCTAGAAATTAAGGAACAAATACCAATGAAATAGTAACTTGAAATTTGGAATAGTAATGTGACACTTAGGAATAGTGATTAGGCCAATAAAATGGTAACCTCATCCATGAAAGTATATTTAAAATTTAGGCATCTTATAAATGAAAATATGATATAATTATATCATAGTATAAGTAAATAAATATTTTCAAAATGATAAATTAAGTGTTGGAATTTTTATAAAACATAAATGTTTATTTAAAATTTCATAATTAATATTACGATTTAAAATAAAATTTATTTTCATAAAATAGAATCATAAATTAAATTTTTTTTGTCTTTTGATTGTAATACAATTTTATGAGACCTTAATTAATTTTTCAAAGTGTTATAAAATCAGTTATAATTTTAAAATTGGTATATTTTGAGTAAATGATGATTTTAATTAAAAATTAAATTTCTCATATTTAGAAAATTATCTTCATAAAATGGAGTTAATTTTTTAATTCTACACATGGAAAAACGGTTAGGGTGAATTTTTTATGAATAGTAAAATATGGTAATTTACGGTATAAGCTAAATTCGTGAATTATTGAGTCATAGACGATGTATGGATTATGTAAGCACCATTATTTCAAACAAACATGAAATAGTTACTATATTTATTCACAATAATCATCAATATTTCTTTTCCTGAGACAAAATAATAAAATAATGATTAAAATAATCAAAAAAATGCCCCACTCCTCCACTATAAATAACACCCCTCACCACCTCTTCTCCCTACACCACCAAATCATTGAAGCTTGTCCAATTTCTGCTCAATACACTTCTTAATTACCTCCCCCAAGTCCAATATCCTTTGGTCTCTATAAAAGACCAAACCCAAGTCCCTTAAGGAGGTTCTCAAGGAGAAGAAATAATAGGTAAAACCCTTAATCCTTCCCTTTCATTTTCTTTTATTTTCTTTTATTTTATTAACCTTCCCTCACCTCCTATGTCCAAAAATGCATGATAACTCCAATATATTATATATACTAGAATTTTATTATGTTAATGTAAAATTCAACATCAATTCTCTTCTTCACGTCCTTTTATTCTATAAATGAAAACATCATCTGTGTGCCAATTTACTGCCTTCATGGATGACGTGTTTTCATTTTTCTATTCTACCTTCAAGGATGGTCATAAAAAAAATTATGGTTAAACCAGATTATAATATATGTATCATATCTTATTTAAAGTTTTTTAACCAGTATATATGAATAATATTAATTAATAAAACAAAACAAGTTCATGATGATCAAAAAAACACCAAAATAATCACGATTATCACTAATATTTTATCTAATGATTCATCCTCATACCTTATAAATAAATGAATGATATAAAAATTTAATATTCATTAATTTCATTAATTAGAAAAAAAATTAATTCTGGACAACTATTTTAATTTTACATGATTTTCCATACATGTATACAAGTAACCAGATCATAAAACCAAGTAAATGAATGCTCATGAATGATAAAATTGTATCTTATAACTCATCAAAAAGACTATAAATGAATGTAATAAAATTATAATAAATCAAATAAATGTATAAAAGGTTCTTAGTTAATTAATTAAAGGATTTAATTTAATCATCTAATACATTAAGATTAAGTGAATAACACTTTCGTACATAAGGAATGAGATTCTCCCTGAACCCCCATTTTTTCCTTCAGGTTACGCATCCTATTAATTTTTCCACCAACCCTTTCACAACCAAACAATAAAGGAATTAACTAGGTATTAAATTAATAATATATTAATTATTTTAATATACTTTTAGTATCATACTAATATATATATATATATATATAATTTTAAATTATTTTTTCCCACTCTCCCAACAATGTCCCGTCAAAGGTCGATTAACCACCTATAGAGATATTTCCATGTCAACACATATAACCATAATCAAGGGTATATGTTTTAAACTTTATATAATATATAAACATGTAATTATATTCATTATATACTCCTAAATAAATATCAAAATCATTTCAAAATGGGAAATTTTTAAGTAAAACATTATATCAAAATGCTTTAATTTTCATTAAAGGAAATTAAGAAATATAATAAAATGATTCTAATTGATAAATATTTATATAAATGAATATAATTAAATTCTAGATCAATGATTTAATAAATATAATTTTTTTATTTAGGAGGTGCAAATGAGAAAAATTAAGTTGGAATTATGGTAAGGGGATTCGTCTCAATTTCTATTTCATTGAGACTTTCATGGAATTTTGAAACTAATAATTTTTATGTGGTGTATATACTACCCTTTTGAGATCATTTTTTATTTGAAATTATATTCCTATTAAATATCCATATTTTCTTGTATCATGGATATGATTATTTTCTAAGTTGTATACCATTTTACATTTAGTGTTTACTTTGAATGTTGAAATGTTGATAAATTCGTATTTTCTACTCAATATGAATATTTTGTTAAGGAATATTATTATTTAACTAAACCAATGTATAAATAATGATTTGGACTTGCATTTATGGGTGGGTCCTGACTTTATAGCCCCTCTATGCATCGAAAGATCTCATGATACAAAATATTTAGTGACAAACCCTTCCTGTTTGTTTCCAAAATATAATCAGATGGGTATCTACCGACAAGATTAAACCATCTTGATGGTATTATGGTTCATGTGTCATATTAATTATATCCAATAATTAATAATTTTCATCATTCAGAATTCATTTATCATTATCCAGAGGATTTTCACTATGAAAAAATCTATTGATGAATTTTTGTTCTTAGTGTATTTATGGAATGTGTTTTTCAGTTATTCATCATTCCATATTCATTATGCCTAATTTATTATGATGGGATTATTATTGATTCATGTTTCTGATATATGTAACCCTTACTAATCATTTAATCTCACACTTTTAATTGTTTTATTTCCCCAATTTTTCAAGATTAAATCTTTGAATAAGTTACAAGGAAGTAATTTATTTTCCTTTGTTTTATTTTATGTTTATTTTTTCAATGTAATAAGGGAACTATGTATGTATCTAGTTTCTTCAATACTACTAAACTAATCGATCCTTGATGATGTGATCTCTTGTATCTATGACATTGTAATAAAATTACCACTAACTCTGAGCTATTTGGTTTGGGGTTGTTATAGTTAGTATTAGAGGAAGTTTAGTAGAAACCTTGGGAACAAGATTTAGAAAACATAGTTTAGAGAACATAACCCTAAGATATAATTTTAGGATAAGAATAGAATAACATCCTATAATTTTGGTAAGGTGTAGATTATGTGGGACTTCCTAGAAATACATACATGTTTGGATACTACAAGTGGATGTGGTTCTTATACCGATGTACCTAGGGGTAACAACTTCGACAAGGTGCATCGGTCCTGACTCGGTGTAACCTAGTACATGACAATAGATCTTACTGAACACCTGATTCAAAACTCCTAGAGGATATTCTTAGGATAATTCACATTCCCTTTATAAACCATTATAAAGGATTTAAAAGTAAATGTGTCTCCAAAGAAACCATGTTTATGATTTTGAGATTAGATATGCGATTTATGTTAAGTGTTTTCTAGTTTAAAATTAAGCATTATGATCCATAACCTAATTTAGTGTATATCATTGTTTAGAAATGGTGCCTAATGGAAGAAAGGAATCAATACCTGCAAACAATATATGTATTTCCCCACTGATAAAGTCAACACATTTAGTGTTGATATTTAATAAATCATGACCATATTATAACAATTTACTAAAACTGTGATGAATAACTATACTATACCTAAGTTGGATCATTTCATGTGGTAGAACCCCCCATATTTTAAGGGGACCACTAATCTAGTGGTAGCTGAGTAGTGTATCAAGTCCCTTTAAAATATATTTCTAGCATTAAGATACAATTAAAAAAACTATTACTAGCACTATATTATCTTAAGGGTTATGTTGCTCAATGGAAATCTTTGATCCAGAATACTAAGGAGGAAGACGAAATAGAAGATATAGAATTGATAAATTTTAAGAAAAAATTATTTGAGAAATAATTCTCTCATGAGAAATGAGCTGAAATGAAGAGAAAATTCTTTATCTTTAAGAAAATGGAGAATTAGGGTGTTACAGAGTATGAGGCTACCATTACAAGACTATCTAGGTATGTTATAGATTACATACATGATTTAGAAGACAATATTGATCATTTCTTTGAAGGTCTTAAACAAAGTATATGAAGGGCACTAGATTCTCCATCATTTTCATCATATGATGAAATGGTATTAAGTTCCATCAAAGCAGAGAAGGAATTTTCTAGATCCTATGTGTTCAAGGTAAATCAACAAAAAAAATATCTTCTGATAATCATGAAAATGGTGAAGCATCCAAGAAGAAGAGGGGAATGAATAAATACCCATTATGTGAAAATTATAGAAAGATTCATCATCATAAATTCTTGAAAGGCATGGGAGTTTGTTATAAGTGCAGATAAAAGGGTCATTGAGCTAATGAATGTAATGTAAAGTAACAAATAAATTATTGTAAATGCTTCAACTACAATGAAATGGGGAATTATTCAAATCAATGTCCCAAGCATCGGGGGAATCTACCACAGAAGAGGCCAAAGGGAGATGTCCAAGATTATGTGATCGCCACAGCTAACATAGAAGTTCTCAATGATGTGGTGTAAGGTACATTAATAATATATTCAAATCTAGACAATTATTTATTTTATTTTGAATCATCAAACTCTTTAATATATACCTAGTTTTCTAAGAAAATTATATATTTACCTTTTGATTTAAAAAATGAGTTATTAGTCAAAACTCCTAAGGGACGTCTCATTGTAACAAAAATGTGGCATTCAGTCCCTTTTATGACATAAAAATGTGCTTTAGTTTATGATTTTATCATCATACCCATGATTTACTTTGATATAATTCTCATTATAGACTGACTTTAAAAATATTATGTGAAAATTTAATATAAGAAGAAGGAAAATATGATTTGTGAGGAAGATGTAGAATTCCTTATCTTTAGAGTAGAAACCTCGTCATATGATTCTTATCTAGATCCACCACTAGTATCTATACTAAATGAAATTCTTGGGGAGGAAGAGAAAAAACATTTAGGGATTATTAAAGTGATCTTAAAATTGAGGATGTGCCAATTATTAAGGAATACATTGATGTATTTCATGAGGAGTTACCTGGGCACCCCCTAGAGTGTGAAGTTGAACTTACCATTGATCTAATCCCTAATTCAAGACCAATATCAATGACTCGTTATAGAATAGAAACTATGAAATTAGTAGAGATGAAGAAACAACAAGATTATTTGAGTAATAAGGGATTTATTCACCCTAGTGTTTCTCCATGGGGAGCCCCTATTATTTTTGTTAAAAATAAACATGGATCCTTAAGACTGTACATTGACTATAAATAAATCAATGCTATTATAATAAAGAATAAGTACCATATTCCTCACATTGATGATTTATTTGATCAAATCCATGGAGCTCGATATTTTTCAAAGATTTACCTTTTTTATAGATATCATCAATTTTGTGTTAAGAAGGAAAAAAATTCCTAAGACAGTATTCCGAACCAAGTATGGACATTACAAGTTTACAGTAATTTCATTTGGACTGAATAATGTGCCCTCTTTTATGAATCTAATGAACATGGTATTCAGTGAATATCTTTATGATTTTTTTTGATATATATTTATGATATATTTATATATTCCAAAATATATGAGGACCATGAGAACAACTTTAAAATTGGTCTGAATACTCTTAGATATAAAGAGTTATATGGGAAGTTTAAAATGTGTGAATTCTATCTACAAACAGTTTCTTTTCTCAACCATATTGTCTCTAAGGATGGAATCATAGTTGATCCTATAAAGACAAATTCAATCCAAGAATAGAATATTCTAACAAACATAACTAAGGTATATAGTTTTATTGGTTTAGAAGGTTACTATCAGCGTTTAGTTCATAATTATTCCTGATTGGCTCACCCGCTAACCAAGCTCACATGTAAAGGGGTTAAGTTTGTATGGACAAAAGAATGTACATAATTTTTTGAAGAATTGAATAAATATTGGTCAATGCACCAATATTGAATCTTCTATTAGGGAATGATGGGTTTGTGATATACAGTGATGCATCAAAGAATGGATTGGGTTGTGTCCTTATGTAAAATGATAAAGTTATTACTTATGCATTAAGGTAGTTGAAAACTTGTGAACAAAATTATCAAACTCATGATCTTGAGTTTGTATCTGTAATCTTTTCTCTGAAGATATAGAGACACTTTATCAATGGTGAAATATGTGAGATATATATGGATCACAATAGTTTTAAATACATATTTACATGAAAATAACTCAGCATTAAGAAAATATGATGGCTTGAGTTACTCAAAGATTATGATTTCTCAATACACTACTGCCCAGGAAAGGAAAATAAGGTATCATATAAATTAATCAGGAAATATCATGTACTTCTAACCCAAATGAGGATTGAGAAAACTCTTATGTTCATGGATCTAGTAAAGATGAATATGGGAATTGTTAAGGAAGAGTAAACATTGCTTCTTTTTTAAATAATTGTTAAATTGTCTTTACGAGTGAAGATAAAAATCTCACAATCTGATGATGAGAATTTTCAAAATAAAATTAAAGCCATTTAGGATGAAAGATTGACAGACTTCATGTATGATGATGGAGTTCTGAAATTTGGAAAAATGTTGTGTGTTCCAACAATACATGATCTAAAAAGGGAACTATTAGATGATTCTCATAACTCAAACTTCTCTATACACCCCGGTAGTACCAAGATGTATATAGATCTAAAGGAACACTTTTGGTGGGATAATATGAAGTGGGAAATTGTTGACTATGTGTCAAGATTCCTAGTTTGACAATAAGTAAAGGATGAGAGAAAACAAATTAGAGGATTCATGAAACCTCTACCTATTCCTATATGGAAGTGGGATGAAATCATGTTGGACTTTGTCATAGTACTACTAAGGACACCTAGAAGAAATGATTCACTATGGGTAATTGTTGATATACTTTCCAAATGTTCACATTTCCTCTTTATAAGGGAGGATTTTCCACTAGAGTACCTAGAAAGACTCTATATTAATGAATTTTTAAGACATCGTGGTGCACCAATTTCAATTGTGTCTTATCATTATCCAAGATTTACATCAAAATTATGTAAGATTCTTCATAAGGATTTGTATAATGAGCTTCATAAGAGTACTTCTAATCACCCTCAAACTAACGGAGAGTCTAAAAGTACTATTCAAACATTTTAAGACATATTGAGATCTTTCTCACTTGACTTTCAAGGTATGTGCAATCAGTATTTACCTTTGGTATAATTTTCCTACAATAATAGCTCCTATTCTATTATTAAAATGGTGCCATATGAAACATTATATAGAAAGAGATTTCGAAGTCCAACTTATTGGGATGAAGTTGGTGAGATGAAACATATAGGCCTGGAACTTATTAAAGGGACAACAAAAAAGTTAAATACAATTCAGTCTCATATTAAATTATATTGAAGTAGGAAAAGGAGTTATACTAAGAATTAAAGAAAAGATTTGGAATTCCAAGTGAGAGATTAGTCTTTATGAAATTATATTCATATAAGGGTGTATTATGGTTTGGTAAGAAAGGGAAACTGAGCCCCAGGTGCATCAGACCATTTGAAATTCTGGAAAGAATATGAGTTTTAGCTTACCGATTAGCAAAACTTCCAAGTCTCTCCAAAGGTCACAGTTTTTTCAACATATCATTATTAAATAAGTACATTGCAGGCCTAATTCATATGCTCACCTATGAAGAAATATAATTGGAACTTTATTTTTCTGACTATGAAGATCCTATTGATATTCTTAACATAAGAGAGAAAGTATTGAGAAATCATAAAACTCGACTCGTAAAGGTTCTTTGGAGAAACCATAAAATTGAAGAAGTGACATGGGAACCTTAGGATGTTATGAATAAGAACCAATCATAACTTTTTAGAGGGAAATATTTATGAAAAATTTTGAGGAAGAAATTTTTAAAGGTGGAAAGAATATAACATTCCAAGATTTTATGGTATGTATCCTCTTAAATAAATTCAATTCATTTGATAGCTTACATTGTATAAAAAATTATTCCATATAGTATAAATCATATAAAATCACATATAGAATGGAAAAAACTCTATAAATTAATAATAAATGAAATAATAGGCTTTTTCTATAAATTAAGAAACATATACCAATGAAATAGTAACTTGACTATTGGAATAGTACAATGAAATCTAGGAATAGTAATTAACACAGTATAATAGTCACCTAACCTATGAAAGTTTAAATAAAATTTAGGCATTTATAAGTAAAAATATGATATAATTATATCATAGTATAAGTAAATAAATATTTTCAAAATGATAAATTAAGTGTTGGTGTTTTTATAAAACATAAATGTTTATTTACAATTTTATAATTATTATATTGATTTAAAAGAAAATTTATTTTCATAAAATAGAATCATAAATTAATATTTTTTTCTTGTGATTATATGATAATTTTATGAGACCTTAATTAATTTTTCAAAGTGTTATAAAATCAATGATAATATTAAAATTTGTATTTTTTGAGTAAATGATGATTTTAATTAAAAATTAAATTTATAATATTTCAAAATTCATTTTCATAAAATAGAGTTCATTTTTTAATTCTACACATATAAAAATAGTTTGGGTGAATTTTTTTTATTTTTTTTAAATAGTTGATTTTTGGTGAATAGTGAAATGCGGTAATTTACGGTATAAGCTAAATACATGAATTATTGAGTCATAGATGATGTATAGATGATGTAAGCACTATTGGTTAAAACTAACATGCACTAGTTACTATATTTAGTCACAAGAATTATCACTATCAATTGTCTTGATCCAAAATAATAAAATAATTATTAAAATAATCAAAAAATACTCCTCTCCTCCACTATAAATACCACCCCTCACCACCTATTATCCTCACACCAATAAAGCCTTGAAGATTGTATAATTTTTTCTTAATACTCTTTATAAGACTCTCCCCAAATTCCAGGATCCTTTTTTCTCAATAAAATACCAAACCTAAGTCCCTTAAGGAGGTTCTCAAGGAGAAGAATTCAAGAGGTAAAACCCTTAATCCTTCCCTTTCATTTTCTTTTATTTTCTTTTCTTTTATTATCCTTCTCTCGCCTCATCTGTCCAAACACCCATTATAAATCCAATATATTATATATACTATAATTTTATTATATCAATGAAAAATACACCATTATTTCTCCTCTCCTCTTCCTTTTATTCTAAAAATGAAAACATTGTCTCTGAGGTGCTGATTTACCGCCTTCATGGACGACGTGTTTTCATTTTTCAATTCCACATTTCTAGTATGGTCATAAAAACACTTTTATGGTTAAAAAATTTATAATATATGTATCATTTCTTATTTAAATTTTTGTAACTAGTATTTATTATTGATACTAATTAATAAAACAAAACCAGTTTATGGTGATCGAAAAAACACCAAAATAATTACAGTTATCACTAACATTTCATCTAATGCTTCATACTAGTACCTTATAAACAAATGAAATATATAAAAATTTAATATTATTTAATTTAATTAATAATATATAATTTCAGTTCTTTATAAATATTCTAATTTTACATGATTTTTCATACATGTATACAAGTAAACTAATCATAAAAACTAAGGAAACAAACACTCTCAAACGATAAAATTGTATCATATAACTCGTGAAAAAGTCCATAAATGAACTTAATAAAATTATAATAAATAAAATAAATGTATAAAAACTTGTTAATTAATTAATTAATTTATTTTATTTGATTTTCTAGGACATTAAGTTCAAGTACAAAGCACTTTTAGACATATATAATGAGATTCTCCCCGAACCACCATTTTTCCTTTGAGTTATACTTTCACTTTATTTTTCCACTAACCCTTTCACAAACAATCATTAAAGTAATTAAATATGTAGTAAGTTAAAAATATATTAATTATTTTAATCTATTTTAAGTATCATACTATAATATATATATATATATATAATTTTAAAACATCTTCTTCTCACTCTCCCGAAAATGTCCCTTCAAAGGTCGGTTAACCACCAATGGAGACATTTCCATGTCAACACATATAACTATCATCAAGTTTGAATGTTATAAAATATATATAATATATAAAAATTTAATTATATTCATTATATACTTCTGTAATTAATTATATTAATGTATAAATTACATTTAAATAAATAGAAAAATCATTGCAAAACGGGAAATTGTTAAGTAAAACACGATATCAAAACGCTTCAATTTTCATCAATGGAAATTAACAAAAAATAATAAAATGATTTTAATTAATAAATATTTATATAAATAACTATAATTCACTTGTGGATCAATGTTTTAATAAATATAAGTTTTTAATTCAAGAGGCGCAAACATAAAAAAATTAAGCAGGAATTAAGGTAAGGGACTTCATCTCAATTTCCATTTCATTGTGACCTTCTTGGTATTGTGAAACTAATCATTTTTATGTAGTTTATTTACTACCCCTTTTAGATAATTTTTCATTTTTTATTATATTTCTCTTAAATATTCATATTTTCTTGTATCATGGATATGATTATTGTCTAAGTCGTATACCATTTTACATATGTTATATACTTTGAATGTTGAAATGTTGATAAATCAATCTTTCCTAATAAATATGAATATTTTTCTAAATTATATTATTATTGAACTAAACCTATGTATGAATAATTATCTATACTTGAAGTGATGGGTGGGGGCGAACTTTATATCCTCTTGATGCATTGAAAGGTATCATGAGACAAAATAGTTGGCGAAAAACCCTTCGTGTTTGTTTCCAAAACATAATTAAATAGGTATCTACCCATTGACTTAAACTGTCTTGATGGTATGATGGTTCATGTCCCAGATTCATGATTTCTAATAATTAATCATTTTCTTCATTTAGAATTCAATTATCATTATCGAGAGGATTTTCACTATGAAAAAATCTATGGATGCATTTTCATTTTCAATGAATTGATGGTGTGTATTTTTCAATTATTCACCATGCCATATTGAATATGTGTAATTTATTATGATTCACTTATTATTTACTCATTTTTACGCTATATAGAACCCTTACTGATCCTTTATGATCACTCTTTTATTTTTTTCCTTCCCCATGTTTTGAATATGAAATCTTTGAATAAGTGATAAGGAAGCGGTTTATTTTCCTTGTTTTATTCTAGGTTTATTTTTTCAATGTAACAAAGGAACCATGGATGTATCTAGTTTATTCAAGACTACAAAAATGATCAATCTTTGGTGATTTTATCTCTTGTATATATTTCCTTATAATAAAACAATTATTGACTCTAGGCTACTGGGGTCGGGGTTGTTACACGTTATGTATTGTGCCTAGTGTAAGGTTACCTTAGAGACCTCATAATAGAAGAGGATGTTGGTTGAGATATAAGGCCTAGTATTTTACCATGTGAAAACCCTATAGATGAATTAGAGTCATTGTTATAGTAATATGACTATGGGGAAATCATTACTCCCCAACTAATACATGATCACTTAAGTGGGTAGACCTTGGAGAGACTGATGGATAGGTTGAGCATTCAGGACAACCTAGAGTGGCTTGGAGGAAAGGGGATGATATTGAGTCCATCTACCATCTGAGATATTCCTAGAAAACCAGTGATTCCTTGATGATAACTTGACATTGTTGAGGGATGTTATTCCCTTTGAGTAATTGGTATTGGCTTGAGAGATAAGTTTATAATTTAGGGACCCTTATGAGGTGCCTTATCTATGATGATACCTATGGGGCCCTAGTGTGTTCCCTAGAGATATGAGACCCTAATGAGAGGGTGAAATCCTAAATGGGTGGTGATGATTAAGAGTGTTACCCTAAAACCCATATCAATGATTTGATCCTGTTTTGGATGTGACGAGTCAGTTCAAGATCCCAGAAGTCTGACGATAGTTATATAATGAGTTATGAAAATGGAAAACCATATTAATGAATATGATCTGTTTGTGTGTGTGTGTGTTTATATATATATATATATATATATCAATTCTTGAGATAGTATGCGCTCATAGAGCAATGGGTAAACTCCCTTGAGGCAATCATGACATGATATGGTATATTCTCTTAGAGCAGTTGGTAAACTCCCCCGAGGTTGTTTTGGTATGATATGGTATATTCTCATAGAGTGGTTTATAAACACCCTTATGGAGGTCATGAAATGATATGGTATACTCTCATGGAATGACCTAGTAAATGCTCCTAGAGTGGTTTAGTAAACACCTTCAAGGTGATCATTACATGATATGGTATACACTCATGTAAATATTTATAAAATGATCATGGAGTGGTTGTGATACTTTAGGGTGCCTTGGAAAGGATCCTTAGATCTAAATGTAGGAAATATGACCTCTGTATAGAGTTGGATACTATGGAATTCCCTAATTGAGATTCAGTCATCGAGTCTGATACTATGGTTGACACAATTGTGCGATGTTCTTAGAGACACCCTAGTACTGACCAAATAAGGTATGATATTGGATACTTGTTTCACATTAGGACTAGTCTCATATCTAGTTACTACAGTTGTAAATATTATGTGATGTGCTCAGAGATACTTTGGCATTGGAGAAGCAGGTATGACTGACCTTGGATGTCACTGAGGAACCTAAGGTTCAACAGTGTTTTATTTATTTATGTTTAGTAGTTTAATTACTTATTTGTTCATGTCACATGCACCTACACTTCATTTATTGGTGATGTAAAAGACTGAATTAGTGTTTCTCTAATAAGTTATATACTCACAGCCTGCTTTTCTGGCCATGTCACTTGGTTACCCGAGTATCTCTTCACTGATTATAAGTCAAAATTGGATAGATTTCATGGATTAAATCATTTAGATAGATATCTTGTATGGGTTTTAAGATCAGGATTAGGTGATGCTTGAGGATGTAGTTTATCCTTCTTTATTTTTTTCTTGTATTAATTTTATAAATATATTTATCCTAGTGGGAAGCTAGTGAGTTTGTATGATCATATGCTTATGCATCATGCATTATAATTCTTGGTTGTATTTATTTTATTCTACATACTCTGACAGATGATTATGATATAGGGATGATGTTTGGATATTTTTATATGTTATTGTGTTTTCTAATATGTGGGTATATTATTCCTATGGTACCACCATAGACCCTCCTAGCTAGTCAGTATCTTTTGGTGTATAGGGAGGTGCGTCTGAGGTCCAGTCACCCTCGATATGGTTATTGTCCATGGTGAGTCAAGTCGGGATGTGAAAAGGTAGTATCAAAGCCTGAAGGTGGTTGATATCATAGATGTTATTAGAGTTTTAATTTTTATTACTATTTGGGGAGACGGTATAGGAGTGATATAGGAATGTTTCATATCTTGTGATGGAACCTAGGTTGGTGCATCATGAACACCTTTTCCAGTTGAAGTATATGTTAATAGGGATATGGTCTTGATGCTCTCGGTTTTCTCTATTATAGTTGGATGATGTCACCTTGTGTAGTTCTCATGAGAATTTGAGGTTCATGATTTATTATAGATTTTGGATCTTGGCCCGTAGAGGCAATAGGCATCTCATGCTTAATATTTCGAATGTAGGATTTATCTGAAATATATTTTCTTTCCTGATTTATATCACTAACGATAGGGTTAATCTATTTAAAATTATATTAATAACTTATATGTTATTTTACCATATATTTAGAATAAAATTCTTCTCAAATGAACCACAAATTATTCTTCTTTTGATGACAGGTCATGTAGAACCACAGTAGGATGTATGGTGAGGATGACCATGAAATCCCTTGGTGTAAGGGATGTTTATAGTGACCCTAGTAGGTCGGTAAAGGCATTCTATTCCCTGATTATGACTCTTGATAGTAAAAATGTTGAGTAAGTTTCAACAATATTATATATGGTGTTTTCTAATATATGTTTGGAGAAATTATACTTAACCAGACCAATATGAATACTAGCATTTGACATGGGTTTTAATAGGGATGTGAATTTATATATATATGTATGTGGATATGACTTGATCCTCCGGGGAGTAGTCTAATGTGTAGATACTTGGAGAGGGAAGGTTCATAAGGAATAGGTGGTTGATTTTGGTATGTGATGCTTAATGTGTATCTTGGAGACCCAGGATGGGTAAGTTGTCATGTGAGTTTCTAGGCTACTATTTAATATGGGATTAGAGGTATTCCCCATGAGTTATAACCTATGTGAGCTGTGAGTTTTGGGTTAGGTAGGAGGGCCTAGTGCTTCTAATATACAGCTTAGGATAGGTTATCCAAGTATTATGTTTGATATGATAATTTCGAGGGTAACCCATGAGAGGGGTTTTCCTAGGATTATGATTTCTTTAAAGGTGAGAAACATGGTTGAGTGATTATAGATTAATGATATTGACATGAAAGAGGAGCATGTTCATTTTTTATGAACATGATCCTAGGTTTAATGATGTGTATCTTCTGGGAGAGTGAGTTAGGTTCTATGATCATGTGGTATGAAAGTGTGCACATGTTGTGTTTAAATGTTACTGAGATAGTTTATATAGGTTATACACAACAAATTTTCTAACTGTAAATTGAATAGAGTCCATGTGCAGGTTGAGGACCGATATTTTTTATTATATTCTGGTGGGAATATATGACTGAGTTTCAGATGAATATTAGATACATCCTTTTCTGTGATAGGTTATGTTAGTGGTGGATCGGGTGCATTGGAATGGGAGATCTGGAAAATTTTAATGTGATGTTGAATTTGATGTAATGTGTGAGTGTGGATCATAAGGATAAACATGTGAGAGTTTATGATAAGAACTTTTTTGGGGTTGGGCTTGAGAATTGGAATAAGGTAATCCACATGGTAGAGAGTATACCATTATCTGTTTGAGGGTATGAGCCTCATTATGATGGAATTGCGAAGAATATCATGGATAACGTTCCAATGATCCAAGAACAAGTAGTGGTTGACATTTCATATTAGTGCTCGAGTATGAGTGGGACAGCTACATCTAATCATTACATGTGGTAATGGATAGAGCATGAGTTGTAATGATGTGACCAATGTTAGTAGGGTCATATGCATGGTAGGACCATTCATTGGATAGTCGAGGTGGATTTTGGATGCCAGTGAGATGGTGAATCCAATTGATCTAGTCCCATGTAAATACAATATATGGATTCATATGTAGTTTTGGATGGATATGGTGTGTTGGAATCAATCTCAGGGTGAAATTTATGTGATTCGAGTGGGTGTAGGAACGATGGCTCGCTAGTTCTTGAGTGAGAGCATAGTGGTGGATTTTTTTGGTCAGGGATCTGATTGTTTAATTGCATTGGATGTCTGGGTTGGAATTTGGTACGGAATATTTAGATGATCTTGGAATGCCTTCATGGGCTAAGGCTTCATGTTTGGGTGATGAAATAGTGCATCGATGGCTGAGGTAGAGTGTTCAACCAATGTATTTCATGAGATTGGACATAACATGTTAGAAATAGCATTAGGCGCATCATATTTGGTAAGAAGATTGTGTTTTGATAGTTGATCAGAACCTTTTGAGGAAAGGTTTTCATATGCGGTCTCTGTTCATTGGCGGTGGAGGCTCATAGGATTTATTTTGGAATCAAATATGAGAGGAATTTTCGGCCTTTAACAGGTGTTTTCATGTATGATTAGGTTTGGTGGGATAGAAACCACACTGATCAGGTTGGTGGACCACTATGAATGTGTTTTGGAAGGCAATTCATGTTAGAGTTGGTTCCCTAGAACCAACTACTTCATAATTTATATTATCTATATATTCAATTATTTTAATATTAATAAATACCTTTTCACGTATTGATTATTATTCTATGTAAAATTAATTTGATAATTTCCTAGAATATATATTGCATTGAAAATATCATATAAGTTCCCCACTATGAAGAGAACCTTGAAATGCTATGATAATATTCTCAAACATGGTTCTATGGTCAAATAAAATTATATAATGGGACACATTATATGTTCACCATTAGGTATGAGTACTCAAAAGAATATGAGACTTCATATCATGATTTCCTCACTTTGTAATCTCAAAGGTAGAAGATTATGAGAACAGACCCACCTGTGCGAATTCTATATGTTTATATATCATCAGATATTCCTATCATCCAGCATATGCAATTATCCTTAGAATTTAAGACTATCATTAATGCATTTCATAATTCAAAAAAATTATGTATTATCATAAACCATGACAAGATAGTTCATGGAGAATTTTGGTACGTTGGGTGTGCCATAAATGATCTGTTATTAATGAATAATTTGATGAAGGATTTTTCTTCTTCATTTTTATGAAAGTTGATATCACATCCCTTTTACTAAAATGGAACTGTCACATTAAATCCCATGGTCATGTTGTAATGATGAGTTTATTTTAGATAGTTGAAGAAAGACGTATCAAGCATCTAGCTTGATGACATGGGTATGTAACCTACTTGATGAGATATCGTGACAAAGGGGTTATATTACATGGTGAGTAATCATATGTGATTATTTTCATTGCGACATATCATCTTCATTTTGTGGGTATCTTAACCCATTTCTAGACATTAATCTTGGATTTTAGGCAACCCACCAAATGCTACTAAGGAAGAGACCTATAGGGTCGCGCACAAATTGTTTCCTTTGATCTTAGCTAAATATTATATTTTACATTTTTAATAAATATTATTCTCCAGACCAATAAGTAATATTTATTCATGATTTATTAAATGATCATAGATATTAAATAAATATTTCTTTGCAAGGTAATTTTATAATTACGTGAATATATAATATTTATTTATCTCTTATTATTCATAAGGTAATAAATAATTATTTATTCATTAATAATTTATTTAATTACACGAATATCAAAATAAATATTTTAATTCATTAGACTGTAAATATAATATTCATTTATTTTTTGAATGTATAATATTTATATCTTTTTATTCATAAGTTAATAAATAATTATTACCTAATAAATAATTTATTTAATTACGTGAATATTAAAATAAATATTTTATTTTTCAGGATGTAAATATAATATTTAATTTTAATATTTATTTAGAAATTCAATAAATGTCAAGGAGGATGAATGGACCCAGTTATTAATCCGATGAAAATTATTTATTTACCATACTATAAATAATATTTATCATTTCATGGTTCAGTGTATTCCATTGAATAAAATAATATTATTATTATTTTACATGGAATGAGGTTCCTTTTGGGTTTAACATATTATTAAGGGCTTTTCTGTGATAAATTAATATGAAACTCTAACCTTGTGTCTATAAATAGAAAATTGTGAGAATTGTGAGGGTTATCCATTGTGCATAACATCCTCCTCCCTAGATGGTTCTCTCTCAATGAAGAATGTATCTTGGATTTTCACTTAATCTTGACAGATTCTCTCTTCTTCTATTTCTCTCAAGTTGAAGAGATCAAGATATAGACATTTACAGACTAAAGGGAACTTGGTTGTGATCAAGGGAGTGACATAAGAGGATCAGTACCACCGTTCTTGCACCTTAAGTATAATCAGTGGAATTTTGAGATCAAAGAAACTTGTGTAGATCATCGATAGAGTAGATCTTCTTTGGGCCCTCATCTAACCAATGAAAATAAAACTGAATGGCCTTTGGATGATCAACACCTACATCAAAGAAATAACTCAAGACCGGGGTATTTATTCAAACTATTAAATTAATTATAAATTAATGTGAAAAATATTCTCTTTTGGTTTCTAAAAAATATATTCTTCAATATTCTTCAAAAAAAATCATTAGTCATGTTGTTCATGTAATGTTCATTGTGGATGATTCATTGAATCTAATAAAAGATGAGTTTTCCATAGGCCAAATAGGTTATTCAACTCTATTCGACACCAATAAGTGGTATCATAGTGATCATGTTCAATTTATAATTATTTATTTTTTGTTGATCGTTTATGTATTTAATATTTAGTTTTCATTTCAATAAATTTATTCTTATAGTTTAATTATCGATATATCTTATTCCTCCATTAATTTATCACTCGTTCAACTCTACACATTGTGTAGCCATGTTCAATGCAAAAATATGACTCTTTAATTGATTCAAAGTTTCATGGATTAAATAAAAAAGTAATGTATTAAATACAAACCACATATTGAGTTGGACATGTTGACACATGGCTCCCCATACTACATGTTGTGTAACTCACTTACACTTCATGTAGTCTATGTGTTTTTATGGTGGAAAACACATGGTACAAACCATATCGTGCATTTCTTACATGACATGGGGACCAAAATTCATGTAACAAGGAGGTTACATGGTGTATACCAAGTGTACACATCATGTACCCCTATGCATTTCTATGCAATAAGTCATGTTGAGTCCCTAATCATGTATCATGGATATATGGTGAGAATGATACATAGCGTATAGTTGGATATACACGTTGTGTATCCAACCTGTTTATGTAGAAAATTGATGTTTAATTTATTACTCCATTAAACCTCAAAAAAATGTGTTCCATGTGTTATTTATTGACTTGTACATGTAGTGTGAGAGGTTATATATATATATATAATTCTTAATTAACTTCTGCATAAATTTCTGAAATACATACCATGTATAGTCGTAATACATTGACTAGTCCATGTGAATTAAAATCATTATATTAAATTTTAAATAACATGTGTTTTGTGTGAAATTTAATTGACCTGTACATTTCATGTAATTATGTGATAAAACATGTATGTTATATTCAAATAAGTAAATATTAAATATTTTTTATCACATATTGATCATTATTCTATATAAATTTAATTTGATAATGTAGTATTGTATCTTCCACATCAAAATAAGTCATATAAATTCTTGTTATGATGAGAACCTTGTGATTCTATGACGATATCTCTTAAAGATTTTTCCTATGGTCAACATGGTGAACTATGATGGGGAACATAGTTTTTCAAATTTCAAGTGAGAGAGATCATAAGAGGATAAGGATTCATCTCATAAAGTTCACACTTGGTGATTTTCAAGATAGGAGATTAAGGACGGACCTACAAATAGGAATTTTATATGTTTGCATGTCATCAAATATTTCTATCTGTGAGTGTGTGTAATAGTCCTTAGACTTTAAGAATATTATTAATGCATATAATGACTCATGTTCTTAGATATATTGACGAAACTCATGAAATTATATGTTCAATCTAAGTAGGATATGTTGTGTGCATCATGATTGGTATGATATTAATGAGTAAAACAAGGAAGGATTTATCCATTCTATTTATGGAAGTTAACATCATGGCCCTTTGATTGGAATGGTACTGTTAGAATAAATTCCATTTCCATGGTGATGTATACATGTTCATTCCAAATAATCAAATAAATATATATCAAGAATTAAGGTTAATGACACAAGTACACATCATACTTGATGAGATATCCACCAAATTAGATTTTTTTTATTTCATCGAGAATCACTTTTAGCTTTAGTGATAACCAACAAGAAGACCAAAGTCTAGACCAACAAAATTAAAAAATAAGAAAACAACCCGAAGTAGATATTCAATTATAGACTACAAAATTCAAATATATGAGTGGTCAGAAAACAAACCAAAAGCCATGCCCTCGAGCCCAATGCTCCACATACCAGCTTCCAAATGATACTGCATCCACCGAACAACCTCAAAAATGTATTTTTCACATCACCAAACATTCATCCATGAAAAAACCGTCACTACACATGTCATCACCACTGATCACCTGAGAGCATCATCGATCATCTTTGAGAAACCTGAATAGCAGACATCTACTAAAACCCTTGTCGTCGACATGCTAGAAAGGCCACACCAACACCAGCCCAACTAAAACGCCCACTTCTTCTTCAAGGAAGAAACATTGAAAATCCATTGGGTTTTTTTGGAGATAAAAGGGGAATGTTTGGATCACCACTATATGAATTCTACACTCATATTTGACAAGAATAATAATTTTATACCGAAAGGGTTTAAGAAGATAAAAATTTTCATCAAAGAAAGATCTCAAGACTGGGGTATTATTTCTTCCTATCAATTTATATTAATTATAAATTAAATGTAAAAGATCCTACTGGTTATTTTATTTCTGTAAAGTTTCATCGGAAAAAATTTCATTGATCATGGATCCAACATCATGAACTAATAATCTACTCTAAATTATTGCAGTATAAAATAGAAAGTTCAAAAACCATAATGTTATCCCTATTAACGTTCATGGATAATGATAACATCCTTACTAGAATAAACTTATTGGAATGGTAGAGGAATTTTCACGTCGTACTACACTAGTAATGAATGTTATATGTGCTAGAGTATAGAGTTCCTAATCTACCCGTTGTAGAGGTGGGTGAGGAAGAGTTACTTTTATATGAGAAACACTTAGATGGTGCACTATATGTCCAATGTTTAAGGATATATTTCATTTATATTAAGCTATAAAAAAGTCATGAGACCATAGATTCATATTAAATGATCATTCATATCTATGATATTTATTCTAAGATATGAATAAAAGAATGGTATAAGTTCTCCAAGGCACTATTCATGTTTAATCTAGGAGAAGGCTCACTATCTGGACCTCACATAGTCAAAATGATTGTCTACATCGAGCATATAGAAATTTTTGGGTTTAAAATACATGATGAATTGTGCACTGATATCATTCTCACCTCACTTCATTATATATTATCAAAATTTATTGTGAATTTCAACATGAAAAATATAGAGAAGTCACTCCTAGATCTCCTCACCTTAATTCACCAGACTGGTAAGGAATTGAATCCTAGATAGTATTTGGTCTTTATGGTGAATAAGAGGAAAGGCAAATAAAATATCACCAATACATAATCCAATAATAAGGATTCTATTCACAACCATTATAATAATAGGAATATCAAAGTGGTAGTGAGGGAGTATGGTATTATCTATTTTTATATGTGGAAATAATGTCCACTAGAATAAAAACTACATGGTGGGAAGCCATCAATGTGTTGCTTCAAGTATGATCATTATTGAGTGTAAAATTTCAATTTATATTAATTGGGTATTGGATACCACATGTGGATATTTAATTTTTATACAATTACAAGAGCCTAGTATATTTTGAAATTTTTAATGAGGTGAAGTAGATTTTTGGGATACAAATAGAGCTAAGTTGGAATTACTTTCCATTGGAAACTATAACCTCACACTATCAACGAGAATGATATTGGCCCATTCTAATTATTATTATGTGTCAAGAATTACCAAAAAAAATATTTCTATACATAAATTAGATTTTGAATGATTTATTTTCAAGTTTGGAAATGAATTTTTCATAATTTATAAAGAAATAATATGTCATGGTATGATACATTTACATAATGTTCTTTATGTATTGGATTATGAAAACCAAGTATTGGCAATATATAATGAATTTTATTTTCATGAATCATACCACACCTAGTTATGGAATGACCACTTAGGTCATACAAATGAGAAATTATTTACTAAGTTGAATCAATATGGTTATTTAGATTCATTCAAACTAAAACCATTTTGTGTTTTTCAAGTGTGTTTATAAGGTAAAATAACCAAAGCTTCATTCAATGGAAAAGGTGAAAGGGCTATAGATCTTCTAGAGTTTGTTCACATTGATGTTTTTGGACCATTTCTAGTTGAATCTAGGGGTTGGTACTCAAACTTCATAACTTTTATTGATTATTTTAGTAGGTATGGATATATATAGTTAATGAAGTACAAGTAAAAATCCTTTGATAAATTCAAATAATTTAAGAGTGAATTTGAGTACCATATTGGTAAGAATAATAATAAACTCCACTTAGAACATGGTGAAGAATATATTAATTAATAATTCATTGAATAATTTATGGAATTATGGGATTTATATAAACTCACACCTCTTTATACAGCCCATTGGAATAGTGTAACTAAAAATAGTAACCACACCTTGTTGGAAATGGTGCGGTCAATGGTGAGTCATGAAAATATTCCACTATCATTTTGGGGATATAAATTATATAAAATAGTGAACATACCAAACCAAGTACTAAATAAATTGGTATATAGTATACCATACCAATTATAAAGTGGAAAGAAACTCGTATTTTCTAACTTACATGTTTGAGGATGTGAATCCTTTGTTAAGGCCTCTTTAGGAAACAAACTTGCACCATGGGTCATAGAGTTTATATTTATATGATACCCTAAGGAAACAAGGTGATATTAGTTATAAAACCACTTATATGAAATGTAAATATTGGAAATTCATTACATGTACCTTGAGTGGGAGAATATATATAAATGAGAGAGTGGTATAAAGATAGTCTTCGATGAATTATGGACTCAGGATATATGGGAGTTGGTATAGAAACATGTCCCAAAATCCCCATAAAAGAAAATGTTCCAGAGACACAAGTACTATATAGGAGTACAAGAGAGGTTAGAGAAACTAAAAGATATGGTTTTCTAGCTGCTGAGGATGGTGACTCATTATTAATAGATAATAATGATCCTCTAACCTAAAAGGAATCAGTAAGTGGAACATATACTACCAAATGTTAAGAAGTAATGACTTAGGAAATAGATTCCATATACTATAACCAAGTCTGAATTTTGGTGGATCCTCTAATTTATGTAAATATCATTGGATTAAAATGGGTATTAAATAAGAAACTAGACATGGATGGTCAATTCAGTACCTATAAAGAACTACTAGTTGAAAAAAGTTACAAAAAACATCAAGGTATAGACTACGTTGAAACATTTTCACCAGTAACCATTCTTAAATCCATTAGAATTATATTTTACATAGTAGTATACCATGAATATGAGATTTTTTATATGGATTTTGAAACAACCTTCCTTAATGAGAAGGGTTTGTGACTCTAGGTAATTGTAATAAAGGATGAAAGTAACATAGATAAATATATGGATTAAAGTAATAATCCAAGTCATGGAATATTCATTTTGATGAATCCATAATGGAATTTGGTTTTTTAAGAAGTGAGAATTGTGTCTATAAATTATTTAGTGGGAGTGTGGTTATTTTTTTAAAAGTATATTTTGATGAAATTTTACTTATTGAAAATGAGATACCATTCTTACAGAGTATTAATACATGGTTAAATACATGATTATACATGAAATACAGAGGTTAAGTATCATATGTTCTTGGGATCAGGATCTATCATGAAAGATCTAAGATACTAATCAGTCTATGTTGGGGTAAATATATTGAAAATATGCTAAGGATATTCAGTATGGAGCAGTCCATGAGGGTATTGTTTCCTATGTCACATAGTATTCATCTTTTTAAGAAAATATGTTATCTGACACATGATAAGAGACAAAAACAAAAAGGATTCCATATAGATCATCAATTGAATCTATCATGTGTTTTATTTTGTGTACTAGGATAAAAAAATTTGTGTCTTAATTCCAATAGGTAGATATTAGGAAAATACTAGAGACCGCCATTGGATGGATGTAAAAACTATCGTTTAGTATGTGAGGAAAATTATGGATATGTTTTTGGTATATGAAGTGTATGAGGATATATTCATCAGGGTATATAAAAATTATAGTTTCCAAATAAATCAAGATAATATAAATTCTTACTTGGGATACGTCTTCACCATTAATGGAGGACCCATAAATTGGAAGAAGACAAAGCAAGTAGTGGTTATTGTTTTTATAGTGGAGTTTGGGTGTATTGAGAAGCTTGATGTAGCTAAAGAAAAAATATAAACATAAAAGTTTGTCTAAGATATGGATGTGGTACCTAGTAGTAAAGACCCTATCATATTTTACTGTGATGATACTATATCAGTGGCTCTAGCCAAAGAATCAAGGTTTCGTCATCAAGGGAAACATAAAATTCAAAAGTATTATCTCTTGAGGAATTTTTCTTAAAGTGGTAAAGTTGCAGTGAGCATAATTTCCAAAGAATACAATTTCAAAGATCACTTAACAAAACTCATGTATCAGCATAGACCTGATATTTATGTGAGGGGTAAAAGACTAAATGTTGTTAGTAGTTGTCTCTTGGTCAAGTCACGGTTTGTTGGAGTTGGTTTCCTAGAAACAGTTGGTTTTTAGTTTAGATTACTGAATATATTAGAATAATTGAATATTAATTATATATTATCACATATTGATCATTATTCTATATGAATTTAATCATACAATGTCTTAAGATATATTTCACGTCAAAATAGGTCATAGCAGTTCCCTGTTATATGAGAACCTTGATATGCTATGATGTTATCTCTTAAATATTTGTATTACAGTCAACATGATGAACTTTGATAGGGTATATAGTTTTTCAACAATTAGGTTTGAATGGTCATAATAGGATAAGGATTCATCTCATGAATTTCGTACTTTGTTATCTTTGAGATGGAATATAAGAGGATAGACCCTCAATATGAATTATATATATTTTCATGTCATCAGATATTCCTATCTAAAAGCATGTTTAATGGTCCTTAAACTTTAATATTATTATTAATACATATCATGACTCACATACTTAGATTTATTGATGAAACCCATGATGAAAAATATTCATGATGAGTAAGATACTTTAGGTACATCATGATTGATATGTTATTAATGAATAATTCAAGGAAGGATTTTCCCCTTCCTTTTATGGAATCTAATATCTCATCCCTTTGATTGGAATTAAACCATTGAAATAAATTCCATGGCCATGGTGATGTAGAAATTTTCATTCTAGATAATCAAAGAATGATATATCAATAATTAATGTTAAGGAAACAATTATGCAACTTTCTTGATGATATATCAAGACAAAGGGATTATGTTACATAATACGCACTCATATGTAGTTGTTGATAGAGTTACATTAATTGATTCCCCTTGGTTATGTTGACCCATTACTAGATATTAATCCTGAAATTTAGGAAAAATCATCAAATTCTAATGAGGAAAATCCAATAGGGTCACACACTAAGTGTTTTCATTGATCTCAATTAAATTCTATTTGAATTTAATTACATAAAAAATTATTATTCACAAATCTAAGGAAAAATTTTATTCAGGATTTTTTGATCACATAAATTAAATAAATATTTATTTTCAAGGTAATTATTTAATTATATAGATATATAATATTTATTTACTTATTTTTAAATGGATAAATATTTAATTAAATATTTATTTAGTTATTTGATAAATGTCAAGGAGGATGAGCATACCAATATGAGGTTTAGTGATAAATATTAATTTGCAAGATTGTAAAATAATATTTATCGTTTTGCCAGTAAATGCACGCTATGAGAAAATAATAATAAAATTATTTTTACATGACATGGGGTTTTTAAAGGGTTTAATATATTATTAATGTAGCATCCTTGACCCAAACAGTGTTAAACAAGTTGGGTGTTACTAACCTTAGGTACACCTCCCCAAATTCTAAAGGCTTCCGACTAGCAGTGAGGGTGTAAACAGGTATAGTGGGGAGGCTATACCCTCTCAAAGGAAAATAAGGTAATGTTCTGAGTATAATATAAAATGAGCGACTCTGCAGTCTAGAACTAGACCCGCATAGCAGAATCACAATCTATAGAAAATAAACCAGCGGAAGCAATATAGAAACAGGTGCAGTGGAATGTAAAAAACTATCATGCTGAAACCACTTGTAAAAACTACAAGAATAGAGGAGTCATGCATCCATAGAAATTCAATATATAAAGAGGGAGTCAATGGATAACCAACAGTAGCTACAATAAACTAGGTAAACATGATGATACAGGAAAGAAATCAAAACAAAGTAAACTCCATCTAGGCATGACCTCGAGGTCCATACCAAATCTCTATGCAACAGCTAATATAATCCAGCTCCTGAAGCTGATCTTTTTCCTATGCATAAATCCATAAAATCTACATGTGTCCTGAAGGGCTCGTGTAGGGTGTCATATGAATCTCAGTAGGATAGCACCCAATGGTGCGTAGCTAGTATAAGTTTCTATGTAATCATGTATCTATAAGGAAAGTAAACAGTATGATGCATAATGTAAACACAACTTCCACCAGTGCTTAGAATCCACTGTGGAGTGTCACCTTCTTTGGACAATGCTGAAATCTCATTCATATAACCCAGCACCATGTGCCTCCTGATAGCTTGTGTCTCAAGTATTGATGTCCTAATGGTATTCCCAAACAATAGTAACCCATTCTTGAAATATCATGTCTTCCCATGGCACAACAACTAGAGGAACAGTGATTCCTGTCCTCAAATAATAATCATAGGAATAATAGTGTTTGTCCTCAAATAAATAATCGGAGGAAATAGTGATATCTTCTATCAATTTCCTAACTCGGTAAACTCATATCTACCAACTGAATTATCCTCACCTTCCACATGGATTCCTATGGTAAGCACCCCCAAACCAATAGTACCTAAACCACAACTATCAGGGGCCTCTACCCACACGAGTGGTCAAAACCATCTCATCACGGAGTCAACCTATGTGAACATGACTCAAGTCATGTGTGAGAGGTAATCACTAAATAAAGAACCCAAGCCACAACATCTGTGACACCTCATGTCCCTATGACCATGTCACTCAAATATGATGGCCTTACCATCCAAGTAACTCATGTCATGCCCAACATGACAGTCACACTGGCTTAATCCGACATCCATGACTCCCAATCCTATGGTTAAACCACTCAAGTAATCTGGGCCAAGCCCAACCTGTGTTCAACATCACTCAAGAATATTCAGGTCATGCCTAACACAACCCAAAGGTTCCAGCATATGCATTTCAGAAATTACATATTTATCACATTTAAACAAATCACATAAACAGGAAAAACAATCTAAACAGTTGAATTTCACTAGCCCAACAGCTATCACATAGCAGCACTAAGGTCTTGAATTCCTCTAACAAGATTAATCATGCTTTACCAAATTAAACACACCAGTTGAAAAATAAATTAAACCAATTATAACCATTTTTGCAACCCATCCCAAAATGTCCCAATGAGCATTGGCCTCTCGCCTGTCCTTGCTCAAAGAATTTAGGCAATAGGGTATGCCTAAATGCATCCCATGGGTCCAACAATTAATTTAATATGCAATAGAAGATAAAACAGGTCCCACTCAAAAATACCTAAAGACACACCAAATTATGTGCCACCAAATGTCTACAAAAACACAAAACAAGGTATGTGCCACCTACCTTGAACTAGTATGATGATCCTCCTTCGGTATCAGCTTCTAATTTGGTCTAAAACATAGTAGATCTACAAAACAAGAAATAGTTCTCAAACCCCTATAATTAGGTTTAGAACAGAAATAAAGATGAAAGGCTAAAGGGGAATCATGAGCTCACTTGTGGGGTTCTAACGGATCAAAAGGTGTGTGAAACGGGGTTCATACAGACAATCGAGAAGGGATTTCTTCCTCTGGTGATGCTCCTCACTCAAACCCATCGAGGGTTCTGCCCAAAAACATAAAATGAGGATACTGCCCATTTCAACAGGAAAAAAAAGAAATATGTGGCGTGTATATATGAGTATGCACCATGTGTATCATTTTATTATTATTAAGATGACTGAAATTTTGTTGAGGACATTCCGACATGACTACATGGCGTGTACAAGGCCGTACACGGCATGTCCTTGGTTTTCCCACTCTAACTCACCAACATACCCACACGCCATGTACATCCCCCATACATGGCTAGATTACACGGTGTGTACTAAGAGTAAACGGTGTGTACTTGGTTAAACATATCTATCCGGCCAACATGCCTATACGCCATGTATGGCCTTCTCAGATGGAAAGGGTACACGACATGTACTAGGAAGTACACAGTGTGTAACATAGAAATTTCTAGAACTGCCCAGTTCTTCCCTTTTTTCTCAAAAACAATGTAAAAAAGAAAAGGAAAAGGAAGACTCTTACCTTAAAAGAAGAACCAAGTTCTTAAAAACTTCACCCCTTAAATAAATTCGTCCTCGAATTTCCCTTCCAAGGGTGGTGAATAAAGATTCTAGAACAACTCTAGCCCAAAACTCAAATCAATCAAAGGTCTATCAACCTATTACTCAGACCCATAGTCCTATCATGATGTGTCGTCACCCCTGTACCCTAGTTGGTTCCCCCGTGTCGTTCCCAACACTCAAACATATCCCACACCACATTGGTGTCTGCCTCCATGAGGTCCTGCATCCCATGGATACTCAAAATAAAACTCAGTGCCTTGCACCTAAAGTAACTCACATCCTTGATTCCTCGATGCTCACAACACCTCAATTATTCTGCATCCTCGATGCTCATGATGCAACACATATCATATATATATATATATCATGCACCTGAAATGGTTCCAATCCCACTAACTAGTATCTGGTTAGTCCATATATATTCTATTCACCTCATGCACTCAAAACAGACATTCCTCAACAGGCCATGCCAAAAAGAAAACAATAAAATCATGGACATGCTCGCAGAGTACCTCTGACCATCATTGGATAACTAGTCTGCTCAGCCTCTAGCAGCTCCACAACATGCACATGGCCTGAAGTACAACTATCTGATGTATAACCTCCCTACGATGCTGCTCCAGTCACCGGCCAATGAACCCTCAGTAGGGTCTTGTTGTCTCTACCACGTCCTCCACATGCAACTGATCCTCACCTACCCACACCTGGTACCGATCTTGAATCGACTCCGAATGCCAATGTCTGTTATAGTCCATGTCTGCCAACTATCTGAGAAGGATGCCTGCAAAACCTCTCCAGATATCTGACCTTTCCACATGCCCAGCACTATTTTGGAGGCCTAACGCATTGAGTCCGGACATGCCCTAGCTACCCACACTGGAAGCAAACCACTGATGAAATTCTACGAGGTGGTCTAACTAAGTCATTTGACTGACTTCCCTACTGAAAATCATCCTGACCTTACTTCCTATTATTTGAACCATCACCTGAAGCCATAGACCATCTCAAACGGGATTTTTCCATCAATTTTCCCTCCGCTATGATCTCATAATTCACCACTTATGAGAATGAGGTCAACCTAAATATTTTTACTTGTATCTTAATGGAGTGTCTTAAGACATCCTCAAAACACCTCACCCTTGAGGTGTCATCGCTTACCATACCTGGTGGAAAGCAAGACAACTCAGTGAATGTAGTTGCATAGTCCATGACAGACATGCCACCCTATTGAAAGCTCAATAACTCTCGAGCTCTCTCTTCCCTTAGAGTCTCTGGGAAAAAGTGCTCGAAAACCCATCCCCAAAGTCCTTCCATGCTAGTCCTTCATTTCTGTGATCCTGAACCTACACATCCCACCAATGCTTCATCGGTATTCTCAGCATGTACGTCACCAGCTTGACTCTCCACCCTGGAGGCATCTCGAGCTTCTCTAAGATCATATTCATGCTCTCTATCCAGATCTCAGCTACCTGTGGACCACCCTCACCCTGGAAAAGCGGAGGGTGTTGTGACGGGAACTCCTTTGTCAGATATTCTATAGATGGATCTATACCTTGTACACCTCTATCGATCCCCTAAAAGACACGTACCAGACTAGAGTGGAGATGCTCGTTGAGCCATTTCCCAAAGGCTGCCAAACCTGGCTACTACTCTTCTTACACTGGATCCTGAACTTGATCTTTTCCCTGAGCATGTACCTACAGCTCATGATCTTCCTTTCCCTCAGGTATCTGAACCTGATCCTGCTCCTACAGAACTATACCATCACCCTCTTAATGTTCCATCAATCCTTCTAGGAGGAACCCGTTGAATACCATAAATGGTCAGACATCCCACATATATAACAATATATATATATATAATTCAGATAAGGAAAGCAATAAAGAGGTAGCGCATAACAACTACCCTTACTCTCAACAACTTCAACCATTCCCCATGGTATCCCGACCTCATGGCCTCCTTACCCGCCTCAACAGAGGCAAGTATCAAAAGTACCTCAGGTCATACCCATCCCGACAACCATTGTTTCCTCAAACCGATGACCGAGTCGCCCAATCCTGACATCCTCACTGCCTCAAAATGATGTCCAGGACGCCCAATCATGGTGATCAACATAACCTCAGTCATAGTACTTGCTTTCTCACATACAATCAAGGCCCAAATGTTATGCCACATGCAATTTTACATAATTTAAAGCATGGAATATTACTTTTCAATAAACAATCAATTCTATCAGTAATTTAACCTTTCACATTTCAAAAGCATCTATAGCATAGAAATTGATATTATTCACATGGTATTATCACTTCACAAAGCATACATGCAGTTATGAAATTAAAATACCCTAAAAATGTGCCTACCAAAATCCAAACAATCACGCCTTTCCATACCAAGTCAAGGCCTAATTTCTTTCTCCCTTACCTCACCGAGTTAAGGGTCACATATCACAATCAATAACATCACATACCAAGTGAGACACCAAGGTGGAAATCATATAAATTGTAATCTAAGAAAAGGAAAAACAGAAATTCCCACCTAAGTTAACTTGGTCTATCCCTCGTACTTGGGGCTGAAGGCACCCAAGCACAAGATAGAAACTCAGTTCCATTAAAAACCTATCTACAAACTACCATATCCCAAATAGTAATCTAGTAGAAATAAAAGGTAATCTTAATCTCATTAGAATTTATTCAAAATATTCTACTAAATCCATGTTAAGAACAACCTCCTTTGATACCACTTTGTAATGTCCCGGACCTGAACAGTCACCCAAATAGTGCTAAATGGGTCGAGTGCTACTAACCTTAGGCGCACCTCCCCAAACGCCAAAGGTTGCTGACTAGCAGTGAGGGTGTAAACAGGTATAGTGGGGAGGCTATACCCTCTCATAGGAAAATAAGGTACTATTCTTAGTATAATATAAAATGAGAGACTCTGTAAACTCGAACCAGACCTGCATAGCAGAAGCACAATCGATAGCAGATAAACCAGCAGAATCAATATAGAAACAAGTGTAACAGAATATAAAAAACAGCATGCTGAAACCACTTGTAATAACTACTATAATAGACAATTCATGCATCCATAGTAAGTCAAGATATAAAGAGGGTGTCAATGGATAACCAATATTAGCTATAATAAACAAGGTAATCATGATGATACAGGAAAGAAAGAAAAACATAGTAAACTACATCTAGGCATGACCTAAAGGTCCATACCCAATCTCCATGAAATAGCTAATATGATCCATCTCCGGAATCTAATATCTTTCCTAAACGTAAATCCATAAAATCTACATGTGTCCCGAAGGGCCCGTGCTGGGTGTGAGATGAATCTTAGTAGGATACCACCCAATGGTGCATACCTAGTATAAGTGTTTAAGCATGAATGAATCTATAAGTAAAGTAAACAGTATGATGCACAATATAAACACAACTTCTATAGGTTCTCAGCATCCACCGTGGATTGTCACCTATTTCGGCCAATGCCAGAATTTTAGTCATATAACTCGGCACCACGTGCCTCCTGACAGCTCGTGTCTCAAGTACCGACATTCTGATGGCATTCCCAAACAATAGTAACCCATGCTCAAAAGCTCGCTTCTTCCCATGTAATAACAACCAAAAGAACAACAATGTTGGTACTCAAATAATAATTAGAGAAATAGTGATGTTTGTCCTCAAATAAATAACTAGATGAAACAGTGATATATGCCCTCAATATCATAACCTGGAATCCTCATCACTACCAATTAAAGTCTCCTCACCTTCCACGTGGTTTCCTATATCAAGCACCCCCAAACCAATAGTACCTAAACCGCAAATATCATGGACCTCTACCCACAAGAGCATTCAAAACCACATCATTACAGATTCAACCTATGTTCACATGACTCAAGTCATAGGTGAGCAGTAATCAATGATTAAAGAACCCAAGACACAACATCTCTAAAACCTCATGTCCCTTCGACCATGTCACTCAAATCTTATGGCCTTATCATCCAAGTAACTTGGGCCATGCCCAACCTGACAGTCACACTACCTCAATCTGACGTCCATTATGACCAATCATATGGTCAAACAAATCAAGTAATTTGGGCCAAGACCAACTTGTGATCAATATCACTCAAGAATATTAGGGTCATTCCCAACACAAATCAAAGGTTCCAGCATATGAAATTTAGAAATTGCATATTTATTACATTTAAATAAATCACATAAAGAGGGAAAACAATCTAAACATTTGAATTTCACTAGCCCAATGGCTATCGCACAGCAGCACTGAGGTCTTGAATACCTCTAACAATCCTAATAATGATTTACCGAATTAAACATACCAGTTTAAAAACAAAGAAAACCAATTATAACCATTTTGGAACCCCAGGCCAAAATGTTCCAATGAGCATCAACCTCTCACCCAGCCTTTCTCAAACAATTTAGGCAATAGGGTATCCCTAAATGCACCCCATGGGTCAAACAATTAATTCAATATGCAATAGCAGATAAAACAGTTCCTTCTCAAAAATACCCGAAGATGTTCCAAAGGTCATGCCACCCAAATGTCCACAAAAACAAAAAACAAGGTATGCACCACCTATCGTGAACTAGTATGATGATCCTCCTCCGTTATCATATTCTAATTTGGTCTAAAATACGGTATATCTACAAAATGATCAATAACTCTCAAACCCCTATAACTTGGTTAAGAACGTAAATCAAGATGAAAGGCTCAAGGGGAATCAAGATCTCACCTGTGGGGTTTTAATGGATTAAACGGTGTGTGAAACGGGGTTTGGACGGACAATAGGGAGGGATTTCTTCCTCCAGCTCTGATCCTCGCTCAAACCCATCGAGGGTTCTTCCCATAAACATAAAATGAGGGTACTTCCTATTTTAATGGGGGGGGAAATAAATACATGGAGTGTATATGTGATTACATGTTGTGTGTATCATTTTATTATTCCTAATACAGATGTAATTTCATCGAGGACCTGCCGACATGACTACACGGCATGTACAAGGCTGTACATGGTGTGTCCTTGGCTTTCCCCCTCTAACTCGCTGACATACCCACATGCCATGTATATCCCCCATACACGGATAGACTACACGGCGTGTACTAAGAGTACACGGCGTGTACTAAGAGTACATGGTGTGTACTTGTTTAAACATCTCTATCTGGACAACATGCCTACACGCCACGTATGGACTTCTCACATGGAAAGGTTACACGACGTGTATTGGGAAGTACACAATGTGTAACCTGGAAATTTCCAAAACTGCCAAGTTTTTTCCCTTTTTCTCAAAAACAACGTAAAAAGAAAAAGAAAATAAGACTCGTACCTCAAAGGAAGGACTGGGTTCTTACAATTAAGAGCCTATATGAAATTAAATAATATTTGAAAGTAATTCATAACTCTATAAATATAATTTTTTTTCAATTATGCTAGAGTTGACTAAATTAGAGAATCATTGTGCACAAAGAAATCAAGATCTCTCTCTCTCTCTCTCAAGACTGAATAATGATCTAAATTTTCTTATCTTAAGCTCAAGAATTTCTTCTCCCTTCTCCATATTCTGAAGAATGATTGTGTAAGGATGATTCTTTAATCCCAAAGGAATCATTCGAGTAATCAAAGGTAAACACTACAAGATGATCAATCCACTATGTTATCACCAAGCAAATCAGCATTGTTTAAGGATCAAAGGAATGCATGTAGATCACTACAAGAAGGATTCTACACTTAGATCCTACAAGAATAATGATGGTAGACTAAAATGGTTATGCATTATTAACATATTCATCGAAGAAATATCTCAATACTGAGGTATTCTTTCTTCTTATTCATTCAAATTAATTATAAATTTAACTTAAAAGATCCTCTTGGTTTTGACGTGTATGTCAAGTTTCATTGAAAAAATATGCATTGGTCATGGATCCCACATCATATATAACATGGAATATCCATTGAATCCAATAATTTCTTAGTCCATATTAGTCCTAATAAGAACTTTTGTTATACCCCAAACCTACATATACAAGTTTAGAAGTTTGAATAGGTACTCACCGAGTCACTTCTAAGTATAAGCTATGTACTTATTTTATTAAATTTCAAATGAAATTAATTTATTCAATTTATTTAAAATCATAAAATATGTGTTTATCTGGGACATATATGATGGATATTAAGATAAATTGAATTAATTGATTAATCAAATAATTAATCGAATAAATTCACACGCATTTATATTAATAAAATAATGAAAAAAATGAATTTTATCCTATTATTTAAATATATATTTATTGTGCTATTTGATAATCATGAACATATACCAAAAATTTTATGTGTATGGTTTAATTTAATTTAATTATTTCATGGTTTTTTATAATTATTTTATTAAATTAAATTGATGGTCTATGATCCATCCCTCCCTTCTTATTATCTGTGAGCCTATGTGTCCAAAACTTATTTTATGTGTACCCCATTTCTATTTCCCTTAACCTATGAGTGAAGTAAAATAATTGTAAGGATGGAGAACTCAAATGCATTGATTTGGTTCAATATAGAGTCAATTTGAAACCAAACCAAGGAGATACACATGACAAAGGTGGAATGTTGTAAACTTGAGGCTATACCAGCTCAAGGAGTTTCTTCCCTAATATCGATGGATTTTTTATTTTATTCTCAATAAAAAACCACTAGTTAAATCTCATAATCATGTCTTGTTTTATTTATTTATTTTTTATATTGCATGATTTATTTTATGGATGCAAGACTTTGATCACATAAATAAAAAAATTAATATGAAAATATGGAATTAAACTAAAAAGGATTTTTTATAAATATTTTATCGATACATGGTTAATCACTTAAGAAAAATACACTTAATATGAAAAAACATGGAAATGATAAAATAAGAAAATTTATACATGATAAACCAAATCCCTCAAGTTAATATTAATTCATTACATCTTCCATTATCAGAATAAAGATAACCCCATAATTAAAGTGTCATTATGGCCTCTATCAGGGGAACTTTTAATTATTGATAATCCTTAACTTAGATAGCAGTCCAACTTAACCAAATTTTTATTAGTTTTAATGGCCTTAGTCTATCCAAAAAAAATAGAGGCAAGTATTGAGGAAATTGAGGTTGGGATTTATGGATTAGTGAGTCCACTCAATGGATTAAAGAGCTTCCAGTTTATAGTTGAAAAATCCTCCTACCTAAATACTTTCTTATAATTTTATTGTCCTCCATTTAGATTATAAAAAGGGAAATAGGGATCCTTTCCACTAAGATTTCAACACGATGGGACAATCTGAATTTCTTAGTGAGGTTCGTTGAGACTTGATAAAATAGGGGAGACTTGACAAAATTAATTATTATATCTCACAGAATTTTTAATCAAGTAAAGTTTAAATATATCTATTTTAATTATTATAAAAAGTGTAAATTGAAACCATGAAAACATTATGATCATTACTCAAATCAACGTTTGTCCTCACATGCACAAATTTCTCAAAAAGGTCTAGATGTTTTACAGTGCCTTACTATCAGAGAATTTGTATTGTGTGTTGGAATTACCTAAACTTGTTCATCTTTCTACCATGAAGAGGTGAAAAAGGATGCCTATAGAAGATATATATAGGTTTATTACTTAAGGATATCTAATATTATATCACTTAATAAGAAAAAAATATGATTAAAGATAAATGATAATCTATCTATATTATTTTACTATAAAATAGAAAGGGAACGCTTATCTTGTAATCATGTATTCAAGTATTAAAGCACACTATTTAAAGTTAAGATTGTATTTTCATAAGATATTAACCATGAATCTCATGTTATAATCCTTACCAAAAAGGTTCTCCTTATTCATATAAGATCAGATTAACAATATAGAGAAACCACTCATAAATCCTTTTGTATATAATTCATTCAATAACTAAGGTTTAGTGGAAAATTATTTCCTCACTTATTATAGTGAGAAGAATGAAATACAAGGTTGAAAATCCCATGGTATTTTAATTCCAATAATTTCCTTAAAACATATTTCAAAGAGATAAAGGATTCAGATGCATGTTTATGAATAGAAGGTTGTATACTACTAATATAAAATGAAATTTTTATTGGAATAATTGTAATAAATTAAACTAGAAACATTTATAAAATTTTGGAACATTCATACTTGAATATAATATTTCTATTATAATTATTAAGAATTAAATATAATATTTTTTACATATATTCCCATTTTAGAAATAGGAAAGTTCAAAAATATTATAAGAAAAGGGGTGAGTTCTCCCGAGGCTGAGAAAGGGTGATTCCTATGTTTGTAGAAAAAAGGCACAACTTCTAAATTTATATAATAGACTGATTTGATTTTGTAATGAGTGTTACCAAAATATTTATATCAATTTATAGCTAGACACAATGAGACACTATTTTACATTGGGAATAATTTTTAGTAATCACATGTCTCCATTGCAATGAATGATGAATATAAAATATAAGAATCTTACCCAATTGTTTCAAGATAATTATTTATCAAATAAATCTAAAAGTAGTTGACTTGGTTATACCTATAAAAGTGTTTTAGTCTCTATTGAGCTAAGATACTAGGTATACTAACAAAATAATTATCAATTTTTAGATAAATAAAACTTTAGAAATAAAAGTACACCACAAATATTTTATAATTAGTTCAAAAAAACCATGTGAACTATTATAAATATAAAGGTAAATACATATACTTCATGATATTCATTTAAAAAAATTAAAAATCTTAACAAAGTAAATGGGTACACTTGGTATAGATAGATGAACTTTAGATCTTTCTTGTCAAATAAAATATTTTCCAAGTAATAATTGATCATATATTTGGTGTAAAGGTATTCCAAAACTCACATTTCCTTATATACATCAATATAGTGATGGTAGTAAAAGTAATATGAATGATGAGTCTTATATATATTTCAAATCTTCCATAATTTCTTCCAAGGCATGTTTTTCTAATAGCAATGAATCAAATAACCTTGTGCCAACTATATAGACTAATGGAAAACATATCAATTGTGATATGATAAGAATATATTAGTACATAACCATAAGTGTTTGTTGAAAACTATTTTTTAAAGTTTTATTTAGATACTAACAAACTTCAAACACTTAGTGCAACTCAATTAATAATATTATATATACTAAGAATATCGACCTCTAGTCAAGACTAACTATGTTTCCATAAAGGAAACCTATATCTTTAAGGATATTGAGAGAATACTTAACATCAATAGTTTAAGTCTCTAGATTCACATGATTTGGAATATGAACACTAGACTCCACTGTGCATGGTGGTAGGTGTAGTTCTAGAGGCACATACTGCATAAGAATTCATAACCAAATAGGTGTTTTATGTTTGATGCAATGGGTGATACATATTTTATTCATTCTAAATAAATATTCCTAAAAATAAGTAGTGAATTGAAAAAATTTAAGGTTTACAAGTTTATATGAATTAAAGTAATGGATTCTTTATATCAATATTTGGGGACTCCATATTTTGAATGTTTTTAATACTTGATATTGCTAGTGAGTATTCAAGGTAAACTAAACATGGATGGTGAAAAATGATACCAATAAATCATGATTTATTATTTAAAGGTTTAGTCTATGAAAAAACCTATACATCAATCATCATGACTAAAATAATTTTGAATTCTACTTTTCAAATTATACTTTTATGATCATCATATTTTGATATTGATTTTCAAACACTCCTCATTTAAAAGAAACCTTATAGAAGATGTCTATATGACACAACCAAAAGGAGACCCTATATTATATGTCTATAAGGCATAACAATAAAGGGTTAGTGGAATCAATAAATTTTAATAAGATATGCATATTATATAAATTTATTTATGGATAAATCATGTATAGTGGTCATAGAATATTTCTTTGGAAAGAAATGAGTGGCATGTGTCCCTAATAGGTTGGTAGGAGAACTATAAGTTTTTAAGATAGATATTTTAATAATATATAGAAAAAACATTATGTCGTACCAGTTTTTTAAGACTAAGGAATGAATTAATCTAAAAATGACTTAAATTAGCAACCATATTCTAAGGAACAAGATCTAAAAAAATAGATCCATTAGTTTTCTAAATCTAGTCATATTATATATATTAATAAATTATTAAAAAATATAAGTTGAAACAATACAAGACTAAATTATTTTTGTCAAATAATCTTTCTAGTAAAACATGCATGGGAATAGGAATAGATTATTATGATTAAAATAATTTCATAGGATTAAGTGTTAGGAATTTATCTCATATGACATGATATGTACTAACATTTGATATCACTAATTCATGATGCATAAAAGGTGAATATCAAAGAGATCCAACATAACTACACAAAATTTCAATTTGAACTATCTGATAGTTCTTGAAAAAGTAAAATCGGATGAGTTCTTGGTGATTGGAGGAGTGGGGTTACTAGTGATCAATGGAATTGAACACTTTTCTTCATTTAGTACAATTTTATCTAGTATCATAGTAAGGATAAGGTAATATGAGATTCAAAATTATTATATCCATCTTTATCTTTTGATACATCTTTAAAAGAAGTTTAGAAACCAATGATTCTTATTTTGGGTTATACAAAAATTAAGAGTTTTATCATTATTATAATAAGACTTAACTATGGAATTAATCTAGATGTCAGGATTCTAAAAAGGTAACAAAAGGTGGATACTGAGTAATACCATTTATTGAGGGACTTTCTCAACATAGTGATGTTTAAGTAAGTATAGTCACTACACATTCATGTGTCTATACCAAACCTATCCATAGAAACATGGTAGGCCCAATAGTTGTAGCCATACTCTATAGAAGCATGTTTAATATGTGAGAACTAACTAATCTTTAGTATTTATTTCTAGTGAAAGTGGGAGTTTTTTCAAGTTAGTTCCCTATAACCAACTACTTTATACTTTATATTTCATATATATTCATGGATTTGAATATTAATAAATTCCTTATCACATAATGATTATTCTTTTGTTTAACATTAATGTGAAAATGTACTAGAATGTTTATCTTATTGAAAAGGTCATAGCATTTCTCCATTATGATGATAACCTTGAAATGTTATGATAATATTATAAAACATTATTCTATGGTCATATAGCATTCTATGATGGGACACATTATATATTGGTCATTTGGTTCGAGTACTTATAAGCAGATGAGACTTCATCTCATAAAGTTCATAGTTGGTAATATCTATGATAAGAGATTATGAGAACAGCCATGCCTATAGAAATTTTACATGTTTATGTGTCATCGTAGATTTTTATCTATGAGCATGTGTAATAGTCTTTATACTTTAAGATTATTATTGATTTATGTCATGACTCATTTACTTTTTTTATTATTATAAACCATTAATAGATAGCTCATGAAGAATTTGAGTGCATTGGATGCATAATGAATGATGTGTTATTAATGAATAATTCAAAAAAGGATTGATCCATTTCATCTTTATAGAATTTTATATATTGGGCCTTTGACTAAAATGGAATCATAATATTAAATCTCATATCCATGGTGTAAGGACATGTTTATTTTAAATATTCAAAGAGAGAAGTATCAAGTATATAGGTAGATGACATGGGTGTGAAACCTACTCAATGAGATACCATACCTAAGGGATTAATTACATAGTGAACATTTGTATGTGTTTGTTCTTATTGTGACATATAAACTTATTCTATGCGTGTCATGAACCGTAGCTAGACAACAATCTTAAACATTAGGAAATCCTACTTAATGTAATTAAGGAAGAGGCCTAGAGGGTCATAGAAAATTTGTTTTTCTTTGATCTCAGTTAAATATTATATTAAACAGTTAGAATAAATATTATTCTCTAGACCAAGAGGTGATATTTATTCAGTATTTATTAAATGATCATAGATATTAAATTAAAATTATTCACAAGGTAATTTTATAATTACACAAATATATAATATTTATTTATATACTGTTATTTGTAAAGTAATAAATAAATATTTATTCATTAATAGTTTATTTAATTACATGAATATAAAAATAAATATTTTATTCACCAGACTATTAATATAATATTTATTTATTTATTTAATATATAATATTTATCGCTTTTTATTCACACGATTATAAATAATTATTTATTAATAAATAATTTATTTTATTACATCAATATTAAAATAAATATTTTATTCATCAGACTATGAATATCATATTTAATTTTGATATTTATTTAGAAATTCAATAAATATCAAGAAGAATGAGTGAACCCAATTATTGGTTTGATGATAAATATTTATTCATGAGACTAAAAATATTATTTATCATTGTGGGGGTTTGTGCACGCCATTTAATAAAATAATATTATTATTTATTTTACATGTAATGAGGTTCTTTTTGGGTTTAACATATTATTAATGGACTTTGTGTAATTAATTAATATGGAACCTTAACCATGAGCCTATAAATTGACAATTATGAGAATTATGAAGGTTGGTCATTGTTCATGACATCCTCCCCCCTAAAAAATTCTCTCTGAATGAAGAATTTCTTTAGGGTTTTCTCTCAAACTTGAGATATTCTATCTTCATCCATTTCTCTCAATCTAGATAGATCAATATAAAATCCTTTCTAGACTAGAGTTATTATGGTTATGATCAAGGGAGTGACATAAGGTGATCGGTATATCCATGCTAGCACCTAAAGTACCATTGGTGGCATTCTAAGATCAAAAGAAAATGTGTGGATCACTGGCATAGGGGATCTACTTTGGGTCCTTATCATCATAATGAAAATAAAAACAAATGACCTTCAAACGATCAACACCTACATCAAAGAAAGAACTCAATATTGGGTTATTTCTTCATGATATTGAATTTATTATAAATTAACATGAAAAATGTCCTCTCTTGGTTCCAATAAGAAGTATGTTTCAATATTCTTCAGAAACAGTTACATTGGTCATGGAATTCATGTCATGTACATTGTCGATTATCCATTGAATCTAATAAAAGATAAGTTAGTTTTAGGCCCAATAGGAACTTTCTTTGTGTCTGGAACTAATAAGTGGTATTAGAGTTGTCACATTCAATTTATAATTATTTATTGTTCATTGATTGTTTAAATATTTAAAATTTAGTTTTCATTTCAAGAAATTCATTCTTATAATCTGATTATTGAGGTAACTTCTTCTCCATTTGTTTCTTAATCATTTAATCTAGATCTAACTAAATATTAACAAAGAACATTTGAAGAACCCATCCATATTTTATAGTGATTCTCGATAGATAACATAAGAGTATATATCGTGTATCTTAGAGGTACATGTCATGTACCTATGTTTAATGCACCAAGATAAATCTTATATTAATTCAAATCATTGTGCATTAAATATATGTGGAATGAATTAAATGAACACTATATGTTGATACGTATAGGCTGAAATTGCCTCAATGGACTACATGTCATGTAACTCTCTTAAACGTCGTGTAGTCCATGCGATTTCACAATGGAAAAAATAGGTTCCAAATCGTGTCATGCATTTATTACACAACACGGGGACTGGTGTTCATGTAACAAGGAGGTTATACGATGTGTACCAGTTATACACATTTTTTACCCCACAAATTTCTATATAGTAATACATAATGATCCCCTAGGTGTGTATCAGTGATATATGGTGAGAATGATACATGGCGTGTATCTGTAAGTACATGTTTTGTACCCAACCTATTTATGATGAAAATTAAAATTTAATTTATAATTCCATTAAATCTCAATAGTAGGTGTTTTGTGTGTCATTTATTGACTCGTACATGTCATGTGAAATATTATATATATATATATATACTAAATTCTTAATTAATTTCTATGTAAATTTATGAACTATGTACCATATATAGTCATAATATGTTAACTACTCCACACACATCAAAAAATATATATGTATGAAATGTTAATTAACATGTGATCTGCATTTCATTTAATTAAATCATACATGACATATAATTATGTGATAAAACATGTATATTATATACCATATGAGTAGACCGCATATGATCTCTATACAAGATGAGTAGTGTAAATAGGTACTCGCTGAGTTTCTTCCAAGTATAAGTTGTGTACTTATTTTATTACATTTTTAATAAAATTAGTTATTTAATTTTTTTTAAAATCACATTGGATGGTTATCACTATGACACATTGGATACAGATTAATATAAAATTAATTAATTGATTAATTAGATAATTAATTAAACTAATTCATGTGTATTTATCTTAATAAAATAATGAAATGAAATGAATTCTATCAATTTATTCTAAATGCATATTTTTTGTACTAGTGTATGGTAATGAGATTAGATTATGTTGTGTATGTGTATGTATTATTTTAATTTAATTATTGAATGGGTTTTTTCAGTTATTTTATTAAATTAAATTGATGGTATGTGATTCATTCCTCCATCCTTATTATGTATGAGAATACATATTCACAGTTTCTTTTATATAAACTCTATTTTTAGTTCCCTTTACCTGTGAGTGAATTAAAATCATTATAATTATGAAACTCCCATGTGCATGTATTTTTTTTAAGATGGATCCAAGTCAAAACCAAAACCTGGAGATATACAGGATAAAGGTGTAATGCTGCAAACTTGAGCTCATATTGGATCAAGGAATATTTACCCTATGGTCAATGGTTTGTTTATTGTTCATTCAATAAAAAAATTATAACTAAATCTCAAGTTCATTCCATGTTTTATTTATTTTATTTCTATTAGTTACATGATTTATTTTATAAATGCAAGATTGTGATCACATAAATAAATAGATTAATATGCATATAAGAAATTAAAATAAAAAGGATTGTGAATAAATATTTTATCGATATATGGTTAATCACTTAATAAAAAACTTAATATTAATAATACATGTAAAATATATATTAATAAAATTCACACATAATAAAAAAATATCTCAAGTTAATATTAATTCATTACACCTTCTATTATCTGTATTAAGAGGAACATGTAGTCAAAGTTTCATTCCAGCCTCTATCGGGGGAATTTCTAATTATTGGAAAGTATTAACTTAGATAGTGGGTTTAATTAAAAAAATTTGTATTAGGTTTAATAGCCTTATTTTGTCCAATACAAATTTATAGGCAAGTGTTGAAGAAATCTAATTCATCATTTTTGGATTAGGGAGTCTATTCAACAGATCAGGGAGCTCCCAGTTTGTAGATAGAAATACAACCTACCTAAATACTTTCTTATAATTTTTATATCCTCTAGTTGTATTATAAGAATATAAACATGGATCCCTACCGTATGATGGGACATTTCAAATTCAATTGTGAGGGTCGTTGATATTTGACAATATAGTGGGAAACTTGATAAAATTAATTATTATGACTCACATAATTTTTAATCAAGTAAAGTACTAATATATTGATTTTAGCTATTATAAAAAAAATGGAAATAAAACCCATTAAAACACTATGATCATTCCATAACTTAGGATATGTCCTCACAGACACAAATTTACTGAAGTGGAATATATGTTTTATACTGCTTTACTATTTCATAATTTGTACTATGTGTTAGAATTACCTAAATATGATCATATTCCTACCATGAGGAGTTGAAAATAATTTTTATCACTTTATAAGAATAAAATTGGATTAAATATTAATGATAATATCTCTACACTATTTTAGTGTAAACTAGAAAGGGGGTTCTTAGCTTTTAATCATATATTCAATAATTGAATCGCATTTTTTAATGTTAATATTCTAAATGGATAAGTTATTATTCATGAATCTCATGTTATCATCCTTACCACCAAGATATTATTATTCATCCAAGACTGGATGAATTTTATAGATAAACTGATCATAAATCATTTTATATCTACTTCACCTAGAAAAATAAGATTTGGTGGAAACTTATTTCCTCACATATTATAGTGAAAAGAATGAAATACAAGATTGAAAATATCATGGACTTTTAAAGAAAATGGTGTCCTTATAATTTATTTTAAAGAGACAAAGGATTTAAATGCATGGTAATAAAAAAATCTATTTACTTCTCATATAGAAATAAAGAATTATTATATTAATTAAAATAAATTAAAGAATAATTAGTTATAAAGTTCTATAAAATTCATCATTGAAGATAATATTTCCATTGGACTTATTGGTCATTAAATAAAATATGTCTTATATATATTCTCATTTGTGGACTAAGAAAGTTAAAAAATACTATAAGAAGTAGGGTGAGATATCCTAGAGGTAGAGAAAGGGTTATTCCTTTATCAGTAGTGAGAAGACACAACTTCTAAATTTCTAGAATGGATTCATTATATTTTATAATGAGTGTTACCTAAATAGTTATCTTAGTGTCTAACTGGACATAATGAGACATTATTTCACATTTGGAATAAATTTTGTTATGGTACTTCATCATTAACTCTTGAATCATAGATATTCACTAAAATTAATGATGAATATAAAATATAAGACTCTTACCTGATTGTGGTAGGATAATTATTTTTCAAATAAAACTAGAAGTAGTTTCCTTTTCTATACCTAAAAAGTATTTTAGTCTATATTGAACTAACATACTAGTTTTACTAAAAAAATACTTATCAAGTTTCAGATAAATAGAAATTTATAAATAATTTTATTCCACAAATATTTTAGAGTAAGTTCAATAATTCCATGTGACCTATTCTAAAGTTATAGGTAAATTCATAATCCTTTAAAAAAATTAAAAATGCTCAGTGAAGTAAATGATTTCACTTGGTAGAGATAGGGGAACTTATGAGTTTTCTTGTTAGAGAACATCTTATCCATGTAATCATGGATCATAAATGTGGAGAAAAGGTATTCCCAAACTCACATTTACTTATATACATAGATATAGTGATGGTAGTAAAAATAATATCAATGATGAGTCTTATTTTTATTAAAAATCTTCCATAATTTCTTACGATAGATGTTTTACAAATAGCAGTCTAACAACTAACCATATGACAACTATATTCACTAATGGAAATCATATCAATTGCGATATGATAAGAATTTATTAGGACATAACCACAAGTTTTTTTTGAAAAAAAAAATTATTAAAGATGGGTTTAGCTATAAATGAACATAAAACACTTAGTTTATCGTAGTAAATAATCCTATAACCACAAAGGAAAACTATCTATTTAAGGATAGTATGATCATACTTAACTTTTATGGATTAAGGATATGGATGTACATTATTTGGAATAGTAATGTTAGACTCTTCTGATAAAAGTGGGAGGAATACTTCTAGAGACACATATTGTGAAGGAATTCATAAACAAAGAGGTGTTTTATGTTCATCGCAGTGGGTGAAACATATTTTATTCTTTCATAATAACTATTCCTACAAAGAAGTAGTAAATTGAAATATAATATGGTTTAAAAGATTATATTAATTCAAGTAATGGATTCCATGTATCAAGATTCATGGAATCAATATTTTGAATGTTTCTAAGACCCAATACAGCTGGTAAGTATTCAAGAGAAACTGGACATGGATGGCGTAATCCATTACAAATAAAGCATGATTGGTTATTGAAAGGTTTAGTCAATGAGAAAACTTATACATAAATCACCATGACTAAAATACTTTTTAATTATACTTGTCAAATAATACTTATATAGTCATCGTATTGGGATATTGATTTCCAAGTCTACCTCGTTTAGAGGAAACCTTATGGAGTATGTCTATATGATGTGACCAAAAGGAGACCCTATGGTATATGTCTATAAGGAATAACTAGAAAGGGTTGGTGGCATAAATAAATTCCAATAAGATATGTATATTACATAAATTTATTTATGGATAAGTAATGCATAACGATCATTGAATATTCATTTGGAAACTAATGATTGACATGTGTGTATAATAACTTAGTTGGGATGTTATAAGTTTTAGAGATAGATATGTTGATGATATATGGAAAAAATGTTATGTCTTACTAATTTTTTAATACTAAGGAATGAATTTCAACAAAAATGAATTAAATTAAAAAATATTTTCTAAGGAACGGAATCTAAAAAAATAGAACCATGGTTTTACTAAACCTATCCATGGTACATATATTAATAATTTACTGAAAAATATATGTTTAAATAATTAAATACAAAATTGTTATTGGAATATGATATTTCTAGTAGAACATGCATGGGTATAGGAAGAGATTATTGAGATTAAAATAATTCCATAATATTAAAATCTTGGAATTTATCTCATATCCTATGATATGTACTGACGTTTTATATCACTATTTCATGATGTATAGTAATTGAATATCAAACAGATCCAATATAAATACACTGACTTGTAGTTATAATTATCTCATAGTACTTCATAAAGTAGAACTGGATGAGTTCTTGGTGTCTGGAAGAGTGGGATTTATAGTTATCAATGGAATTGAACACTTATCTTCATTTAGTTCAATTTTATTTGGTATCATAGTAAGGATAAGGTAATATGAAAGTAAAATGTATTACAGTTAGTGGTTTTCATATCCATTATATCCGAGTATGTTGTGGATTATGATGAAACTTAAGAAATAGTTTAGAAACCACATGTTCCTATTTCAGAATATACTTAAAGTATTCATTTTATAATTATTATGATAATCTTTAACTATAGGTATAATCAAAATTTCAAGATTCTGATAAGGGAACAAAAGGTGGATACTCAGTAATATCACTACTTAAGGGATTTTCTCAAGTTATTGATGTTGCGGTAAGAAGATTCAGCACATATTTATGTGGTTATACCAACCCTATCCATAGAATAATGGTAAGCCTAGAATCTATATTCATACTCAATAGAATCATGTTTAACATGTGAGAACTAACCAATCATTAGTAGTTGGCTCTAGTGCATGTGGGTGTCTGTTAAAGTTGGTGTCATAGAACCAACTAATTTATACTTTAGATTTACCATATATTCATGGATTTGAATATTAATAAATACCTTAACACATATTGATTATTATTCTATGTAACATTAATATGATAATGTCATATAATATTTATTTCATTAAAAAGGACATAGAAACTCCCCACAATTATTAGAATATTTAAATGCTATGATAATATTTTCAAGCATTGTTCTGTAGTCAGATAACATTATATGATGGGACACATTGTATGTTGGCCATCATGTGAAAGTACTCATAACTATATGAGACTTCATCTCATGGATTTCTCACTTTATAATCTCTAAGATGGGAGATTATGAGAATAGATCTTCCTATAGGAATTATTCATTTTTATGTGTCATCAAATATTCCTATCTGTGAGTGTGTGTAACGGTCCTTAGACTTTGATATTATTATTAATGAATTTCATGACTCTCATGATTTGATATATTTTCATAAACCATGATGAGATAGTTTATGGTTAAGTTTGGTATATTGGGTGCATCATAAATGAGGAGTTGTTAATTAATAAATCAAGGAATGATTTTTCCTTTCCATTTTTATAGAAGTTCATATATTGACCCTTTTAATGAAATAGAACTATCAAATTAAACACCATGGTCATGGTTTAATGACGAGTTTATTTCGGATATTTAAAGAAAGATACATCAAGAATATAGGCTGATGACTTGAGTGTGAAATATGTTTGATGATATATAGTGACAAAGGGATTGTATTACACAGTGATTTCCCATATGTGTTTATTATCATTGCAACATATCATCTTCCTATTTGGGTGTCTTGACCCGTTGCTAGATAATAATCTTTTACTTTAATAAATCCCACCTAATTCAATTGGAGAATAGGCCTAGAGGTTTACACACAAAGTATTTCCTTTGATCTCATTTAAATATTATATTTAACAGTTGAAATAAATATTATTATTTAGATTGAGAAGAAATATTTATTCAGGATTAATTAAATTATCAAAAATATTAAATAGATATTTATTTGTAAGATAATTTTATAATTATGTGAGAATATAATATTTATTTATCTATTATTATTCACAAGGTAATAAATAATTATTTATTCATTAATAATTTATTTAATTATATTAATATCAAAAAAATTCACTAGAGTATGGATATAATATTAATTTATTTATTTAATTTATAGTATTTATCTCTTATTATTAGCAAGGTAATAAATAATTAATTATTAATAAATAATTTATTTAATTATGTGAATACTAAAATAAATATTTTATTTACCAAAATGTGAATATAATATTTAATTATTAATTTAATAAGAAATTAAGTAAATTTTAAGGAGGATGAGTGGACCCAGTTAGTGGTCCAGTGAAAAATATTTATTTACCAAATTGTAAATAATATTTATCATTGATCATGTTAGGAAAAACCATTGAATAAAATAATATTATTATTATTGTACATGTCATGGGGTTCTATTTGGGTTTAAAATATTATTAAGTTCCTTTGTCTAATTAATTAATATGAAAACCTAACTTGGGGTCTATAAATAGACAATTTGCAGAATTATAAGGTTTGGTCATTGTACACAATATCCTCCTCCCTAGTAATTCTCTCTCAACAAATAACATCTATAGGATTTTCTATCAAACTCAAGAGATTCTGTCTTCCTATACTTCTCTCAAGCCAAATTGATCAAGATATGATCCTTTCCTGACTTAAGGGGTCATGGTTGTGATCAATAGAGTGACTCAAGATGATCTATACCACTTCACTAGCACCTAGATTACCATCGATGGTGTTCTGATATCAAAGGAGCACATGTAGATCACCACTAGGGAGGCTCTAGTTTGGGTCCTCATAAAAACAATGAAAAAATAATCGAATGGTCTTCAGAAGATCAACACCTAAATGAATAAAGAATTCAAGACTAAGGTATTTATTCATATTATTAATTAATTACAAATTAATTTGAAAGAATCATCACATTGTTCTGAAAAAAATATTTGTCAATATTTTTTGGGAAAAAAAATTTAGTCATGGCATTCATGTCATGTACATTGTGTATTATCTATTAAATATGATAAAATTTGAGCTGGAAATAGGACTAATAGTAACTTCTCTTGTATCTAGAACCAACAAGTGGTACTAGAGTAGTCAAATTTAATTTATAATTATTTTGATCATTTACATATTTAATAGTTAGTTTTTAGTTCAAGAAATTCGTTCTTATAATTTGATTATTGATATCTATTTTTCCTCCCTTCATTTATTATTCATTTAATCCAGATACGATTAAATATTAATAAAGAACATGTAAAGAACCAATTCGGAGGTACTAGAAATTTTGAATGGATAACACAAGCGTACATGACGTGTAGCCTAAAGTTACACATTATGTACCCATGTTCAATGAACCAGGATAACTCTCAAATTAATTCGCAGTGTCGTGCATTAAATACACACATCCTATGTTAAATTAACAACATGTGTTGACCAGGTCGAGCTATCACATGGTTTATCAGACCACACATCATGTAGTCTATGTGTTTTCACATTATAAAAAATGTGTTCCAAGTTGTGTTATGTATTTATTACATGACATGGGGACTAGAAACCATGTAACAAGGAGGTTACATGAAGTTTACACAGTGTTTACCAGTTTTACATGTCGTGTACCTCACACATGTCTGTCCAGTAATACACACAAAATCCCAAGGCATGTATCACATACATATAATGAGAATTATACATGTCATGTAGTTGGATATAAACATTGTCTACCCAACCTGTCTACAAAAAAAATTAAAATTTAATTTATTACTCCATTAAACCTCAACAACATGTATTTTTGTGTCATTTATTAACTCATGCCAATCATGTGAGTGGTTTTATATATATATATATATATATATATTAAATTATTAATTTATTTATGTGTAAATTTCTAGACTATATATCATGTATAGTCATAATACATCGAATACTCCATGCACATTAAAATAATTATATAAAATATTAACTGAAATTTATTCCATGTGTCATTTAATCGACTCATGCCCATTATGTAATTACATGATAAAATGTGTATGTTATATGCCTCATGAGTATAATTTATATGATCTCTATACAAGATGAGCAGTTCAAACTGTTACTCACCGAGTTGATTCTAAGTATAAGTTTTGTACTTATTTTATTAAATTTTAAATAAAATTATTTTATGTAATTTATTTAAAATCATAGTGGATGGATATCTCTAGGACATGTCAGATGGAGATTGAGATAAATTTAATTAATTGATTAATTGGATAATTAATCAAATTAATTTTCTCACATTTATCTTAACAAAATAATGGATCAAAATGAATACTAGCCAGTTATTTTAAATGTGTATTCATTAAAATATTAGATGATCATGAGCTTAGACCGACCTGTGTGTGTGTAAGATTACTTTTAATTTAATTATTTCATGATTTTTTTTAAATTATTATATTAAATTAAATTGATGACCTACGATTCATCCCTCCATCATTATGTATGGGTTTTTATATCCACTATTTCTTTTATGTAAACCCTGATTTTGGTTCCCTTCACCCAATAGTGAAGTAAAATCGTTGTAAGGATAGATCTCTTAGGTCTATTCAGTTGGTTCAAGATAGATCCAAGTTAAAACCAAACCATGTAAATATACAATAAAAAGTTGTAATACTACAAAATCAATCTTATATAGGCTCAAGGAGTTTTTCCCCTGTGGTCAATGGTTTGTTTATTGTCTACTCGTTAAAAAAAACTAGTTAAAAATCATGATCATGCCATGTTTTTTTATTTTATTTATTTCTATTTCATGATTTATTTTATGGATACAATACAATGATCACATGGTAAAATGGATTAATATGTACGGTTTGAATTAAAATAAAAAAAATATGGGTAAATATTTTATCAGTGCATGTTTAATCACTTAAGTAAAATCCAATTAATATTAACAAGATATGTAAAAGAAAAGATAATAAAATTTATACATAATAAAAAAATCCCTCAAGTTGATATTAATTCATTATATCTTCCATTATCTAAATCAAGATAAACTCATAGTTGAAGTGTCGATCTGGCCTCCATCGAGGGAACTTTTAATTATCAATAAGTCTTAACTTGGATAGTGGGTTTAGTTAACCAATATTTATTTGGTTTAATGGAATTAGTCAATCCAATACAAATTTTGAGGTAAGTTTTGGGTAAATCCATGTTAGGATTTCTATATTGGGGATTCCACTCAACGAATCAAGGAAATGGTGGTTTTCAATTAGAAAGACCGCCTACCTAGATACTTTCTTATAATATTCATGGAATTCATTTGGATTATAATAAGGGGAATAGGTATCCTTATGAGTATAGTTTCTTCATGATGGTAAATTTTGATTTCAATGTTAACGGTCATTGAGACTTGATAAAATAGTGGGAGACTTAGTAAAATTAATTATTATGTCACACTTAATTTTATAATCAAGTAAATTACTTATATTTTTTTAATTATTGTACAAAAATGGAAATAAAAACCATGAAAAAATTATGATCATTACTTAACACAGGGAATGTACTCACATGAAAAAATTTCCCATAGTGGAATAGATGTTTTACACTTCCTTACTATTGGATAATTTGTACTGTGTGTTGGAATTCCCTAAACATGATCATTTTCCTACCAAGAAAAGGTGAAAAAGGATGCCTGCAGAAGATATATTGAGGGTGATTTCTCAATTATATATAATATTTTATCACTTCATTAGAATAAAATATTCTTAAATATAAATTAGAGTCTCCCTACACAATTTTAGTGTAAATTAGAAATGGGGTATATAGATTTTAATAATGTATTCAAGTATTGGAGCATATTTTTTAAATTTATTCTTCTATTTGGATAATATATTATATGTGAATCTCATTTAATCATACTTACCAATAACATTATCCTTATTTATCAAATACTAGATGAAAATTACAAAGAAACTACCCATAAATCTTTTTGTTTATACTTCACAAAAAAAATACGATTTGGTGGAAAATTATTTCCTCACTCATTATGGTGATAAGAATGAAATAAAAGGTTAAAAATTCGATGTAATTTTAAATACAATGGTATCATTTAAATATATTTCAAAGAGACAAATGGTTTATAGTGAAGTTAATGAATATAAGGTTATTTACTTCTCATATGGAAAGATATAGTTTTTGGAATAATTATAATAAATTATAGTAGAAGTATTTATAAACTTATGGGACATTCGTCATTGAATATAATATTTTCATTAGACTTATTAATAATTAAATGCAATATGTTTTACATATATTCTCATTAAAGATTTAAGAAATTTCAAAAATATTATAATAAATAGGTTGAGTTCTCCCTGAGGATGAGAAAGGGTGATTCATATGTCAGTAGTGAGAAGACGCAACTTTTAAATTTCTAGAATAGATTTATTTGAGTTTTTAATGAGTGTTTCCAAAATATTTATCTCAATGTACAATTAGACAAAATGATACATTATTTAAAATTTGGAATAATTTTTTATGGTACTTCATTCTAAACTAATGATTCAGTAACTCTTGAATCAAAAATATTCATTGCAATTAATGATGAATATAAAATATAAGTCACTTACCCAATTGTGTCAAGATAATTATTTTTTATAAAAAATTAAATTAATTGACTTTTTTATACCCATAAAAGTGTTTTAGTATCTATTGAGATAAGATATTGAGTATCATAACAATCTACTTATCATGTTTTAGATAAATAAACCTTTAGAACCCAAGGTAAGCCACAAATAGTTTAGATTTAGTTCAACAAGTCCATGTGGTCTATTCTAAATCTATAGTTAAATTCATATAATTCATTTTATTCCTTTAAAAAAATTAAAAATGAGCAGTTAAGTAAATGAATACACTTGGTAAAGATGTAGGAACTTATGAGCTGGCATGTCAGGCAACATCTCATCCAAGTAATCATTGATCATACATGTGGAGTAATGGTGTTCCCAAAATCACATTTCCCTATATACATCAATATAGTGGTTGTGGTAAAAGGAAGATCAATAATGAGTCCTATATATATTAAAAAATTTCCATAATTTTTTCTAAGACATTTTTTTGAAAATGACAATTCAAAAACTAACTATATGCCAAATATATTGACTAATGGATATCACATAAATTTTGATATGATAAGAATCTATTAGGACATAACCACAAGTATTTGTTGAAATTAATTTGTTAAAGATAGATTTAACTATAAATGGACATCAAGAACTTAGTGAATCTTAGTTAATAATCCTATATCCACTAAGGATATTAAGATCTAGTCAAGACCAACTATGTTAAGTAAACCAATCTCTTTAAGTATAGTGGTAGAAAACTTAACTTATATGGGTTAAGGATTTGTATGTACATGAGTTATCATAGTAACACATGAATCTACTGAGAATAATGGGACGATTATTTACAAAGACATATACAACATAGGAATTCACCACCAAAGAGATGGTTTTTGTTTACCACGGTGGGTGATACATATTTTATTCTTTTACAATAAAGATTCCTATAAAGAATTAGTAAATGGAAACATGCTAAGGTTAAAAAGATTGTATGAATTGAAGTAAGGTATTCCATGTATCATGATTCATGGAATCCATATTTTGAATGTTTCTAAGAATTGATACTTCTGGTGAGTATTTAATAGAAAATGTACATGGATGGTTCTAGTGACTACTAATAAATCATTATTGATTATTGAAATGTTTAATCTACGAAAAAACCTATACATAAATCATCATGATTAAAATACTTTTGAATTTTACTTGTCAAAACATACTTCTATGGTCATTATATTAGGCTATTGATTTTTAGGTCCACCTCATTTGGGAGAAACCATGTGGAAGATATCTATATGATGTGACCAAAGGGATACTTTATAGTATATCTCTATAACATTTAACTATAAATAGTCGGCGACATCAATAAATTACAATAAGATATAGGGATTAAATAAATTCATTTATAGATAAATCTTGTATAATGATCATAGAATATTAATTTGGAAACTAATGAGTGACATGTTTCACTAATAGGTTTGTGGGAGCACTATAAATTTTCATGATAGATATATTGATAACTAATGGAAATCAAATGTTATTTCTTACCAGTTTTTCAAGACTAAGGAATGAATTTCTTTAAAAATGACTTAAATTAGTTACCATGTTATTTAAAATAAGATCTAAAAAAATGGATCCATGGATTTTTTGAATCTATTCATAGTATATGTATTAACAAAGTGTAAAAAATACAAGTTTAAATAATTCAAGACCAGATTTTTTTTGTCACATAATCTTTCTAGTTGAACATGCATGGGCATAGGAATATATTATTGAGATTAAAATAACTTCACAAGATTAAATTATAGGAATTTATCTCATTTTACATGATATATACTCATGTTTTATATCAATGATTCTTGATTCACAAAAGGTGAATATAAAATAGATTCAACATAATTTCACCTACTTGTAGTTAGAACTATCCTACAATACTTGGAAAGTAGAACTAGATAAGTTTCTTGTGTCTGGAGGAGTGAGATTACTAGTGATCAAGGGAATTGAACACATTTTTTCATTCAGTTAAATTTGACCTAGTATCATAGTAAGGATAATTTGATATTAAATTCAAACTTATTATAGCCACTAGTTTCTATATCCACTATATCTAAGTATGTTGTGGCTTTTAATGCATATTAAAAAGTAGTTTTGCAGCCACCTATTTTTGTTTTGGGTTATACTAAAATTAATAGTTTTATTATTATGATTATAAGATTTTATTGTGGACTTTATCAATATGTCAGGATTCTAGTAAGGAAACAAGAGTTGGATACTTGATAATTTCACTACTTGAGGGATTTTCTCAAGGTAATGATGTTGTGGTAAGTATATTCTCTACACAGTAAGGTGGCCATACCAAAACCATCCATATAAACATGGTATTCCTAGAAACTATATCTATACTCAATATAATAATGTTTGACATGCAATAACTAACTATTTTTTAGCATTTGGATCTAGTGTAAGTGGGGGTATATTGGAGTTGGTTCCCTAAAACTAAAAACTTTATACTTAATATTTCTAGTATATTCATGAATTTGAATATTAATAAATACCTTATCATATATTGATTATTCTTCCACATAATAGTAATGTGATAATTTCCTATGATATCTATCACATTGAAAAGTTCATATCAATTCCTTGTTATTATGAGAACCTTTAACTTCTACAAAAATATTCTTAAACATTATTATATGATCGGATAATGGTATATGATTAGACGCATTATATTTTTTTTATTAGGTGTGAGTACTCATAAGAATATGAGACTTCATATAATAAATTTTACACTTATTAATCTCAAAGATATAAGATTATGATAACAAAACCACTTGTAGGAATTTTGCATGTTTATGTGTCATTGAATATTCCTATCTGTGAGCATGTGTAATGTGTTGAATTTGGTTCCTTAAAACAAAATTTCCTAGTACTTGATTAAATGTTTTCATTATTAATGAAGTTTATTATTACATCATGATTGTTTATTTTTATGATTTTTATATGTGATAATATCCTAAGAATATGTGTCGCACTGATAGTGCATAGTAGTTCCCTACTATGATGAGAACCTAGAGGTATAAAGACATTATTCTTAAACCTTGTTCTATGTTTGGATGATATTATCTGATGGGAAATAGATGATTTATAATATCAGGGCTAAGAGGATCATAAGATATTGAGACGCCTTCTCGTGGTATTCAATCTTAGTAACCTCCAAGATAGGTGGTTATGAGAACAACCCTATCAATAAGAAATCTCCACTCCCATGTGTTATTGTATGTGTCTATAGGTGGATATCTATATTGATCCTTAGAATTTAATATTATCATTAATGGATATCATGAATCATGTACTTTGATGTATTGATGAAAACCATGATGCAATATGCTCATAGTGAGGTAGGATACGTTGGGTGTGTCACGAGTGATATTGCATTAATAGATAATGAAAGTAAGGACTTATACCATATGACTCTTAGTAAAATTTGATATCTTGATCCATCTAAAGGGAATGTAACTACCTACATAAATCGATGGGTATGGTGTTTAATGGGTGAGTTCAATTCTGGAAAGTCAAAGAAAGATACATTTAGTATATAGGTTGATGTCACCAGCATGAAATCTTCTTGATTCAAGATATCATGAAAAGGGATTATATTACAGGTTAAACTTTTATAAGAGGTTGAATTTCATTGTGATGTTAATTTATTTCTATATGGGTTCCTTGGAATGTTCCTAGATGCTAGCCTTGGACTTTAGGTGGTTATGTATAATTCCACTAAGAAAGTGTCCTAGAGAGTCACACTCTTTGAGTATTTGTGATCTAACTTAAATTCATGTATTGAATTTTACAAGTTAGAATAAATGAGATTTATTCATTTTTCTTGACCACCATAATTTAATCATAGGTTATTCAAAATAATAATTTAGTTAAATAATAAAAAAAATATCTGTTTGCAAATTTGGAAAATATAATATTTATTATATTTATCATAGAATAATGTAGTGATATTTATTTATTAAATATTCATTATTCAAGGATCAGTAAATATCGATGAAGGAAAGAGGAAAAATATTAATGTTCTTATGAGAAATGGTATAAATGATATTTATTTATATTCTTAAGGTATTTAACATGTAAAGAAATTAAAAATAATAATACCATTATTAATAGACATGGGGTTAACTAATAATATTAAATATGGTAAGGGGATTGTGAGTGATTTTCCAAACCTAAACATTCCATAATAAATATTTAATTATATCACTTTCCATAACTCACTTTTATTGTTCATGATGGATAGAAAGATACTCTCTCAATTTCTATAGAGATATATAACGATCTAGAGCACACTCTCTCTTGCACCTCTCTCAAGCCTTTGAGAGTTCATCAAGATTTTTTACTCCTTATATAAGAATACAACTGCGATCAAACATGAACAACGCAAGTGATTAGAATTGGTCGTGATAGAACCCAAGGATTCTATGGCATCATTTAGAGATTTTGGTTCATTTTTAGATCACCACTAGAGGGTTTATGCACTTGGATCCTATAGAAAAACACTAGTATGACACAATCTAGTTAACCAGATCATTAATGAAAGTGGAATTACAAGTTGATATAATTCTATATTTTTTCATAAATTAATTATAAATTACATGGGAAGATCCACCTCTTTTAGTTTCGACATTTTAAACTAGTCAAGTAATCTATATTTTTCATTGGATATAATATTTTGATCATGTTTGGAAATGATTACATGTAAATTAAGAATAAAATATGAGTTGGTCATACCATCAAAGGACACTTATTCTGCACCCAAAAATTTCATGTGGTATCAGAGTGGTCACATTTTTAATTTATAATTATTTATTATTTGTTGATTGGTTTCATGTGTTTGTGTTTTATTTCACTAATATTGATTCATTTTAATATATAAACATCATTGTCTCTTATCTTTCTTCATTCTTGATAACATAACTAATAAATTTTTAAGATTTCAAAATAAATAAATTCTTAAAGAATACTATCTGGAGGTTCCAAAGGCTCTACTTGAACAAAATCAAAGTACATGGCCTTTAAAAACTATATACACACTATGCACTTTTTTCACATTTGTATCTTGTGATAAAGTTAGATGAATCTGATGAATTCATATATAGGATCTAACAAAATAGTATCAGCATGTAGATCTATATAGAATATCACATAGCTTGAAGAACTATATGTTGTGTAGCCACTATACACAACATATAGTCCTTATTTTCTCACAACAAAGAGCATAGGGTGTCCCAGCGATCCATGTGTCAGATACACGATATAGGGATATACAAATCTTGTAACTCTTAGATCACACATCATGTATTCCTAGTACACACCATGTACTTTACACACATCTATGGAAGGAAACATGGACATACCCAAGGAATGTGTTGGAAACATGATCAGAAGATAGTACACACCATGTACTATAATACACATCATATACTATAGTATATATCGTGTAGTCTTCTATATATAGTGTTCCTAGTTTTTCATGGAGAAAAATTATATATATACTCAAACCTATTCACATGTGTTCCTTATTTCATTTATTTTAAAAAGTGTATGACATGTCTTAGGATTGATAATTATAGATTAAATATATTTTTTGTTAAAATTTTGGATAAGAACATGAAGTTTTCACCAAGTACACTTGTTTAATTTATTAATTTTAAATGAAATTAATTTTTTTAAAATTATATATTGTGGTGGATTAAGGATGCTTGGATGGAATTAGATAAATTGAATTAACTATCTTAATTTTTGATGTGTTATCTTAATTAAAGAATGAATAAAATTAATTGATAACAAGATTACAAATTTATGCTCATTTTATGTTGTGTGGATGATCATGTGATTACACCAAACCTTTGTATGTGATTTATTTCTTTTAATTTATTTTGATTAAATTAAAATTATGGATTTCATGTCATCCCCTTCCCATTATTATGTATGGGTCAACATTCCCATGGTTTCTTTTATGTAAAACCCCTTTATCTAATCAATTGGATCCCCTCACCTGCGTGTGAGTAAAAACTTATGTAAGGATGGAGCTCCCAACTGAGAATAGGTAGTCCGAGTCAAGGAGCTGAGGTGAAACCAGTCAAGAAAATATATAGTAACAAATATATAATGCTACAACATGAACCAATTTATGGTTCAAGGTGTGTTTTCCCCTAGGGTTGAGGATTAGTTTATCATATTCTAGTTAAAATAACCATTATAGAATCTCATTATCATGACACTTATGTTTTATTTAGTTTTATGGTTAATTATTGATTTTTTTAAATGTTGCATGATCATCTTATAAATGAATTAATAATCATTCAAGATAGAATAAAATATAATAGGGTTGTGTGTAATTGTTTTATTAGACATGGTTAATCACTTAAGTAAAATACACTCAATATTAATAAGAAATGTGAAAATATAAAATGGTCTTTATGAATAAGGATAAAAATTCCTCAACTAAAATATGAATTCGGTATAGGCTCCCAATATTTAAGTTAGAAACAACCTCATAGTTAAAAGTTCTTGACCAACCTAAGTTGGGGTGATTTCAATTATCGTGGAATTTTTAGCTTGAGGTTTTGGGTTGAATTAACTTGGTTTACATCAATGGTGGAATGACCAAGAAGGACATTGTTTAACTGAGAGTAAATTATTGAGGAAATATTTAAAAGTAGATTTTAGGATTGGGGAGTGAGCTCAATGGATCAAGAAACTGCGAGTTAATGGAGTTGTAAATTTATGTCTACCTAAAACTCATTGAATAACTTGTCAAACCAAAGTGTAGATTATGAGAAGGGGAATATATATCCTTGACACTATAATATCTAAGCAAAAAGATATAACAAAAATAATGGTGAGGGCTATTGGGTTTTAAAAAATAGTTGGATATTAATAAGAATTTAATTTTAAATTTATTAATATATTTTTATAATCAAAAAAAATTAATAACTATAATGTCCCTGACCCGAAATACACTAAAAAAGGTACCCAAGATAGGTCATCACATGACTTCAGGTGCACCTCCCCATACTCCAAAGAGAGAGGATCTAAAGAGAAACATGGGGAGACTATACTCGCTTATCAGAGTGATGCCACGACAGAAGTAAAATAAAAAGATATAATAACCATGGGAATAATAAATGGACAGTATGAAACAAAAACCAATAAGAAACAAAGTACACATTCTATGAAAAAATATAGTAAATAATATACATGGAAAACAGTCATACAATATAAACCAAGACCATAACTAACAAAATAATCTAAACCCGGAACCGAGTCCCAACCCGGTCCTGACCTCCATCCTCTAACCCGTCATCCCAATCATCACCAACACCAGGTCTTTTTCCGGAACCTATACTGGAAAACAAGAAGCATCTTATTAGGTATACAAGATCTATGTAGGCTCGAGAAGGGTGTGATTACAACTCAGTGGGCCACCACCAATGGTGTATAAATCAATATCCAGTCTATATAATAGTGTATATGGTGAACAAGTGCAATAAACAACAAAGAAAAAAGAAAATAATTTAGGAAATTATCAAATATCCATTTTATCTATTAATTTTTTCAAAGAAAATTAATTAATGAGACTAAATTAGGTCACATGGAAATTCTAACCCAAGGTATAAGGGGTCACACACACTTTTAACCATAAGGGGTTGTCCACTAATCACAACTATCAAATACTAATTAGTTAACAGTATTCACTTGATTATTTCCCATCATTTTTTCCATGGGTTAGGCATTTACATAATTTATACAATTCCCTAAGCCATTCATTTATCAGGAATAAGGGGTTACATACACTGATACTCACAAAGAATTTACTAATCATAATTATCAATATACCCTGGAGCCTCAATCTAGTAATCAGGCCATGGCCATGTGTTTGGGAAGCATAGAGCCTCACTCTGTCATCCCAAATCACACCATGACCTTAAGTTGGGAGGCATAGAGCCTCAACCTGATATCCTAACCTTTCATTACATAACACTTACCTTGGAGCCTCATTCTAGTTAGTCTCATCAAATGAAAACATTAAGGGCATAGTGCATCAGTCTGACTCCCTAACCCATGCATTCATGGGTGGGGTTAGAGCATCAGCCAAACCTGACCCATGGGAGGAGAATCAATCCTTTATACCACCACTAATCCATTTTTACATGCTTATTTATCCATTCACCACACACATACCACATCACCACCAAACATAACCAATAAAAATATCAATCATAATCCTTAATATTCAACATGAGGATTAATACCATGCCATAACTCATTAACACATTTGTCTTTTATATTACATATTCGTTTATCCAAATGCCCATTTCTTAGGCCTAAAATAATTAATCATATTCACTCCTCCCTAGACTTTAACCCATTTAACATATTCAGTAATTTCTTTATGTTAAGTCACTTAACCCATTCATGTAACATGCCAACATAGTTGTTATGGGTCCTGTCTCACTAAACCTTAAGCTCCTTCAATTACTATGATAACATTATACATTTATAAATACATCATGGAAATAAACACAATTAAAAATACTCATTTAAAACATCTTGGAACCACCCTTTAAAACATGGGTCTTCCCCTTTGAAAAACTAAAACATGCCCAAGGATTTTGTTTCCATTTTTAACCAATAAAGACAACCATTAAACCATATCACAAAAAGGGAACATTGTTTATGTTTAAAAAATAATTTTAAATCTCTTAAAAAATCCCTTTTTAATCACTTTGAGGTCATAACCTCTTTTCAAAACATTTCTCACTTCCAGACATCATTATCCATTAATAAATATCAAATCTGGTCAAAGCCCCAAATGTACCATCAAACTCAATTCAAAACCTTTCAATAATTTTAAAAATCCAACGCATAAATTGTTTCAGTCAATCCATTAACATTATCCTCACATAAATTACATTTTCACATCTCATTTTCTCTCATAATACCCCTACCCAAAGGTTTACTAATTTTACTCACCAATTACAGGGGTCTGTATTACCCCTTAGGTAGCCCTAGGTTAGGTCTCACATCATTAGAAAACCCAACAGGTTCCATGAAGGTTCTCACACCTCAAGCTAAGATACAAATCACTTTACATGACCCAAGATATCCAAATGTGACATGGAAGCAAAATAGAACAACTACATACACATATAACACATCAATACTATGGGTGAAAGCTTAAAGACCACCTACCTCATGTTTGTTGATGAAAAATTGTTTAATCTCCACCCTTAGTTAAAACCCAAACACCCACTAAATTAAAAACCTGAAATACACTGTAAAAGTGAAGGTTTTAGGGATTTTGAATAATATAATAGATTCTACAAGACCTAATCCATAAAATAGAGAAAAGGGGAGTGTTAGAAAAACATGGATCTTCGATTCATACCCAAACATGCTCTAAATTCCCAAGAATCGGAGAATCATCCATGGAGGGAGATGGGGCTTATATTTCATCACATAGGGTAGAGAGGTCAAATGGGAGGAAAAATATAGTGGGTATCTAAAAACCTAAGATGGAAAAAGTGTAAATTTTTCAAATTTTAATGGGGAACACGGTTTATCCACACAGTTTCCCAAACCGTGTGCAAGCAACTGTCTAAGGGAAGTTGGGTTAAATGGTTACCTATAGATACCCGCATGGTTTGGGAAACCATGAAATAACTATGTGCTTTCCCTTTGTCAAAAATATCCCATGTCGCATAGTTTTCAGGCCCAAGTGCATGGTTTTCACTAATTGTGCGCCAACTATGTGTTATGAACTATTTTCCACTTTTCACCTCCTTTCATGTATCGCACCCCTGAAATACACCCTAAACTCCTCAAGCACCCAAAAACCACTTCATTGACCGTAAAATATATCTTAACCAAAAAAATAACAAGGATGTACCTTCATGAAAGTTCAGGATCTTACAACCTCCTCACCTTATAAACACTCATCCTTGAGCCACACTTCCAAGAATTCCTAAGTCTTTGAGATCAAAATGTTAGACCATGAATCCTTGATCAAAATTCATTTTAAAAGTTTCTCCCTAATCTTGGATATACTTCAACAATGCTCGGACCAAGGAAACATTCATTCCCTAAGAACATTTCCTTCACCAATTTTCACAAACACAACCTGATGATCCTTGAGGACACATCCACCTCAACTCATCATTACCAACAACAACAATAATATATGGGCCCATTTAATTCCATTGAACCACTGCATGAGAGGATATAACTAGGAACTATATTATTCTAGGAGAACCAACTAAAACACTCTCAGTTTGGCCCACATCATGATTCATGTCCCAACAACCACAATTCATTCCCAAACATTCATAAAGAACAACCCAAACATACTCTTTATCCCAAGGCACTTAACCGGTGAACACACAATCCAAATCCCGTAACTAAAACTATTTCACCAAGATGAATCCCACTTGAGTACACCCAACTCAAACCGCTAGTTACGCCATTAATCAACCACTTTCCCACTTTGGTACTCCCCACCAAATGATTTAACCTATCAACACCATTTTTCGGTATTGAGCACTTTTGAAATCAAAAAAAGAGACCAACAGAACATCGACTATACTTTCACAACTCTCCCCCAAATCATTTTACAAATCACTATTCCCAAACATCCACAAGAACACCATCCAACATTGGTATTCCATCTTTCTATTGAAACCATCGGGATTGGACACCTCTATAGTCCACACTCATTTAAGGGTAACTTGGTTCTTCCTCAGACCCCATTTCCATTACCAAAATGTGATAATCCATCCAACATTAACTAAATATTGCTTATAGACCACCACATCCATTTCTTTTCCCCATCTAAGTTGGTCCATCCTCTATCAAATCACTCTTTTGATACGCAACCTCCATTGTCGGTACATTTCCACTTTACATAGCCATGAACCCTTTTTTACTTAAGATATACCACCATCATTTGCACGCACCTATCAAATTCATCCCTAGTGTTTGGTAATACTCCATCGTCTCAAACTTCACTACTTTTCAAACCATTTTAATGATCTAAAGAACCCCTCAACACCTCTATGATGTGACTAATACAATCACCTTAAGAACTAGCTTGATTATAGAGCTATCTATTGGCTCGATCGACCTTCACACCCAAGGCCATCCTAGATTCTCTCCAAGTAACCCAAAGATGAACCTCATAGGGTTCCTCATTGGCATCTCGATGCCACCAAATCCACCTCACAGCTTTCTCCACACATCCATGACTTGACATACTTCTCCTCACCTTAGTATTTTCATTACCACTACTTTCCTCATGAAAATTCAACCTCTGTAACTCATGCTTAAACATAGTTGATCCCAAAACTTGAACGTGGTCATTCATCTTCCACTATAGTAACAAAAATCCATCACCTCAATACTTTTTCTCATCTCCTGATGACAACATCCATGGAATTATTCTACATTTGCTTCATTAAGAGGACCTCCTCCACAACCGGACGATGGTGTACTTCCCCACCATATTTATCTCACACAAAAGTCACTCCTTGAGAAAATACTCCAAGAGGATATATTCCCATCTGAAACACATTTTGGTAGCTAGTAATAAAGCTATATCTCTCTTATAATACCTAAGATGGTGTCAATGTATTGGGTATGATCATCACTGCTTAAAAGTATTCTAAGAAGTTACCGACGAATACCGTTATGAACTATCCATTACTGATGTTTCCTCTTACCAAGAGGACACATCAACCTACCAGAGATCTTGGGATTCCCTTCCCTCTAATGCCTTATCCATTCTAGAACACCACAATTTGAATGAAATCTCCAACCAAACTCACCACCACATCATGACCCTCTGCCAATCGATCATGACTCATTATTCCCTTTCGCACCTTTATTATTACCCCACCTGATCTCTTTATGCATGGCCCCTCTGACCAGAATAGATACACAATGATTCAATACATTGGTCCAAAACTAACCGGTTCTCATATTATCCTATGACCAAATACAAAACTCATCTCTAACTCACATGATCCTTACATCACCCAAGATAGGTCTAACATCTTATCACCCAACCATTCATTCCACTTGATCCACTAGCTTCATCATACCCAAGGCTTTCTCAACATCTCACCCAACACCAAATAGTCCAATAAATTTCCCATCTACGATTTTATCACCATTTTCCTTGTCTTCCCGAAACCAAATTTTCCTTCTGCATATAACTCCAACAAAACCACAGGGTTAGGTATCTAAATGATCCTACCCTTCACAACCACTCTTACAACCATATGTAAGTACCCAAGTGATTCCCTAAGGTGAGACCATAACCATGAACTTTTACTAAAACTCTATGGCACCCATCGTGCATCAGTTTCACCTCTAAAGCATCCACATGTGCTTCACATTCTATGCCCCCTACAATAATGGACGACTTCCCTCGAGGATATCCTCAGTTTCTATATATTTTCATTCCATAGCCACAACTCAAGCTGCATATCCCAAAACCATTAAATTTTCCACTTAGACCTCTAATTTAAACCAACACTAGGAAACACTCTCTATTTTCCACTACTAAAGTCCAAAACATCTACCTTTACAACACACACCCAAAAGCACCAACACCCCAACCAACCTCTCTCATAGGTCATCCTAAAAATCCAAATGGTACCCACTCCAAAACTGGATCCATGACAAGAGAAGGTCATTGGATCTCTCTAAGCCGTACTCACCAAACTATAAACAACTGGATGTGAACGACGCTCATCTTACCCTCATTCCAAACACTCTACATCTAACATACCAACAAACATTTACTCTAGGTCTCACACTATAGGTACTCACATACATACACTGGAACCATGAACCAAACACCCACTCTAAGGTTCAAAACACAACTCACAAGGTCCTAATCTATAAGAGTTACCATATTTACATTAACAGACTTTATTTCACAAGTTCAAAGTCACAACCCAACCAAGGATTCAATAAAAACATCCCATTGACTGGAGAACCCAACTCAACAAGATCTCACATCCCATAACCTGAGTTCTCAAACTATGGCACTCTCACTACCCAATCCACCTTTACATGGGTTCAATAACCAAATTTAGGGATAACCACCACTCGTGTCCCTAAAAGTTTCATCATTTTTCTATTAATATTCTTAATTAGACCTTACCGTCTAAACCCATGAGTTCAATTTTTAAAACTTTTAATTTTCAAAAGCCAATAATTTACACTTTCAAAAACCTTTTTGCTAGCCCATAATTTCAAAGATATCAATTTTTATTCAAAATCACATTTAAAAACATTTCCCCTTTAAAAAATCAAAGACTTAAATTTCTCAAAACCATTTTTAACCCACTTTTCAACACCCATTATTTCATTCAATTTTACTTATTATACCCATTTGGTTTACCATCATGTCATTCACAAGTCAATCACAGGAAACATATAGATGGTATATCTATCCTATGTGTCTAACATGATGCATGAACCCACACACCCTCCCTCACCACACAGGGCCAAGAGATGAAACCTCATAAATCAATAACATCACATCCAAGTATGTCAAAAATGTGGAAATATCAATCCACTATAAAAGCACAAAATGAACATCATTTCCCACCCTTGGTAACTTGGATTTTCTATCATACATAGGGATGTAAGAACCCAGTCACGAGATCATTACTAAGTCATAACAAGATCCTAGTCTCCTATCTATCATGCCCAAATAGTAAGAAAAAAGATGACCTACTTTGATACCACTTTGTAACATCCCCAGCTCAGAAGCCACTAAGACTGATATCCCGAGTTGGGTCATCACGTGACCTCAGGAACACATCCCCGTACGCCCGAGGTTATCAACTAGCAATGCGGGTCTAAAGAGGAGCATGGAAAGACTATACCCACTTATTAGATTGAATCCAAAATAGACATAACACAAATAGATATAATAACCACATGAACAATAAATGGAAAAAATACAAAAAAAAAAGTAAGTAACCAAGTACACATTCTATGAAAAAATCTAGTAAATAATATAAATTCTAAGAAGTCATACAATATAAACCAAGAACGGAACTAAAAAAAGACTCTAAACCTAAAACCAAGTCCCAACCTGGTCCTGAACTCTATGCTCCAACCCATCATCCCAATCATAACCAACACCAAGTCCCTATCCTGAACCTGTACCTGAAAACAATAAGCATATTCTCAGGTACCCAAGTTATATGGAAGCTCGACTAGGGTGTGAGTACAACTCAATAGTCCACCACCAATGGTTTATAAAGCAATATCCAGTCTATATAATAGTGTATTCATTGAACAAGTGAAATAAACAACAAAGAAACAAGGAAATCATTTAGAAAATTATAAAATATCCATTTTATCTATTAAGTTTTCCAGAGATGATTAATCAATGAGACTAAATCAGGTCACATAGGAAATCTAATACAAGGTACAAGGGGTTACACACAATTTTAACCACATGGGGGTGTCCACTAATCACAACTATCAAATAATAATTAGTTAATGATATTCACTTGATTAATTATCATCATTTTTCCATGGTTTAGGCATTTAAATTGTTTAAAAAATGGCCTAAGTCGGTCATTTATCATGAATAAGGGGTTACATACACTAATACTCACATATAATTTACTAAGCATAATTATCAACATACCCTAGAGCCTCAATCCGGTAATCAGACCATTTCCATGTGTCTGGGAAGCATAGAGAATCAATCTGACATCCCAACCCATACCATGACCTTAAGTTGGGAAGAATAGATCCTCAATCCAAAATACAAAACTTTCATTAAATAATTCTTACCTTGGATCCTCAATCCATGTAGTCTCATCAAATGCAACCATTTTGGACATAGATCATCAATCCGACTCCCTAACCCATGCATTCCTAGGTGATGTTAGAGCATCAGTCCAACCCGACCCTTGGGAGGAGCATCAGTCCTTTATCCCACCACCAAGCCATGTGAACGTGATTATTTATACATTCACCACACACATACCATATCACAACCAAACATAACCAATACAAATAGAAATCATAATCCTTAATAATCAACATGAGGATTAATACTATGACATAACCCATTAACATATTTTTCATTTCTATTACATAGCTATTTATCCCAATTCCCATTTCTTTGGCCTAAAATCATTAATCATATTCACTCATCCCCACACTTTAACCCATTAAACATATTTAAAAATTTCCTTATGTTAAATCACTTAACCCATTCATGTAACATGTGAATATAGTTGTTATGGGTCCTATTTCACTAACCCTTATGTCCCTTTAATTACTATGATCCCATCAGAAATTTATAACTACATCATGGAAATAAATACAATTAAAAATACTCATTGAAAGCATCTTGGAACCACCCTTTAAAACATGGGTCTTCCTTTTTGAAAAACTAAAACATACCCAAGTCTTTTGTTTCCATTTTCAAGAAATCAAGACAACCATTAAAACATTTCACAAAAATGGAACCTTGTCCTCATTTCAAACATCATTTGAAATATCTTAGAAAATACATTTTTAATCACTTTGAGGTTAACACCTCATTTCAAAACATTTATCACTTCCAAACATCATTATCTGTCAATAAATCTAAAATCAGGTCAAATCCCCAATTGTACTATCAAACTCATTTCAAAAACTTTCAATCATTTACAAATTACAACTCATAAATTTTTTCAATCAATACATTAACCTTACCCTCACATCAATTACATTTTCACTACCCATTCTCTCTCATAATACCCCTACCCCAAGGTTTACTAATTGTACTCACTAATTACAAGGGTTTGGATTGCCCCTTGGGTAGCCCTATGTTTGGTCTCACATCATCGATGAACCCAACAGGGTCTGTGAAGATTATCTCTCCTAAATATAAGGTCAAAATCACTTTCCATGACCCAATATATCAAAACTCAACATGGCGGTGAAATAGAACAATTACATACACATATAACACATGAAGACCATGGGAAAATCTTAAAGACCACCTACCTCATATCCGTTGATGAACGCTTTCTTAATTTCTTCCCTTGGTTTGAACCCAAACACCCGCTAAATCCCAAACCTAAAATCCACTGAAAATGTTAAGGTTTTAGGTATTTGGAGAAAGAGGAGAGATTATGAAATCCCTAAACTAGAAAATAGAGCAAAGATGAGTGCTAAACTCACTTGGATATTTTATTCTCACCCAAACACACTTCAAATGCCCAAGAATCGAAGAAGAACCATCCATGGAGGGAGAGGGGGCTCTTGGTTCATCACCTAGGGTAGAGGGGTCAGATTGAAGGAATAATTAGGTAGGGAACTAAAATTCTGAGATGGAAAAATTGTAAATTTTTCAACTTTTAATGTGGTGAATGGTTTACCCACACGGTTTTTGAAACTATGTGCAAGTCATTGTCTAAGGGAATTTGGGTCACACGGTTAATTGGATATACCCGCACTATTTGGAAAACCATGAGGTAATCGTCTGTTATCCCTCTATTTAAAATGGTTCTCATGTCGCATATTTTTCTAGGTCAGGCACACGGTTTTCACTAACCATGCATTATGAACTATTTGGCCAATTTTCACCTCCTTTAATTTCTCACACCCCCATAACACTCCATAAACACTTAAATCACCCAAAAACCACTTCATAACCCATAAATTAGAGCTTAACCAAAAAAATAACAAGGATGTAGCTTCATGAAAGTTCAGGATCTTACAGTATTCTACTCTTAATTTGTAGAAAATGAAAAATCAAAAGAATTAAACAATATCATTGTGATCTATAATATATTAGTATAACCATATCACTAACATGATTTCCATGAATTTTATAATGACTTGTTCATTTTACTATACCGTGAATAAAAATCATACATGTTGGAAACCTTATTTCCAAAGTTACTTACCAAATAGGTTGATGAGGAAGAAGTATCTATATTTATAAAACATGTGGATGACATAATGGATGTATAATATTCCACCATATCATCCATGCCCAATGATATTATAAATTAATATGAGGATATGGATGTGTATAACATCGTTTATCACCTCCAGGTTATCTATCAAGAGATGACAAGTTCATAGAGATATTAGATCTCCAATGAACTATTCAAGTGCAATCTTGGAGAGTTAGTTCCAGCTAGGGAACATATAGTAAAGATGATTGGATACATTGATCACTTGTAAATCTTGGGTTTTAATACCTATGATGATCCATTCATGGATCTCATTGGGTCTTCACTACCTAAAAAATTCTCCAGTTTTATTGTGAATTATAATATGAGCAATAGAAAAAAGACACTTTTGGAACTTCATTAACTTATTCACCAAGTTGATAAAGACATGGGTAATAAAACACTCATTGTTCTTATGGTTAATAAGAATAGTAGGAATAAGGGAAAGGGTTTAAAGTCTCATTCCATGTCTAAGGCACTGAAGCATCATCCCTCCAAGAAAAATAAGATTAAGAGGCAGGGAAATTTTTCATTATTCTTCCAACAGACATCAAATAGATAGATTTATGAAAATTTTTAGAAGGTATTGGGAGAAACTAGATAAGGGTACCAATTGGTTTAGTTTGGTAAAGTGTCTTCATAATTTAAAAAATGATGTGATTAATTGGTTTAACAAAAAAATTATGGGGAATTCAGTATGGAGAGGCTTAGAGAGGACATTGAAAGGATGGAGGAGAGTATCTAGGATAGGTGGAATGATGACTTGTTTATTTATTTATCATAGAAATAAAAAAAAGAGGGCTGATAAACTATTGGATATTTATAGGGTTTTTATGGAAAAGTCTATAACTTTATGGCTCAAAGAATGGGACCGTAATAACACCTATTTTTAGGTGTGTCTTAAGGAGAGGAAAGTGATCAAAATAATTAATTTAAATCTTTAGGATGTCTCTTTTACGATGGATGTGGAAGTGGAAGGGAAAAATATTTGGAATACTTTGAGATTCTTATGGATGGTTAGGATAGGGGTATGGGTGTTGGTCTTAGTAGGAATAATTAAGAATAAAGTTTCATGATTTATATTCTGAGGCTAGTGGAAGATCAATAGAATGGGGTATTATAAGATCTTTTGGAGGAAGAAGAAATAAAAGATTTAGTGTTCAGTATGCAATAGGAAAGATCACTGGGACCTGATGGATTTCCAGGTACATTTTACATGGAAACATGGGATTTTGTAATGGTCCTATAAGGTGGGTAGTGAAGGAATTCTTTAGAGGTGGAGCACTGATTATAGTTGTATGTGCCTCAAGGGTGGTTCTAATTCCAAAAGTGAAAGACCCTACTTACCTTAATCAATATATACCAATATATTTATGTAATTTTATTTTCAAAATACTTTCCAAAATTATCAATGGGAGGCTCAGGGGTTTTATCCCAAGTCTTATATCAGATGAGCAGCATGGTTTGGTAAAAGGAAGTAGAATCTGAGGGGTTATTCATATTGTAAAAGAAATAGTGGAGGATTTGAATAAAATTACACTCAGATAAAATGCCAGGATTAATGTGGATATGGAAAAGTATTATTATAGAATGGAATGGAATTTTATTTTTAAGGGTTATGAAGAATTTTGGATTTTATGAATGGTTTTTTGATTTATGATTCAGATGTTATGCCTCGTTGTGGCTCACTATATCCTTGACGGAAATGGGATTTGGATTCTTTAAATATGTATGTATAAATGAAATACGGTTGGATTATATTATATACAAAAACAAAGGAATCTTGCACTACACACAACCCTAACTTGGCTTGCTTTACACGCAATCGCAACCTTCCACGATAGCGAGTGTTGTATGCAATACCGAGTTTCACTAAACAACGATATGTTATTAAAATATTATATAAAATAGCCGTTATGAATAGTAATACCCAATTTTTGAAATTTTAATTTTCAAAATGGAATTCATTTTTGGATCCGGAATATCAAAATTAGCCTTTGGTGAATTTTTTGTATTTTTCTGAAAACATTCAATTTTTGATGAATAGTGAAAACACTGGGTTACTATTTAAAAAACGACTTTTTATATAAATAATTATTTATTTTTATTTATTTTAGGTTAAAATTGATACATAATACCTATATAAGTTCAATTTAATTCATTGGAGTAATTTTATAATAATTTTAGACATATAAAAATTTTATTGAACTTTTCACCGTCTTTTACCCACCTCCTAGGAGAGTTTGAAAATTTACATAAAACTTAATTTTACCACTTCTATGAGTGGAATTTTGAAAATCCGAGAGACATTTTCAATATCAAGGAGTAAAATGTGGTTCAATAAGATAAAAATAATTTTTTGTGAATAGTAACTTTTTACTTTTATTTACCACGGTTAAAAGTAAATAGGGTGATTAAGGGTAAAAATGATATTATTATTACCATAAAACATGTCCTAATTCTATTAGATAAGTTTAGTTAGACCAAAAACAACCTTAGGTATAAAATATTACCCTTAGGTCCACTTGGATTAGATTAGGACATTTATTATTATTTTATTTAAAGAAGAATTACAATAGTTAAAATCAAATTTTAATAACTAATACATTTTTAATATAGGGTTATACATAAGATAAATTCGACTATAAATATTCATTAAAATATAAAAATATTTCCTACATAATGGAATTTTATTTATAATTTTTATACATTAAATAATTTAATTTATTTATGACACAATGATGATGCAGTAATTATCTTATTAATGAAATATTAACATAATTGATGTTATAAATACCAAAATAAATGTAATTTTAGACTTTTTATGAATTCCACTAATTTTATAGGTTAATATTACATGTTATTATTGACTTAATTAATTTTTTTCGAAATAATCATTCTGTTATGATTTTTTTTAAAAATCAAGTACCAAATAGTGTCAAAATTGACATAAAATAGTTTTTAAAACAAATATTATATTATTAATTGTTATTTTAATCCTAAAAATCTAATTTTCATCCAAATGACTTATATAAGGATATATATATTAATAATAAACCACTTGGGGTTCGTTTGGCTTGTTATAGTAAGTTTATTTACCATATAGAGTAAGAAAACAAAAAGACGCGGTAAAAGTTAAATTATTTAACTTAGTGTTAAATCTAAATGATAAGGATAAAATAGTAACCTAAACTTGTCTAAAACCTATTGGTTGAGAGGATTTAGACCCATACCTACCTTATCTTCTAAATAAATCAATTTTTAGCTATTAAAAACCTAATATGACTTTATTATAAAATAATATTTTAAGTTTTTCCTAAGGTTCCCCTCTCCTCCCTTATAAAAGGGCACTCATTCCCTCTTCTCTTCACACCCTTTTGAGCCTTGAATATCGGCCAACCCCTGAAAATTCATCTTCTAAACCTCTCTAGTTATATCATAGAGGTTCTGGTATTCTCAAAATACCAACTCTAGTTCCCTAAGAAGAAGTTTAAAGGAGGTGTGTCGAGGAAGAGGTAATCTCTTCTATCGATTCTTTCAAGTTTTATTTCTGCTTCAACATCTTATTCTTTAGTTGTTTCATTATAAAGTAATAACATAAGTATCACTAATATACTGATATGTTATTACTAATATGAAACAACCCCATTTCACCTTCTATCCTCCATACGAAAAACGAAATCATTGTGCGTGCGTACGTACGGAATATCATCTCCACGTTGTGGTGTAATCAGTTTTTCCACCACCACATTAATTGGATGGGTATAATGGTGTAATGAATAACTATATATAGTTATTATAACATCATATTTATTCTGAGATATTATATCATCTTCTCCAATTCAATTCAATAATTATGGTAATGATATCATCGCTCGTGCGTACGTATGGATTACCGTCTCCACGACGTGATGACATTCATTCTCCATGATAACCATTCAAGAATGATTATAAATTATATATAATGAATAAAAATGAAATATATGAAATGATAAAGATACTTGATTTATGTATATATATATGTATTTCATCTACTTAATTCCATTCAATTCAATAAAGAAACGAAAACAATGTTCATGCGTACATACGGCCTACCGTCTCCATGAAAGGTGTGTTTAATTCCATTTATCGATATATCATATATATATATATATGCTGAATATATATTATATATAAATCAGGTTTTACATTCTGGAATTAATTAAATCAGGATATAAGTAATAATATCAATAACAACAAGTCGAAACACGTACGATAAATGAAACGATTTTACCCAAATCGCTGCTTTTACATCGAATTTACAAAAGAACAGGTAATATAAAGTCATAAGTAAACCATATATGATATCATAACAATGAATATGATTCTTTAATAAGTCAATGACATTATTTAAATCATTATACAGGAGGTTCGGATACATATGAAGCATATCGGACATATGGTAAGGGATAACTTTTCCAATCTCGTTTTTATCCGAGATTGTTTATTCGTAAGTATTTACTGGGGTTATATTTATTATTCATGTATTTGTTTTATAAAAATGGTTTCATATATGTTTAAAGTCATTTTTTACCCATTTTTACTTTTACTACATTGTATGTATGGAATCTTTCTTTTGATTACCATATGAAGTACTTTTTTGACTTTTCTGACAAAAGTATAAGAAGGATGTTATTTTTAACTTATACGGCGTGAACAGATTTTTACGGTTTCATAACGACTTATTTCAATGAAGTTTCCTCTAAAAAAATTTATGAATATTTTCAACAAAATTCTTTAATTTTAAAATTTCATGGAATTTTGTGAAAAGAAAATGATTTTTAAGAAGAAAGGATATTTTCCTCAAGAATTCTTTTCAAGTGTTTAATCAAAACCATTTTCCATCTAAGATGGAATTATTTCATATGTGTATGTTTCAAGTATAATATCTCTATTATTTACATGGTTTCACTTTTCTTATGATGAAAAGATATCCATTTGTTTTATATGGATTATTTTATGATGGGATGATGTTTATGAAACCCATTTTTATTCTTTGGGTTATGATGAATGATTTATGTTTATGTTGTGGCACAAGTAAGAATGATTTTATTATTAGGTGGTGGGACCTATATCTCCCTCAAATGCATTGGGTAAAGATTTATATCTCATGATATAGACATGGTTGGAAGGGTAAGTTAATCTGGTTCAGTGATACAGGACTGGAACGAGGAGTAAACTCGATTCAGAAAGGGACTTTGTCTACTAAAATGGTCTTGGCAGCAATTCCTTGGCTACTATAGAAATCATATCATGTGCTTAATGGTTTTCCACAATTACATGTTTTATTCCCATGAAATTTTATCATGATCGATGTTCCTTTATGATATATTCCTTACATAATTCCAAGATTTATGTCTTTTCTCAAGATTTCGATTTTTAGATTTTATGTTCAAGTTTTTGCATTCAAATGTTTATCGATTGTTTTATGTTCTCTATGTTTACCCTTACTGGGTGTTTGAGCTCACACTTTTTATGTTTTCTTTTCCCCAATATTTAAAGAAAGGTTTTAGGTAAGAAAATAAAAGGGGAAGATCTTTATGGGAGATGATGAAGATCTTTCACCACGATTAGAAGATTATGTTCCGAGTTTCCAAAGACACTAAACTATTACGGTCCTTCAGTGTTTGTTTTTGTTATGTATTAATTATTACACAAAAGTAATGTAATGTCCATGTACATCAAGATTTGGGTCTCTACAGTTGGTATCAGAGGTTCGGTTTAGTCAACCTTTAGAAACTAGGATGTGAGAACTTTAGTGAGATCCCTAGAGATATTTCTAAGGTATGTCTAGGGATGTCCCTAAGGTTAAGTATAAGTATAGTTTATAGTCCTAGAATTATTATAACAAAATTAGAATTAAACCTAAGATGATAGATATTGAAGTTACTCCCCCTTGATTAGGATTTTGGCCTCTCACACTATTCTTTTTGCGTTTTAGAAAATGGATGGAAACAGGAAGATTCACGATAATGGAGGATGTGATGGACAATGGAATGATAATCATCATGAGCAACCAAATGAAATTGGATCGGGAAGTCCACATATCGTTGTTATGCCTAATCAGCAATCTCATAATATGATAAATAATCTCAACTTTGGTAAGTTTACCAACTCATCTAATAAGAGAAAGATGGAGTTTCATGATGATTATAGAGGAAAGAAAGTTCAATTTCCCTCATATAAATCATGTGGGAAGAGGCATCAGGGAGAATGTTTCAAAGGAACTGGAAGATGTTTTGGGTGTGGAAAAGAAGGACACAAAACTAGTAATTGTAAAGGAAAAGGTTCACTTAAAACCATGGACAAGGATAATGGTATTTCTAAGACATCAACAACGGTTAAGTGTTTTAAATGTGGAATGTATGGGCATTGTGCAAACCAATGCCCTAAGGGAAAATCTCATAAAGAGAATCAGCATGGTCATATGGGTAGTATTTATGTGGATAATGATGAAGATACTACAAATGATATATGAGATGGAAGAAATGATGAAGCTCAGTTAGTGGTTTAAGAAGGTAGTGTAATGATTTTATGTTTATCAATAATAATGTATGGTACTATGGAATAAAGAAAAATCTAAGGATTGTTACACTGTTGCCTTTGCTTGAGTTTTGAAAGTATATGTTGAAAGGTACCAGTAACAATGAAAGGTTATTCAAATATTTTTGTAAAGCACCTAATATGCGCATAAAGAAGGGATAAGGAGATAATGAAATGTTTGATAGTATTAATGATCTCATTACTAATATAAGGAAAAAGTGATATCATGGTTTGAGTATATAGAATTTTTGGGATTTTGGTATATGGAAAGAGTTACCTTGAGAAATCATTCATGTTTTCACTATGGTTCAAGAAAATACATGATTAAGGTATTCACATGTTTGGAATGTTACCAACAGGATATATCGTATGATATATGGGGGATAAATGATGGTATTCACATGCTCGGTAGATGACATTTCTAGTAATTGTTTTCTTTATACTATGAGCTTGGACAGAAGTATTTTGGATAAACCTAAATATTGGAATGAATTAAGTTAAATATAAGATAGTATTGTTTAAGGCTAGAACTTTTTTCTATTTTATTGCAGGAATGTTATTATAATGTAGTTTTAGAAAAAGGGACAACCTGCAGAACAGGAGACATCCCATTGCATCGGACAAGGCTGTGGGAATGAAACCCACAACCGAAGTGCGACAGGCCTTTATTTCCTACCACTGGCCTACAAGAAGTCCCTGGTTAGTAGAAACTAGTTTTATTAAGTAGTATGATAGATGAAGTATAAGTCCATTTTTGGAATCATATACGATTAACCTCACCATATATGGACTTATGTATATTTGATAACTTTTTCTAACCTTTTGTTTGAGAAATATGGAATGACCCATCATTCTATCACATGATCTACTAACACTTCACGAATGAAAAATTCAACTTCATTTCTTTAAGAGATGAAGTGGAAATTTTTCAAAGCATGAACAACGGTGATATTATACCGAAATAAAGTAAGTATTTCTTCTAATTCAAATTCTTCAACTTTAGGGAAATCATCTTGAATACCAAAAATGTTGTCCTAGTGCCCTTATATCTGATGAATCAGATGGTACCTTAGATCATTACAAATTTATGGCTTTGTGATTGTTGGCTCTTTCATAGCCATGTTCTCTACCACTGTCTATCAGAACTTGATGGTTAGATTTCTCTTCCATATCCATATTTTCACCTATGTTCTTCTATGTGGAAACCCAGTGATTAGTTAATTTGGGTAACCGTTATGTTTCATACTTTAGTTTTTAAAGATAAGTTTTGGTATTCCATTTTACGATATAGGTTTCTATTAAAACTTTTTAGTAGTAAACCATTTATAACCCCGACAAATTTTGAGGGAGAAATTCATTTTAAGTGGGGTAGAATGTAACAACCCAAGATTTTATGAGAATTATTATTTTTAATTTCATTAATGTCTTGTGTTGTACGTGACACCAAAACTATCTTGTTCTATACACAACATCGTATACAGAACACTATTCTTAGCTCGTGTTACACAAAATTTCAAGTTCGTTTGATAGAAGTTATTCTACACAACATTGAGTGTGTGTATATATATATATATATTCAATGTATAAATGAAATATGGTTGGATTATATTATATAAAACAACAAAGGAATCTTGCACCACACGCAACCCTAACGTGGCTTGCTTTACAAGCAATCGCGACCTTCCACGATAGTGTGTGTTGTACGCAATACCGAGTTTCACTAAACAATGATATGTTATTAAAATATTATATAAACTAGCTGTTATGAATAGTAATATCAACTCTTTGAAATTTTATTTTTCAAAATGGACTTCATTTTTGGATTCGGAATATCAAAATTAGCCTAGGGTGAATTTTTGGTATTTTTCTGAAAACTTTCAATTTTTGATGAATAGTGAAAACACAGGGTTACTATTTAAAAACTGACTTTTTATATAAATAATTATTTATTTTTATTTATTTTAGGTCAAAATTTATACATAATACCTATATAAGTTCAATGTAATTCATTGGAGTCATTTTATAATAATTTTAGACATATAAAAATTTTATTGAACGTTTCACCGTCTTTTACCCACCTCCTAGGAGAGTTTTAAAATTTACATAAAACTTAATTTTACCACTTCTGTGAGTGGAATTTTGAAGATCCGAGAGACATGGTTAATATCAAGGAGTAAAATTTCGTTCAATAAGATAAAAATAATTTTTGGTGAATAGTAACTTTTTACTTTTATTTACCACGGTTAAAAGTAAATAGGGTAATTAAGGGTAAAAATTATATTATTATTACCCTAACACATGTCCTAATTCTATTGGATAAGTGTAGTTCGACCAACAACAACCTTAGGTATAAAATATTACCCTTTAGGTCCACTTGGATTAGATTAGGACATTTATTATTATCTTATTTAAAGAAGAATTAAAATAGTTAAAATCAAAGTTTAATAACTAAAACATTTTTAATATAGGGTTATACATAAGATAAATTTGACTATAAATATTCATTAGAAAGATAAAAATATTTCCTACATAATGGTAGTTTATTTATAATTTTTATAAATTAAATAATTTAATTTATTTATGACATAATGATGATGCAGTAATTACCTTATTAATGAAATATTAACATAATTGATGTTATAAATACACAAATAAATGTAATTTTAGACTTTTTATGAATTCCACTAATTTTATAGGTTAATATGACATTTTATTATTGACTTAATGAACTTTTTTAGAAATAATCATGCTGTTATGATTTTAAAAAAAATCAAGTACCAAATAGTGTCAAAATTGACATAAAATAGTTTTTAAAAAAAATATTATATTATTAATTGTTATTTTATTACTAAAAATATAATGTTCGTCCAAATGACTTATATAAGGATATATATATATTAATAATGAACAACTTGGGGTTCTTTTGGCTTGTTATAGTAAGTTTTTTAACCATATAGAGTAAGAAAACAAAAATATGCGGTAAAAGTTAAATTATTTAACTTAGAGTTAAATCTAAATGATAAGGATAAAATAGGAACCTAAAAATATCTAAAACATATTGGTTTAGATTATTGAGACCCATCCTCATCTTATCTTTGAAATAAATCAATTTGGAGCTATTAAAAACCGAATATGACTTTATTATAAAATAATATTTTATGTTTTTCCTAAGGTGCCCCACTCCTCCCTTATAAAAGGGCACCCCTTCCCTCTTCTCTTCACACCCTTTTGATCCTTGAAGCTCTGCCAACCCATGACAATTCCTCTTATAAACCTCTATAGTTATATCATATAGTTTCTGGTCTTCTCAAAATACCAACTCTAGTGCCCTAAGAAGAAGTGTAAAGGAGGTGCGTCGAGGAAGAGGTAATCTCTTCTATCGATTCTTTCAAGTTTTCTTTCTTCTTAAACATCTTCTTCTTTAGTTGTTTCATTATAAAGTAATAACATAATTATCACTAATATAATGATATGTTATTATAAATATTAAACAACCTCATTTCACCTTTTATCCATCCTACAGAAAACGAAATCATCGCGCGTGCGTACGTACGGAATACCGTCTCCACGCCGTGGTGTAATTAGTTTTTCCACCACCACATTACTTGGATGGGTATAATGGTGTAATTAATAACTATATATGGTTATTATAACATAATATTGATTCTTAGATATTATATCATCCACTCCAATTCAATTAAATAATTATGGGAACGATATTATCGCTTGTGCGTACGTATGGATTACCGTCTCCACGACGCGATGACATTCATTCTCCATGATAACCATTCAAGAATGATTATAAAGTATATATAATGAATAAAAATGAAATATATGACATGATAAAGATACTGGATTTATGTATATATATATGTATTTCATCTACTTAATTCCATTCAATTCAATAAGGAAACGAAAACAACGTTCATGCGTACGTACGGCCTACCATCTCCATGAACGGTGTATTTCATTCCATTTATCGATCTATCATATATATATATATGATGAATATATATTATATATAAATCAGGTTTTACATTTTTTAATTAAGTAAATCAGGATATAAGTAATAATATCAAGAACAACAAGTTGAAACACGTACGATAAATGAAACGATTTTACCCAAATCGCTGCTTTTACATCGAATTTACAAAAGAACAGGTAATATAAAGTCATAAGTAAACCATATATGATATCATAAAAATGAATATTATTCTGTAATAAATCAATTACATTATTTAAATCATTATACAGGAGATTCTGATACATACGAAGTATATCGGACATAAGGTAAGGGATAACTTTTCCAATCTTGTTTTTATCCGAGATTGTTTATTCGTAAGTATTTACTGGGGTTATATTTATTATCCATGTACCTGTTTTATAAAAATGGTTTCATGTATGTTTAAAGTATTTTTTTACCCATTGTGACTTTTACTACATGGTATGTAATGAATCTTTCTTTTGATTACCATACGAGGTACTTTTTTGACTTTTTCAACAAAATTATGAGAAGAATGTTATTTTTAACTTATACGGTGTGAACGGATTTTTACGATTTCATAACGACTTATTTCAATGAAGTTTCCTCTACAAAATTTTATGAATATTTTAAAAAAAATACTTTTATTTTAAAATTTCATGGAATTTTGTAAAAATAAAATGATTTTTAAGAAGAAAGTATATTTTCCTCAGGAATTCTTTTCAAGTGTTTTATCAAAACCATTTTCCATCTAAGATGACATTATTTCATATGTGTATGTTTCAAGTATAATATCTCTATGATTTAAATGGTTTCACTTTTCTTATGATGAAATGATATCCATTTGTTTTATATGTATTATGTTATGATGGGATGATGTTTTTGAAACCCATTTTTATTCTTTGGGTTATGATGAATGATTTATGTTTATGTTGTGGCACAAGTAAGAATGATTTCATTATGAGATGGGTGGTACCTATATCTCCCTCCAATGCATTGGGTAAAGAATTTATATCTCATGAGATAGACATGACTGGAATGGTAAGTTAATCTGGTTTAGTGATACAGGACTAGAACGAGGAGTGAACTCGATTCAGAAAGGGACTTTGTCTACTAAGGTGGTCTTGGCAGCAATGCCTTGGATACTATGTAAATCATATCATGTGATTAATGGTTTTCCACAATTACATGTTTTATTCCCATGAAATTTTATCATGATCGATGTTCCTTTATGATATATGCCTTACATACTTCCAAGATTTATGTCTTTGCTCAATATTTTGATGTTTAGATTTTATGTTCAAGTTTTTGCATTCAAATGTTTATGGATTGTTTTATGTTCTCTATGTTTACCCTTACTGGGCATTTGAGATCACCCTTTTTATGTTTTCTTTTCCCCATGATTTAAAGAAAGGTTTTAGGTAAGAAAATAAAAAGGGAAGATCTTTATGGGAGATGATGAAGATCTTTCACCACGATTAGAAGATTATGTTCCAAGTTTCCAAAGACACTAAACAATTATGGTCCTTCGGTGTTTTTTTTTTGTTATGTATTAAGTATTCCGAAAAAGTAATGTAATGTCCATGTATGTCAAGCTTTGGGTCTCTATAGATGTCTAGACCCAAACTTATCCTTTAAGGAGTAAATTGGGTATCCAGTATTTATTGATGCTATTCTAAATCAAGAACAGAAGAAATTATATGATAATATGTGCTTGATTGATGAGATAGATATATAAATTTTTAGAGGCTTGACTTTAGGAGAATTAACTAGCAGGGATTACAGAAACATGGTGCATGTTAGAAGAGGTATGGACAACTGGACAAAAAAATATGGTGCAAAGAGTTATCGAGCAAGATGAATTTTCTGGTTTAGAGATTGAGAAATAAGGCTCTTCCTATGGATGAGAATGTCTATAATAAGGGTTTGATTTTGGTTTCTAGATTCCATTATTGTGTAATGTTGCAACAATAATCATCATACCACTTATTTTTCAAGGGTGACTTGGCGAAGGGGTTCTAGTACTTTATAGGGAACAACTTGAATATTCATGTAAATGGGGACATAATGTAGGTGGCCATCAATTCTTGGTTTCAATGTGATGGTTTTCAAGGAGAATAGGTTAAGTTCTATGCAATTGTTTCTTTATCGGTGTGTTGGACACTTTGGGAGGCTTCGAACAAGGAAAGATAAGGCAAAATGTTGTCTCATATTTTCTTTTAGGTACAGGTTAAGGCACTGGTATAGGAGCTAGGTGCCCTTATTCATGGTGGGTAATCATTTTCTTCTTTAAGAAGGTTTCTTCCAAGGCTCTGTTCTAATTTGGAAAGCGGAAGAATCAATCAGGGTAGATTGAGAAAATGGAAATCAAACAACACGGGGATGAATCTAAATTTGGATGGATTGTGTCTTTTAGGGGAGATGAAAGGTGGTAGACTGGTGAGATACAATATGGGTTCATCTCTTTTGGGTTTTAGTTCCTTTTATGGGGTAGGTAATTCCATTAAAGTGGAGGAAAGGGATTTGTTAACTTGTATTATGCTATATAGGTTGTATAATATTCAGATCACAGAAGTTGAATCTGATTCTACTATACTGGTGGGGTTTCTTCAAGGGAAGTATAGGTACCCTTGGGATCTAGATTACTTTATTAGGAATTGTAAAATGTTTTTCATCCATTGAATCTGGGTCATCCACACCTGGAGGGAAGGGGATTTCACAGCTGATTCATTATCTAGTAAAGGGTGTCTAGGTGGTAATATCATGTTATATATTAGGGTAGGGTCATTACCTTATTAATATAAGCTCATTGTAAAGAGACATTCTCTTAAACTCCATCATTTCCTGGCCCCATGAGAGGTGTTCGGTTTTGTTTGTATTCATTAAAATAATAAAAAACCCGTTTTTAGTCAAGTATATTTTGAAAGATTTCTATAGATGTGGTGGATCTATGAGCTGTCAATAGAGTGAGGATGGATACTCTAGCCATTGGAGACTACCATATCACATTTCAAATAGGATTGATTTTGGTTTTAAAGAATTTATATTATGTGCCTAGTGTTACCAATAACATTATTTTCATTTCTTATTTAGACATGTATGGATTTATTTTCACCTTTGTAAATAAAGGATACTACTTTTTTAAATATAGAATATGTTATGGTATGGAAAAAATTTAATAATGGTTTTATTTATTAAATTATGAAAATCGAATATTGGAAATATATAACAAAACAAATATGCACCACTTATATAACACCCAGTTGTGGAATCACCATCATAGTCATGTAAATGAGAAGCATTCGAAAAATCTATAGAAATATGGTTACTTAGACTATTTTGATCTTAAGCCACTTGAAATTTGTTGTGATTTTTTTACAAGGTAATAAGACCAAACCACCATTTGGGGACATAAATATTCTAAATTTAGTACACACTAATGTGTGCATACCTTTTCGAGTAGAGGCTAGAGGTGTATTATCATACTTTATTGATTTTATTGATGATTTTAGTAGGTATGGTTATATCTACTTGATGAAGTATAAGTCTGAATCCTTTAACAAGTTCATAGAGTTCAAAAATGAGGTTAAGAATCAACTTGGTAAGAAGATAAAGAAACTTATATCAGATTAAGGTGGTGAATATTTTAATCAAGACTTTATCAAATTTCTACAAGATTATAGTATTTTATCTTGACTCACTCTACCTTATACACTTTAGTGTAACTGTGTTAGTGAAAGGAGTAATTTTACATTATTATACATGATAAGGTTGATGATGAGTCATTCAATACTTCCATGATCCTTTTAAGGAAATTAATTAAAGACAACATCATACTTAATAAACTGAGTACCAACTAAACTGGAAAATGGAGTTTTATTCAAGTTATGGAGTGGAAATAAACATGTTTTGTCACATGTTCATGCATGGGTTTGTGAAGAATTTTTTAAGGCTAACTCAAGTAACAAACTAGTATCCCAAGGAAAAAATTGTATCTTTATAGGGTATACTAAAGAAACAAAGGGTTACTATATATACAACCCATCATATAATAAAGTAACCATTTAAATAAAAGCATTAATTCTTAAGAGGGAGCACATTCTCAATGGGTATAGTGGGAGAAAAATTGAATTTAATGAAGTTGATGCTCAAGATACACAAAATTTGGTACAAGAACTGATTCCACAATTCTCTATAGAAGAAATTATTCTTGAAACACAAGTATTATGTAAGAGCGCATGAGAGGAAATAGAACTAGATATATATGTTTTTTAGTCACTAATTATGGTAACTCATTATTAGTTGTGAATAATTCTCCTATCTCCTTTAAAGATGCAATAAAGATATCATAAGCTTCAAGATGGAAAGAATCCATAGATTCTTAGATAAATTTCATGTATCAAAACCAAGTATGGGTTCTTATTGATCTTTTAGTTGATGTAAAACCCATTGGGTATAAATGGGTATTCAAGAGAAATATGGAAATATTGGAATGGAATGTAAAGTAACTACTTATAAAGAATGGCTAGTATCTTAAGGGTTTAGACAACGTCAAGGAATTAATTATGATGAAACCTTTTCTCTATTTTCCTTGTTTAATCCATCTAAATTTTTGTTTTCCATAGCATCTTACTATTACTATGAGATTAAAAAATAGATGTCAAAACAACTTTCCTTAATGAGAATATTCAATGGGATGTGTATATAACACAACTATAAGGGTTTGTAACTCCAAGAAATTCCAAAAAGGTATTCAAGTTGCAGAGATATATCTATGGATTAAAGAAAGAATTCGGGTCATGGAACATTCGATTCGATGAATCTATGAAGGAATTTGGTTTCATTAAGAAAAAATATGATACACATGTTTACAAGTGGTTTAGTGGGAGTATGGTTGTTTCCATAGTAGTATATTTTTATGACATATTACTAATTGGAAATCATATACCAACCTTAAAAGTGGTTAAGGCATTGTTGATAAAGTGCTTCTCCATGAATGACTTAGGTGAAGTGGACTATATTATTGTCACAAACCGACTCGGATACCCTGGTACCCTAACACTCGAGCCGACATTGACATTTATTAAAGGTCGTTCTCGATTCCCATAGATTGGTGATTAGCACCTGGAATCATGCAAGATAAAGGTGGTAATAGTTTTTCCACATAAAAAGTGGAAGAAACACATACAAGTTAGCATGTGAAAAAGAAAACTCCTTAGGGAGAATAGTAGAAAAAGTCAAATAGGTATATAAACCCAAATTGAAACCAAAAATTACCAGAAAGAAAAATATAAAATATCCCAAGACCCAATGGACACAGAACTCTAAGACTAAAAGATCAAAAACCACCACCTCTGAGTGGTTTTTTCCCCTTGATTGAACCTAGTAGAAGGAAATCTACAAACACCTGAAGTAAAAGGTAGGGTGTGAGCTAAAAGCCCAGTAGGATCTCACCAAGTGTTACATAATAAGATGCCACAATAATTAAACAAATTATTATTTAAATTTTAAATAAAATAGTCATGGAATTACAAGATCATATTTAAAACAAAACATGATTTTCATTTTAATTGACGGAGGTATTTAAAAATAATGGCTTAATAAACATTTTATATAAAAAAGTTTATATAAATTCACAAGGAATGATTAAATAAATTTTATAAATAATGGAATATATAAAAAAATAATCCCAAATGAGAAACATGGTCATCTTCTAAAAGGTATTATAGTTCTAGGTTATGGGATCCTCACACACTTATATAGTGATAATGGCAATGTGCACACACATCCCTTCGACACTAGCCAAAGAGAACTAACCAACATCCCACTATGGATAAGATCTACCAATAGGTTTATGTTAGAGTTGAAAATAATCAATATATTACTATGTAAATACCAGTCTAGCATGTTTTTCCCTAATAATTCTCTAACTATCTAGGATTTCATGTGCTCAAACAATAATAAATAATGGGAAAATTATTTCAAAACTATTTAAAATACAATTGCCCCATTTCCAAATTTCAATATGCCAATTTATCTTTAAAAACCAAAACTTAGGTTTTTAATCAATAAATGCCTTTTTTGGGATAAAACCAATCCAAGGTTAATATCAAAATAGTTTAATCCATTTTCTCAAATACAATTTCAAAATTAAATTTCTTAAAATCAAATTCCAAAATTTCCATCAAATCCAAATCACATCCCAATTCACTATAATTGGGTGTTTTCTCCAATTTATCATGCTAAATCAATTTCAAATACCAATTCACACTAAATTTGTTTTTCAAAATTTAAATTTAAATTAATCTAAAACAATCAAGAAATTCAATGTTAAATTAATTGGCCAATCTTAAAGAGAACCACCTACCACAACAAATAGATCACGTCCCACAACACTCGCAATGGATAACTCCAATGAAGAACATCATAAATGAATATATGAGAATAAAAACTTGATTCAAGATCTAAAAAAAGGAGTTTAGATCTCTCAAACAACAAGAAGAACAAACAAACCCTAAGGATGAGGGAATAAGAGAGCGAGAGATAAGGAATGGGGGAAGAACTCTTACCGGTGAGAGATTGAATGATGTTCACCTAGATATGATCCACTTTAGAAAGAGTTTTAATGAGATAAAATGGGTCCTTGAGAGCCCTTTAAACATAGTAAATAAAGATATGGAGAGTTAGGGTTGATAGGGTAGAGAAATAGGGGTTTGGGAGATTTTAAAACAATTTTTGGAATAAAATAATTTTGTGCACACAATTAGTTGGGCAGGGTCGCACGGTTTGTCAAACCATGTGCTCTAATAGTGTGCCCCTCTAGAGGGGTGAATAGTTTCTATTATGTGGCCGCATGGTTTTTAAACCCATGAAAAACCCTCACTTCTTGGGTTTTTATGATTTTCACTAGTAGGGTGCATGGTTTGGAAAAATCATGCACCAACCGTGCACAGCCCAAAAGCCTTCCAAAAATTCCAAATAATTTCCTGAAGCACCCCTAAATGATCCCCAACCAAAGAATGATCAAAATAGGGTTCAAGGAGTACCTGAAAACAATAAAAAGGATTTTATAACCTCCCCACCATAGAAACTTTTTGTCCCTATAATTCCTATCAAAAAGTATCCATGTCAAACAGATGAGGCCAATACTCTCTCATCAGTGCCTCCCTCTCCCAAGTCTCGTGAGTATTATAAATGTGATTCCATATCACTCAAACAAAATGTATCATCCTCCCAAAAATTACCTTGGTTTCAAAATAAACTATCCTGACTAGATTCTCAATCATGGATAAATCAGGATCAACATCAATATCACTCCATCTCAGAATATGAGATGGATCTGAAAGATACTTTCATAGTTGTGATGCATGGAACATATTATGTATCAACGTCAGTTTTGGAGGAAGTGATAAATGTTAATCTACTTTCCACACCTTATAAAAAACCTCAAAAGGTCCTACAAAAGAATTATCAAGCTTCCCTTGCCTCCCAATCTGTTGATGATCCAAACGTGTTGAAACTTTTAAGAACAAATGGTCACCAATTGAAAATTACAATGGCCAACAGTGATGATAATTATAAGACTTATACCAGATCTATGCCATTAACATTATCTGAAAAATCAATTGAATATTTATTGTTATCTATTGAACCAATCTTAGTCCAACCAAGGAACTTTCACCAATCTCCAATCAACACAGTGGATATTTGCAAGGCCTGTCATACAAGGCCTCAAAATGAGCCATTATGATTATAAATTGGTAACTATTTTTATAAGAAAACTCAATCAGTACCAAATGGTAAACCCAAGATCTGCCAAAATTTAGGATGTTTACATGAATCATATCCTCAAGAATCTATATAGACCTCTTTGTTTGGTCATCTGACTGTGGATGGTATGACATACTCAAATGAACTTGAGATCCCAGTTCCTTCTAAAGGCCTCTCCAAAATAAAGATGTAAATCAGGGATCTCTATCAGAGACTATAGAATATGGGACTCCATGAAAATGAATAATCTCTTTCACATATAGATTTCCTATCTCCTCAAATTTGTTTGTATCATGAATGGGTAATAAGTGAGTCGATTTATTCAACATATCAATCAAAAACCATATCGCATTATTCTTTATATGGGTATGTGGAAACCCAACCAAAAAATCCATTAAGATCTCATACAACTTCCAAGTTGGCATAGAAAGTGGTTGAATAAAACATGAAGGTATCCAATGATAGACCTTGACCTGCTAACATGTATAACAATGAGAAACAAAATAAATAATTCCCTGTCTTATACCTGGCCACCAGAATCATCGCTGCATGTCATAGAACATCTTTATGGTTTCTGGGTGTACTGCCCACTAGGAATTATGGAAATCCCTAATCATATATTTTATTAACACTAAAGGAACACAAAAATGATTCTGAAAACATAGAATATCATCCATGGAGAAAGACCACTTAAAAATAGTTTTCCCACCATAATGAGAGTCTCTAATGCCACAAAACTCATCATTATTCTTTTTTTTCCGAAGAATAATCTCAAGAAGAGAAGAGGTCAACTGAACACTATCCAAAGAAACCACAGTCCCTAATTCTGAAGCTCCAATATGCAATTGTGCAAAAAGATCCATCAAGTTCCACTCTTTTAAAGATGTTTTCATAGTCTGGGTTGGAAGTTTCCTGCTCAAAGCATCTATGATGGCATCCCATCTCCCTGGGGTATATGAAATTTCAAATTCAAAATACTATAGGTATTTCACCCAACACCTCTAGAAGAGATTCATATATTTTTTAGAGAAGATATAACTTGAGATCTTGTGGTTGTAAATCAAGGTAAAACTTTCTCCAAAAAGGTAATGCCACCAACTCTTAAGTGCATGCATCACCATTGTGAGTTCAAGGTCATGGGTCGGGTAATTCTTCTCGTGTGGACTAATCTTCCTAAATCCATAAGGGGTGGCATGATCACCCTATATAATAACGCATCCCAACTTGAACCAAATGCATCATAAAATACCACATAGCCCTATCCAACCTCTATAAGGGTCAACATCAATGAAATATTCAAAATACATTTCATATCAACAAAATAACTATGAAATTTTTCATCCTAATCAAAATTTACTCCCTTCCGAGTTAGAACAGTCATCATAGAATCTAACTTTGAGAAGACCTTTACAAACCAATCATAATATCCAGCTTAACCCAAGAAGATATAAATCTTGAAAACATTTTGTAGTTTCTCTTATGTTATAAAAAACTTCACCTCATCATGATAAACTGATATACCATGTTATCACACCATGTTTCTTAATAACTTCACTTCCCAAATCCTTAAATTACATTTCAATATCTTAGAATAATGTTGGTGATTTCTCAACAATTCCAGAACTACTCTAATATGAATCACATGATCCACCAAGGACTTAAAGTAAACAAGGATTCCATCAAAAAATACAACCACAAATGTATCAAGATACTACTAGAAGTTCATGTTCATCAAATTCATGAATACTTTAGGAGCATTGGTTAGGCCAAATAGTATGAAAAGGTACTCATAGTATTCATACCTTCTTCATAAGGTAGTTTTATGAATATTAAGTTCTTTTATTCTCAACCGGTGATAACTAGATTGAAGATCAATCTTCAAAAACCACTTAGACCCTTTTAACTAATCAAATATATCATCAATCCATGGAAAAGGTTAATTTTTATTTACCGTAAATTGATTGATTTTTTGGTAATCAACACATAGGCAAAGGGACCCATCATCTTTCGTAGTCAAGAGAACATTCACCTCCAAAGGTTACACACTTAGGTGTATGAATACTTTATATAAAAGATAATTTAAATGAGTATTAAACTATTTAATTTAAGATAGTTCCATGTAGTAATAAGGAATAGATACCATCTGAATACCAGGAACTAAATCAATAGAAAACTCTACCTCCCTTATCGGTGGAAACCCAAAGAAGTCGGAAGGAAAAATGTTGGAAAATTTGATGAAAAGTGGAGGGAGATTACCACTTAATTATTCTCAATCTAGATAAAAATCAAACAATAATATTTCTTTCCCCAAATAAATATAATAATTGTTGGCTCTTCTTAACCTTAGATCTCATTCTCCTTGAAAGATATGGCACACCCCATCAGGCGTCATAAAGGAGAATCATTGAAGATAATAATCAATTTGAGAATTATTAGAAATAATATAATTCATCCCAAATATTAAATTAAGAGGATTAATTTCAAGAACCATAAAATCCCAAGTAAGATCATTCTATGATAAAGAGAACACATGAGCAAGACAATGAAGACCTGGCTCTCTCTTCGTTCTGAAGGGTGTAGTAATATCCATCTCATGAGATAAAAGCTCCATATGAAGATTTATATGATTCAAAATATGAGTTGATATAAAGGAATGAGATTAACTAGTATCTAGTAAAGTAGTTACCATATATGAGGAAATAGTGATGTGATCTCACATAGTCACTAGACTTGTATCTTCTTCCTCTAAAGACTCTTCCATTGTGTGAAGAAGCTTCATTCCAGATTTATGTGTATGGAACCCCTTAGTCCTTGAAGTATATGATTTCAACATATTATTTTTTTGTGTTTATGATCGTGTGCCACTAAATTAAGTATAATAGACATGAAAGGACTTCTGCAAGTGACCTGATTATCCATAAGAACCACATATCTTAGGTGCCTCAGTAAAAACCCATTTTGAATGCCCAGGCTTACCACACTGGTATCAAATAAAATGGACTCTTTCTGGAACTATAGTAGGTCTAGAAGAACCTTGATGTTGAGAGACACCATGAGAATCATCATGCTTCCTAATTATTTTTAAGGAACTCATGGTACTTTCATTGGGAGAAAAAGGAACTCCTGTCAACCCTAACTTACTAGTCAGGTCAAGTTTAGCCATCAATTCCCTATCCATAACATCATTATAATAAGGGGTCTTCACCAAGAAAACCTAATAATGAATATCATATTGAAGTCCCATATCAAACTTTTTATTCTTCATCTTCTTATTTGATACAATCTCATGTGAAAACTGCACAACCTTGACAAAGTGATTTTAATATTTTTTTGTGGTCCTATCAGCCAGCTCGAGTTTGAAAAACTTTATAGCCTTGTCCAACACTATCGACTCTATATATAACTAGTTGGTGAAAAGTGATTTAAATTAATTCCAATCTAAGACCTCATGATTATTTTTCATCACCATCATGTCTCACCATCTCTTTCTAGGCCCCTCTAGCTTGGATGTGGCACATTTCACCTTGATTGAATTAGGAATTTCCAAGAATTAAAATAAAAGATCAACTCTCCTCAACCAATCCTCAGCCTCTTGAGGATAATTTGAGACTTGGAATTCCAGTGGATTATGGAAAATTAATTCCTAATCACAAATCCTGGATTCATCCCTCTAAGGTTTTATAGCTAGATCCTGAATGAGAACGGGTGCAAGTGTCTTTCCCAGAACTTGGATAGCACGCACTATAACCTTAACCAGATTCTAGTCCATGGGAGGATTTTCTCACTATGATTCATCAGCATCTTTCTACTAGATCCAATTCACACATCTTCTATGAGGCGTGATATTTCACAACATCAATAAACAACATTTAAGACTTCAGAGAGGTTACTCAGATCATTACTCAAATAAGAGAAATAATGAAATTAATCCCATTAGATAAGAAAACAAGATTTGGATTTCAACTACCCAAATAAAAAGAATGTAAAATTCTAGAAATAATCCTCAATAAATCTTTACCAAACTACCCTTGATGACTTAAGTCTTGTTATAGTGAGATATTTCCAATCACTCACTCACAACTACCTCCTAAGTCCCAACAAGATTTCAAACTACATACTAACATCAAGGCAAGATTCTTAACCTCCCTTTGATACCACTTTGTCACAAACCAGCTCAAATACCCTAGTACCTTGACACATGATATGGCACTAACATAGACCGAATGGTATTCCCGATCCCCATGGGTTGGTGACTTGCACCTGGAATCATACAAGATAAAGGTGGTATTTTTTTTTCCACATAAATAATGGAAGAAACATATTCATGTCAGCATGATCAAAAGAAAACATCATATAGAGAATAGTACCAAAATTCAAAAAGGTATATAAACCCAAAATATAACCACAAATTACCATAAAGAACAAGATAAAATAGCCCAATTACCAATAGACACAGCACTCCAATACTATAAGATCAACAACTACCACCTCCAAGTTGTGTTTTCCCCTTGCTTGAACTTGGAAGAAGGAAATCTACAAGAACCTGAAGTTAAAGGTTGCGTGTGATATAAAATCCTTGTAGGTTCTCACCAAGTTTTCCATAATAATATACCACAATAATTAACCAAATAATGCTTTCAATTTTAAATAAAACAGGCATGGTAGTACAATATCATATTTAAAAAAACATTTTTTCATTTAAATTGATGGAAACATTTAAAAACAATGGATCAATAAACATTTTCTATAAAATAATTTATATAAATTTACAAGGAATGTGTAAAGAAATTTTACAAACAATGGAATATATAATAAAATAATCAAAAATCATAAATAGGGTCATCTAACAATAGGTATGATAGTTCCAAGTTATTGGATCCTCACACACTTATATAGTGATAATGGAAATGTGCACACACGTCTCTATGCCACTAACCAAATAGGACTAACCAACATCCCACCAAGGATAAGATCTTCCAATAGTTTTATCTTACAGTTTTAAAGAGTCAATATATTTCTAGGGAAATTCTAACCTAGAATATTTTTCCCAAATAACTCGCTAACTATCTAGTCTTGCATGTGCTCAAATAATAATCAATAATGGTAAAATTATTTCAAAACTGTTTAAAATATAATTTCCCCATTTCCAAATTTTAATAATCCAATTTTTATTTAAAAACAAAAACATAGTTTTTTAATTAATTCATTCCTTTTGGAGATAAAAATAATTCAACATTCATATCAAAATAATTTAATCCATTTTATGAAAAAAAAAATTCAAAATTCAATTTCTAAAAAACAAATTTTACAATTTCCATCAAATCTAAATCACACCCCAATTCACTAGAATTGGGGGGTTTTCCCCAATTTCTTGTGCCAAATAAATTTCAAAATCCAAATTCACACCAAATCAGGTTTTAAAAATTTAAATTAAAATAAATCTAAAATAATCAAGCAATTTAAGGTTAAATAAATTGGACATTCTCAAATGGAACCACCTACCATAAGAAAGAGATCGCACCTCATAATGCCCTCAATGGATAACTCCAATGAAGAATATAGGCACTGGTGATTTGAGAATCAAAACTAGATTAAAGATATAAAACAAAGAAGTTTATATCTCTCAATAATAAGAATATCTAACAAACACTATAGATGATAAAAAAGATATTGGGAGAGAAGGAATGGGGGAAGAACTCTTACCAAGGAGAGATTGAACGATGCTCGCCTAGATTCGATCCACTTAGGAAAGGGTTTAGAGGATACAAAATGGTTCCTTTAGAGCCCTTTAAACCTAATAAATTAAGATATATTTATTTAGGTTCAAGCAGGTGGAGAAATAAATATTTGGGAGATTTTAAAAGAATTTTCGGAATAAAAGAATTTTTCATGCACAGTTAGTTGTTCTAAGACACAAAGTTTATCAAACAATGTGCCCTAATAATGTTCCCCTATAGAGGGGTGTATGGTTTCTACTATGTGAGTGCACATTTTTTCAAATCATGTTCCAATCATGAAAAATATCATTTCCTGGGTTTTCATAGTTTTCACTTGAAAGGTGCACAGTTTGGGAAAATTGTGCGCCAACCGTGTACAGCCCAAGAGCCTTCCAAAAATTCCAAAAATTATAAAAATTATCCCAATGCACCCTTAAATGATCCCCAACCAAATAATGATCAAAAAGGGGTCAAGGAGTACCTAAAAACAGTAACAGTATGTTACAACTATAGGGACCAAGATCATGCATGATAGATCTAAGAGGTTGCTTGAACTTAGTAAATGTACATACATTAACCAGATACTAAAGAGGTTTAGTATGGAACAATCCAAGAGGGTATTGGTTCTAGTTTCACATGGTATACATATTTCCAAGAAAATGTGTCCTTGGATAAAAGAGGAAATATAGATAATGAGTAAAATTTCATACACTTCTATGATAGGATCTATCATGTATGACATGTTATGTATGAGCCTTGATATTGCCTATGCTTTAATCATGGTGCGATCAAGTATATCTAGGTGAATAACATTAAACTACCTTCAATTATATCCTTAAGTACCTAAGGAAAACTAAGGATATGTTCCTGGTTTATGGAGAAGATGAAGATCTAGTCATTAGATGTTATACAAATGCTAGCTTTTGGATAGATCAGAATGATCTGGATTTATCTTCTGGATATATCTTTTGTATTAATTGAAGAGATGTGAGGTGGAATATTTCAAATTAGTCATCTATATCTGATTCTATAGTAGATTTTGAGTATATTGAGGAATACGATGCATCCAGGGAAGTAGTTTGGATTCAAAAATTAGTACAATAGCTTGATGTGGTACTTAGAAGTCAAGACCCAATCATCGTTTACTATGATAATGCTACAGTGGTGGCTCTCTCCAAAGAGTTTAGGTAACACAAAAGGAAAAAATACATATGTTGGAAGTTTTATCTCTTGAGGTATTATTTTTATTAATGTGAAGGTATGGTGAACAGAGTATCCATGAATAAAAACATGGTGGACCCATTAAAAAAGTCTTTATCTCAGCAAAGGCATTAGTGTCATGTGATATCTAGTGGAATAAAATTTTCTATTAGTTGGTTCTAGTTAAAGTGGGAGTTTGTTGGATTTGGTTCCCTAGAAATGACTTTCTTAGTTCTTGATTATATATTTTCATTATTAATGAAGTTTCTTATCACATTTTGATTGTTCCTTTACATGATTTTTGTATGTGATAATTTCCTAATAATGTGCGTCTCACTTAAAGGTCATAGTAGTTCCTCACTATGATGAGAACCTAGAGAACCACAACATTATTCTTGAACATTATTCTATGGGTGGATGATATTGTCTAATAGAACACAGATGATATAGGCTATCAAGCTTAGGAGGCTCATAATACATTGAGGAACCTTTTCATGGTGTTCTCTCTTAGCAATCTTCAAGATAGGAGGTTATGAGAACAATCTCTCCAATAGGAAATACATAATTCTATGTTCCATTGGATGTTCCTATATACGATTGTGCTTATTGATCCTTAGACTTTAATATTATCATTAATGGATATCATGAATCATATCATTTTATATATTGATGAAAACCAAGATGGTATATGATCATGTAAAGGTAAGATACGTTGGGTTTATCATGAGTGATATTACATTAATGGATAATGTGAGGAAGGATTTATCCCTTTTGTCCCTTGAAAAAATTGATATCTCAAGCCCTTATAATGGAATGAAACTACCTACACAATTCTATGTCCAAGGTGTTCATTTAGTGAGCTCAATTCCAAAAAAGAAAAAGAAATAGATATTGATCATATAGTACAGTGTCACCAGCATGCAACCTGATTGATTCGAGATATCACGATAAAGGGATTATATTACATGATTGGTGTTAGAAGGAGGTTGGATGTCGTTGTGACATTAACTTCATTCTTTATTGGTGTCTTGACATGTTTCTATACACTAATATTGTATTTTATGTAGTTATTCTTAATTCCACTGAGAAAAAAACCTAGAGGGTCACACACTTAGTGTATCCACAATCTTAGTTAAATTCAAGTGTTGAATTTAATAATTTGGAATAAATGAGATTTATTCAGATTGGTTGATCTCTATAATTTAATCACAGTTTATTAAAAATAATAATTGAGTTAAATAATAATTATAAATATTTTTTAAAAAGTTTGTAAAATATGATATTTATTTTATTTACTATATTTATCATAGAATAATATATTGACATTTATTTATTAAATAGAAATTATTTGAGGATCGATAAATTTCAATGAATGAAATCATATTGATCTTAATGGACTGATGAGAAATCATATAAATAATATTTATTTATATTTTTAAGGTGTTTCACATGTCAAGTGATTAATAATAAAATTTTATTTATTAATGGACATGGTTTCAACTAATAATATTAAAGATGGTTAGGGGTTGTGTGCAATTTTCCAACCCTAAACCTTTCATAATAATTATCTAATTATATCACTTTCCATAACTGAATTTTGGTGTGCACAACGGATAGAGAGACTCTCTCAAGTACTAGAGAGATATCTAAAGATCTAGAGAACACTCTCTATTCTTATACTCTCAATCCTTTCAGAGATCATTAAGAGTTCTTCCCCCTTTGAGAAGAATATAGTTATGATCAACTACGAACAACACAAGCAATTAGGATCATCCATCCTATCACTTAGTGATTATACAGTGTGGTTCATAGATTTTTGTGCACGTGTGGAACACCGCTAGATGGATTCTTTACTTGAATCCTACTAATAAATGATGGTATGAAAATATCTAGTTAATTAGATCATCAATGAAAGTGGAATTACAAAATGAGGTAATTATATATTTTTTTCATAAATTAATTATAAATTAAATGTAAAGATCATTTTATTCTAGTTATAACTTTTAAATAAGTCAATTAATCTACATTTTCCACTATACATGACATTTTGATCATTTCAGAAATGATTACATATAAATTAAGACTAAAATTTGAGTCGTTCATACAAAAAAATAATTTTGCTGCGCTCGAAACCTTTATAAGGGTCCTTAGGCTTTAAGATTATTATTAATGCATGTCATGACTCACTCACTTGGATATATTTTCATAAACCATGATGAGATAGTTCATGGAAAAGTTGTTTATATTGGTTTTGTCACGAATGATGTGTTATTAATGAAAAATTTGAGGAAGGATTTTTCCATTCCTTCTTTGTGGAAGTTAATATATTGGACCTTTAACTGAAATGAAATTTTCACATTAAATCTCATAGACATAGTGTAATGATGAGTTTATTTTAGATAGTAAAATAAAGATGTATCAAGCATATAGGTTAATGACACGGGCGCACAACCAGTTTAATGAGATATCATTATAAAGGGATTATATTATATAGTGAGTGTTTGTATGTGGTTGTTATCATTGAGACATATCATATTTTTCTATGGGTATCTTGACCCGTAACTTGATAGTAATCTTGAAATTTAGGCAAGTCCACCTAATTCCATTGAGGAAGTGGCCTAGAGGGTCACACACAAAGTTTTTCCTTTGATCTCGGTTAAATATTATATTTAACAGTTGGAATAAATATTATTCTCCAAACAGAGAATTAATATTTATTCAGGAATTATTAAATGATCATAAATATTAAATAAATATTTATTTTCAAGGTAATTGTATAATTACATGAATATATAATATTTATTTATCTCATATTATTCTTAAGGTAATAAATAATTATTTATTCATTAATAATTTGTTTAATTATATGAATATAAAAATAAATATTTTATTCATGTGACTTTGAATATAGTATTTATTTATTTATTTAATGTATAATATTTATCGCTTGTTATTCATAAGGTGATAAATAATTATTTATTAATAATTTATTTATTTATTTACATGAATATTAAAATAAATTTTCTATTCTCTATATTGTGGATATAATATTTATTTAATATATTTATTCAAAAATTCATTAAATATCAAGGAGGATGAGTATATCAAGTTACTGGTAGAGTGATAAATATTTATTTACAAGACTTTAAATTATATTTATTATTGCATGGGTTAGCACACACCATTGAATAAAATAATATTTTTATTATTTTACATGGCATTGGGTTACTTTTGGGTTTAATATGTTATTAAGGGAATTTATGGAATTATTTAACATGAAAACTTAACCTCAGTTCTAAAAATATACAATTATGAGAATTGTGAGAGTTGGCCATTGTGCACAACATCCTCCTCCCAATAGAATTCTCTCTCAATAAATAATGTATCTAGGGTTTTCTCTATAACTATAGAGATTATCTCTTCCTCCGTTTCTCTTAAGTTGGAGATATCAGAAGATAATAATTTCTAAATTTAAGGGATAATGGTTGTGATCAAGGGAGTAATGCAAGTTGATTGGTACCACCGCACTAGAACCCGGAGTACCATCGGGGATGTTCTGAGATCAAATGAGCATGTGTGGATCATCTCTAGAGGGGATCTACTTTGGGTCCTCATCAAAGGAATGAAGACAAAACTAAATGGCATGTATATGATCAACACCTACATTCAAGAAAGAAATCAAGACTGAGGTATTTATTCATGCTATTAAATTAATTATAAATTAACATGAAAAAGATCATCTCTTGGATATGGAAAAAAATATTTTTAAATATTCTTTGGAAAAAATTCATTTGTTATGGTGTTAAAATCAGGTATATTGTGGATGATTCATTGAATTTAACAAAATTTGAGTCATCCATAATCCCAATAGGCACTCCCACTATGTCTGGAACCAACAATTCCAATAGTGGGGAGTGTCGCGGGTTGAAATTAGTCGTTATGGGTTGATTTATATCGTATGGAGAACCATGAACCTAGTGATGAATCATTTATTGATATTATAATGCCTCCTAATGTAAGGTTATGTTCGGTCTTTGTCCTAGTAGTTATTTGATGGTAGCAGGCGGTAGCTCAGTTGTTGATGAGTTGGGTTCCATGTGCTTGGAGATATGCTATGGTAGCTCATTCGACGTTTGGCATTAGGAAACAATGAGTTGATGGTGAAATAATAACCAATATAGTCTAGGAAGCATTTTTGGAGAATCACCAAGGATTCTCAAGTTTGATAAGTGGTGTGGTGGGGAGGTTGTGATACATCATGTTTGGATAGGTTGAGAAATTCAAGGGGAATTTTAATTTTTTGAGGTAGTGGATGGTTCATTTTTTGTAACTAGGACTAGGAAAGGTATTTTGAGAGTTTTATCATCTTAAAGTATGTATTTTGGATCAGGAATAAGGATCAAAACGTATCTGGGGGAATGATATAGCATCATAGAAGTGGTCAGGGTGTTTGAGGTGATGTAGTAGCCACTAGTTCACCAGTGAGTTGGGTATAAACCCGACAACCAGGTAGACCAGTCATCTAGTGATCCCAAGTTAGCTAGTAGGTGGGGGTTTTAGGGAGAAGAATCAAAATTATTCCCCCTAAGATCTTTAGAGGGGGAATCCCCTATTCCTACATTTCTCTTGATCACACGGACTAGGGGTGGGTCCACCTCTCCCTCATTTTTCTTCCCTTCAATTTGGGGATGGATTAACGTCATTCTTTAGTAATTCAAGGTAGGACTCTCCCTATTGTGTCCTAATTTCTTCTTGTACTTATTTCTATCTAATTTTTAGTTATCTTAATGTTAGGGTTCATGGATTATTACACTAGATCATGGTAGAGTCATCCTGATATGATGGGTATTTCATGCATCTTAGCTAGAGGATGTCTCGAGACAACATCTACACATCGACATCCATCATTTTGATGGAGTTATGTCACCATTTTAGTTTTTCATGGGTTTTTTGTCAAATTAAACGAAACTATTTTTTAAATTGGTTATTATAGATAATAATTTTTCCTATATTGATACTAAGAGAATGGTACAGTCCTCATGTAAGTGGTTGGTCTTAGTTTAGGTGTGTCAAGAACACTCGGTGAGCATTTAGACAATTATTCCTTAATAGTTTGAGTTGAATTAAAATTTTGAATTTGATTTAAATTGTTTAATTTATTATAAATTTAATTTATTTAATTATATTATATTTTATTCTTTGATTTAGGGCCTCATGATGATGATTGGTGTCTGGTTGATCATGGATGGGATTAGAAAGCCTAAACAAAGTTTTTGGGTTGTGTAATTAAAAAGGGAAAAGTTTTTTATGAAGTAGGTGGACCCTAGTATACTCCTATGTTAATTTATTTATTTATTTATGATATGTAATGTAATATGTATGGTTTTTACAAAATAGTTGATCATATGGGTTGAAATTTAATAAATGGTTTAATTTAAAAATTAAACGGATGGCCTAATTAAATTAAATGCATGTGTCTGAATTGAACAAAGTGCCAAGGTCACGATGAACTGTCGACACTGGATAACTTTCCTTAATTGTCGTTGGTTGAGTCCTTGATTATTATAATATGCCTTGTGATGTAAAGTCCCTATGGGGTATACACTATATATTGTTAAATGAACAATGTGTAGTGGCACTAGTGTTAGGTGCCCTTAGAGACCTCCTATTAGAGGAGGAGGTCAATTGAGATGGATATCCTGGGATTTGGCCATATGATAACCCTTGAGATTCCTTATAGTCATTGGGTTAGTGAGATGATTATAGGTTGATAATTCCTCCCCTGTTGATATTTGATCACTTAGGTTGGTAGACCCTTGAGAAACTGATGGATAGGTTGGGTGTTCAGACCAACCTAGAGTGACTTGGAAAGGGGATGAGCTTAAGGCCATATACCTTGTGAGATCTATTTAGGAGGTTGACGAGGCGTCGATGAGACCTTAATGATATTGAGGGATGTTATTACCTCATTTTCACAACCCAACCTTGTTTTTATTTTATTTTAATCTTTTCTTGATGTTGGTTTTTTTAGTTGAGGTTTGGGTTGTGTTCCCAGTGGAATTTTTTGTGTTTCTAGAGTTTTTTTAAGGTTCCTGGATTTTACAGAGTTTGAGCATAGTTTGAGCATGGTTATAAAAATTTTATAGCCTAGAAATAAGGGTTTCACATGGTTTGATCATGGTTAAACTAAGTGTGATACCTAGGTGTGTAGCCTGTGTAACTCTTGATAGTGGGAAATTACACAGTTTGTGCATAGTTTGTTTAATTGTGCGAGCTAACCATACAAACCACCTGAAGCGGGGTATTTTTATCTATTTTACTAATTTTTAAGTGGTATTTCTTCCCTTATAAACCCCACTCAAATCCCCCCAATTTGGATGCCTCCCATAGAGCCTTTTGGATCCTCTAATCTCCTCTAAGTGGATTTCAAGGTGGTTTCTTAGTGACTCTTCACCCAAATTGAAAGGTTAGGGATCCCCTTTCTTTCTCATTTGGTTTTATCCTATTTTCCCTTTCTCCTATAACCTTAGGTTTTATTATTGAACAATTTTTATGTCCATGGTGGTGCAAAATTGGTGTTTTTTCTTTCTTAGGGTTGTGAGTCGTAGTAGGAGAGTATTTTCAGTGGATTTCATCAAAGGTGATATTATTCTTCCACTTGAGGTAGGTGTTTATATTATTTTTCTTTCTAGAACATTCCATAGAGGCTTGATATTTTCTAATTTTTTTCTAAATGTGATTCTCTTTCTTGTGGTGTGTTACCATAAATGGTTTTAGTTTTCTGATGATGGTATTTTGATGAAAATTGGTTTTTCAAATGGTTTTCCTTAGTTATATATATGTATATGCATGAAAGGTGTTTAATAAAATAGAAATTGGTCTTTTGAAATAGAATTTGGTATTTTTAGAGTGTGATTGATCTTTTTTTAGCTTTTTTTATGTTTTTGTGGATTTTTTTTTGTTAATTAAGTTTTGAGTGGAAATTTTGGTGACTTTTACAATTTAGTGCCCACTTGTGGATGTTGTGATTAGTGGTAAAGCTAGTGGTGACTGTTTGTTTTGGTTTTGGATATTTTTATGGTTTATCATGGATGTGGGAATATCCATATGTTCAGGGGTTTCATGTATGGATGGGAACACAAATAAATATGGTCTTTGATGAACATTATCAACTTAAACCCCGGATTTTAAAACAATTATCCCCCTCCCTCATTTCTTCTTCAACCCTCTTCTCCTCAAGTAGTTACTTTAAACCCTTAGTGTTTTTATAAATATCCCTTTGTTTCAGATGACTAAAATGTTGCTCCAAATTGTGTGTATGAAATCATGTCACATTTGTAACTTTGAGATTTTGTTGGTTTCTAAATGACCTAAAGTCCCATTTGAAACCTTTCATATATTTTTTGTTATTTTGTCTTAGTTTTGGAAACGAATTTGGAAATTTATTTGGAAATATGAAATAGAAAAGGCTCAGTTGGTACTTTATAAAATTTTAGAAAGTGGTTTTAAAACTAATATAATGTGTGAGCCTGGTTGGCACTTTATGAATGGATCATTGTGAGATGGTCAATTATATGGTGGACCCACCATGGAGAGGTTCATAGCATAGGTGGTTTAGGTGTTTGGGTTAGGAAAGCACAGTGGTTGTGGGTTTCATTTTGAGACACATGTGTGAGGAACTCTCCATTAAATATGTACTATTATCATGGGATTCATGGTTTTTATCTATAGGGTTGAGTGATGGTTTCTTATAGATCCCAACGAGATGGGTTGGTACCCCCTATATTTACTGAGATACTAGGTGGGATGTGATGCTGGATTTTCTAGTTTAGAGTGTCCAATTAGTTATTGACTATGGAGCTATACCATGCACCAGAAGGTGAGTCCGAACCAAGTACATACAAGGATTGCTTCTAGAGATGTTTAAGAAATTACCATGATTGTTATTTGTATGTTCTATTTTTTTCTAATGTACCTTGGTTACCTTCTCTGCTAGTATTTTCCTTGCTTGTTCTATTTTCTTTATTTTCCAACATAGCACCTTTGATCTTTTGGTTTGGATTTTTATCTAGGTTTTGGATCTTCAAACCGGTTTGTTTCCAAAATTAGTATCATAGTTTGTTTTCAAAGTGGAATTTCTATAAAAAATTGTTGGTTATTTTAGAAAGATAAAAACCTAATTTCATAAATTTATTTCAAACTAGTATTTATGAACTATTTATAGAAAGGAAGTGTATGGATTCTAGGTTTCTTGCCCACTGAGCTGTTTTTTCTCACACCCTACTTGTGCCACTCGGCATCGGTAGAATCGATATTTTTTGTAGGTTTAGGTTTCTATTTCAGTTGGCATTTGGAGTAGGTTGGTATTATGGATAGTGGTGATTAGGTGGCCACATAGAGATCATGTCAGTTGGGTTTGTTTGGTTTTTGTTTCATTTTTTAGTTTTTATTATGTTCAGTTATTATTGTATCTAGATCTGGTTTGTGTTTATTGTTGTTTAATGGTTATTGGTTATATTTTTATTCTCTTTTATAGTTATTTTATCTCGGTTTTCTTTGGGATAAATTGTTCCCACTGTGATATCTTTGATGCCTGGTTCTTGTCGCCATCCCAGGAGGATTGGGAATGCCTCTTGGTCCTTGTCGCCAGTCGGCTCGAGTGAGTAGTTTGGGGTCGACCCGAGTTGGTTCATGAAAAAATGGTATCAAATGAACCCTTTGTTTTTTGGTGTGTCAGATAGACTAGATATTAGGACTATCAGTACTTGAGAGGTAAGTGCGGGAAGAGTGTCGCAAACTCTTTCTCATTCTGATCTTAGATTTTTTGGGGGTAGTCCAGGTTTTGAGTTTTTCTTTTGGTTTTGGGTGAGTGGATAGGTAATGAAAATGGAGGTAGACTGGTGTTGCATGGTGGGATTATATAGAGTAGGGACCCATGTAGATCCTGAGTGCATGGTTCAAGATACTCCTAGTGATTGGTTCTTTCTTGGGACATGGTCCACTAAACCATGTGTTCGAGTCTTGCACGGTCACTAGTTCTCCATTTTAGGTGTTTCCATGTGATTTGTGTTTTTTTTCTTTGATTAGTGTGGGTCAATTTTAAAATGAAAAATGGTTTTCATAAAAAAAAAATTTTAAAATAAAAATGGTTTCAAGGTGAAATTTTGGTTTAAATGTGGGATTTTGTGTTTAAAACTAGATTTGAAAGTGACTTTCGGTATTTGAATAATGTCCTTGAAAGGAGGCAGGCTTGAAAATTGGAAATGGAAATGGTGGTTTTTGAAAATAGTATTTTGATTGTTTTTTGTATTATTTGGATTATGAGCCATTTTTTTGTTAGGGATGGTATTTTGGTTTAGTTTTGATTAGATTTTGATTCTGGTTTTTTTTCTTGTGTTGTTCAGAATATGTCACACAGAAAGGTCCCCAAGGTTTATGGTGAGTTTCATCCAGTTATTATCTTTTTCCATACTCCTAGAGGAGTGGTGGAATCTAGTTATTCTAGGTTTTTTCCTATTTTATGTGGTGATCAAGGCCAGTTATAGGTAGTGTAATAGATTAAAGAAGTTGAGGGTGCCTTTAAATCATTGAGAGCTTATGAAGTTGTGAGAGTGTGGGTCGTTCTGAACTTGTTTGAAGGTTTGAGTTTGGATTAGTGGAAGGTGAATTTTCCATCATCATTGAAAGTTGGTATGACATGGGAGGTGTTTAATACTACTTTCGTTTGATGGTTCATACCATAGGAGTTTAATGTAAGGAAAGTGGAGGAGTTGTTGGGTGTTTAATAAGGTTGGTGGATGGTGAAGGCCTATATCAACCAGTTTAAAGATCTAGTTTTCTCTTTTCTTTAGAGATTTCATTGGAGGATTATATGAAGGATACTCTCTTCATCTGGGGTCTTTTTATAGAGATTAAAGAGTGATTTCTTTCATCCAGGAAAGTTCAGTTTTGTAAGTTGGTGGATGAGGAATTATTAACTGAGTTGGTTACCAAAGTGCAGTATATTGTGGTTGGAAATCGAGTTTCTCTTGGATCTCATGAAGTTTCACTATCTAGAGAGATGTGTATGATAGAGGAACCTATTCCTGAGGAGTTCCCTTCATCATTTTTGTCTTCTCATTCATCATATTGTCCACTCTTATGTTTCCAATGTGGTCAGTTTGGGAATTTGAAGACATATTTTCACAATCCTCCAAAGGTGTGTCATCAATGTGGCCATTTGGGTCACCTAGAGAAGTTCTACAAGCGAAGGGTCCATAAAATGAAGTTATAGTTGGAGGATGTTAGCTCCTGACTATGGGGAAGAAGATGCTTTAAGATATCAAGGCTCCAGCCATAGGCCTCATAGTGAAGCTCTTCACATATTCAGGAATCATCAGGGGGTATGGGGAACCTTGGCCCAACTTTTGTCTCCTCCATCAGAGTGGATATGGTTTAAGTCCCCCAATTTTAGTTTCCTTTAATTTTAAATCTCCCTCTTTTGTTGTAAAATCATTGTGCTATTATCTTCCTTGAGTCTTAATGGTATTGTCCTCATGTAATTTTAGTGGTTATTCCCTTTTAGAGAAGAGACTTTAATTAATTTCTCTACCTTGTGTGTGATTATCATTTTTACATATCAGTTTTGGTTCCTAGTTGTACTCACTTTGTAGATTATTGTGTCTCATGGAAAATATGAGTGGTGGATCAGTTCATTGTTTGGGTTGGTTTTCCCTTGTGTTGGTGGTTTGGTTTGTGTGGGGAGTTCTTGGTCATGTTGTTGGTCAGTTTTGGTTGGTTTATTGTGGTGGGGATAACCCAATATTCTTCTCTTCATGTTGTGTTTTCTCTATATCTAGTCATGTGTGGCTTGTGGAGTTAAAATGTCACCTCAAGGTTCATGGTTCCATTTGGATTCATTCGGTTCCGGGTTTGAGTTTTGGTTCTCATTAAACTTGGTGACTTTATGGGGGTAGAAAGTTTTTGTGGTGGGGATAATTATCACACCCTGACCTTGGTTTTTCTTTTATTTTAATATTTTCCTGATGTTGGTTCTTTTGGTTGAGGTTTGGGTTGAGTTATTGGTGGAAATTTTTTAGTTTCTGGAGTTTTTTTTTTTGAAGGTTTTCCATAATTGTTCACGTTTTGAGCATGGTTAGACAAAGTGTGAAACCTAGATAGAAGGGGGTTGCACAGTTTGAGCATGGTTAAAATAAGTATACAGCCTAAGTGTGCAAACTGTGCAACTCTTGAAAATGGGGAATTATATGGTTTGTGCATGATTTGTTTAACCGTGTGACCTAACCATACAACCCACCTAAAGAGGGTTATTTTTGTCTGTTTTCCATCTTTTTAAGTGGGGTTTATTCCCTTGGACACCCCACTCAGATTCCCCCAACTTGGAAACCTTCCATGGAGCTTTTTGGATCCTCCAAGCTCCTATAAGTGGATTTCAAGGTGGTTTCTTGTTGATTCTTTACCCTAATTGAAAGGTTAGAGCCCCCCTCTCTTTCTACTTTGGTTTTATCCCATTTTCCCTTTCTCATATAACCCTAGGGTCCATGCTTATATGATTTTCATTCCTAGGGTAGTAAAACTTTTGGGGGTTTTCTTTCATAGGGTTGTGATCCATAGTAGGAGTGTCTTTCTAGTGGATTTCATCAAAGCCAACATGATTCTTCCACTTGAGGTAGGTGTTTCCATTATTTTCCTTTTTAGAAAATTCCATAGAGGCTTGATATTTTATAATTGTTTTCTAAATGTGATGTTCTTGTTTATAGTGTGTCATCACAAATGATTCTGGTGTTCCGATGATGGTATTTTGATGAAAATGTGTTTTTTAAATAGTTTTCCTTATTTATATATATGTATTTAAAACCCCCATGGGGTGGCCCAATGGTTAGGGTTGAGGGTTTTGAATGTCAGGTCCAGTGCTTGATTCCCACTGGTTACAGGTTTTAGCTGACGTAATTTCACCACTGTGTGATTTAACACCTCAACAGTGCAGGGCAGCATGGAGAGGCTAGTTTTACCTATTTGGGTTGTGGTTATCATTCAAGACCCGATGTAAAGACCCAAAAATTCCATGAATTTTTTTTTAAAATACATGGAATTTTTACAAGTCCACAGTTTCTGACGGCGCTTGATTCTGAGGCCCGGTGTGCCCAGAATCAATTTCTAAAGTTTTTCTCAGGTACGTTCAGTAAACGTATGTGCGGGATTTTATATCTTTTGAACCGGTGCTCGGAATTAAAATCTGAGGATACCGCTGAACTCACAGTGCCGGTATTCGCTTAAGGATACCTTTACCGCAGTTGCATTTTATAGAGGTTAAAAGTTAATTTTTGGGGATACTAAATAAAATTAAGTAAAAATATGTGTAACATATTTTTATTTGGTTGGTGGTTAAAACCAGTAAGTAGAGGTTGTAGGTGGGGCCCACCACACCCTAACCTTCCTTGGGAGGATATAACAAGGTGGGGCCCACAAGCTTGAACCCTCTTAACCCCCCTTTTAAACCCTTGAGCTCCCCATTAATGGGGGAAACTCTTGAAACCTTCCACCTTCTCCCATAATGTTAGCTTATTTTAATTAAACTCTTCACCTCCTCTAAATTTGAATTTGAACCATCCCTTAGCATTAATTAAATGATTTGACAAATTTAATTAAACACATCTTTGTGTTGTTGTGGGAAAGAATTAAAAGAGGCCATCCTTTGTCATTTTTGGGGTTGGCATAATCCTTTGGAAAGCTTGAGAGAGGAGAGCTTAGTCTTTCCAACGAAGAACCACCGAAGAACTCCATTCTTTCCACAAAGAACATAAAGAATGCTCCTCGTCTCTGAAGAATGTGAAGCATCATCTTCTTCTTTATTCAACCGGAGCAAGGAAGGGAAGCATCGTCGCCCATGAAGTACACCGAGGGTGTCGTCTCGAATCGTCTTCACCGAGCTCTACCTCCTCTGGTGTTGACGGAATGACGTTCGTCTTCCACGATGTTCGTCTGCCGCGACTCGTCAATGTACAATGAAAAATACGAGGTAGGGGGATTTGATTATTTTAATGTATAAATTATACCATCGTTCCTCGTCATTTATTTGGGTTCGATGATGGCCACTTGTTATCACTTAATGCGGAGGGCACGGGCCGAACCAACACGGACCGATGCCCCTCCGTTGGTTCTTGTTTTGTTGACGTCGAAGGTGGAGACAAAAGGACGTGGTGTCGTCGCACCGCAACGGAGAAGAACCACGACCAGAAGGGCCGCAGCGGACGAAAGAGGAACCGTGACCGGGAGGGCCATGGTGGATGAAGAAGTGCGGCGTCGTCGTGCCACGCGGTGGAGCCAAATGTCGCGGACAGGTCGGGCTGCGGCGGGGGTGGCGCGGTGCCATCGCGCCGTGTGGAGGGCAGAAAGACCGTGGTGCCACCGCACTGCGGGGGAGGTGCGGAGGCGGCCGGTCGAGCCAGCTGCCGTGGAGCCGGACCAGCGGGACCAGCCAGGTCCCACGGCCCCTGAACCGGCGCGGCGCGCTGGTTCTGTTTGATGAACCGAAGGGGGGCGTCACCCTCCCTCCCTCGCGTGGCCGGCCGGGCCACCACGAGCCGGGGCGCCACGATCGGGCCGCCCAAGGTCGGGCCAACCAAGGCTGGATCGTCCCTCGGTCGGGCCGCCCTAGGTCGGGCCACCTCGGGTCGGGCCGCCCGTCAGGTCGGGCCGTCTCTTCGAGTCGGGCTGTCCCCTCAGCTCGGGTTTCTTCCTCAGACCGGGTCAGACCCGCGGACCAGGTCAGAACCCGGGTCAGACCTGCGGACCAGGTCAGAACCCGGTTCAGACCGGGTTGGGCCAGGTCAGTCCGACTAGGTCAGACCGAACCCGGACCCGCTATGGTTGTTTACACCTTTTAGCCCACATCTAGGGCTACGGGTGTCTGTTTGATGTACCTCCTGTGGTGATAGAATTATTGGAGCTAGATGATTCTTTGGAATACTCCACTTGAGTTTTGGACACAGTTGGAGTACAGTCAGGTTGGTTTAATCCTAAAAACCAACCAGGCCCCTAGAACGGAAATTCCAATAACTCTCAGATCGGGCATCCATTTGACGCGTCGTCTGTTGCGTTGGGTTTATTATGATGAGACAATACTACAAGATATATAAAATTAGGACTTTGTGATATTTGATGTATCGACACTTGGCTCGAGGAGCAGACCCTCCCGGAATCGAGCGTGTTGTGTGCGAGAACCCTAGGGCTGGCTGTGACTGAGATGACAGGATCCTTCATGGGTTCGACAGCAACGATATTGTACCAGGATACTCCATGGGTTAGACAGTGATGACAAATGTACTGGAATCCTATGTGGGTTCGAAAAAGATGACTATTGTACTGGGATCCTCTATGGTTCCGAAAGTTCTGACTTCTGTTCCTCTATCTTGTATGGGTCCGACAGAATAGCTGGTCCTATATTTTGTGTGGGTCCGACAACTTAGTTGGTCCTATATCCTGTGTGGGTCCGATAGCTTAGATGAATCAGTGACTACATCTGATCATCTCTATCACTCTACTAAATATGTATACCTATGTGAGCTGAGTCATGTCTTTCAACCATTATCACCGTGGTGATTGACTTTACTTCCTTTGTGGAATGGTCTATGCTTGGGCTCGAGAGTTGGAGTCGGACTCTAATTGATAACTTAGGTATATGTATGGGAATATACCTAAGTAGGATTGGTTGATAATTCGTGATTGTATCTTTCTACTGTGGTTTATCCTTTGTGGATTTTGGGAGACCTTCAAGGGTCTCGGGGTCCCCTACTGAGTATTGTTATACTCACCCCTGTATGGGCTTCGCCCACACCTTGTTGTGTTCTGTGCAGACGACGGTCATCAGTGATCGAGGCTGAGGGTGACGGACGGGAGGCTGCTCGGAGCTAGACTAGACGGGACGTACCATAGGGACGATTTGTTCAAGTTCTGTACCTACCCTTCAGGTAGGATTCCACGGTGGATGATCCAGGAGTTGTTTTCCTTTTTACTTGTACTTGTTGTTCAGTTGGGTTTGTATACTGGCCCACTTACTTTCAGCACACTTTTCTTTTCTATTTTTTTGTACTTGTTGCTTCTACAGCTTGTGTTCATAAAGTGTGTGTTACAAGTTTAAAGTTAATGTCTTCCCTTTTATCGGGATTACGCCTTTGGTGCTAGTCGCCAGCCCCTGGACTATGGAAGGTGGGCTTAGGGTAGTCACGGCACAGGCCCCGAAGACGGGTCGTGACAAATTGGTATTAGTGGAGTCGGTTCTACCGCAGAATTTGAACTCTAATTCTTTTAATGAAAATAGTGTTATGTTTTTTGGGTGTGGTTATCAGTTTAGGGAAATCGGTGTTGGTGCGGTGGCCGATGTATCCATACACTAGGACTCTGACTTCTGATCTCTGACTCAGTGCACGAAAACACTGATTTCGTGTGTGTTTCCTTTGAAAAAGTTTTCTTCATGATTAATTTGTGTCAGCTCACCAGGTATACTGTTTTAACCGTGGTGCACCTATTTATTTTCAGGATGGCCCCACGAAGTCAGCCAGCTAGGGTTCCGAGTTACGTACAAGATGGTAGCCCAGTGAGCGACGAGGCCTCGGTTTAGGGCCCCATCACAGTAGAGGTACCAGCGGTACCACTACCCGTTGGGCCACTGATACCACCAGCTCCAATAGCAGAGAGTGTATATCGTCTGAGTGAATTTCATGAGTTCCAGTGCCAGAGGCCACCCAGGTTCTGGGGAGAGACGGACCCACAGGCAGCTGAGGATTGGATGGAGGATTTTGTGAGAGTTTTCAGATTGGTAGGGACACCAACCAACCTCATGGTGATCCTTTCCATGAGTCTCTTACATGTAGCAGCAGGCAGGTGGTGGAGTCTGATGCTCCAAGTGCATGAAGAGGCATCATTACTCTGGACAGACATCGAGAGTCTCTTCTAGTCAGAGTTTATTCCAGCCACCCTTCATGTGGTGTGGATTCAGGATTTACTTCATCTGCAGCAGGGCAGCATGACAGTAACTCAGTACTCAGCGAGGTTCACCAACCTCTCGCGCTACTCCATGGACATGGTACGGGACCCATTCTTTAGAGCCCGGACCTTCAAGCAGGGACTCAGGCATGATATCAAGGCTTCGATGATCCCCTTCAACATCCCAACGTAGGTAGGGGTGCTGGAGCGAGCCCTTATATTAGAGAGTTTTCTTGCTGAGCAGTCACCAGTAGCGAGACCCACCACAGGGTGACACGTAGCGAAGTTTTCTGCAGCCGGCAGTAGACAAATGTTGCAGAGGTCCAAGCAGACCAGGCCATCAAGTGGGCGACCCCAGGATATAGGTTCAGTTGTGCAGGGCACACGAGACAGAGCTAGTTATACGAGTAGTAGGCAGTGCTATGCATGCGGCGGGTAGGGCCACATGGCTCGTGACTGCCTGACCCGTCATGCAGATGAGCAAGAGACAGTAGAGGGACCTCCCAGGCAGAGGCAGAGGTTCGACCGTGGTGGTACGCCAGGAGCAGGAAAATTTGGTAGAGGATTTGGCCGAGCAGCGGGTGGTGGAAGATGTTTTGAGGCTCTACCACCACCACCACCAGGAGGTCCACCCCGACCATAGGGAGCTGGCAGACAGAGGCGGGCTCAGCTCCAGGTAGTCGAGGCCTACGACCACGGAACACCTGAGATGATTTGAGGTACTATCTATGTCTAATCCACCCTTGTTGCAGTACTTATAGACACAGGTGCAAGTTATTATTTTATTACCACTTCCCTCATTCGGAGCTCGGAGATTCCGAGGGAGCCGTTGGCTTGATCCTTACGGCTATAGACTCCTACAGGAGCATGCTCGATGATTACGCACTGGTACCAATAGTGTGAGCTTACTCTAGGAGGCGAGAGCTTCGGCTGGGATCTTCTGGTAGCATCATCGAGGCCATACGATGTCATCTTGGGTATGGACTGGTTATCCACAGTTCATTCCCAGATTGACTGTATTAGGAACAAAGTGTGGTGTGTTCACACGGATGGGACTAGGTTCACCTTCACCGGCGAGAAGGGAGCCTTTGCAGCGCAGGATGGACTTACACAGAGGAGGGGGCAGCCGATCACACATTAATTTCATAGTCTCATCCTCGGAGTATTTGATGTGTGGATTCCAAGTTTTCCTATTGTGGTGGATTAGTATGCAGATGTTTTCCCTGAAGATGTTCTAAGACTACCTCCTCGCAGAGAGGTAGACTTATACATTGACTTATACCCCAGGACGACACCGATATCTACTCCAGTTTTTCGGATGGCTCCCGCCGAGCTTTATGAGCTGTGGGTACAGTTGGAGGACTTGCAGGGGAAGGGATTTATTAGACCCAGTGTTTCACCCTGGGAATATCCAATTTTGTTCGCTAAGAAGGTGGATGGGAGCTTGCGACTGTGTGTTGACTACCATCTCCTGAATCAGTTGACCGTGAAGAACAAGTACCCACTCCCAAGTATTGACGACCTCTTTGATCATCTCAAGGGATAATGATGGTTCTGAAAGATAGACCTTAGGTTAGGCTATCACCAGCTCAGAGTTCGAGATCAGGATGTGTAGAAGACGGCCTTCAGGTGTCGGTATGGTCACTAAGAGTTCTTGGTTATTCCCTTCGGTGTAACCAATGCTCCAGCAGTGTTCATGAGTCTCATGAACAGGATCCTCCAGCCTTACCTTCGTCGCTTTTTTGTGGTCTTCATTGATGACATACTGATCTACTCAACTACTAAGGAGGAGCATGCCTACCATTTGCGGGTAGTACTAGACACAATCTGAGAACACCAGCTTTATGGTAAGCTCTCAAAGTGATAGTTTTGGATTTGAGAGGTTCACTTCTTGGGACACATCATCTTGGAGGCTGGAGTTGCAGTAGATCTAGTGAAGATCGAGGTAGTACTTTCTTAGGATCCACCTAGGAGTGTGACGGAGGTACGAAGTTTTCTGGGACTGGCTGGGTACTATCGGAGATTTGTGCCAGATTTCTCCAGAGTTGCAGCACCACTTTCAGCATTGATGAAGAAGGGGAAACCCTTCGTGTGGTCAGAAAGATATCGACAGGGCTTTCAAGACATACTGATCCACTCGACTACTGAGGAGGAGCATGCCTACCATTTGCGAGTAGTACTAGACACAATCCGGGAGCACCAGCTTTATGGTAAGCTCTCAAAGTGATAGTTTTGGATTTGAGAGGTTCACTTCTTTGGACACATCATCTCGGAGGCTAGAGTTGCAGTAGATCTAGAGAAGATTGAGGCATTACTTTCTTGGGATCCACCCAGGAGTGTGACTGAGGTACAAAGTTTTCTGGGACTGGCTGGGTACTATCGGAGATTTGTGCCAGATTTCTCCAGAGTTGCAGCACCACTTTTAGCATTGACGAAGAAGGGGAAACCATTTGTGTGGTCAGAAAGATGTCGGCAGGGCTTTCAAGAGCTGAGGCAGAGGTTGACTAGTATGCCTATCTTGAGGCTACCGGAGGAGGGAGATGGGTACGTAGTTTACTACGACGCATCAGGGACCGGACTCGAGTGTGTCCTGATGCAGGAGTGAGTAGTGATAGCTTATGGTTCTCGTTATCTGAGACAGCACGAGCAGAACTACGCTACCCATGACCTGGAGTTAGTAGCAGTGGTATTCGCCTTGAAGATGTGGCAACACTATCTTATGGGAGAACGTTTTACAGTCTACTCTGACCACCAGAGTCTCAGGTACATCTTCTCGCAAAAGGACTTGAACCTGAGACAGCGACGATGGATCGAGTTCCTCCAGGACTATGACTTTGAGATAGTCTATACTCCTAGGAAGGGGAATGTTGTAGCAGATTCTCTCAACAGGAGATCAGGCATTCATCTACTAGGAGAGGCGACAGAGTAGTTGGCCGCGTTACAGATATCCTTTGTGGATAGAGATGAAGCAGCCTTTCTACAGTCTCTCACAGTCACTTCTCCACTTCTTCAGTGATTCAGGGTGGCACAACATGGGGACGTTGACTTTGAGACACGACATGCTCAGATATACATAGGGTAGGCACCTGATGGATTTTATGAAGGTGGGGAACACATCATTCTTTCTTAGAGGACGTACCATGGTACTAGTTTTACTTCAGGAGGAAGTGTTGCGGGAGTTCCACACATCTCCTTTAGCAGTACATCCAAGAGTGGCGAAGATGTATCAGGACCTCCGACGACAGCACTGGTGGCCAGGTTTGAAGGAGGATTTAGCAGAGTTTGTCTCACGATTCCTCACTTGTCAGCAAGTGAAGGCGGAGCACCAGGTTCTAGCAGGCTTGGTTCATCCCTCAGAGGTCCCAGAGTGGAAGTGGGATGGGATATCCATGGATTTTTTGACGGTACTTCCACGTACATCTAGAGGACATGAATCTATCTAGGTGATTATCAATCGACTCACCAAGTCGGCCCACTTCCTACTGATCAGAGAGTAGGGATCGGTAGAGATCTTGGGACACCTCTACGTATAGGAGATCATACGGCTTCAGGGTGTTCCATCAACTATCATCTCCGATCGAGATTCTCATTTCACTTTCCAGCTATGGAAGGGGTTGTAGGAGGCTTTTGGTACATAGCTTCACTTGAGCACCACCTTCCATCCTCAGAAGGATGGTCAGACTAAGAGGATCATTCAGACTCTTGAGTATATGCTCTGTGCATGCATCCTCGACTTCAGTCATAGTTGGGAGGATCACTTACCATTGGTGGAATTTTTTTATAACAAAAGCTAACACTCCACCATCAGGATGGAACCTTTAGAGGCACTTTACGACTGACCTTGCAGATCGCCTCTGTGATGGACTGAACCAGGGGAGTCAGCACTTGTAGGACCAGAGATGGTGTAGGCTACGACGGAGAAGGTGCAGATCATCCAGGAGTAGATGAAGACTGCACAGAGTAGGCAGAAGTCCTATGCTGATAGGAGACGGAGACCACTGGAGTTCGAGGATGGATACCATGTCTTTCTATGGGTCTCACCTCGACGAGGTCTACAAATATTTGGCCGAGGCAGAAAGTTATCTCTTCAATTCATCGGACCTTTCCAGGTCCTTAGCAGAGTAGGCAAGGTGGCTTACCGCCTGGCTCTTCCAACTCAATTGCACCGGGTGCACGATGTCTTCCACGTATCTCAGCTGAGGAGATACATGTATGACCCGTCCCACATCATCGACCACGGGGAGCTAGATATTGATGATAGGGAGACTTTCACAGAGGTTCCAGTGGATATTGAGGATCGACAGGAGTGGGTCCTGCGTGGATGGTCGATACCTCTGGTGTGTGTTTTTTGGCAGCACGGGAACCTTCAGGAGAGCACATGGGAGAAGGAGGCTCAGATGCGTGCTCAGTACCCTCATTTTTTCCTTTAGTATAAGTTGTTTCTTATGGGGATGTAAATCTCTGAGGCGGGGAAAATTTAAAGACCCAGAAATTCCGTGATTTTTTTTTAAAATACATGGAATTTTTACGAGTCCGTAGTTTCTGAAGGCGCTTGATTCTGAGGTCCGGTGTGCCCAGAATCAATTTCGAAAGTTCTGATTGGGTGCGTTCTGTAAACGTACATGCGATATTTTATATCTTTTGAACCGGTGCTCAGAATTGAAATCTGAGGACACAACTGAACTCGCAGCGCCGGTATTCTCTTAAGGAGACCTTTACCGCAGTTGCGTTTTATGGAGGTTGGAAGTTAATTTTTGGGGATTCTAAATAAAATTAAGTAAAAATATGTGTAACATATTTTTATTTGTTTGGTGGTTAAAACCACCAAGTGTAGGTTATAGGTAGGGCCCACCACACCCTAACCTCCCTTGGGAGAATATAACTAGGTGGGGCCCACTATCTTGAACCCCCTTAACCCCCCTTTTAAACCCTTGAGCTGCCCATTAATGGGGGAAACTCTTGAAACCTTCCACCTTCCCCCATAATGGTTCCAATTCACCCATTAATGAAGTGAGGTAGCTTATTTTAATTAAAATCTTAACCTCCTCTAAATTTGAATTTGAACCATTCCTTAGCATTAATTAAATGAGTTGCCTCATTTCATTAAACACATCTTTGTGTTGTTGTGGGAAAGAATTAAAAGAGTCCATCCTATGTCTTTTTTGGGGTTGGCATAATCCTTTGGAAAGATTGAGATAGGAGAGCTTCGTCCTTCCAACAAAGAACCACCGAAGAACTCTATTATTTCCAGGAAGAACATAAAGAACGCTCTTCATCTCTGAAGAACGTGAAGCATCGTCTTCTTCCTTCTTCAACCGGAGCAAGGAAGGGAAGCACCGTCGCCCACAAAGTACACCGAGGGCATCGTCTCGACTTGTCTTCACTGAGGTCTACCTCCTCCGACGTTGATGGAATGATGTCCGTATTCCACGATGTCTGTCTTCCTTGACTCGTCAACGTATAATGACAAATACGAGGTAGGGGGATTTTATTATTTTAATGTATAAATTATACCATCGTTCCTCGTCGTTTATTTGGGTTTGATGATGGACACTTGTTATAACCTAATGCGGAGGGCGAGGGATGAACCAACAAGGCCCGACGCCCCGTCATTGGTTCTTTTTTGGTTGATATCGAAGGCGGAGCTGAAAGGGCGTGGTGTCATCGCACCACACCAGAGAAGAAACGCAGCCAGGAGGGCCGCGGCAGACGAAAGAGGAATTGCGGTCAGGAGGGTCGTGGCGGATGAATAAGCATGGCGTCGTCGCGCTGCATGGTGGAGACGAAGGCCATGGATAGGTCAGGCCCCGGCGGTGGTGGCACGGCACTGTCGCGCCGCACAAAGGGCAGCAGGACCACGGCGTCGTTGTGCCGTGGTGGAGGTGCGGAGGCGGCCGACCGAGCCAGCCGCCGTGGAGCTGGACCAGTGGGACCAGCCGAGTCCTGCGGACCCTGAACCAGCGCAGCGTGCCAGTTCTGTTCGATGAACCAAGGGGGGTGCGGCACCCCCCCCCCCTCCCTTGCGTGGCCGTTCGGGACTCCATGAGTCGGGCCTCCACGAGCCAGGCCGCCACGAGCTGGGCCGCCCTTCTGCCGGGCCCCCCAAGGCCAGGCCACCCTTGGATGAGCCGGCCAAGGCCAGGCCGCCCCTAGACTATCGAAGGTGGTCTTGGGGTAGTCACAGCATGGGCCCCGAGGATGGGTCGTGACACCCGGGGCTTGGTACACCTATAGGGGAACAGGCTATGCTGGGAATAGCATTAATTGTGTAGTTCAGCTAGGGTTTCTGTACAATATATATATATATGCATGCATGAAAGGTGTTTAATAAATTTTCAATTAGTATTTTGAAATATAATTTGGTATTTTGAGAGTGTGATTGATCTTGTTTGACCTTTGGTTATGTTTTGATGTCTTGGTTTATTTGTGAATTAAGTTTTGAGTGGAAATTTTGGTGACTTTTATGATTTGGTGCCCACGTGTGGATGTTGTGATTAGTGGTAAATCTAGTAGTGAATTTTTGTTTTGTTTTTGAGTATTTTTATGGATTACCAAGGATTTACCATTGGATGTGGCCACATCCATATCTACACGGGGTGCACATATAAATGGGCACACAAATTAATATGGTATTTGATAAACATTCTCAACTTAAACCTTGGATTTTAAAACACTTATCATCCCTCCCTCCTTTATTATTCAATTCTATTCTCCTCAAGCAGTTCCTTTAAACCCTTAGTTTTTTTATAAAGGTCCCTTGGTTTCAAATGACTCAAATGTAGTTCCAAAATTTGTGTATGAAATCATGGCTTGTTTGGAACTTTGAGATGTGGTTTGGTTTCTAAATGACCTAAAGGCCCACTTGGTACCTTTCGTACATATTGTGTGATTTTGTATTGGTTTTGGAAATGGATTTGGAACTGTGAAATGGAAATAGACCATTTGGTATTTTATAATATTTTAAAAATTGTTTTGAAAACTCATGCGACGTGTAGGCCTAGTTGGCATGTTATGAATAGATTATTGTGAGATGGGAACCTCTATAGTTGACCATTCATGGAGTGGTTCATCGCATAGGTGGTGTCGATGTTTGGTCTAGGAAAGCATAGTGGTTGTGGGTTTTAGTTTGATCCATACATGTGAGGACCTCTCAATTCACCATGTACTATTATCATGGGATTCTTGATCATTGTCTAGAGGGTTGATTGATGATTTCTTATCGACCCTGATAAGATGGGTTAGTACCCCTTGGATTTTTTGAGAGGATAGGTGGGATGTGCCACTGGATTAGCTAGTTTATAGTATACATATGGTTATTGGCTATGAAGATGCACCATATGTCTATAGGTGAGTCTGAAGTAAGTACGTTTAGGGATTTATTCTATAGATATTTAGGAAATTTCCATGATTGTTATTTGTATGTTCTATTTTTCTTCTTTTCCACCTTGGTTACCTGGTATGTTAGTATTTTACTTACTTGTTCTATTTTCTTTATTTTCAAGTATAGAACCTTTGATCATTTTGTTTTGGATTTTTATTTGGGTTTTGGATTATAAAACTGGTTTGTTTATAAAATTAGTATCATGTTTTGTTTTCAAAGTGGGATTTATATAAAATAGTTTTGGTTGTTTTAGAAAGATAAAACCCTAATTTCATAAATGTATTTCAAACTAGTGTTTATAAACAGTTTTAGGAAAATACATGTATGGATTATGTGGTGCTTACCAATTGAGCTATTTCTTATCACATCCTACTTGTTCCACTCGGCATCAGTAGACTTGAGATGTTTTATAGGTTCAAGTTTCTAGTTTGATTGGCCTTTGGATCTGGTTGGTCTTATGGATGGTGGTGACTAGGTAGTCACATGGAGATCATGTCAGTCAGTTTGGTTTGGTTTTTGTTTTATTTTTTAGTTTTTGTTTTGTTTAGATATTGTTGTATCTAGATTTGGTTTGTGTTTATTGTTGTTCAGTGGTTATTGGTTATGTTTCATAATATTTTGTGGTTGTTTGAGCCAAGTTTTATTTGGTATAAATTGTTCCCATTGTGATATCTTTGATTCATGGCACTTGTCGCCAGCCCAGGAGGATCAGGAATGTCACTCGGGCCTTAACACGGTCCGGATCAGGTAACCAGTTCAGGGTCAACCCTGGTTGGTTTGTGACACTCAGCGTGATGGGTATTGACCCAAGAGATGATTTAGGGACCGAGGGACCCTTATGATGTGTCCTAAATATGATGATACCTAGGGGACCTTGGTGATTGCCCTAGATATATGAGATCCTGGTGAGAGGTCACACTCAAAAATGGGTAGTGATGATTGCAGGTGTCACCCTAAAACCTGAATCTATGATTTGATCCTGTTACGGCTATAAATATTTGGGTCAATCTCTCATGATTTTGGTCATGGTTTCATAATGGGTTAGGTAGATATAAACCCATGTTGATGATGATGATGATGATGATGTGTGTGTGTGTGTGTGTGTGTCGATGCATGATATGGTATATACTCTTAGAGTGGTAGGTAAACTCCATAGGGGTTTCCATGACATGATATGGTATACACTCTTAGAGTGGTTGATAAATTCCCTTGGGATTATCATGATATGATATGGTATACACTCTTTGAGTAGTTGGTAAGTTCCCTCAAGGCACTCGTGATATGATATGGTATACGCTCATGGAGTGGTTTATAAATTCCCTTGAGGTAGTCTTAACATGATATAGTATACATGAAGGGTTTTGTTAGAGTATAAAAACATTTATCAAAAATAGAAGAATAAATTAAAACCCTTGTGTGAGTATCTTCATGAAAAATAATATGAAATATGTGATAAAACACTGAAATGATAAATATGGTGTACCTTACACTAAATAATCCACTCCATAATCTTCATCTTCATATATGTTTGATAAAGATCACTTATTAGAAAACATAAGAATCTCACCTATGTCGGTATCCATAGGCTAATTTGAATCTCTCAATGTTCTAGTGAGATAAAACTTTTCTCCATGGTATGTCATTACCTCTAATGAAAAGGATGATGGTAAAGTGAGCATTGGGATTCGAGATACGTTGGCTGAATATCCACACCCACACCTATTATATGATTATAGGTTTTATATAGAACCTGAGGACACTACTGGGTGGTGTCCGCATTAACCCATGAATTTATAATGCATGTATTAATGCCTCATATGATTCATGCATCATATTCATTAATTCATTTAACTCCCATTTGTTTCATCTTATGAAACGGTTTCATAAATTATAGCTTTGGTGTAGAATAGGTTAGGCGTCCAACATGCATAGAATAATATACCCAATGGAATTAAAATCATAATTTTCATACAAACCGATATACAGGTTATATATTTATATCATATATATATATATATCATCTTATATATATCACATATATATATAAATATTTAAAGAATATTTCAATCAATATCCCACTTTCACTAAAGATTAAAAGATTTGTTTCATTTCACCTTATATCATATCATATACAAACATGTAAAACCATATCCAAAACTCCTTTTGGATATCTTCCAAAAAAAAATTGGAAAGATGTCATTAACTTCACCTTATTTCACTTCATATGCAATACCTTGTGAACACTCATCCAAAACACTTTTGGATTAACTCTAAACACTTTTAGAGTATATCTATGATTCAAACTCAATCCCCATTCAGTCAACCACGAAGTGTAACCCTATGGGAATTTATATAATTGAAAACAAATATGAATCTCTAGATCCATATAAGTAATTAAATATTTTCCTCTAAAAAGGCATTAATTATACTCAAGTTATAAAGGGGTATGGAATGATCTCCATCAAACACGTGTATCTATATACCTATGTCCACTAGTCTGCATCATATGAAAATGTAAATTCTCATATTTTCTCTTTTCCTAAGTCATCGAGTGACCATGGGACATGGAATATGTAAATCCCATGTAGGTAACTCATATGTTCTCAATTTTGAGAGTATAGACTGAACTGATCGATGAATCTATCACATGTCATTCATCCTTTTGGATAAGCACATCACATGTCCCTTGTCCAAATAGATATATAATATCTAGGTGTCATTTCACACTCCCACATTCTGTCTCAATTGTGGACCTTAATTCCATACTCATTAAATAGGATGAAAAATCACATATTGGTTAATATCTAACTGACGACATGATCAACAACATACCCAACCACCTCTGTATTAGCTAAGTAAATATGTAAACTTTTATAAGTGGGGTATCAATGTATGGAGGTTCTCATGTTAAGTATCTCACCATCCTTAGGTTGTGGGGAATCCAACATGATCCATGAACCCCTAGTATACCAAATATATATGTATGAAATTCCATGTGGTATACTTAGTAGGTCATTTAGAATGCACAAAGAATCATATTCTTTATTTTCTGCCTCATGATCATATTTTTTATCTTTGTACAAGAATCCTACTCATGCAAATATTAACATTTCATCATAACCTATAATACTCCATGATGTACATCAGTTAGGGATAAACTCAAAGTCATACAATGAGAGGTCAATTATCATTACACTTCACAATATATATATATATATATATATCCAACATGAAATAAAGATAATATGGATGTTTCCTTTCAATTATGATAAATTTAAATATTCTTAAATTCTTAATAATATTTATCAAACCCAACATAATCACTGGTTTAATATTTTATATATGTAAAACTACCAGATAAGTCTTATCTTTTCTACACTTTTGAGGTTTTATTAATACATTACATCATATGTAATCCATTTCACATATTTAAGTGACCAACTGATAAAACTCTCCCACTAACTATTTATAGATAAATATCTATGAAGTAGGCCAATTTGAAAAATGGTGAGAATTAGGAATCATATTCCTAATTGTTCAACTTTTTGAACATCTTCAAACTTTCTAACTTTTCATCATAAATTTTTATGCTGAAAAACTCTATTTTCTACATATAACTCTTTCTAATTTCATCATCATCATCTTTGAAACCCTATTCCGTCAAAAAATTTCCTTTAAATAGTGTAACTACTTACATTACAGTTTATCATTCCTCCCAAACTCTTTTAAGATAAATTGAAAACCACTTTTTTATAGTGACTAATGTAACTTTTTACATTTATATTTACCAACATACCCTAAACTTGTTTAGGATAAAGTGATAATTCACTTTGATTTTGACTGGTAAAATCCTGTAAGAAATTTTTTCTTTCACTTTTCACCATAAATAAATGTAACTCTTTACATTTTTCTTTATTGATACATATCCTAAACTCTTTTAGTATATTGAGTGAAAAACACTTCAACTTAATATTTTTTTTATCCTTTATCTATTAATTTTGAACTTATCTAAGTCCAAACATACTCCCACTAGCCTCTTAAAAACTGTATTCTTTTCATAATATCTTGCTAAGATATACAAACCCTTTTGTGTTACGAAATAACATATATTTCCTTTTAGTGGGAATATTTAACAAATAAATTATTGCTTCTATATCACATATGTAATTCTATGTTTTTGGAATATTTTTTATTTAAAATAATACTTTATTAAAATATACCACTAATGGGTGGTGGGAACACATTCCTACATATTTTAACAAATAGATGGATAAACACTTTTATCCTGGATAAACACTTTTATCAAAATATTATTATCAAAAATGTTATAGAAATTGATGAATAATAAACCATGTGTATTAATTTAATCATAACATATGTGTTCATAAAAAATCTTTGTTATTGAAAATTTTATCTGATCACATATGAGAAATGAGATAAAGATGAACATATTTTACATAGATTCATTTGAGTATAATAAAATATTTTATATTCAAATCCTTGATGTGGTAACTTTTTACTTTATCTAGTGAATATAAAATATTAGCTCGATCAATTCTTACTTTTATTTTAAAATCTTCTATATTTATAACACTTTTTCAAATATATATTTGGTAACACATACCCTTAAAAATAAAATAATTAATTTTTGTAACATCCATACCTAACATGGAAATTCCATGGAGTTTCACAAAATTATATATGTGTATCTTGGATAATAAAATAATATGGAATTATTACTACTCCTTTAAAACCCTAGATTTCAATGACATTGGTTGGATTCTTGAAGAAAGATTGTTGAATTTTTTAACTAACATGTATTCTTCCAGTTTGAACTTTTATCCACTTGCATTGTCCATATAGTACCATAATACAGACAACATATTCCAAGTTCACACATTCTTAACACTTTGATAATATTAGGTAAACTTTTCTTGAATTCAATCATATCTTTAGAACATTTCCATATATGATAATAGATAAATTCCCTAACCAAAACAAGCCTCTTTTCATCTAATGCCATTGAAACCTTAAATGAATCACTCTATGCTTCCATAAACATCTAGATTCAATTATTAAATAAATTCAATGCTTGGAAACTAAGGAAGGAATTTTTTTGATGCATATAATTTTTCTTAAGAACTTTTCTAAAATTACCATTGTTAAGAGATACTTACATTAATATTTTCTTTTTCAAGGATTAATTAAAATGTTTATCTTAATTATGATGATGATATTATCTACAAAGAAAGATTTTATTAGATTAGTAACAAGTATTATTAACCATTTAATAAAAAAAATTATTAAATGTTCTCTCACTAAAATGATGACCCCTTTAATATTAATCATATCCATTAATTGTCCAAGATCCATATTTCACAAAGAAAATAGCCCGAATTTAGCATTAAACTTGCCACTTAGTTATTTAGTTAGGGAATCTTCCTAATTATATCATGTATTATTATTTTATATTTGAGCGGACAACCCTTTTTCTATAACATCCCAGATTCGGTTGCCACACAACGGGTGCCCCAAACTCGGTTGGTCACATGACCTCAAGCACATTTCCCCAAATGCTAGAGGCTGCCGACTAGCAGCGAGGGCTAAGCACTGATAGTGGGGAAACTATTCCCTCATTTTTAAAAGTGTAACGTAGTGGAATAAAATATATAAGCATGAAAAATAGAAGTAGTAAACAATATAAACCAGAAATGGACAACTGAAGTAAAATATAACCAGCAGTCATATATATATATAATGATGCAACATGTCACTAATTCGAAGAAAGCATCCAAAATAGGATACACTGAAATCAGATACAATATAGCACAAGGTACAAAAGTATAGAAAACAAAACCAAAATAGTGCAACAGGAACTCAGCATCATCGCAATTCTATGCTCGGTCTCATGCTCTCCTACTTCCCTACAACAATCATGTACCTGTGTAGGGACTCTTTCCCTTATCAACACCTGCAGCAATATAATTTGTTTGGGACCAAGACGTGACCCAAACCGGGTGTGAGAAATAAATCCCAGTAGGCAACCACCGAAGGCCCATGCCAAACTGTCAGTGAAAATGTGCAACAGTAGTGTGCAATAATAAGATGCAGTAAATTAGGAAGTACTCAAAAGTAACTATCTCTACTAGTTACATTTCCATTTTAATAATTATTTATCAATTCCAAGCATGTGATTTAGCTTGTAAGGTACCACATAAGAAATCACCACAGTGAATATTTAAAGTAAACATTTCCCTCAGACATGCAAGTATTTACCCTCAGGTAAATAAAATCGAAACCCTCACATGACTGCCCACAGTCATAAGGAATATTTCCATCAAGCATACGAGATATTTCCCTTAGGCACGGAAGTTACTGACCTCAGACATAAGAAAATTTTCCCTTGGGCTAAAAAAAACACTGCCCTTAGGCATTCCATAGGAAAAAACAAGTAATCGGGCCGATCCCAATGCACAAACAAGCATGTTTCCTCTCAAGAAAACTCAAAACATGATTTAATCACAGCATACCCACGGATATCCTGGCCAAACTACTAAACAAGGGAAACACACCCATGGGGTGGCCCTAGATCAAAGAAATGATCTCAAATGGTAGTTTATATTTATTCACTAGATCACTTATGTAATTCTAGGTATCTCAACAGTTAAAGTCTCATCCATACGACACCCCAAACATGGGCGTGTGGCACAATGGTACACAAAAATCAACTCGGCAGTTGGAATAAAACACAATACCACCTACCTTGATCTCCTCTGATCGATATACGTGAAAGGCGCCTCCCGAAACAACCAAGAATGACGTAGATCTGAGATAAACGATTACCCATTCAAACGTAAATAACTTCCCTTAGGGAAAGAATTGGAAGGAAAGGTTCAAGAAGAGGGAAGACCTTACCCGCGCAGTTCAAACAAGATTGACGGTGGAATAATCAGAATCTCAGTGTGCATTCGAGAGCTCCTCCAAGCCTCAGCCTCTTCTCCCAGTGCTTCGGGTGAGTTATCTGCTTCCTCTACCGAATGAGGAGGCTACTGCCTGTTTTTAATGAAAAAACATAACTACACGGCGTGTAATTTCAAGTACATGGTGTGTACTATTTTTTAACTATTCCACTAGCGACTAATTTTCACTGCCTTATTTTTCATCTGCCGACTGATTACATGGTGTGTATTACTAAATACACAGCGTGTAATTAGTTTTTTACACCCTTAATTGCTGACAAGCCTACACTCCATGTGTTCTCGTCCCACACGGCCAAAGTACACAGCGTATGTACGAAAGTACACAACATGTAGTTTTTTTTATCGACAAGCCTACACTCCCTGTATTCTCATTCTAAATAGCCAAAGTACATGGCGTGTGTACAAAATTATACAGCATGTACCCATAAATTTGGGATTTTCCAACATTTCCCTTGTTTTCTCAAAAAAAAATCGAAGGAAAAAATAAAAGAAGAAAATCGTACCTCAATAATAAGAATCAGGTTCTTACAAAATTTCCCCCTTAAAGAAATTCATCCCCAAATTTCCCTTCCAATGGTGGTGAAGATAAAGCTGGAAACAATTCTGGCCACTGAGCACGTATGTCGGTCTCCCGCTCCCAGGTTTTGACCTACACTCGGCCATGCAGCCGTAGCACCCGTACGAGAGGAACTGACCGGCCTCGGAGAACATTCGTACTCCTATCGACAATATGAATCAGATTCTCATCAAAGGATGCATCAACCTGAAGTTCAAACTCCTTGGGCTGAAAAATGTGAGACGGGTCTGAGTGATAACGGCGCAGCTGAGATATGTGGAAGATGTCATGCATGGCCCAGTACCTCTATAGTAACTGTAACTAATAGGAAACTGGCCTGACTTTCTCTAGAATCTCAAACAACCCTACATACCTCGGTGAAAGTTTAACATGTATTCTAATCCGCCTATATCCCAACCTCGTTGAAACACGCAAGAAAACCTGATCCCCAACTATAAACTCCAAGGGTCATCTGCGGTGATCAGCATAAGATTTCTGATGAGACTGTGCAGTAGTCATCCACTTCTGAATCAACTGGACCTGCTCTGAAGTCTCCTGCATGAGACGTGGTCCCAGTAAAGCTGAATCACCTGCCTCCAACCAGCACAAGGGTGATCGGCATGGCCTACCATACAAAGCCTCATAAGGTGTCATCTCAATAGTTTCCTGAAAACTATTATTATAGTAAAAATCGACCAGGGGTATGTACTTCTCCCAAGAGCCCCCAAAGTCTAGGACGCATGCTCGTAGCATGTCCTCTAGCACCTGTATTGTACGCTCTAACTATTAATCTGTTTGAGGGTGGTATGTTGTGCTCAGAAGCACTTGTGTACCCAGTGCCCTCTGAAAACTCTGCCAGAAATGAGACGTAAAATGGGCATCCCTATCTGAAATGATAGAACGAGGGACCCCATGAAGACGTACTACCTCTAGTATATACAACTTCCCGAGCTCATCAACACCAAAGGTCTCTTTGATCAGCAAAAATTGAGCTACCTTCATAAGTTTGTCCACAACAGCCCATATGACATCATTGCCTCGAGGTGACCTCGACAACCCAGTCACGAAGTCCATCGCGACATCATCCCATTTCCACTCCGGAATGGGTAAATTTTGTAACAGTCTGGCTAGCCTCTGATGCTCTTCCTTCACCTGCTGACAGGTGGAACATCTTATAACAAAACCATCTACCTCTCTTTTCATACCTGGACACCAATACTAATGTCTCAAGTCATGGTACATTTTGGTAACTCTAGGATGCACTGCCCAAGTTGAAGCATGAAATTCCCGCATCAACTCCTCATGTATATCCCCTAAAACCCACACTCATTCATGGATACACAGTACCTCATCATCACCTATTGTCCAACCAGGAGGAGGGTCCTCACTTGCCATCGACTTCCATAGAACTAAACCTTCTGAATCTGATAGCTGTCTGATCCTCACTCTATCCAGGAGGGTGGAAGTCGTAGCTAAGGATGAAATATAGGTTCTCCACTGACTATCGTTCACCTCCAAATGCATCTCAGAGAACAAATCCATAAGCTGTCACTCACCACTGGCCTCCTGTACTACAGGTATCTAAGTCCCCCTACTCAATGCATCAGCTACTGCATTACCTTTACTAGGTGTATAGGCAAGCTCAAAGTCGAAGGACTGATGATATTTAACCCACCTTCGCTATCTCAAATTCAAGTCACGCTGGGTAAAGGTGTATTTAAGACTTTTGTGTTCCGTAAAAACCACAAAATGTTCTCCCAAGAGATAATGTCTCCAACAATGTAACGCATGAACAACTGCAGCCAACTCGAGATCATGTGTCTAATAATTCCTCTCATGTGGCCTCAACTGCCGAGACTCGTATGCAACTACTCAATCACCCTGAATCAACACTGCTCCCATCCCAATACCTGATGCATCATAGTAAACTGTATATCTCTTCTCTTGATCTGGAAGTATTAGGACTGGTGTTGATTTCAACCTTCCCTTCAGCTCATGAAAGGTTGTCTCGCAAGCTTCTGACCAAATGAACTTCATACCTTTTTTAGTCAAACCCGTAAACGGTGCTGCTAAGTGGGAGAAGTCCTGTATAAAGCACCTATAGTAACCATCCATTCCCAAAAAACTCCACGTTCTTAGGTTGTTCCCAGGAAACTACTGCTCTCACTTTCTCCGGGTCTCCCGCAACTCCTGCCTCTGAGATAATATGACCAAGGAAGCGAATTTGGTCCATCCAAAAGTGTCACTTTGATAGATTATCATATAAATAATGCTCTCTTAGTATACTCAGCATGATCTCAAGATAGGTGGCATGGTCATGTCGAGTGTAAGAGTACACCAAGATATCATCCACGAAGACTACCACAAAAGAATCCAGATATGGGTGGAACACATGATTCATCATAGCCATGAAAACTGCTGGCGCGTTTGTGAGTATGAACAACATGACCAAGTACTCGTATAGACCATATCTGCTCCGAAAGGCTATAAGAGGTATGTCTGATGGTCTAACACGCAACTGATGATATCCGGATCTCAAGTAAATCTTCAAGAACACTCGTGCTCCTTGAAGTTGATAAAAAAGATTATCAATACTCGTTAAGGGATATCGGTTCTTAACCATAAACTAGTTCAGCTTCCAATAATCCACACAGAGTCTGAGGGTACCATCTGCCTTCATAGCGAAAATGACAGGTGAACCCTAGGGATAAATACTAGGTTGGATAAAACTCTTTGCCTGCAACTCCTCCAACTGCTTCTTGAGCTCCTATAACTCTGGTGTAGCCATCCTATAAGAAGGAATGGACACCGGTGCCGCTCCTGGAACAAGCTCAATAGAGAAATCCACCTCTCACTCCAGAGGTAGACCTAAAAAGTTGTTCGAGAAGACATCCCTAAAATAATTAACCACTAGAGGGAAATCCTTCTGACAAGTTCCATGTTCATCCAGATATAAACTCGCAATCTAGGCTGTCACTCCACCTCACCCATGATGCTCGGGTCTAGCTCGGCTTGACTGGGCATCCCATTCGCCATTGTATAGAAACTATCTTCCCTATGGTGATGTAAAACTCACCCTGCGCTGATAGAAATTCACAAAGGCTCGGAAGGGTACCAACCAGTTCATCCCAAGAATTACATCATAGGCTGTCATCTCTAAGACATAGAGGCCCCATAGGAAGTGACACCCACCAAACTCTAGGGGACACTCCTTGTACTGATGCACATCTGTTGTTATCATTCCCAATGGAGTGTCTAGAATCATGATATCAGAAGAAGAAGAAACACAGAGTCCAAGGCTCTCCACAATGGGCACATATATAAATCTATGTGTAGCACCAGTATCGAAAAGTACAGAAGATAAAATGGAAGCAACTAGAATAGTACATATGATAGTGGAAGGTCTGGGATCTTGCTCTTGTTGGGTCTGTTTCACTTCATAAGCATGCCCAGTGTCGTGACCCTACGACACAACCTAGCTACCCTGAGCTGACCCGCCCTACTATCTCTGTGATCCTAGTATCTAACTACCACATCCATGGCCACCACCTTGGCCTACACGTCTTGACGTATTCTAATTCCCTTACTGGTAAGAAGTTGTTAGTCCTACTCCTTCATGTGGAACCTGTACAGAACCCCTATCACTAGTCATTGGTGGAAACACCCTGCAAAAATGCTACAGATGTCCCATCTTGCCACAAACTCGACACTCCACTGGGTCACGTGGACACTGAGGTCTCTTGCGCCCCTCTTTACCACACTAGTAGCACATGACCTGGCCATATGAAGAATTATTTTGGATAATACTGCCACTGTGAGAGAAATCCACCTGCCTCTTCCTCTTAAAGGTAGAAATAGTACCAGAAACCAGTGCCAAACTACCCTGGTCCACACCACTAGCTTCCCACAGATTCCGCTCAGTAATCAACACCTGGTTCATAATAGCATACACAATAGGCAACCTGAAAATGTTCACCAGCGCTCGAATGTCATATCGAAGACCAAACTCAAAACATCTAGCCCTCAACATCTCATCATCCACTAGAATAGGTGAAAAACGATGTAGCTCGGTGAAGCAGGTAGAATAGTCCATCACTAACATGGTACCCTGCTACAGATTCATGAACTCTCGAGCTCGATCTTCCCTCAGCGTCTCCAGAAAGAAAAATTCATAAAAGACTGCCAAAAAATCTTCCCACACTATGTCTCTGTGATTGTCAGTCTTGGTGGTAACATCCCACCATCTCTTGGCGGAATCACGTAGCATGTAAGTAGCTAGCTTGACCCTCCTCCCAGAAGGCGTCTCTAGATGCTTGAAAATTGTCTGCATAGAATCCATCCATGACTCTGCAGCCTGTGGTCTGTCATCCTTTGAAAACGTAGGCGGATGCTGCTGATGGAATATATGTGTCAGCTTTTCCATAGATGTAAAAACCTATGGTGCTCCCTAAAAGGTCTGCATAAACCGCATGAAGCCTTCACAGAACTACGCATCCGTGTCTGCGTATGGTATAATGGTTGGCGCCGCATCTGGCACTTCTAGAGGATCCACCAGTAGCCCATTTCCTATCATCTCTAGAGTATAATTTTCATCACTTTCTTGGTGAACAAATTGTGGTCGTCTCAGCAGCATGACTCAACAAGGTCAAACACACACCTTAGTTTCATTTACTATCGAGGTTTATTTTATCCAGTTAAGTGTGCCCATGAAAAAGTTGAAAGAAAATCACAATAACTGGAAAAAAGTGACTACACAGTGTGTATAAAGTCTACATGATGTGTACCCTTAAGTCCTTACATGGTCGTGTCCTGATGTCAGCCTGGGCATGTCTCAACCCTAGGTATACGGCGTGTTACAACCGCACACGGCGTGTACACCACTTTGTTTCCCCAGCCACATGGCCCAATCCGCGTGGTCTCTCACCCGTCAAGACTACACGACATACCCCACATGTACACAGCATGTTCTAGGAAGGTAACACCGACCTGTGTTGTTAGTTACATGGCCAGATTCCATGATTACACTACATGGCATGTTTATAACTTACACGGTGTGTATCACCTAAGGTTCCTCCATCCGTGTTGTTACTTGCACAGGCGGACACAGGGTCAACACTACACGGTGTGTTCAACTGGTACATGGCGTGTTCCCGCAAGAAATTCCCTATATTGTGTCTCTGCCCACACAGCCTATGACACTGTTAGTGACTACACAACATATACATAAATTACACAGTGTGTAATTAAGAAAGATAGTTTCTTCCCGAATATAAGAACACATGGTGTGTAGTCAAAACTACACTGTGTGTATTCTGGGTTTTTCTAGACAGTAAGCCTCAGAAACTACTCTGGAACCCAGAAAAACATTGAAACCAACAACCAAGTTCCAAATTCTGATCCGTGAGGGCCCATACTCCCCTAGAATCAAATCTTGGCATCTTATAAATTTTCTAAACAAGGTCAACAAGTCAATGATCCACCAAATTCTGGTCAATGAGGCCCATACTCATCAAAAAACAAATTTTGGCGTTCATTCTACCAAACATCACACAAAAATACCTTATCAAATAGCAGGTATTTTTATCAAGGCAATTATCACAACAACATGCATTTTCTAGCATAACATTTATCACAACAACATGCAATTTCTAATTCACCTACATGGCATGGAAACTATGCATGACATGTGATTATAACATGTGCCTAAATGATGCATGGGATGGAATACCCTCATCTCATCGGGTTGCAACTAAATAGAACCCAAGTATAAACTTTAAAAATCACACCACAAGTGTGTCACCCAACAGTTAAATCAAATCAACTGTAATAATCATAAATAGAAAATCACAATTTAATTCGAGGCAATCCAGCCATTACCTGTACACGGGGTAGCTACTCCCGGGCACAGTTTAGTACTGAATCCCTTAACAATCTATCTCTTTCCATTGTCTCCAAATAATAAAATAACTCAGAGAAAATAAATTCCTTTGATACCACTTTGTAACGTCCCGGATCCGGTTTCCACATAACTGGTGCCCCGAACCCGGTTTGTCACATGACCTCAAGCGCATTTCCCCAAATTCCAGAGGCTTCCGACTAGCAGTGAGGACCAAGGACTAATAGTGGGGAAACTATGACCTAATTTTTCAAAGTGTAGTGCAGTAGTATAAAATATATAAGCATTCAAAAGCAGAAGTAGTAAGCAAAATAAACCAAAAATGGACAACTGAAGTAAAATATAACCAGAAGTCATATATATATAATGACGCAACATTTTACTAATTCTAAGAAAGAATCCAAAATAGGAAACACTACAATCAGATACAGTACAGCACAAGGTACAAAAGTACAACAAACAAAACGAAAACATTGCAATAGGAACTCAACAGCATCGTAAGCCTAAGCTCGGTCCCATGCTCTCCTACTCCCCTACAACAATCATGTACCTGTGTAGGGACTCTTGCCCTTATCAACACCTGCATAAATATAATCTGTTTTGGCCCAAGACATGACCGAAATAGGGTGTGAGAAATAAATCGTAGTAGGCAAACATTGAAGGCCTGTGCCCAACTGTTAGTGAAAATGTGCAACAGTAGTGTGCAATAATAACATGCAGTAAACTAGGAAGTACTCAAAAGTAACTATCTCTACCAGTTACATTTCCATTTTAATAATTATTTATCAATTCCAAGCATATGATTTAGCTTGGAAGGTACCACATAAGAAATCACCATAGTGAATATTTAAAGTAAACATTGTCCTTATACATGCAAGTCTTTACCCTCAGTTAAACAGAATCGAAACCCTCAGGTGACTACCCATAGGCATAACGAATATTTCCCTCATGCATACAAGATATTTCCCTCATGAACGGAAGTTATTGCCCTCAGACATAATAAATGTTTCCCTTAGGCTAAACAAAACACTTCCCTCAGGCATTCCATAGGAAAAACAAGTAATCGGGTCGATCCCAATGCACAAACAAGCATGTTTCCTCTCAAGAAAAATCAAAAAAAAGCTTTAATCACGACATACCCATGGGTATCCTGGCCAAACGGAAAAACAAGGGAAACACACCCACGGAGTGGCCCTAGATCAAAGTAACGATCTCAAACAGTAGTTTATATTTATTCACTAGATCACTTATTCAATTTTAGGTATCTCAACAGTCAAAGTCTCATCCATACGACACCCTAAACATGGGAGTGTGGCACAATGGTATACAAAATCAACTCGACAGTTGGAATAAAACACAAGACCGCCTACCTCAATCTCCTATGATCGATATACATGAAAGGCGCCTCCTAAATAAACCAAGAATGATGTAGATCTGAGATAAACGATTACCTGTTCAAACTTAAATAACTTCCCTTAGGGAAATAATTGGAAGGAAAGGTTCAAGAAGAGGGAAGACCTTACCCGCGCAATTCAAACGAGATCGATGGCAGAAGAATTGGAATCCTATTGTGCAATCAGGAGTTCCTCCAAGCCTCGGCCTCCTCTCCTGATGCTCCAGGTGATTTATCTACCTCCTCTGCCGAATGAGGAGGCTAATGCCTATTTTTAATGAAAAAATATAACTACACGGCGTGTACTTTCAAGTACATGGTGTGTACTATTTTTTAACTGTTCCAATAGAGGCTACTTTGTACCACCTTACTGTTCATCTGTCGACTGATTACACGGCTTGTATTACTAAATACATGGAATGTAGTTAGTTTTTTACACCCTTAATTTCCAACAAGCCTACATGCCCTGTGTTCTTGTCCCACACAACCAAAGTACATGGCGTGTGTATGAAAGTACACGGCGTGTAGTTTTTTTTTACCGACAAGCCTACACACCCTATATTCTCATTCTACACAACCGAAGTACACAGTGTGTGTACAAAAGTACATAGCGTGTGCCCATAAATTTGGGATTTTCCCACATTTTCCTTGTTTTCTAAAAAAAACCTAAGGAAAAAGGAAAAGAAGAAACCCGTACCTCAAGAATAAGAACCGGGTTCTTACATTTTCCAATATATCATATGGATAAACCGAACCTTATTCCTTTGGTATCCCAAACCTTGGGGTTTTCTAGCTATTGTTATGAAAATAAAATGTCTAAATTGAGCTAATCATAAGACAATCCAAGGGCAGCCCTATTTAACATGAAACTACCAAAGGATGATCCAAGATCACTCATGACTTTATTTCTTTACACGAGATAATCTAGGGTCACCTTGCTATGGAATGAAACTATCTGGTTGGATGATTGAGGTCTTGACAAGTGTCGCTTTGGAAGGAATCTAACACTTAATATTTTAAGGGGATTTTAATCTCTCCATATTATCTCATGTTATTTCATTTTATGTATGAATGATCCTAGTAATTTATTTTTGAATTATATTCCCTCAACCTAATCAATATGTTCAAACCATATTGATGTATAACTCTTTAAACAACCTGAAAGTTTGTTTTACTTTCCCAAAAATAGAATTCAAACATGTTCATACATATACATATATATCATATGCATAAGTTACATGAACACTTCTTGTAAAGGCATAGAGTTATATGATATTGATAATTTCCACTTTAGTAGGCCTGAAGTGATATATGGACAGCCCCATTAACCATCCTAGACAAGTCATAATCCTCTAGGTAAGTAGATTGTATGACCCCAAGTCCCTTTATTTGGGGATACTTTACTCAATAGAGAATCCAATTCATCATAACTATAACACCTAATATGAAAAAACTATATTCAACATCTAAATTCAAGACAATAACTTTAATTAAAAATTGAGGTCAAGGTAGATGAAAAACTAAATTCATTATATATACACTCCTAGCATGAAAATTAAAGGCTCTATCCTGGAAGTAGTTTGACATTTTAAACTAAAGAATACAATATTCATCATATAAAAAAATTATAATTGTGAATAAAACAATGAATAAACTTTTAAATAAATTAAAAATCATATATTTAAACATGATATAAACATTTATGAACAATTCATAAATTAAATATAATTATAAACCCTTTTATAATTTCTAGCTATAATATTATTGACATTTCATAATTTTGAATATAAACATTTTATATTCATTCTAATATGTAATCTTTCATAATAATAGTTATATAGAATTTATATTTTAAATATATGATATTATATGAATTATAAACTATTTATAATCCAATTTACATTATGTAAACATTTTATATAATCTAATATCACGTATTTAACCATCATTTAAACCTTTATTGTATCAATCATCAAAACACTTTCTGATGTGGCTTAAATAATTTTCTAATTAAATCCCCTTTAATTTTAACAATTTAAAATTAATTAATTATGAATAATTCATAATTTAAATATAAAAAAATTATATTTTGGACCTATTTCTTAATTTATAACTCTTTATGCATTATCACTTATGATTTATAAACAAACCCTCTTATTTATAGATCATAAGTCTTGACATATAATTTAGAAAAAATTGTATTATAAATATTATCATTTAATATTTGGGAATAAAATGTTTCATAAACATTTATTCAATTAATTATAAACAGGTTATAATTAATTAATTTATAAACCTTTTATAAATTAAAATATCCCAAAATACATTTTATAATTATTTATAACCATTTTATAAACCATTAAAACCATTTTAGATTTTAAAAACAATCTATTATGTTTACCCTTATATAGGAACCCCTTCTTATGTAAGGATATACTCCCTTTACCCTTATATAGATAGTATATGTAAGGGTATAAAGGCCTTGAACCTTATTTAGACACTTTAAAAAAGGGTAATTCATTTCTTAATTCCTCACATAAAGGTAACTTAGTGAAAACCATTACAGAATCCTTAAAATGAATGCATTACCTTTAAAAAACCTTTTGGAACTACTGCATAAAGGTAAAAAAATCAATTAACTTTACGCATAATGGTAAATCACTTGGTTACCTATACATATCTTTGGGAAAAAATTTATTACCCTTATGTACTACCTTTACACAAATCATTTGCATAAGTGTAACTATAATGACTACCTTTATGTAAACCTTTCATGTAAAGGTAATCCTTGGGTTTCATAACATGCATAAGGGTAATGCGAGATGACCCTTATGTAGACCGATCTATATATGAGTAAGGCACAATGACTCTTACACAGACCACTCTATGTAAGGTTAAATCCTTGGTTACCCTTACACATCTCAGTTGTGTAAGTGTAAGGTCTCGGTTACCTTTATATAACCCAGCTATATAAGGGTAACTCTTTTTATAAAATCAAATTTCCAGAAACATGAAACTGCTCTGTTTTTTAATTTCTACTTCATTTCCACATATTATTTCATAAAACATAAGCATGGATTGCTCTAATACCACTGAAGGGTTTTTTTAGAGTCTAAAAACATTGTATCATAAATAGTGGAAGCAATTAAAACCCTTATTTGAGGATCTCCAAACAAGATAATATGTAATATGTGATAAAACACTGAAATAGAGAATATTGAACATTTGGAATACCTTACACCAAATAATTCATTTAATAATTTTCATATTCATATATTTTTGATAAATATTACTTAGTAGAAAACATATCATCCCACTCTATTAGTATCTATGGTCTCATCTGAATCAATTGATATTCGAGTGGGATGCACCTTTTCTCCATGGTATGCTAATACCACTAATTCAAAGGATAAAGGTGAAGAGATCATATAAATATAGGATACATTGATCAAATATCCACATCCATATCCATAATATGGTTGTAGGGTTTATATAGAACCTAAGGACACTTCTAGATGGTTTTTTCATTAACCTGTGCATTTATAATACAGGTATTAATACCTCAAATGATCCATGAATCATATGCATGAATGAGTTTAACTCCCATTCATTTCATCTTATCAAATTTTTTCTTAAATGATATATTTATTAGAGAATATATAGGGTGTCCAATACACATATAATAATATACCCAATGGAATTAAAATCATAATTTTCATGAAAATTGATATACAAGTTATATATATATATATATAAACATTAGATTATATATATCACACGTATATATATAAATATTTAGGTAATATTTTCATCAATATACTCATGGAACAACATGGTAACACTCTTAGAGTGGTTTAGTAAAGTCCCTTAGGGTGATCATGACATGATATGGTATATGTTCATGGATTGTTCTGTAAATTGCTCGTAGAGTGGTCATGATACTTTGGGATTCCTTAAACATGATCCTCAGATCTACAAGTATAAGATGTGACCCTCCGCACAGAGTTTCATACTGTGGACTATCATGATTGGGATTCATTCATTGATCTCGATACTATGGTTGGCATAATTACGTGATGTGATCAAAGACACCCCAAAACTGGCCAAAGTAAGTAAGATATTGGATATTGGTTTCAGAGTAAGACATGGTCCCCCTGTGTGGTAACTATAGTTGGAAAAATTACACAACAAGTTCAAATACACTCCATCTCTAGTCAAATTAGGTATAACCGACCTTGGGTGTCACTGAGGAACTTGAGGATTGGAGGTGTTTTATTTATTTATGATCAATCGTTTAATTATTTATTTGATCTTGTCACATGCACTTACACTATATTTATCGGTTATGTATGAGAATGTGTCTGTAGTACACTACTGAGTTCTACGCTCACACCCTACTCAAGTGGCCATGTAAATTGGGTACCTAAGTATCTCTTTACTGGTTTTAGGTCCAGGTTGGATAGAGGCATGGTATTGGATCATTTAGCTAGATAGCTTGGAAAGGTTTATAGATCAAGATGATGTGAGTATCTAAGATTTATTTGATCTTAATTTATTTTATTATTCTATTTATTTTGTAAATATGGTTGTCCCAGTGGGAGTATGGTGAGTTTGTATGATTGTATGATTCCACATCACGTATTATTATTGATGGTTGTATTTATTTTCTTCTTCATACTCTGACGGATGGTTATGATTTATAGATGATGTTTGGTTGTTTTTATATGTTATTTAACACTCTGATATGGGGATATCATCTCCCCACAGTATCATCATATACTCTCACTACTAGTCAGTAGCCTCTAGCGTATGAGGAGGTGCGCCTGATGTCTAGTCACCCTCGATCCGGTTTCTATCCATAGTGAGTTGGGTTGAGACATGAAAAAGAGTGAACTTTATTTTTATTTCTACATATATTTTATAATGTTATTTTTTGGAGGGTGATCTTGGGATCTCTCTACTCTCAGAAGTTCTCTAGGTTTTTCTATGAATATTTCTCCTTTGATGGCCTTCATCAACATTTCTCTAATATTATCCGTACTTGACTTAGTGATTCAGATCTAGCATTGTTTTTCGATGGTGATGAATGGGAAAATTCCCCCCTTGGACAGTAGTTATTCTTCTCTCTGGATCTGGTCTCTCTAGATCTGGTTGCTAGGCTTAGAGTTATGAAGGGTGGTTGTGCATGTAATTAGTGGCAAGGCTTGATGTCTTGGTGGGCTCCTTGGATCTGGTCTTGTCATTGGAGATAGAGGGTGGGCCCTTTGTCTTCGGTTATTCTTTTCCCCCCTCAGATAGTGGTCTCTCCAGATCTGGTTTCAGGGAGTTGTGGAGGGTGGTTTTGTGGTAGCAAGGCTCGAAGGCTCAGTGGGCTCCTCTAGTCTTGAAATCAGTGATGGAGGGTGGGGTTTATTCGTCGGGAGATGGACAAGAACTCATTGGTATCTTGTGTGGCAGTAGGGTCGGCGAATCTTGGTGGTGGTTTCTTATTGTGGTGGTCTATGGTGGTTCTATATTAGATGATAACCTATCATATGATGTGTGGTGTCATTCGCCTATGTTTATTTTTTCCTAGGTTTTTGTCCCTAGGACTTGGGCCTTCAGGATTTTTATTTTGGCCTTTGGGCTACTGGGAATCTAGGCCATGTTAATCTATTTTATTTTTATTTACTGTTTGGTTTGGGGTTCTCTACCATGTAATGGGTTCCCTCCTATCTAAAAGGAATTTTCTTTTTTCTTTTTAATAAATAGGTCTCTTCCCTAACCTTTCTTTTTTATTTTATAATTTGGTTACCTCTATTCAAACTTTCCAGTTAAATTACTACTTTATAATGATTATATTGTGTTCTACAGTTCATTTTGGTATAGTGTTAAGTGAAAATAAAGCTATTGAACACATTAAGGAAATATAATTTAAAATCTTTAATTATTGAATGCTCACCCTTAAATAAATTTATTCCTCTAATTTTTAATTCTTTGTCCATTAGAAAAATAGTTGAGTGTATCTACATGATAGATAAGATACATGGTTTAATTTCTAATGAGATGTCAACCTCACTATTTTAGATACTATAGAACTCATGATTGGGTATCAAGATCAATATTATGAAATGAATTTTCATTGGAAGTTTATTTTCAACATTGATATATGATCATGGCTTTATTTAAGACATGTAATGATATTTTTCATTATAAAAATTGATATGATCCCTTTGTAAAGAGATCTAATCTATTCCCAAAATCACATAAAATTTATCTAGAGGAGGAATAATAAGAATAATATTCCCATAAAATCTAACTTGGGATATAATAATATTACAACAATACGTTTTCTCTGATAATTAAATCATTGGGTTTTTATTTAATGATTTTATAAAAAATCCTAGATATACTAGGGTGTTTAGAATCAAAATCCAGCAAGACATCCACAAATTTGGTGTGGATGATAATCCAGCCTTAATTATCTCGATCCACTTCAATGGTAGTCATTGTATAGACTCCACCTTGTTTCCATGGTCTAATAGGTTAAAGAGGCCTATTATCCTTATTATCCCTTAGGTTAGGGTGTTAGTTTTTATAATGGACAAACTCCTTTCATTTTAATCATTTTACATTTTTATCCTCTATTTCATTGACTTGGATCCTCATCCATTTTTAAAAATCAGGATCTCCATGTACAAATCTATCACACTTGAAACATTTTATCATTCCTTTAAGACATTCCCTTGGGTGATTCTTTACACATTAATGACATATAGAAAATTTAATATTCTTTCCTTCATCGTATTTATAACCCAAACTTCCATGAGACTCTATCCTTTTCTTTTTCAGTGTGTTTCTAAGTTTAACAAGGTTCAAGTTTTTAATAATAATTTTGGATATATGGTTAGGAATAATCACAATATTTCTTACTTGATATCCTATCCCATTTGGTTACTTGGTTGGAAAATCACTTCAGTTTCCATTGTATCCACTGTTACCTTGGTCCCTCCTTACTCCTACAATTATTTTGAAAAAAAATAAGAATGAGAAGATATAGATTAATAAATGTACTGAGGGAAAACTATAATCATAGAATAATGAATTCATAAATGAAATATATACCCTGTCTTATGAATTTCTAGGTTTCAATCTTATTTATCCATAGTATATTTCTTGTTGTGTTTTCTAATCCATAATTATATTCAAATCCTTCAAAATGGTTTTCAAAGAGAATAAAAATTATCTAAATCATATACCTTGGGAGTGTCTATCTAGATGTGTAGTATTAGTCCCAATCATCATGAACCAAGTGAAGATATATTTTATACTCAACTAGCCTTTTTAGGGTGATTACCCCTAAATGTATTTGTGTTACAACTTCATCCACTTACCAAAATTCAAATAGAGATGTAATTTCTAGGAACACCCCAGACTCTATACTTTCTAAAATTTACGATGTTTTCCTATATTTAGACTCATCCCTAGGGTTTTTACTAAATTTATCTCATCCTAATTCTCAAAAAACATAAAATATCCAATATTAACTCAACTATACTAAAGGGTTATCTGTACATTTGAAATTATGATCAACCTTAACTTATCAACCCTTGATGACATTTATAACTCTTAAATTATCCTCAACCAATACCATTCTAATCTATGAAGTTATCTAAACCCTGATCTGATACCAACTATAACACCCTAGATTTAATTATATCATAATTTCATAATTTATAGAAAATATTTCATTACATACAATCCCATGACCTTTTAGGTTTAGTATTTTAGAAAATTATGACACATCATTAACTAATACAACCCAATATTTCTCATAAAATGGACATTTTTTCCACTAAATTAATAATTGATTAATCCATAATAATTCATAAACATATATTATAAATTCTCCACACATGATATTTATAGTGACCCTACTTTTTCTTACATGACTATTACATCATTTAAAAGAAAAATAACATAATAGTTATACATTCGAGGATCAAAAGGTTTAGTATCTTGGGAAAATTATAATCATACATCACTTGAGAATAATAAAACATAAATATTTATTTAAATTATTCTTATTTATCCATATAAAGGTCTCATGTTATAATTAATACATGAAGTCACCTAAGGATGACATCAAAGAAAGGGGTGATCTAAAATCCCAGTAAGAGGATGAATAAGGGTCATGAATCAATAAAACATGGGTGAGAAAAACCATCATCATCACATTATAAGCATGGTATAATCATCATAATAATGATGGAAACATTTGATAAAGGAATGGAATGTGGAAATGCATTAAAATAAAACACCATGTCATAGTGATCAAATACCACACATAGTTGTGAACAAAGATAGCATCATGTTCATGCATAACATATGTTCATAATAATAACATCATTATTCTAAACAAAGCTAGCATCGTGTTCATGCATAATACACATTATCTCATGAGATGCATCATATTATTCAATGCATTGGAGGGATATATAATTCTAGGCCCACCCATCACATCATAATATTTATATAACCATGCATGGAACATAGAACGTTTGACAATCGTAGTCATTAAATAACTCATAGAAAGGAATGGGTTTTGTAAGGATTTCATAAAGCATACATTCATGAATAAACTTTAGGGTTTCAAAATGAAAAAGGGAGATCATACTTTTTAATAAAATATTATTTTTATTTGGATAAGAAATAACACATCAGGATTAAAATATTTTCTTTGGAAATAAAATTGTTTTTTAAAAATCATTGTATTTGGCTTAAAAATCAAGGTGGAAAACATGTATATCTCCGAAAGAAAAGGGAAGAGTAATGAAATGATATTTTAAGGAACATTAAATGAATATAAATACTAAAATTTATGTGAAAGATATAAAATCCAAATAAAGGGAGTTAGGTTACATAATCCCCTTACCTTAATTCCTGCTTTATGTCGTCGCTTTTTTGACTCTTAATCCTCGATGTAGCTTCTCTTGTACGATACTAAAACTCCTTTGATGCTTAGAGTCGGATTACTCCAGAACATCCCTAGGTATTCTAAAGGGATTGATAAAGAAGATTTGGGTAGAACTTTGTCTTTGTAAATTGAGGGAGGATTGGTCTTCCAAGGGGAAGAGGGGTTATTTATACTTGTGGAGTGGGGTATTTTTAGAATAAAATATTAAATAAAATAATATATCAAAGGTAAAACTTGTAATAGTGAATTTTTTACAATATAAATCATATATAAATATAATATAATGTTTTTTAAGATTTTAAACCTCTTTATAATTTGAATTAATTAGTTTATTAATAAGGAAAGTGGAAACAAAGAAAATTTGTTATTTAAAGGGATCAGTTTTGACTTTAGGTTTTGGAAAATGCTTTTTAGGATTGGAATTTGAGTTTATTTTATATTATTGACACATTTATAAAATTAAATATTTTTTGGCTGAGAATAAAGTTATAGAAATTATTAAGTCATTATTACATCATGAATGATGTAATCTAAGATGCGATGATTATGAGAAAAACTGTATTTTTACTATTCACCTAAAAATTGAAGTATTTCAGAAAATTACCAAAAAATCACCCTTGGAAAATTTTGATGTTATGATTTCAAAAATGAAAATTTTGATGTGTTGATTTTAAAAATTATATTAATTTTATAAAAATAAATTTCTACCATAGGTAATTTTAATTTTTTATATAAAAATTATTATTTTTTTAAAATACTTTAAAATATAGTTTATTAAAAAAATTCTTATATTTTCTTTGAGTTTTTTAATCATGATATTTATTTTTTAGAATTATAATATTTATATTTACGCAAATTAATCATGATAAATATTATTTATGTCAAAATTTATTATTTTGAGGTAAAAATACTATTCCAACGGTCAGATTATTATTCCCAATGGTCAGGTTTCTATTCCTAATGGTCAGGTTATTATTCCACTGGTCACATTACTATTACAATGGTCACATTACCTCTTATAAATACCACTTCATTATTTCACTCAATATTCACTAAAATTCATCCCAAGGTTATATATTTTCATTTTCTATGATATTGATTGGTTTACTAATATTTTTTTATTTTCTATAATGTTAGCAGTGGGGAGATGATTCTATAATATTTGGGTGATCTATAATTTTCCATTTTATCTTTTTTATTTTATATTTTTTTTAATTATAATATTTATAGTTTCCATTGGTTTCATTATTGATTAATGTAATAGTATTTATTAATGAAATGTATTTTTTTCTTTATGTGCATAATACTATGTAGTATATTATAACACGCATTCATTTCAAGATACAGTTATCATTTATAAACTTTAGGTTATTCAATTCTTCCCCCCTTTATAAATTTCATCCCTAAAATTTCAAATCATATTCCCAGTTGAGAATAGGTGAGGGTACTTCTGTTTCATTATTTCCTTTAGTTCCCATGTTGCCTCTTTATACTTATGGTTTCTCCATAATAATTTGACAAGTTGAGTTGTCTTATTGCATAGAACTTTGTCTCTACAGTCCAATATCTTCACCAAATTCTCTTCATAGGAGAGGTAATTCTCTAGATATACAGCCTTTAGATTCAATACATGTAATGGGTTAGGTATGTACTTATTTGGGAGATATATGTGAAACACATCATGAACTTGAGACATATTCAGCATAAGTTCAAGTCGATATGCCACTGCTTCTCTACGATCAAGGATCTCAAAGGGGATATTGTATCTAGGGATAATCTTCCCTTTCTTTCAAAACTGCATGTCTCTCTTCCATATAGAAAATGGTTGCATCATCCCTTTGTACTTATATCGCTTTGCTTTAACTTGCTGATATAACAAACACCATGAGATATAATCTACAATCTCATTGTCCCACCAAAAGTGCTCTCAAAGATCACAGTACATCTTGTTACTTCTAGGATGGATAGAGAAATGTGAGCTATTTTAATTATTCAATAGATACTTATTTATATTAGGTAATTAAGGCACACAAAAACACATTCCAGACTAAATCACACCATCATAATCAATGTGGAACTCATGTAGCTTCCCTTCCTTTACTGGTTTCACCTTCTTTTGTATCTCCAGATCATCCCATTGTGCCTCTTTGATCTTATATTGGATAGATATTTGGGAAATAATTTTGCCAAGGTAGTATGTTTTCCCTTCCATTAAGATTTCCTAATCCATCCATTTCATATCTATGAAGATAGGGTCTTTCTCAATCTGTATCATGGATAGAGTAGCAGGTTCTTTTCTGCTAAGAGAATCAACTACCTTGTTTGACTTTCCTGGATGGTAGTGAATAGAGTAATTTTATTCCTTAATTAACTCTAACCATCTTCTTTGATTAATTTTGATCTCATTCTGTGTGAATATATACTTTAGACTCTTATGATCGGTATATATGTCACACTTCTCACCATAGAGATAGTACTGCCAAATCTTCAAGGTGAAGATCACAACTACTAACTTCAGATCGTGCATTAGGTAGTTTTTCTCATGGATCTTAATTTATCATGAGGCATAGGCTATCAATTTTATATTATTAATTAGTACATAACCCAATCCTTTTCCTCAATGCATCGATGTATATCACAAAACCTTCTCTTCTTGATGGTAGTGTGAGTACAGGTGTAGTGATTAACCTCTTATTGAGCTCCTTAAATTTTACCTCACATTATTATATCCAGAAATAATTTACCCCTTTCTATGTTAACTTAGTTATAGGGATATAAAATCATGATAAATTTCTCACATAACATCGGTAGTACCCTTTCAAGCCAATAAAAATATGGATTTCTATGATACTAGTGAGTTTGGTCCATTCCCCAATTGCCTTTTTCTTTGAAGGGTCCATAGAAATTCCCTCACTTATGATCATGTTCCCCAATAATGTGACTTTCTTCATCCAAAATTCACACTTGTTGAACTTAGCATAAATTTCCTCCTTCCTTAATATCACCAGCATAATCCTTATATGCTCTTCATGTTCCCCCTTGCTCTTGGAGTAAATAAGAATATCATTGATAAACACTGCCACAAATTTTTTGAGGTAGTCTCTAAAGACTATATTCATAAAATCCATGAATATTAAAGGGGAATTAGTAAGTTTTAAGGGAATCACTATGAACTCATAATGTCCATAACTTATATGGAAGGTTGTATTATGAATATATTCCTTCTTCACATTCATTTGATGATATCCAGAATGAAGATCCACCTTTGGGAAGTATTGATATCCTCATAGTTGATCGAACAAGTCATCAATCCTTGGTAGGGGATACTTGTTCTTTATGGTGATCTTGTTAATCTCTCGGTAATCGATACACAACCACATTAATTCATCCTTATTCTTGACAAAGAGCATCGGTACACCCCAAGGCGGTGCACTAGGGTGTTTGAACCCTTTGTCCAAATGCTTTTGCAGCAACTTCTTTACCTCCTCTAATTCGATCGGGATCATCTTGTAGGGGAATTTAGAGATGGGAGTGGCTTCAGGTATAAGTTATATTGATAACTCTACCTCATAATCTGGGAGAAGTCTAGGAAATTATTCTAGAAATAAATTAGTGTATTCTCTAACAATGGAAATTTCCTCTAGGTTGATATCTTCTTTTGAATCAACCATTTGGGAAAGGTATTCTTCTTCATACGGTATCAAAACTCATTCCATTGAGGGATTTTTCAAAGTATATATGTGATCTTATTTTCATTTGTAGAGGTACATGGGATAGTTTAGAATATGAAAATATATTTCCTTTTCTTGAAAGTTTATGTGTTCTCTATATAATGATATCCAATCCATGCCTAGTATACCATCAAATTCCACTAAGAGAAGGATTAAGAGATTCACTAGAAGAATATTACCACATACACTAAAAGGAGAAGATTCCAACACTTGGGTTGCAATGATCACACCACTAGGTGTTTTTATATATATCTATACTTTAAGATATCGGGGCTTCAATTCAACAGTTCTATAAAACTTTCAGGATATAAAGGAATTTGTAGAACCAAAATCAAATAAAACTTTTTCATTATTGATTGAATAGGAAGTGTACCATTTATGACTTCATTTTCAGGCTCCACTTCAGTAGTAGTGATCTTATACGATTTCCCTTTCTCCATTGGATTTAGTGGTTGTTGACGTTGATTACCCGCAAGGACTCATGGTTTTGAGCACTGGCTTGCATAGTTCTCTTGCTCCCTATAGTTGAAGCGTTGAACCATGGGTGGTGTATTATGAGGTTCCTTCCTTTCCTATATCATGTTGGTTGCCTTATTCATGTCTCTTAGACATTCATGAGCTTGGTGGCCTTTTTTCCCTCACTTGAATAATTTCCCCATTCCTTTGAGGTAATTCCCATGATGTTTCTTCCCACATTTTTGACATGTGGGTAGTTAGATCCTATTTCCTTCTTTGTTATTTGACCTACCTACTTGAAAATCCATTATTTTATTCTTATATTCATAACCATGGGACCATTCTCTGAACTACATCTATAATTTGAGAGCACATCAAACCACTTCTTCATAACTCCCAAAATATTGGATAGCTAGAGCCTTTTGAAGGTGTGGTTTTAAACTAATAAAGAATCTATCTATTTTTCTATCATTGTTAATAGAAAAATTCAAGGCATATCTAGAAATCTTTGTGAATTTTTCCTCATAAGTCATGACTAATTCACTTTCCTTTTTCTTTATACCTATGAATTATCTCTCTATATTTTTTCAAATATTTCTAGGGAAATACTTGTTAATAAATATTTTCTTAAAGTATTCCAACTCCATATCTTCAATTTTATCCTTCGGGTAGGTTTTATTTATGAATTACCACCATTGATTGGATTATCCATCTAAACCATGGATGTAAAGATTCACATTCTCCTTCTCATAATAGTGGATCATAGAAAAGATATTCTCCATTGAGTTAACCCACTATTCTACAATAAGTGGATTGGAAGATCCACTAAGCGTTGGTGGTCATTTCTGTATAAAAGTCTCAACAGCCAGTTTCTCATTATTATATGAAGTAGGATGTTCCATGTGGTTTATGTTGTTTTTAATAGCCAAATATAGTTGGGTAATCATTTCCATAAATTTTTGAACTCCACCTCCAATGGAATTGGGGATATCGTTCAGACAATCATTGCATTGTCCCTCACATGGGTTATTGAACTTATTTCTCTTGGTTGCCATCATTTTCTAAAATAGAAAATTTTTGAAAAAAACATAAGTCAAAAAATTATGAATAAATACTTTATTCTTTTTCACAATTAAATCTAAATCATATCTTACGGAACCCCTTTGTTTAGCATTTTTTTAAACAAAGTTTCTTGGATGTTTATATATACTTAGTCTTATCCTAAGGGGTTTCACTAATGTTTTCTAATCCTAATTAACAATTTAACTAAACATACCTATAATACTAACTATATATACCATACTTTTTCATACATGAATATTACATCATTTTAATGAAAATAAACATAATAGTTATACATTCAAGGATTCAAAGGTCTAGTATCTTGGAAAAATTAAGATCATACGTCACTTGAACATAATTAAACATAAAATTTTACTTGAATTGTTCTTTTTTATCCTTATAAAGATCTAATATTACTCTTAGTACATGAATTCACCTGAATATATACATCAAAGAAAGGGGTGAGCAAAATTCCCAGTAAGAAGAGGAATAAGGATCATAAATCAATATAACATGGGTGAGAAAAATAATCATCATCACATAATAAGAATAGTATCATCATAAAAATCATGAGAGAAACATTTGATAAATGAATGGAATGTGGAAATTCATAAAAATGAAACATCATGTCATAGTGGTCAAATAACACACACAGTTGTGAAAAAATCTAGCACCGTGCTCACACATAACATGTGCTCATAATCATAACATCGTCATTGTGAACAAATCTAGCATCTTGTTCATGCATAATACGCATTATCCCATGAGATAAATCACATTACCCACTGAATTGGAGGTATATATAGTTATGGTTTCACCTATCACATCATAATATTTACATAATCACGCATGCCACATAGAACGTTTAACAATTGTAGTCATGAAATAACTCATGGAAAGGAATGGGTTTCATAAGGATTTCATAAAGTATACATTCGTGAATAAACTTTGGGGTTTACAAATGAAAATGGGATATCATAATTTGGAATAAAATATTATTTTTATTTGGATAAGAAACAACACATGAGGATTCAAATACTTTTTTTTGGAAAGAAAATAATTTTTTAGAAAATCATTATATTTGGATTAAAAATCAAGGTAGAAAACATGTATATCCCCAAAATAAAATGGAAGAGTGATTAAATGATATTTAAGAAAAATGAAAGAAATATCCATTATTAAATTGATTTGAAAGAGGAAAAATCCAAATAAAGGGATTTGGGTTCAAGAATCCCCTTTAATTATTGCTTTATTTCATCACTTTCCCAACTCTTAATCCTCACTATAGCTTCTCTTATAAGACACTAAAAATACATTGATGTTTGGAGTAGGATTACTATAGAACGTTCCTAGGTATTCTAAGGGGATTGATACGGAGGATTTTTTGTATAAATTTAGCTTTGGAAAGTGAGGTGGTGTGGTTTTCTAAGGGGGGAGAGGGGTTATTTATATTTGAGGAGGGGATATTTTTAGAATAAAATATTAAATAAAATAACATATCAAAGTTAAAACTTGTAATAGTGATTTTTTTATAATATAAATCATAGATAAATATAATACAATGGTTTTTATGACTTTAAACCTCTTTATAATTCTAATTCATTAGTTTATTAAAAATAAAAATGGAAATAAAGAAAAATTGTTATTTTAAGGGATCACTTTTGACTTTAGGCTTTAGAAAATGATTTTTAGGTTTGTAATTTAAGTTTATTTTATTTTAATGACTCGTTTATGAAATTAAATATGTTTTTTATGAACATAAAGTTCTAGAAATTATTATTTAATTATTACATCACAAATGATGTGATTTAAGATACACCGGTTATGAGAAAAACTGTATTTTTACTGTTCACCTCAAAATTAAAGTGCTTCATAAAATTACCAAAAAAATATCCTTGGAAAATTTTGATGTTCTGATTTCAAAAATGATATTAATTTAGAAAAATAAATTTATAACATAGGTAGTTTTTAATTTTTTATATAAAAATTATGATTTTTACAAAATATTTTAAAATATAGTTTATTAAAAATGTGATTATATTTTCTTTGAGTTTTTTAATCATGATATTTATTTTTTAGAATTATAATATTTATATTTACTTAAATAAATCATGATAGATATTATTTATATCAAAATTTATTATTTTACGGTAAAATTACTATTCCAATAGTCATATTATTCTCAACAATCAGGTTACTATTCAAATGGTCGCATTACTATTCCAGCGGTTACATTACCTCCTATAAATACCACTTCATTATTTCACTAAATATTCAATACAATTACTCATAATGTTATATATTTTTATTTTCCTAATATTTTGATTGGTTTACTAATATTTTGTTTCTTTTCTATAGTTTTAGCAGTAGGGGCGATGATTCTAGCAGATTGGGGTGATCTATATTTTCCCATTTTAGCTTTTCTATTTTATATTTTTTGTCCTATTGTAGTGTTTGGAATTTTCATTGGTTTTGTTATTGATTAATTTAATAGTATTTATTAGTAAAATAATTTTTTGTTGGTTTCTTTATGTGTATAATACAATATAGTATATTATAACACACATTTATTTCAAGTGACAAATATCATTTATAAACTCTAAGTTATTACACTATTATTATAAGGCCCCAACCTTAAACATTACATAATCTGAAGTTAAGTTAATAATTTGACTTTATTTCACATTGAGGGTCTTTTGAAGTCTAGAGCTCTAGATAATTAGGTTCTAACTCATACCTAACAAAACCATAGAAATATAAAGTGGACACATCTCAAAGTATCCATTTCTTCCATAAAATAGAAACTTTTAAAATAAAATGTGGTTTCTTTTCATGTTTAATCATAATAAATTTTCCCTGATCTCATCCTTGACTCTATTCTCCCTTAAATCCTATGAAAAACATTTCAAAAACTCGGGATGAGCACAAAAATCTCAGTAAGGGATATAAAATAAGGAATGAAACTGTTAGTCCATGGATATTTTAAAATCATTAAAAAAAATTCACAAAATCATACTTTTCACCCATAAAATATAAAATTTTTAGCTTACCTCATGAAATCATAAGATTTCTATAAAACTTCATATAAATAATAAAATATAAATGTAACTTTCGGTATCCCTATCATACTTACATTGTATCTTTCATAGCTATGTAGGGAATAACCTTCATTATTACGTTTGAAATACTCATCATAGTATATTCCCTAAATATTTTAGGAGAAACCTTATCATTTAACTCAATATCATTACCCAATGAATTGGAGAGATATCATAGGCTCGCCCACCCTCGGTTTATCACGGAACCACCCATATAATTAAACAATTCCCAAGAACCATAACATAATCATAATGCATAAAACATACATAAAGGAAAAATAAAATTTTCACTTTGAAATCACATTTCATCTTTATAAGTTGTACACTCATAAATGAAAAACATTTTTTTAAAATAAAATGGTAAAATTTTAAATTAAACAACAATATATGATAGTGAAATAAAAGTGAGAAATTCCAGTCATGGCGTATGTGTTAAAAAATATTACAATTTATTAAAATAATCAATCCATTTTTAAAACATAGTTAAAACATTTAAAAAGAAGATTTCACTACTAGAAAAATAGGCTATAGTCACAGACCTATAGCCTTGTTTTTAAAACTATGGCTATAGGTGGCTACAGACACATTTATGTGGCCTATAGCCACGGTTTTAAAATCGTGCCTATAGGTATTTTTTCATGGGCTATAGCCATGGTTTTCAAAACCGTGGCTATATCTCACACCTATAGCCACGGTTATGTGGCCTATAGCCAGAGTTTTCAAAACCTTGGCTATAGGCCTTTTTTTGAAGGGCTATAGCCACGGTTTTGAAAACTGTGGCTATAGGTCTCCTGCCCTTGCATGGGAGAAAAAATTTCCCGCCAAAAAAAATGGTGGGAAGAACTATTGCCATGATTTTTAGGATATTTCCATAGTTTTTAATAATATATATAACATATTATATAGATATATACACAAAAGCCTTGGTGGGGTAGTGGTTAGTGCACTAGAACATGAAGGGAAGGTGTTGGGATCAAATCTATCTAGGTACACATTATTTGTAGGCTATTGTCATGGTTTTCTTGGGATATAACCACGGTTAAAATTGTGGTACTAGGTCTCTATTTCTATGGTTAAAACTTTGGCCATAGGTCAACTGCCACGGTTGACAATAGAGACACATATTGCCACAGTTTTCAAAACCATGGCAATTGGCCACCTATATTTACGGTTAAAACCATGGCAATAAGTCAGAACCTACTTCCACGGCGATAGCACCTACAATTGGGAAAACCCGTGGTCATAGCCTACGGCCACGGTTTTGGGCCCTATTACCATGGTTTTGAACTGTGGCAATAGCCTTTTTTCTAGTTGTGTTTTTTAATCAATTTTTCCCATACCACTTTGAAAATTTTGAAAAGGATTAACATTTTAAAACATTCATGTCCATATAAATAAATCATTAAAACAATTTTGAAAACATGTACATTAAATATAATTATTTATAAGAATAAATCATCAAAACATTAAAGCGAGGTTTTGAGTAAAAAAGTCCCTTACCTTGAGTTTGAATTATCGCGTAAAATATTTATAATCCCGAATAATAAAATTAGGTTAATTTATAATTTCTTTAGAACCTTTTTCATGTTTTTTATTCCTTTCATATTACTTATTATCATGTTATAACAATTAAATATTTATTTAAGTTCATATTTGATGTTTTGTCGTTATTCGGTACTTGAGTTGAAAATAAACTTGGTACAATGTCAATAGTCCATGTGGTAATAAGTCCATAATCTCTAGAATAATATTCTTGACATAAGGATCACTTTTATACATCCATTATAATTTTAAATCAAGCCATTAATTATGGTTATGAAAAATGAACAACGTAATAATTATAGAGATGGTAGGTCGTATGTACGCATGTGTAACATCTTCCTTTTTCATTGATCATTATAGAAAGAAGGTAAGTAATATTTTATATTTAAAAAATTATAATAACATATTTAATATCATATTAATAATTTAAATATACTTATATATATCATACAAGTTATGTAGTGAATAAAAATGAATCACATCGCTTCGTGGAGGTGATATTTCACATGTACGCACGAACAACATTATCATTTTTATGTGCATGGAAAGTAAGAACATTATTGATAAATTATTATATTATAATGATTAATATTTTATTAATATTACATATTAACATTAATTCTATTATTATAACTAGTCATGAGAGGCGGTTATGGAAAACGAATTAGATCGGTTCGTGGAGGTGATAGTTCACACGTACGCACGAACGATTAATTCATTTCCCATTTAATGGAAGTGGAGATGAATTTAGGTGATGATAATAAAATAATAACATATCAGTATCTTTATAATATTGTATTTATTATTTCATAATGTTTTGAGGAGGTTTTAAGGATTTGGAAAATGAAATAAAATAGAAATACTTAAAGAAAATGATACCTCTTCTTTGGTTGATCACCTTTGAAGAACACCTTAACACCTCTAAGAAGGGTGTTCTACCTAATATAAGGCATAAAGAATGTGGGGAGGGATTATATTAATGGTTTTTTTTAGATATTGTCTGAATAAAAAGGTTTTTTAAGTGTGATTAATAGAGAGTAATAGGTGCCTTTTTATAGGAGAGGGCAGGGGCACCCTTTGAATTATTAAAAGTATTAAATTAATATAAATTAAATTTCGATTCCAAATGGTCCCAAACTAATTTATTTCAAATATAAGACGATTTTTGGTCTAATACCATCATAAAATTAAAATTATACATGTTTTGAATATTTTTTAATCCTTATCTTTTTGTTTTAACACTTATTTTACCCTTTTTAATCTTACTATGATATCATGTTATTTACACTTTGTGGGTTAATATAATTACCATAATATTTCAAAAGATTAAAAAAAGTCTCATTTATGAAATTTTAGGACTTATACTAACCATTTGGATGAATATTATATTTTCAAAGATTTTATAACATTTAATAAAATATTTTATATTTTAAAATACCAATAGTGTCAATTTTGAAACTATTCATTAGTTGACTTTTAAAAAATATCATAACAGCAAGATAAGTTCGAACCAACTACTTTAAATCATCACCAACATGTATAATATATCCATAAAATTATTTTATTCAAAAATTATGTAAAATAATATTTATTTTAAAATTTATAGTATCATTTATTTGATTCAATCATTAATTAAGATATTATTACATCATCTTTATGTCATAATTAAATTTAATTATTTAATTTATAAAAATTATAAATAAATTACCATGATGTAAGTAATATTAATAAATTTCCAATTATTATTTATAGTCAAATATATCTCTTATATAACTCTATATTAAAATACTTTAATTTTTAAAAAAAGTGTCACAAAAATGACTATTCATTGAATATAATATTATAAATGCATTAAAGTCATACAAATGGATCTAAGTGGTCCTAAAATAGACCCAAGGATTATCATGTTTGGGATAAACTTATTAAATTAAATTAATATAAGTTTTAGGGTATTTTTATATTATTATAACATTATTTTTATCTTTAATTACCCGATTTACCTTCAACCGTGGTAATAACAATAATTACTAAGTTTCTATTAATAATGTCTAAAAATAAAAGTGAAATATTTACATAATTTGGAAATTATAATTCAAAATATAGAATACATTTTTAAAAATTCAAAATAGAGAAATTTCATTAATTAATTTAACATTAATCCCCATTGTCAAAACGAGAAAACAGGTTTTTCTAAAGTAAAAACCATCAAAAGATTGACATGTGTTTATATATAATTTCAATGTGAAATTAATTATAATTGAAAAATTTGGATTAAATTATAAAAAATGAATTTAATTATTCTTTAAACCCAATTTAAAAGATAATATAACAATATAAATAAATTTAATGAAAAGACAATTTTGAATTAAAATGCAATATTTTTCATTATTTGTTTAAATATAAATTTTATCAGAAAAATACCAAAATTTCAACCAAAGTAAATTTTTATGTCCTTCTTGAAAATAAGAAATTTATTTTTTCAAATAGAACATATAAAAGTGTCAAAAACTAGATTTAAAATTGGTTCATCATCAAAAGGCGATAAAACTGTATTTTTAGAAAAATACTCATTTTATCCATAAAATTGTATTTATTATTATATAATGTCTATAAAACACATAATATGAATTTTAAACATTATATTTAAGTAATATTTGATTAAAATAATCCAACAATAGTGATTTTACTTTTTTATAAACATAATTATTCACATTTAAATAGTTTTTCATAAAAATACATCTTTTATATTCAATTGGTTTTTAGTTTAATTTCAAGTTAATTTTGTAACCAATGAATAATTATATAAAAATTTGTAAACCATATTTTCATAATTTATTTAATATTTTTCATTCCATTTATTCTAATAGCTAGTTGATAACTACCATATTAAATAATAATATTTAGTTGTTTATTTAAGCTTGATGTGATGTATCATGTATGTTGTTGAACATTGTGTTTCCTTTTAAAAACTTAGGATGATACATTCTAACACATTTTTGAAAATTGTGTCCTTGTAATTTGAATTTGGGTTCGGTAACTAAGGTATGACTCTTAAAAATACCTTTATTACATTCCCACATTGGAAAAAGGATTAATAAAACTTCCACTTTAAAAGAAAGAAAGGATAGTTCGAAGGTCACTTGAGATAACACATACTAGTATTATATATAGGAAAAGATGTATATGAAAGAAAAACTAACCATCATGTTATGATGGAGAGTGATAGAAAACATTATCAGGAAAAAAAATTAACAATCACAAAGCTATAAATTTTTTATGGGATAAACAGTCTTTGAACTCATAGTAGGAAAAGTAAAAAAGAAAACGTTTTTGTTTTAAGATAATTTTCATAAAGTTAAGGAATTATTTTACTTCCTTGACTAATAACATAAGGAAAAATACTTACTTTAAAAGTAGAGTTTCATCCTTTAATAAATTTCTACCACAAAATCATCTTTTTCTCTAAATGATGAGTATTCAAGATGAATCAACTTCTATAGAATGACATAATCTAAAAAAGATTAACTATCCATTTCTCTTATCTTGAAAAATTAACTAAAACCAATATGGTTAGGATAAGATAAGATAATTCCCCAAAAAGAATAATACTTTATAAGAAGAAAGACTACTTTTAATCTCCAAAATTTAATAGTAATACCCAAAGTTTCAAATAGACCATTCAACAAATAACTATCCTTAAAATTCCTCAACATAATCAAAACTAAGACTAAAACCCAAAATTCGGAAGAATTTGATCATATAGTCTTCCAGGATAAATTTTAACATTTGTCTCCAAATAATATAAATCATTATTAATGTATCATACCAAAAATTAATTAACCTAATCACATATTCTCGAAGATATGTTAATCATTTCCATAAATAACCTAATTCCCCATAAGTCCACAAATTAAATCATAGATTCTTCCAAAATATAATCCAACCACTACTTGTCAATTAAAATCTCATAGTATTCTATTTACCTTAATCATATAAAGTTCCCAAATTAATAAACGTCTTCTAAAATAACATTTATCACTTAATTTTCAAATCATTTTCTAATACCAAGGATATCCATTTGATAAAACATAAGTTCCCAAAATAAAATTATTCTTATTTAATCATCTTGTTTAACTAAAAAGATAAAATCATTCTAACCAGGAACTTCATGTAGGCTAGTGGTAGGTGATAATGCATTGACGCACTTCGGTTGTGGGTTCGATTCCTACAGCCTTGTCCGGTGCGACAGGTTGTCACCCTTCCTATTGGTTTTCATTTTTATAAAACTATATAATTCTTATAACATTCCCAAAATGAGATAAAATCCTAGAAAATAACCATAACATATTTTAACCTCAATTTTTATCTCATGCCTTTCATTTTTCATCCCAAAATGTAATAACCCATAATTACCTCAAAAATAAATTTCCCCGAAAATATCATTAATCGCCTTAAAATTTTGGAACATAAATCCTCAAAAGGGATTTATAAGACATTAAAATTTTAATAAAGCTTAAAATTATTGTCTCACGATGATATTCCTAACTCTTTAGAAAACATCCTAATCTCCAAAGTTGTTTAAACCATCCTCTGATACCAACTATAAGGTCTTATCCTTAAACATTACATAATCTTGAGTTAAGTCAATAGTTTGAATTTATTTCACATTGAGAATATTTTCAAGTTTATAGCTCTAGATAATTCGTCCATAACTCATGCATAACAGAACCATATAAATACAAATTGTACACTTCTAATAGTATCCATTTCTTCCATAAAACATAAACTTTTAAAGTGAAACATGGTTTATTTTCATGTTTAATCATCATAACTTTTCCTTGATCCTATATTTGAATCTATTATCCATTAAATCCTATTAAAAACATTTCAAAAACTTGGGATGATCACAAAAAGTTCAGTAAGGTATATAAAATAAAGAATGAAAACGTTAGTCCATTAATATTTTAAAATCATGAAAACATTTTCACAAAATCATACTTTTCACCCATAAAACATAAACTCTTTAACTTACTTCATGAAACCATAAGATTCCTATAAAACTTTATATAAATCATAAAACATAAAGGTAACTCGTGGAATCCATATCATACTTACATTGAAACTTTCACAGCTACATAGGGAGTAACCTTTATGGTTACATTTGGAATACCCATCACAATATATTCTCTAAATCTCTCAGGAGAAACCTTATCGTTTACCTCCATATCATTACCCAATGAATTGTAGAGATATCATAGGATAACCCTACCTCTTCTTATCATGTAATCACCCATATACATAAAAATTTTCCATGAACTATAATGTCACGAACCGAATCTGGTCTCCATCAAACCAGCACCAAACCCGGCCCATGGAAAGTCTCTAAGGGCATTACCTATCCCCACGGGCAGGCACAAGTTCCTGGGTATCATAAAAATGTATGTGGGAACGATTTACCTAAGTTTGGATTCATAAAATAACCAAAAAGAAACAATATACCAAATCTGAAAAATTATGCCAAACAAGCCTTAATAAAATCCAGAACTGAGTATATGGGTTTAACCAAGACACAAGGGGTCCAAAGTTACATAAAAGTATCACCAAAAAGTCCATGAGACTCCACACGACAAGGGGTCATCACCCACGAGTTGTCTCTACAACACCGCACCATGGAAAGAAACTAGCAACCCGAACTGCCATCACCCAAGGCCTTGCCTTTTCTTGTGTCAAACATGATCAAGTCTACTTACACCCAAAGGTGTAAGTAGGGTGTGAGACTAATCTCAATAGAATATTACCCAAGGATTCCAAGTGATAGGCATTATAAAATAAAAAGCCTGCAAGAGTTATAAATAGAAAATGGTAGCATCTATTTCTAAAATTGAATCTTTGAAATGAAAATACCTTTCAATGGAGATAACTTTAAATAATGAGTTCATTTTAATAAAACATGTAAGCTACTGATTTTCACATCCAAAAAAACATAAGGAAAGGATAAATTCTAAAAAGGCCACGAGCACCAAGCATAAGAACACCCATAGGTACTAGTTAGTTGTGAGCCTTAAGTACCTCGTACCTCGGTGAAAGTAACAATAATAAAATCCGTTCACATGCATGAGCCACTAGTAGGGATCATACCCATAACCTAGTGGTCTCCAATAATCTCCATTATAGTTTTGTTAGTGTTATTCGTGTCAAAATTTCTAAGTGAACCATGTTCGAAACCCCTTCGTTCACTAGCGTACTAGTACAAATTTTCCCACCTAGTTACCTGGGTTTCCCGTATTGTGCTCAAATAGTTTCCAGATGTTACCAAAATCCATTTTCACATATAAACATTATTTATGGTCACACACATTCAAAATAGTATCTACACATGCTTTTCACCTTTTATATAACTCAATAAACCACTTATAATTCCCATAAAACAATTTCAATAAAGTAACCAAATTTTTCACATTAAATTCATCTAAAATACCTCTTTTAAAACCCAATTGAGACCAATATTATAAAAAATCAGAAATTTCAGCATAAAAACATTTTTATAAATCCATTCCATGAATTATAAAACAACACCAAGAGGCACAACATGGGTTGCATATGTAAAACACTCATTTCCACACAAAATTGGCACTTAAAAATAAACTGCTTTGCAAATGCTACCCAAATAAATTTTTGCAGTAAAAATAATGAAGTAGGAACATAAAGGAAATAGAAATACATAAATCCAACTTATTCTAGAATACCTACATATGGAATCACCTACCAAAAGTGTCAAGAACCGAAAATCCTAGTGCAGAACTCCAACCGCACCACCACCGCACCACAAGGGAGTGAGATCAAACCTAAAACAAGAGGATTGGAACAAGAAACTCAAATTGAGACCCTAGTTGCGAATCCCTAGATTCTGTACATTTTTTGATTCAAGAAAAAATGGAGAAAGCTTAAGGAAAAGGAAGGAACTTAGAAGGATAGACACTTACTTGAGAAATCTGGATGATTTTAGAAACCTGAGAAGTTTGGCCCTAATTCTCGACTGATAATATCTCCAAAGAGGGGGAAACGAATCTGGGGGTTTGGCTAGGTTATGTGGTATCAGGTGAAAGGTTGAATCACCGAAAAATAATAAAAAATGAAAAAGTTATGAAATAATAAAAAAACAATTTTAAAATAGAAAATGGGCTTATGGGTTGGCCCAATACTTAATTAGATCACCCAAATACAAGATGATAATGAATTTTTAAGGGGTCCAAATTTTAATGGTGGTTTTAATATTTCAATGGAGGTAATTTTAGAAGTGTAATGGGTGAAAAATGTTGAAGAATGAAGAAGTTATTAAAGAAAAAAAATTAATTTTTAAAACTGGAAATAAACTCACAGTTTGGCCCAAATCTTGAAAACCCACCATTCACTCCAAAATTGCATGGGAAACCATTAATACAAAGCAAGAAAGGAAAATAAATGAAAATAACTTTAAAATAAATCATGTATGTGACAATTCTCCCCACCATGAATGACTTTGCGCCTCAGAAAGTCAACCTGATGCTTGATCGGAAAACAGGTTCGAGTATTCTTCCTCAACCCATGACTTTCACTCACATGTCTCGTGTGTATTATGCTCATGCTGTCAAAGATCTCGGACTAGTGGAATAGACTTTACCCAAAGAACCTTTTCTTGTAATTCTGCTATTTTCACCGGCCGCTCAAAAATATATAGATTAGGCTCTATATTCAACTCCTCCCAATTCAGCACATGGGACGAATCCGGGTTGTATTTCTTTAACTGGGAGACATGGAAAACATCATGGATGGATGTCAACTAAGAAGGAAAATCCAACTTGTATTCCACCTTGTCAATACACTCGGTGGTCTCAAAAGGTCTTACATACCTTGGAATCAACTTTCCTTGTTTTCTCAAGCGGCGGTGACCCAGACGAGGGGCCACTTTCAAGAATACCCAATCACCCACTGAAAACTCTAGGTATCGATGCCTCTTATCAGCATATGATTTCTGGTGACTCTAAGCTGTCAATAAATGCTGCCTGATCAACTTGACCTTCTCAGATGTCTCTTGCACAAGGCTTGGTCCCAACAGTGATTTCTCACCTACCTCAGCCCAACACAGGGGGGACCGGCAATACCAACCATAGAGCGCCTCAAAGGGATCCATTCAAATCGAGGATTGGTAGCTTTTATTATAAGAAAACTTGACCAAACATAAATTTCTATCCCACAAACCACTGAATTCTAAGACACATGCATGAAGTATGTCTTCCAGGATCTGATTTGCCTGCTCTGTCTGACCATCTGTCTGAGGATGGTACGTTGTGCTCATCTTAATTTGTGACCCCAAAGCCTTCTGAAGGCCTCCCCAAAACTGAGAGGTGAAGCAGGGGTCTCTATCTAAGATAACTGCTTATGGCACACCATGAAGCCTTACCACCTCCAGAATATACAACCAGCCCAACTCATCCACTTTAGTTGTATCTCTAATAGGAATGAAGTGTGATGATTTGGTCAACCGATCAATCACCACTCAAATAGCATTATTACCTCGAGGTGTATGAGGTAATCCAATAATGAAATCCATGGAAACCTCATCCCACTTCTAGGTAGGAATGGGTAGTGGCTGAAGCAAACCAAATGGCTTTTGATGTTCTGTTTTCACCTGCTAAAAAGTATAGCATCTTGATACAAAGTCAACAATGTCTTACCTCATACCTGGACACCAGAAATGTCGACTAACATCATAGTACATCTTGGTGTCACCGGGGTGGACAGCCCACTGTGACTGGTGGCTATCCTGTATTACCACCTTCCTAAGAGATAGTGGCACCACTGAACAACCCTTGAAACACAAGATACCCTCGGGGGAAGAAGACCAATCAGAACACGTCTTCCCACCATGAAGAATCTGTTTCGACTGCTGGTAAAACTCATCACTGGGCTACTTATTCTGAATCAATTTTATAAGAGATGGGGTCAACTGAATGCTTGCTAAGAATGCACCTCCACTGTGCTCTTGGTATCCACATGCATCTGAGAAAAGAGTCCCATCAGAGCCCACTCAGCACTGGACTTCCTCAAAGCCTGCATTGGTACTCTTCTACTCAAGGCATCTTCTACAACATTACCCTTCCCCGGGGTATAGATAATATCAAAGTCAAACCCCTGCAGGTATTGGATCCAGCGACACTGCCTCAAATTGAGATCTTTCTGTGAGAAGATGTATGCCAAAATTTTATGATCAGAGTAGACCACAAACTTCTACCCAAAGAGATAGTGGTGCCAAGTCTTTAAAGCATTCATTACTGACACTAGCTCTATGTCATGGGTTGGATAATTTTTTTCATGTGGTCAGAGCTGGTGAGAGCCATACGCCACCACGTGATCATCCTGCATAAGAATGCACCTGAGACCCATACCTGAAGGATCATAATACACCAAATAGCCTTTCCCAGACTCTGGTAGGATCAAGATTGGGGTGGTAGTCAACCTTCGCTTCAAATCTTCGAAGGACGCCTGATATTCTGGGCTTCACAAAAACTTCACCCCCTTCTAGGTGAGTGTGGTCATGGGCGAAGCAAGCCAAGAGAAATCTCGAACAAACCACCTGTAGTAACCTACCAGGCCAAGGAAACTCCTGATCTCAAACACGTTCTTCGGTTGCTCCCATGACATAACTGCACTGATCTTCTCAGGATCCACCAAAACTCCCTACTCCGAGATCACATGCCCCAAAAACTTCACCTCCCTGATCCATAAGGTACACTTGTATATCTTTTCATAAAGGTAGTGATCCTGAAGAGTTCCCAACACAATCCGCAAATGGTGCTCATGCTCCTCCTCAGATCCAGAGTAAACCAGGATTTCATCCACGAACACTATGAATAATAAGTCGAGATACTTGTGGAACACCCTATTCATGAGTTCCATAAAGACTAATGGAGAATTGTTTAATCCAAAGGGCATGACCAAATACTTATAGTGGTCATACTGACTTTTGAAGGATGTCTTCGGGATATCTGCCTCTTTCACCTTGAGTTGGTGATAACCCGAACGCAAGTCTATTTTAGAAAACCACTTTTCCCCCTTTAACTGATCAAATAAGTCATCTATTCAGGGAAAAGGATATTTATTCTTGATGGTTACCTTATTCATCTTCCGGTAATCAATACACAACCGAAGGGAGCCATCGGCCTTCTTTGCAAAAAGAACAGGATCGACCCATGGAGAGATGCTCAGGCGAATGAATCCTTTAGATTATAAATCATCCAGTTGTATCTTTAATTCCCTCAGCTTAGTGGGAGACATACGGTATGAGGGAAGAGATATCGGCTATGTTCCCGGCGCCAAATCAATCGAGAACTCCATGTCCCGCTCTAGGGGAAAGCCTGAAAAATCATAGGGAAATACCTCTGGGAACTCATCCACCACATGAGGTAATCCACCCTCATGAGCTTGAACATCATCCTCTAGCACAATCAATGATAACTGGAAGATAATATTCCCTATCTCTGTGAGTGGAGGTCTTGGACGACCAGAACTAAGGTCCCATTCCCCAAGAAAAACCTGTGGACTGCCATCAGGTGCCATGAAACTCACTCATCACCTATAGAAATTGATGTACGCCTGAAAATGTACCAGCCAGTCCATGCCAAGGATTACATCAAAAAGGTCCATATCTAAGACTAGAAGGTCCCACTCCATCTCCACCCCCGACATAGAGAGCACACAATATGGGAACGTGAGACCCTGCTCCTTCTTATTTCCCAGTGGCATCACCAACTCCATCACGAAAGATAAAAGCTCAGTTGGAAAGTTCAGTGTACTCACAATACGTGCATGAAGATGCCTCGTATCTGCCTGAGAACGGCCACCCTCCTATGGATCTGCCCTAAATTGGATCTACCCAAAAGATGATCCGTCCCTACCACTACAACCACCGAACTAAGATCCCCCTGTCCTCAATGGCTCGGACTACGCTAGCACTCCCCTAGGAGCCATAGATCCTGCCGCACTTTGAAGTGTACGTGATATCCCACAAAAGCGTTGCACGTGTCCCATACCACCACACTGAAAACAGGTCTTCATAGGATGAGGGAATGTTGGATGGATGTGCCATGTCTTCCTACACTGGTGGCACATGACATTCCTTGTATCTAAAGCCACTGATGAAAACTGCTTGGAAGAGTGGCCTGAACTTCCACCTCCCTTCATTCCCTTCTCTTCTTACTTCTTCTTCTTTTTAGAAGAGCTACCAGTTCCCATAGAAGATACCACTCCAAAGATCCAAAACTTCCCCTTTTGTTCGATATCTACCATGCAAGCACAATCGACCACCTCAGCATAAGTTCCCAACTTGAATAGGAAGACCTGTGAGTAAATTTCTAGTCGCAGTCCCTTCTCAAACTTCCGGGCTTTAAAGCTCTCATTAGAAACAATGTCAGGTGCGTACCGCACTAGTTCAGAAAAATGGTTAGCATAATACATTATTGAATGATATCTCTAGGAAAGATCCATGAATTCTAGAGATCTGTCATAGGATAGAACCTCTGGAAAATACTTCTTGTTGAATATGGCCTTAAAATCTCTCCATCTCATGTTTTCATGCTTCCCAGATTGAAGCACTGATTCCCACCACCTACGGTTGGGACCCTCTATCTAAAAAGAGGAACATTTCACCTGGACCTCCTTAGGTGTGTCCAGGAACTTGAACATACACTCTATCTTCTTGAGTCATTCCTCTGACTCTTGAGGTTCCGAGCTACCTCGAAAATAAGGAGGTTTATTTTTCATGAACTCCTAGGCCTTATCCTTCTTGAGCCCAAACTCATCTTCTCTGGCTGGAGTAGGAGCCAGAACCACTCCCTGTCCTAGATCCTGGACAGCTCAGACCACGGGTTATATCATCCTTTGATCGAGTGGTGTAGGAGAACTCTCTCTGGATACCTCCCATGGGTTCATGGGAGCTTTCCGGGGAGGCAAGTTGTTACAAAAGGCAACAGTCACAAGGAAAAAAAATCATTACAACATTTCTGAAAATTTCAGGAATAACATCATATATAAATAATCCAAACACATTACAACAGTAAAATAAACAACTACTTCACCACCCTCAATTTCCACATGCAGTCTGCAGCCCACACGTCTCACCTGGAAGTGAAGATAAACAAATAATTCGGACATCCCATGGTGACTCATGGTCTGTCATGAAGGGTATGGTCCAGGCACCCTACTCATGACCAAAACTCTGAGCCCTGATAGTCCTATATCCTGTCTAGCCCGACTCATCCCAAAATAATAATATAACTCAAAAACGTTAACCTCCTCTAATACAATTTTGTCACGAACTGAATCTGGTCGCCATCAAACTGGCACCAAACCTGGCCCATGGCAAGTCCCGAAGGGTGTTCTCTATCCCCACGGGCTGGAAAATGTGCATGGGTATCATAAAAATGTATGTTGGAATGATTTACCTGAGTTTGGATTCATAAAATAACCAAAAACAAACAATATACCAAATATGAAAAATTAAGCCAAACAAGCCTTAATAAAATCCAGAACTGAGTATATGGGTTTAAATAAGAAACAATGGGTCCAAAGGTACATAAAAGTAGCATCAAACTACCCACGAGACTCCACATGACAAGGGGTCATCACCCACGAGTTGTCTCCACAACATCGCACATGGAAAGAAACTAGCAACTCGAACTGCCATCACCCAAGGCCTTGCCTTTGCCTGTGTCAAACATGATCAAGTCTACTTACACCCAAAGGTGTAAGTAGGGTGTGATACTAATCCCAATAGGATATCACCCAATGATTCCAAGTGATAGGCATTATAAAATAAAAATCTTTTAAGAGTTATAAACAGAAAATGGTAACATTTATTTCTAAAATTGCAACTTTGAAATGAAAATACCTTTCAATGGAGATAACTTTAAAGAATGAGTACATTTGAATAAAACATGTAAGATACTGATTTTCACATCCATAAATACCATAAGGAAATGATAACTTCAAAAAAGGCCACGAGCACCAAGCATAGGAACACCCCTAGGTACTAGTTAGTTGTGAGCCTTAAGTACCTTGTACCTCGGTGAAAGTAACCATAATAAAATTTGTTCTCATGCACGAACCACTAGTAAGGATAATACCCATAACCTAGTGGTCTCTAATCATCTCCATTATAGTTTTGTTAGTGTTATCTGTATCAAACTTTCTAAGTGAACCATGGTTGAAACCCCTCCGTTCACTAGCGTACCAGTACAAATTAGCCCACCTAGTTACCCGGGTTTCCCGTCTTGTGATCAAATAGTTACTACATGTTACCAAAATCCATTTTTACATATAAACATTATTTTTGGTCACACACATTCAAAACAGTAGCTACACATGCTTTGCACCTTTTATATAACTCAATAAACCACTTATAATTTCCATAAAACAATTTCAAGAAAGTAACCAAATTTTTCACATTAAATTCATCTAAAATACCTCTTTTAAAACCCAATGGAGACAAATATTATAAAAAACCAGAAATTTTAGCATAAAAACATTTTTATAAATCCATTCCATGAATTATAAAACAACACCAAGAGGCACAACATGGGTTGCATATGTAAAACACCCCTTTTCACCGAATATTGTCAATTAAAAATAAAACACTTTGCAAATGCTACCCAAATCAATTTTCGCAGTCAAAATAATGAAGGAGGAACATAAAGGAAACAGAAACACATAAATCCAACTTATTCTAGAATACCTACATATGTAATCACCTACCAAGAGTGTCAAGAACCGCAAATCCTAGTGCGAAACTTCAACCGCACCACCACCGCACCACAAGGGAGTGAGATCGAACCTAAAACTAGAGGATTGGACCAAGAAACTCAAATTGAAATCCTAGGTAAGAAGACCTAGATTCTGGAAATTTGGGGATTCAATAAAAAAGGGAGAAATCTTAAGGAAAAGGAAGGAACTTAGATGGATAGACACTTACTTGAGAAATCTGGACGATTTTAGCAACCTGAGAAGTTAGGCCCTAATTCTAGACTGATATGATCTCCAAAGAGGGGGAAACAAAGATAGGGGTGCGTCTAGGTTCAGTGGGATCAGTTTAGAGGTTTAATCATCAAAAAATAATTAAAAATGAAAAATTTATGAAATAATAAAAAACAATTTTAAAACAGAAAATGGGCTTACGGGTTGGCCCAATACTTAATTAGATCACCCAAATCCAAGATGATAATGAATTTTTAAGGGGTCCAAATTGCTATGGTGGTTTGAATAGTTAAATCGAGGTAATTTTGGAAGTTTAATGGGTGAAAAAGGTTGAAAACGAAGAAGTTATTAGAGAAACAAAATTAATTTTTAAAATTGGAAATAAACTCATGGTTTGGCCCAAATCTTGAAAACCCACCATTCACTCCAAAAATGCATGGGAAACTCCAAATACAAAGAAATAAAGGAAAAGAAATGAAAATAACTTTAAAATAAATGATGTATGTGACACATAACATAATCATAACACATAAAACAAGCATAAAGGAAAAATAACATTTTCACTTTGAAATCACATTTCATCTTTACAAGTCACACACTCCTCCTCCAATGGCCCGAAGGCCTTCATTTTTTATTGATTTTTGATAATCCGCCTTTCAAGGGGTGAGGTGGAACCCTTAAAAGGCTCGTAGGTGTAATCATTACATGGATCATAGGCCTTAGAGTAATTAATTTCCCATAGGCTTCAAACATTACATACAACCTAGACTAACTACTTGGAACTACTCCTCCCCAGCATCTTCATCGTGAAATCAGCTCTCCACCTTCACATGGTTGTTCAGCTAGGCTTTCCTGTGCATGCATAGGCTTGTATCTATGGCAGGTTTCATACCCTCTCATTCTTGCAATCCATTTAGCTTCTACTATGGTGAAATCTCTTTGCTCCTCCTCCTTCTGAAGCTTGTTCCTTGTAGGTTGTTTGGTTTGCATCTGCACTTTAAGGTGGCTCGAAGGCCTTGAGGTGGCCCGAAGGCCTTACTGACCCGAATTCCTGGGTGGCCTGAAGGCCTTAAAGGACTCGGGGACCAAATCGGTGGCCTGAAGGCCCAAATGGGGGTATATTCCCAGGTGCTACAATGCCAAACAGTGCCTGCTATAGTTCCCGCTACAGTACCTGCTACAGTTCTGTACAGTTCCTGCTACAGTACTGCTACAGTGCCACGAAAATTATCCCCCGCATAGATTTGATCCTAGGTCTCTTGGATGCACTTAAGGAGTCCTCACCAACTGGGATGAGGATCATGTGCCAAGTCGCACACTCATAAATGAAAACCATTTTTTAAAATAAAATGGTAAACTTGTAAAGTAAAAATCAATACATGAAAGAAACATGAAAGTTAGAAATTCCATTCATGGTGTATATGTTAAAAATATTCCAAGTTTTTTAAATAATCAATTTATTTTTAAAACATAATTAAAACATTTAAAAAGAATATTTTTGAATCAAAGTGTCTCATACAACTTTGAAACTTTTGAAAGGAATTAACATTTTAAAAAATTAATTTACAAATAAATAAATCCTTAAAACCATTTTGAAAACATGGACATTAAATAGAATGATTTATAAGAATAAATCATCAAAACATTAAAACGAGGTGTTGAGTTAAAAAGTCTCTTACCTTGATTCTGACTCGTCACATACAATCTTTATAATAATAAATAATAAAATTAGGTTAATTTATAATTTCTTGAGAACCTTTTTCATGTTTATTATTACTTTTATATCACTTATTATCATATTATAACAATTACATATTTATTTAAGTTCATATTAGATGTTTTGTCGTTATTTGGTACTTGAGTCGAAAATAAACTTGGTACGATGTCAATAGTCCATGTGTTCATAAGTCCATCATCTCTAGAATAATATTAATGACATAAGGATCACTTTTATACATCCATTATATTTTTAAATCAAACCATTAATTATGGTTATGAAAAATTAACAAAGTTATAATCATGGAGACGGTAGGTCATACGTACATATGAGTCACTACAAAAAAAATGACTACAATAGAAGGGGTTGTTTTTGAAATTAGAAGGGGTTATAACCCCTTCTAAATACATTAGCGGTGGTTGTGAGGAACCACCGCTAATGTGTCCGCTTACTTGAAATAGAGGTGGTTTTGAGAAACCGCTGGTAAAATCATGGAAACTTTAGCAGCGGATAAAATAGATGGGGTTTAAACCCCCTCTAATGTTGATCTAAATTCACAAAAAATTATTGAATTAGAGGCAGTTATAGTTGAAACTGTGACTAATGGAATGCATTAGGGGCGGTTTAAACTGCCTCTAATGGCAGTTGCTTTAGGGTCAGTTGTGAAAACTACCCCTAATGTTTTTTCCACCAGTCCAACCCACCAGCCCCTAATGTTTCTTTTTTTTGTTCCCAGTCCCCCCCCCCCAGGCCTCGTCCTAGGTCGCCCCCTACCCAGGCAGTCTCGCCCCATTCCAGGTTTCCCCCTACCCAAGCGGTCCTGCCCCATGCCCCTACAGTAGAGGGGGTTTTGAGAAACCACTGGTAAAATCACGAAGACTTTAGTGGTGGATACAGTATATGGGGTTTAAACACCCTCTAATGTTGATATAAATTCATAGAATAATCTTACATTAGAGGTGGTTGAAACAGACACTAATGGAGTGCATTAGGGGCGGTTTAAACCGCATCTAATGGTGGTTGCTTTAGGGGCGGTTGTAAAAATAACCCCTAATGTTTTTCCCCAGTCCTCCCCACAAGCCCCTGATATTTCTTTTTTTTTTTTTCGTAGTCTGCCCCCACCCAGGCCTTGTCCCAAGTCTCCCCCTACACAGGCGGTCCCACCCCATGCCAGGTCACCCTCTACCTAGGCAGTCCCGCCCCATTCCCCTATAGTAGAGGGGGTTTTGAGAAACCACTGGTAAAATCATGGAGACTTTAGCGGAGGATACAATAGAGGGGGTTTAAACCCCCTCTAATGTTGATCTAAATTCATATAAAATGCTTGAATTAGAGGCAGTTGAAACCGCCACTAATGGAGTGAATTATGGGCACTTTAAACTACCTCTAATGGTGGTTGCTTTAGGGGCGGTTGTGAAAACCGCCCTTAATGTTTTTCCACCCCAGTCCACCCCACCAGCCACTAATGTTTCTTTTTTTTTGTTCCCAATCCCCCAAGCCTTGTCCCAGGTCACCCCCTACCCAGGAGGTCCCACCCCATACCAGGTTTCCCCTTACCTAGGTGGTACCGCCTCATGCCCCTACCCCCCCCCCCAAAGTCTCCCCCTCCGGCCCCATACCACATAGTCTCCCCATCTGGCCACCAGGCACACCCCGCTCTGATTTCCTGGTTCTCGCACCCCACCTCATGTTCTCCGGTTCCCTGGTTCCCATGCCCCAACCATTTTCTGGTTCCCTGGATCCCCATGCCCTACCTCTCATGCCAGGTTTCCCCTTACCCAAGTGGTCCTACCCCATGCCCCTACAGTAGAGGGGGTTTTGAGAAACCGCTGGTAAAATCATGGAGACTTTAGTAGCGGATACAGTAAAGGGGGTTTAAACCCCCTCTAATTTTGATCTAAATTCACAGAAAATGCTTGAATTATATGCGGATGAAACTGCCACTAATGGAGTTCATTATGGGCGGTTGCTTTAGGGGCGGTTGTGAAAACCTCCCCTAATGTTTTTTTCCCCAGTCCACCCCACCAGCCCCTAATGTTTCTTTTTTTTTGTTCCCAGTCCCCCCCAGGTCTCGTCCCAGGTTTCCCCCTACCCAGGAGGTCCCGCCCCATGCCCCCCCCCCCAAAGGCTCCCCCTATGACCCCATCCCACACAGTCTCCCCCTCCGGCCCCCAGGTGCACCCCCCTCTGGTTCCCTAGTTCCTGCGCCCCACCTCCCATTCTCTGGTTCCCTGGTTCCTGCGCCCCGACCCTCAGGCTTCCCCCTCTCGTTCCCCAAAACCCAAGCAAACCATTCCACATTTCCCACACCCCCTCCAGTTCACCCACGCCTATTCAATGGCCCCCGTATAAAACATATTCACCTATGCTGAGAATTGAACCTGGACAAGCAACCATCTACGGCCCGTAGCACAAAGAAACTTTACCACTATGTTGATTCACTTTGACGAGTATATTTACATATTTTTATATTTATATATATATATATATATATATATATATATATATATATTATCCATTTAAAAAAATATTATTTCAATAATATATTTAAATACATTTAAATAATAACCATTATATAAATTTATATCAACTGTATATATGTTTATATGTTTATAAATATATTTATATGAATTATTTATATACTTACATACATATTTATATATTATATATATGTTTATTCATATAATATATATAAATAATTATATTTACATATATAAATATATATTTATAAATGCATTTATACTTCTCTATGTCTGTTTATGTATTTTTTTAATATTTATAAATATAATATAATTATAATATATATTTATTTAATTATTTTTATATACATATATATGTGTGTCTTTGTGTGTGTATGTGTGATAACAATAATATTATAAATTATTATTATTATTATTACACCTGTTTTTAAACTATAAAAATTATATATTGGTTTTATAAATACTATACATTTATTTTATGATTTATATCATACATATATTATAATAAATACATTTATATTATATATTTATGTAAATTATTTATATACTTAAATACATATTTATATATTATATACATGTTTATTTAAAGAATATATATATATAAGTATTTACTTAATATATTTATATAAGGTCTTTTAAAATATATTTATATAATGTATTGTAGTACATATATTTATTATTATTTACATTAATATGTATATTTATTTGTATTAACAGTATAATATTATATATAATTAATATATAATAATTATTATATGAAATATACAAATATTTATATTATATATAATTTATATTTTATGAAATACGATTTATAAAAATATTTATAAAATGTTATATGAAAGGTAATTTTTTATTATATATAATAAATATGTGTATTATATATAATCAATGTTATATGAAATATAATTTATACACATTTATACATAATAATATATGAAATAAAATTTATACAAATAAATAAATATTAATGTATATAATATTATACATATTTATATATAAATATAAATATGATTAAATACAATCATATAAATATTTTATAAAATATGTTTATATAATATATTTAAAAACATTTATATATTGTATTTTAATTATATATATATATGTATGTATGTATATATTATAGAGGTTTCTTTTTTAGAAAAATAATGGGGGTTCACAACCCCATGTAATCTATTAAATTAGAGGGGTTTTTTAACCCCCTCTAATTTAAAGACATTAGAAGGGGTTTTAAACCCCCTCTAATTTAAGACATTATAGGGAGTTTTCAACCCTCTCTAATTTAAAGATTAGAGGGGGTTTTGAACCCCCTATAATTTAAGACATTAGAAGGGTTTTTCAACCCCCTCTAATTTAAGATATAAGAGGAGGTTTTGAACCCCCTCTAATATCCAACTGGATATTAAAAAATTAAGGTTAAAAAAATTAGAGGGGATTCAATTAGAGGGGGTCCATAACACACTCCAAATTCGATGATTAATGAGGGTTCTACATAATTCCCACTTGAATTTTTATAGAAAATGAATTTAGAGTGGGGTGTGAAGAACCCTCTCTAATGTTATAGAAAATGAATTTAGAGGGGTTTGTGCATAACCCCCTCTAAATAACCCCCTCTAAATAACCCCTCTAATGTGCTGTTTTTTTTGTAGTGAGTAACATCTTCATTTTTTATTGATCATTATGGAAGGAAGGTAAGTATTATTTTATCTTTAAAAAATTATCATAACATAATTAATATCATATTAATCATTTAAATATACTTATATATATATATATATATATATCATACAAGTGATGTAGTGAATAAAAACAAATCACATCGCTTCGTGGAGGTGATAGTTCGCACCTACGCATGAACGACGTTATCATTTTTATGTGCATGTAAAGTAAGAACATAATTGAAATATTATTATCTTATAATTATTAATATTTAATTAATATCACATATCAAAATTAATTCCATTATTATAACCAATCATGAGATACTGCTATGGAAAATGAATTATATCAGTTTGTGGAGGTGATAATTCACACATACGCACAAACAATTAATTCATTTTCCATTTAATGGAAGTAAAGATAAATTTAGGTGATGATATTAACATAATAACATCTCAGTATATTGATAATACTATATTTATTATTTCATCATGTTTGGAGGAGATTTTTAAGGATGTGGAAGAAAAAATAAAATAGAAATACTTAAAGAAAATTATACCTCTTCTTCGGTTGATCGCCTTTGAAGAACACATTAACACCTATAAGAAGTGTGTTCTGCCTAATATAAGGCCTAAAGAATGTGGGAAGGGATTCTAGGAAGGGTTTTGGTTAGATATTATCTTAACCAAAAGGTTTTGTAAGTGTGAGTAATAGAGAGGAATAGGTGGATTTTATAGGAGAGGGGGGCACCCTTGGAATTATTAAAAGTATTAGATTAATATAAATTCAATTTCTCTTCAAAATAGTCCCAAAATAATTTATTTATAAGATAAGATGATTTTGGATCGAATAACCATCATCAAATTAAAATTATACATGTTTTTAATATTTTTTCATCCTTATTTTTTGTTTTAACCCTTATTTTACCCTTTTTAATCATACAGTGGTATCATGTTATTTACACTTTGTGGGTTAATGTAATTACCATAACATGTAAAAAAATCAAAAAAAAGTGTCATTTATGACATATTATGACTTATCCTAACCATTTGGATGAATATTATTTTTTTAGGAATTTTATAAAATTTAATAAACTATTTTATATTTTAAAATACCAATAGTGTCAATTCTAACACTATTCATTAGTTGACTTTTAAAAAATATCATAACAGCAAGATAATTTCGAACCATATCCTTTAAATTGTCACAAAAATTTAAAATATATCCATAAAATTCTTGTATGACATAAATTTTTTCAAATAATATTTATTTTAATATTTTTAATATCATTTATTTGATCCATTCATTAATTAAGAAATTACTACATTGTCTTTGCATCACAACTAAATTTAATTATATAATTTTTAAAAAATATAAATAAATTACCATGATTTAGGTAATATTTTTATATTTCCAATTACTATTTATAGTTGAAGATATCCCCTGTATAACTCCATTTTAAAATACTTTACTTTTTAAAAACAAAAGTGTAACAAAAATGACTATTCATTGAATATAATATTATAAATGAATTAAAGTCATCCAAATGGATCCAAGTGGTCCTAAAATCTATCCAAGGATTCTCATGGTTGTAATAAACTCATAAAATTAAATTATTAAAAGTTTTAGGGTAGTTTTATATTATTATAATATAATTTTTACCTTCAATTACCCGATTTACCTTCAAACATGGTTATAAAAATAATTACTAAAGTTACTATTCATAATGTATAAAAATAAAAGGTACCTATTTACATAATTTTTACCTTATGATTATAAATATAGAATCAATTTTTCCTAATTCAAAACATATAAGTTTTAGTAATTAATTCAAAATTAATCCTCGTTGTCAAAATGAGAAAACAAGTTTTTTAAAAGTCAAAACCATCAAAAGATTGACATGTGTTTATATCTAATTACAATGTAAAATTACTTCTAATGACTCAAATTGGATTAAATTATAAAAACTTAATCTAATTATACTTTAAAAATAATTAAAAATATAATCTAACAATATAAATAAATTATATGAAAAGGCAGTTTTGAATTAAAATGCAGTATTTTTCATTATTCATTAAAATATGAATTTTATCATAAAAATACAAAAATTTCAACCAAAGTAAATTTTTATATCCCTATTCTGAATAAAAATTTTATTTTTTAAATTAGAACATATAAAATTTTCAAAACTATATTTAAACTGGGTTATCCATCAAAATATGGTAAAACTGTATTTTTAGAAAAACACTCATTTTATCTGTAAAATTGTATTTGTTCTTATATAATGTTTAGAAAGCACATAATATTAATTGAAAACATTATATTGAATTAATATTTCATTAATATAATCCAACAAGAGTGATTTTATTATTTTATAAACACAATTATTCGCATTTAAATAGTTTTTCATAAAAATACATCCTTTATATTCAATTGGTTTTTAGTTTCATTTCAAGTTAATTTGGTAACCAATGAATCATTATATAAACTTGTGTAAACCATATTTTCATAGTTCAGTTAAAAATATTCATTCCCTCTATTCTAATGGTTATGTGATAACTACCATATTAAATAATAATATTTAGTTTTTTGTTTAAGCTCGATGTGGTGTATCATATATGTTATCAAACATTGTGTTTCCTCTTAAAAACTCGGGATGTTACAATTATTATAGATATATCTTGTGTAATAATTTTATTCATAACCTAGAGAAATGAAAACATAATAACGGTGATCTCAAACACTCGGTAAGGGGAATAATATACTTGAAGCTTTTATAGAATAAACAAGGCATGAATAATATGGAAGGAAGTAAATAATAATCAAATGATGTCATATAACTAATCACATGTGCTTGAAATAAATTCATGGATGACATAATAATATAAATAATTACATGTATAATAATAAATGGTTCATATAGATATAATTAATAATGTAAAACTTGTCAAGTTTGTGTGCCAAGACATTACATACCGTCAAGGTGTTATGCCAAGACATATACTTGTTGTCAAGACTGTAGCCAATACATCTCTATAAATGGGATATACACTAAATACTTAGGCTAGTTTGTCTCATGACACCTACCAATTCATTGAGGGTATATTGTGGTCCCCATCCATCACTAATTAATTCAAATTCATTCATTATATAAAGTAATGAATAAACTATACAATACATAACCAACATGGCTTATTAATCAATAAACATCCATATTAAAATGACAAGTTTACTGATTGTCAATATTTCCCTAATCAATAAATGGAATAGCTTTCTATATAAGTATCCATCAAACTAACACCATATTGGGTAATGGGTATATGGTTAATTAAATAATTTCCCCAATCAATAAATATAATTATATGAACATAAGTCATCCATAGAAAGAAGGTGGATGGTTAAACAACACGTATCTTAATGTTTTCTAAGGAACCTCATACATAATCATGGTTAAGTAATAAATAGTTATCTGTATATAAATAGTGGATATATGGATTATCAAAATTTCCCTATTTAAGAAAATAATTTATCTAACTATGTTAATATTAAAAAAAATCAATATTCAAAATTCAATGGAAAGTACCCTTATCAAAGGAATGATAACAAGGTAATAGTGAGGAGTACTTTCATGGAGTAAGGATATGAATAGGAAATGATCCTTAAAAAGGAGTTTATGAGGATGAAATGTAAATATGAGTAAATAAAAATGGAAATAATATTTTATATTGTCACAGAATAAAGGAATTCAACTTAAGAGAATGTGTTTCAAGAATAATAATTATAACTCAAAGAAAGAAAATTGAGTTATGAAAAAACATTACAAACATTGTAGTTTGAATAAAGAGTCATTTTAAAGAGATTTTATAAGAAAGAAATGTAAATATATAGAAAAAAATAGGAAATAAAACATAATACAATCATGTGGAATAAAACACCCAACCTATAAGAATAAAGTTCAAAAATAATGATTATAACTTAATGAATGAAAATTGAGTTAACAAAAACCCTTACATCATCGTTGTCTTACGAATTAAAAACCCCTAAAAGGTGGAACATGAGATGGATTTTTAAATATATTAAATTTGAATTAAAATTATGATAAAATAAATCCATGTCCAATATATATATCACAAAAAAATAAACAAGTGTTGAATCCACATTATATCTCAATAAAGAAAAATTGAGATGCAAAAACCCTTACCTTTAATCCTGCTTAGTCGAACATGATCTAACCTCATGTATAACAAAAAAAATATCTTAATAAACTATTTAAAAACCATATTCATACTTATAACCTTTTATAAAATTTATTTATAATAATTTATTATAAATATATTAGTTGATTGTATTTTATTTTCATCATTAGATGTTATTAGTTTCAATTGTTTATTTAGTACTAGTTTCATAAAGATGTTGTCAATTATTATCTATAGATTTAAACTTCATCATTAAAATATCAATAAAGGTGAGTGGATATTTTTTAATGATTTATAATGTTACAATTTCATTTCATAATTATTTTAGACATGATTTGTGGCAGCAAAGTTAGTGGAAATCTTGTTTTAATAATTTATAATGAACAAAATGGTTGTACAATAATAATAAGTTAAATATTAATATAACCTTTCTTGAACCATTAAACAAGAATTATTTATTCCTTAATGTATAAATTCACCTATATTTAAGATTTCATAGTCATCTATGATAGAAATTTATACCATTGTTAATGTAGGTGGTTAAACGGACCCAAACAAGAACAAACCATAATCTATTAGTGGGTATAGTTAAGAAAATGATTCTTTTTGCATAATATAATTATTAAAAAATCATGATTGAATTAATTTGATGTTTTAATGTGATGAATTATATTTTAATAGATCTTTATAAAGAATAAAAGACACTATTACAAAATAGTCCTTTAATAGTGCTAGCCTTTATCAGCTCTATATAAAAGCACAGAAAAGGGGACTTTTATCAGTGCTAAAGAAAGCACTGATAAAGGGTGTTGTTTATCAGTGCTTTATTTTAGCACTGATAAAGGGTACCCTTTATCAGCTCTTTATTTTTAGTACTGATAAAAGGTACCATTTATCAGCGCTTTATTTTTAGTGATGATAAATGGTATCCTTTATCAGCGCTTTATTTTTAGCACTCATAAAGGGATATTTTATTAGAACTTTATTATCACTAATAAAGGTCCGAATAAAATGAAATAATTAAATAAATAAAAAATAAAAAATTATTTTATTAAAAAAAATATTAAAAAATGTATTAATTAAATAATTATTGATAAAAATGAATGAATTTATTATACTATATATAAATTATAAATACTAATAAATAATATATATTAAATATATAGATATATTCAGAATGGAAATTACACAAATAAAAATTAAAAATAAATAAATTGAGAAAAATATTAAACATTTTATTAATTAGATAATTATTAATAATGTTAATAAATAGTATATATTAAATATATAGATATATATAAATGCATATAAATATGATTTATATAATATAAAATATTTCTTTACGCATAGAGTAATGGACATAATTGATGTTTTTTTATTTTTCAATTTAACATAGATCAAACGTGTTTTATATTGATTTCACATATATGTAATTAATGATTTTTTATATACAATGTGCACACACAAAAATTATTTGTTTTTTCAAAGTGTACTTATTTTTAATTTATTCTATTTCACTCATTTTTTAACATGCATGCACTTAAGATTAAATAATCATCAATAATGTTAAAAATATATTTGTAAAAAAAATATCTATAAATGTACATTTACTATATTTATACATTTATATATTTATAATTATAAATAAATAAATATTATTTTTTAAAAAGGTATTTATATAATTATAATTAAATAATTATATATATTTAAATAATTATTAAATTTATAATGATTATATTTATTATATTTATATTTATATTTATTTATTATAATTATATATATATATAATGATATAAATATTTTTTAAAAATAAATATTTATATACTTATAAATAAATAATTATATATTTAAATAATTATAAATTTATAATGAATATATTTAAATAAAGAATATATTTAGTATATTTATATTTTTATATATTTATTAAATATATATACATATAATTATATATATATATATAATTTCTTTGTTTATAATTATAATTATAAATCCTTTATCAACGCTTATATAATAAGCGCTGATAAAAGGAATGTTTATCGGTGTTTTTTTAACACTAATAAATATCTATCTTTATCAGTGTTGTTTTGAAAGCACTGATAAAAGTGTCGCGATCTATTTAAAAAACCATAACCAGTCGTGAACCCGTCGCATTATTCGAAGTTTTCCACAGAAGCAACCCTTTATCGGCACTCCTCTTCAGTGAATCGAATCTTGAATCAAGCCTTAAACAAATCTAAGGCTAAAATCCAAGGCTCGAACTATTTAAGGGTCGAATGAATCCAAGACTTGAAAGTAAATCTTTCTCTACTTTCTCTCAAACGTAAGTATTTCTCTACTTTCCCTTGGGGAACTCTGGGTATAAAACATCAATGGTTCTGGCCATGGTGGATGATGTTGTTAGTTCGGAATATACAAAGTAACACACAAGAGGGGCGTGAATTGTGTCTTTTCAAATTATTCCAACAATTCTGGCTTTTGATACCCTCTCTAATTTATGCGAATATGTAGTGTTTTTCTTCTGTATGAAAATATTCAACAGATAAATAGAAATAAATAACACAATTTTTTATAGTGGTTTGGAGAACAAAGATCCCCTAGTCCACTCTACTAATCACTCTCTTAGTGAGCTTGGTAAATTTCACTAGAATTGTCCTCTTATCACAAGACCAAGAATCCACAACTGTGTGCAGGCAGTTGAAAACTATACAAAAATACTAAGAAATGTATTCTGGTTCTTTAATAGAGAACCGGTTATCCACAGCTTAGATTGAGAAGTTGATACTCCACCACAACTGAGTACGAGCAGTTGAAACTCCAATAAATCAAAAGAGTTTTATTTGAAAGGTTCATATTTTTCTTCACAATCGTAGTAGAAAACAACTGAAAATTGATAGATTTTCTTATTTGTAAAATAATATCTTCAAGAATGAAATATTCTAAAGCGATCCTTGTTGAAAAAATATCTTCAATAAGGTAGCAACTTAAACAACAGTAAAATATTGAACATGTATATCTCCAAAGTGTAGCTTCTTTCATAATTGATCATTCACTAAAAAATAACTTTAAGATATAATTTCAATAATATAGTCACATATATGAATATCTTATTGCATATATATATATATGAAGAGATACTCTAAGAGAATATATAGAATATAAAACTTTCTCCGGTATTCTAGATCCAAAAGAATAGGCTAATTGATCGCGTAAATTTAAATTCCAAATTTCCAGGGGAGTCATAAATTCTCATAGAAATAGGAGTGATTTTCTTCGATGAACAAGGTTATTTGAAACAATCAAAATGATCCTTGAATCAGTCTTTAATTCTAACTTGATCATTGTAGTAATCTCAGATTGAAAATGTGGCTTGAAAAAATTCATCGTTGGGAACACAACGTAGGTTTGATATGCATAGCTTAGGGTTCCTTTGTGTGTTTTAGGGATGATACTCCATACATTTATCCTTGTTAGTATAAAATCCCTAATGTAGAATTGATTAACCATATGTTCAACTTTTCTGCATGTTGGGTATGAACAGTAAATCTAGACTTCAACACAGGGTTGTTGATCTATACATTTATTTTCTGAATTTAAGGATGATGATACAAACACAAACTGTTTAGAATAAAGTAGGGTTGATACCATATGAAAGTGATATCTTTTCAGCATAATGTAGGGTTGAAAACAGTGTTTCTAGATTTATTCCCATAACTCTAAAATCCTTTAAAAAAATATAAATTCTTGTAGAACTCACTCAAAAAAACTTCATTAGAAAACAAAGAAGGGTATTTTTTAACATCAAAATAATCATAAAATATAGATTATTGTTGATATAATACATGCCCAACAATATCCCCCTTTTTGATGATCATAAAAATCATAACATAATCCATAGAAAAATTTAAAGAGAATGTAGGATTTTTAAACATAAAAAATAGACATAGAAAATATTTTGATATTTCTATTTTACAGTACTATTTTGATAAAGGGAAAAAAGATACTTGTAAATTAAATATTTTATTGAATGAGATGTTTTGATTTGAAAATATTCTCCACAAAGGGTATTCATAAATATTATCCCTTCTTCCCTTTCATATATATTCTCCTCAAAGGGTATTCATAGATACTCTCCCCCTTTTGTGATATTAAAACGACATTTTGAAAGAATAAACAATATAAACCACATTTAATATAGCACTGAACTATTAATGAATAGTTATGAATTCTGGCATAAGAAAAATAAATTTTAGATTGGAAGTGAAGTGTTGAACTTAAATAAAATAAATCTAAATCTAAACAATAATAAAAAGAAAATTTAAAATTAAAACAAATAAAACAAAATAAAAAAGTAAATAGAAATTAAAACAAATTCAAATGTTCAAAAAATAGAGTAAAATACACAATCAATCAAAGAGTCTTCAAAATGAATTGCTAGAGTTTAGTTTTAGTAGGGACAGAGGGTTATCCATGATGATAAATAGATTGAACTACACTACTAAGATCAATGAGCTTTAGCAACATAATCTGAAAGTGGTTGTTGAAAACTTCTAACCAGTGCTGAAGATTGTAATGTCCCGAACCCAAACAGCCACCGAACAGTGCTAAATGGGTCGGGTGTTACTTACTTAGGTGCACCTACCTGAATGCCAAAGGCTTACAACTAGAAGTGAGGATGTAAATAGGTATATTGGGGAGGCTATACCTTCTTAGAGGAAAGTAAGGTACTAATCCAAGTATAATAATAAAACCTATAGTAGTAATAAAGACTCAGCAAACTCGAACCAAACCTGCATAGCGAAAGCACATCCAAGATAAGATAAACAGCAGAAATAATATATAAACAAGTGCAGTGGAAAGTAAAAAATATAGAATGTTGAACACCACTTGTATCTACTAAAAAAATCAAGCATCCATCTTTAGAAATTCATGCATGTCAATATAAAAAGGGCTCAAATGACTAACCAACAGTAGCTACAAAGGTAAAGTAAGCATGCTGATATAGAATGAAAGATAAAATAGAAGTAAAATCTAACTAGGCATGACCTCAAGGTTCATACCATATCCATTCCAAATAGTACTATGATCAAGCTCCTAAGGCTGATCCTTTACCTGTATGTAAAACCATAAAGTCTACATGCATCCCGAAGGGCCCATGTAGGGTGTGAGACGAATCTCAATAGGATACCACCCAATGTTATGTACCTAGTATAGGTGTTTAAGAAGGAATGTATCTATAAGGAAAGTAACAGTACTATGCACAATGAAAACACCACCTCCACTGGTGCTCAATATCCACTAGGAAGCATCACCTACTTCGGCCAATGCTAGAATCTTGGTCACGTAACCCGACACCATGTGCCTCCTGGCACCGCATGTCTCAAGTACCGACATCCCAAGGGAACACCCAAGAAATAGTAACCTGACACCATGTGCCTCCTGAAACCTCGTGTCTCAAGTACTGACATCCTGTAGGCATGCCCAAGTAGTAGTAACCTGGCACCATGTGCCTCCTGACACCTCGTGTCTCAAGTACCGACGTCCCATAGGCACATCCAAACAATCTGAAGGCTCTTCACCTTCCACATGGATTCCAAAACAAGCACCCCCAAACCATAATCACCTAACCGCAACTACAGGGGCCTCTACCCACACGAGCAGTCAAAACCATCTCATCACAGATTCATATATGTGCACACGACCCAAATCACGAGTGAGCAGTAATCACAAAATTTAGAACCCAATCCACAACCTCTCTGACACCTTGTGTCCCTGCAACCATGTCGCTCAAGAATCTGATGACCTTGCCACCCAAGTAACCCAGTTTATGCCCAACCTGATAGTCACACTACCTCAATCTGACGTCTACGGTGCCCAATCCCATGGTCAAACCGCCCAAATAATCCAGGTCATGCCCAACCTGTGATTAACATCACTCACAAATATTCGGTCCATTCCCAACACAACCCCAAGGGTTCCAGCATATGCAATATCCAAAATCAAATATATATATATATATAATCAAAATGAAACACTTTAAACATGAAAAAAAATTTAAAAAGTTGAATTGCACTAGCCATGTGTTGTCCCATACTAGCATTGAGGTCTTGAAAGCCTATAATAAACTTAATAAATCTTAAACAGTTTAAACTCGGTATTTTAATCAAAACAACTCAATTATAACCATTTTGGCACCCTTGGACAAAATTCCCAAAGTGATCAACGATATCTAACCTAGCCTCACTCAAGCATAGCAAGGTAAGGGAATACCCAATAGTATCCCATGGGTCTAACAATAATTTCAATATGTAACAACAGCTATAACGGGAACTCGCTCAAAATACCCAAAGACACGCTAATGGTTTCATCACTCAAATGTCCAAAAAAACACAAAACAAGGTATGTGCCACCTACCTCATACTAGTGTAATGATCCTCCTCTAGTATCAGCCTCTAATTCAATCTAAAACATGATAGATCTATAAAACGATCATTAATTCTCAAACCCCTATAACTAGGTTTAGAACATAAATCAAGACAAAAGGATCAAGGGGAATCAAGGGCTTGATGAGGGGGTTCCAACGCATCTAATGGTGATTAAATCTAACTTCGGATGAATAATTGGGAAGGATTTGAAGTTTGGGTGGCCTATTTTGCAGAGGTTCTGTCCAAAACCATAAAAACAAGGCTATTGTTCATGTTAAGAAAAATTTAGAAACTACACAGAATTTATATAGGTATACATGTCGTGTATACCATTTAACTATTCCAAATACAGCTTTTTTCCACCAACATACTTTTTCAACCTACCGACATGACCACAGGGCATGTACTGGGAAGTATATGGCGTGTACTTGGTTTTTCCTCTATTCCTTATTGACTTTCCCACACACCATGTATATCCCTCATACACGGCTAGACTACACGGTGTGTAATATGAGTACACGGTGTGTACTTGGTTAGACATTTCTTCTTGGCCAACACACTCACATTCCATGTATAGCCTTCACACATGGCCATAGTACACGGCGTGTAGCCCTAAAATAATTCTATGTGTCCAGTTTTTTTCTAGAACTTAACCAATATACCCTATTTTCTCAAAAACAGCTCAAAACAGAAAGAAAAAAGAAACTCGTACCTTAAAGTAAGAATCGTATTCTTACAAACTTCCCCCCTTAAAGAAATTCATCCTCAAATTTCCCTTCCAAGGTTGGCGAAGAAAAACTCCAGATAACTCTGGCCTCAAAACTCAAATAAAGCAAAGGTTCACCCACCTGTCTTTGGACCCATGGTCCTCCCGTGACGCATCGTCACCCCTACACCTCATAAGGTTCTCTTGTGTTGCTTTCGACACCCATTCATGTCTCACACTGCATCAGTGTCTACCTCAATGAGGTACTACATCCCATGGATACTAAAACAAAGTCTAGTGCCTTACACCTCAAGTAAATTGCATCTTCGATGCCCCGATTCCCATGGCACCTAAAGTAAATTGCATCCTCGATGCCCCAATGCCCGCGGCACCTCAAGTAACCCACATCCTCAATGCTCCTAATACCACATATCTTATGTAAATATAAATATATCATGAACCCAAAATGGTGCCAACCTACTGACCAGCATCTGGTCAGTCCATATAAATCATGTGCACCTCATGTACTCAAACAGAAATTCCTCAACAGGCCATGCCAAAAAGAAACAAGTAATCACAGCCACGCCCGCGGCGTACCTCTGACCGTCGTTAGCTCACCAGCCTGCTCAGCCACTGGTGGCTCCATAGTGTGCACCTGGCCTGACACACGGCTTCCTGAAGCCTGTCCTCCCTATGGTGTTGCACTAGTCATCAGACATTAACCCCTCAGTTGGGTCCCGCTATCTCTGCCACGTCCTCTGCGTAAAACTGAGCCTCGGCTACCCTCACCTGGTACTGATCCTGAATCAACCCTAAACGCCACAGTCTGTCCTGGTCCCTGCCTGTCGGCTGTTTGAAAAGGCTGCCTGCAAAACCTCTTGAGATTTCTGACCCATCCACATGCTCGTAACTCCTTTAGAGTCTTGTCACACTGAGTATGGACATGCCCTGGTTGCCCTCACTGAAATCAAACCATTGTTGAACTACCATGAGTGGGTCTAGCTGAGTCTATGTCCTGACCGCCCTGATATAACTCATCCCGGCCTCGTTTCCTGCTGTCTGAAAAATCACCTGAAGTCGCCGCCCAACTCAAACGGGACCTATCTGTCAATTTTCCCTCAGCTATGAGCACCTGATTCAATGCTTCTGAGAATGAGATCCTAAATTTGTTTACTTGTACCCGTGTGTCATGTCGTAATCCATCTTCAAAGAACATCACCCTAGAGGTGTCATCACTTACCATACCAGGTGTAAAGTGATACAACTCAGTGAAAATAGATGTATAGTCCATGAAGAACATACCACCCTACTGAAGGCTCAAGAACTCCCAATCTCTTTCTGCCCTTAGAATCTTTGGGGAAAAGTGCTCAAAAAACATGTCCTCAAAGTCCTTCTAAGCCAGTCCTTTCGTGTCTATGATCCTAAACCTGTGCATCCAACCAATGCTCTGTCGGTCCTCTTAGCATGTACATCGCCAGCTTAACCCTCCACCTTGAAGGCGTCTTGAGCTGCTCGAAGATCATATGCATGCTCTCTATCCAGTTCTCAACTACCTGTGGACCACCCTCACCCTGGAAAAGTGGTAGTTTCTATGACTAGAACTCCCACGTCAGATATTCCATATAGGACTCTGTTTCCTGCTCGCCTCTATCAATCCTCTATAAAACAAGTACCATGCTAGAACAAAGTTTCTCCTTGAGCCACGGCCCGAAAGCTGTCAAACCTAGAAACTGCCCTGCTGGCATTGGATCTTAAACCTGATTCTGCCCCTGAGCTTGTACCTTCAACTCATTCTCTACTTTCCCTTCAAGGGTATGAACCTGATCATGCTCATATGGCATTATACCATCACCCACCTGACACTCCATCTGAGTTGTCTAAGAGAAACCTACTGAATACCATAAATGGTTAGATAGACCATATATATATATATAACAATATATTCACATAGATAGGAAAAGAAGTAAAAGGAAGTGTTTAATAACTACCCCTACTCTCCCCCACTACAATCCATGCCCATGGAATCCCGACCTCATGGCCTCCTTACCCGCCCTTAACAAATCGAAGTATCATAGTATCTCCAGGCCACGCCCATCCTGACAACCAATGTTGCCTCAAATAGATGACTAAGTTGCCCAATCCTGATGATCAACATCACATCAGTCATAGTACCTACCTACTCATATATGATCTAGTCCCAAATCTCATGACACATGCAATTTTAAATAATTTAAAGCATGGCATATTACATTGTAATAAACAAGCGATTCTATTAGGAATTTCACCTTTCACGTTTCAAAAGCATCTATAGCATGGAAGTTGATATTATTCACATGGTATTATCACTTCACAAGGCATACATGTAGATATGAAATTGAAATACCCTAACAATGTGCCTATCAAAATCTAAGAAAACACGCTTTATCATACCAGGACAAGGTCCAATTCTCCCTTACCACACTAGGTTAAGGATAACATATCACAACCAGTAATATCACACACCAAGTAATCCACCAAGGTGGAAATCATATAAATAGTAATCTGATCAAAAGAAAAACAGAAATTCTCGCCCAAGGTAAATTGGTCCATTCCTTGTACCTGGGGTTGCAGGTACCCAAGCACAAGCCAGAAACCCAATTCCAATAACAACCTATCTCTAGTCTACCATATCCCAAATAGTAAAACCAGTGAAAATAAAAATGTATTCTTAATCTTATTAGTATTCATTCAAAGGTTTCTACTAAATCCCTATCAAGAACAAATCCTCTTATACCACTTTGTAACATCCCGAACCCAAACATCCACCCGAACAGTACTAAATGGGTCAGGTGTTACTTCCTTAGGCACACCTCCCTAAATGCCAAAGGCTTCCAACTATCATTGAGGGTGTAAAAAGGTATAGTGGGAAGGCTATACCCTCTCAGAGGTAAGTAAGGTACTAGTCTGAGTATAATAATAAAACTTGTAGTGGTAATAAAGACTCAGCAAACTCAAACCAGACCCGCATAGTGGAAGCACATCCAAGATAAGATAAACAGCATAACCAATATATAAATAAGTTCAGCAAAAAGTAACCAAGATAGTATGTTGAACACCACTTGTAACTACTAAAAAAACTAAGCATGCATCCATATCAAGTCACACATGTTAATATAAAAAGGGTTTCAATGGATAACCAATAGTAGCTACAAAAGTAAAGTAAGCATACTGATACAGAATGAAAGATAAAATAAAAGTAAACTCTAGATAGGCATGGCCTCAAGGTCCATACCATCTCTATGCCAAACAACACTATAATCCAGCTCTTGAGGCTGATCCTTTACTTGTACATAAAACCATAAAGTCTAAACACATCCCAAAGGGCCCATTAAGGATGTGAGATGAATATCATTAGGATACCACCTAATGGTGTGTACCTAGTATAGGTGTTTAAGAAGGCATGCATCTATAAGGAAAGTAACAGTATGATGTACAATGAAAACACCACCTCCACTAGTGCTCAACAGCCACCAGGGAGAATTAACTACTTCGGCCAATGCCGGAATCTCGGTCATGTAATCGAGAACCATGTGCCTCCTGACACCGCGTGTCTCAAGTACCTATGTCCCGAGGGCACACCCAAGAAGTAGTAACCCAACACTATGTGCCTCCTGACACCTCGTGTCTCAAGTACCGACGTCTTGTAGGAACTCCCAAGCAGTAGTAAATTGGAACCATGTGCCTCCTGACACCTCATGTCTCAAGTACCGACATCCTATAGACACACCCAAACAATATGAAGGCTCCTTGGTCTCACTCAAATTTACCCAAGTTTTTAGGGTTAAGCGTTCGCTTGTAGTTTATCTTGGGTTGTCGAATCCTCACAGACCTAATAAGTAACCTACAGACACGTACATTATATGGATTGTTTTTGGATATGAAGTGTCCAACTTGGGTTGATTTTATATGGTTTTAAGTTAACTATAAGATACTTAATTGAATTCAATTTAAAATAATGAGTTGATCCTAGGTTATCACTTGGGGTGGATTAGATGCATTCCTTTTTCAACAATTTCAATTTATTATATTTGAGATGGGTTCATTTAAGAAGATCAAACAACATTATCACATACTGGTTTAATACCTACAAAATTTAATACTAATCACCTATACACTTTAAGGATAAAATTTTTGAGCACTTCAAGGTAAAGGTTTGTATTAGCACTTGAAGTGTGTGGCCTTAAATTCAACAAGGACGAAGGAGTTTGAAGATCTTCAAACAAAATTCTCAATTAAAAGAAGTGATTAGAAATTAATGGAGTGAGAAATAACATCCAATCTAGCCCCTTGATACTCCCTTAGGTCAACCCATAAGTGGGTTATACCTCCATTGATTATATGGTTTCAATGGAAGCGAAAAGTAGACTCATGAGGGGGAAATTGGAGAAGTCAAAAAACAATGAAATAACTATCACTCCACTGTTGTGTGATAATTTCACAAGGTTTGGTGTGAATAAATTCACACCTTGAAACAAAGGTATCAAAGTGATATTAAGAAGAAAAAAATAAGATTATAATAAGAAATTGTATTAAGAAACTAATGTGAATTGAACAACTTACATGTGAAAGGAAAACTTGAGACAACAAAATCGCAGCATAACATTACAATGAAAGAAAGCTCAAAAGATGATTAAATCCTCCAACAAAACTACCTTAAATAAGAATTTTAGGAGACTTGGGTTGATCCCTAATCTTTCCAATTCTCCTCAATTAATGGTGGTAGGTCTAGGGTGGTGTAAATTAAGGGAGAGGAGACTTTTCCACCCTTGACCCAAAGTTGCATCCAACTTGCATCCACCGAGAAGAGGCACCTAGATGACCTTCTAGATTGCCTAATTGGAGTGGTTCATAGCAGAGAAAAATGAATCTCCTGATGTCTTCTAACTATCTATAAAATTTAATGCCAAAATAATTTGTGGTTTCCGAGATATTATTAAATTGGTGAGATTTTTTTCTGGGACACAAAATCTAGCCCAGAATTTCATCTTCCACTTGGGCCACCTAGAACTCCATTAAAACATCCGAATTAGATCTTTTAACTATTTTATGAAATGTTACCCATGATTTCCTATATCTTCAGTTAAATTTTTAGAATCATTGGGCATGTATCTTTTCCTCTAAAGTCTCTTTATTGGGATGATGTCTAGTTTACTTTGCCTAGAATGTGTTGGCATGAAAGTCCATTTTGGTGGTCTTCCAATGTGAATCTTCAAGTGCTCCAAAATAATTGATTGTTCCTTATATAATGGGATACCTGAAAATAAAATATTAAAATAAAATCAAGACCATTTTTTATTTTAGGAGGTGTTCAAAAATGTACCATGTAATAGTGCATTTTAAGAGGGAATTACAATCATAATGTGAATTAATGTTCAAAGTGTAAAATGAACTAAAATGGTATTTATAAATAATAAAGCACATGAATATTATATATATTAACAATGAATATTAGCCTCATTCAGTGGCTAATCACACCCCCAAACTTGAGTTTTTCTAGTCCCGAGCAAAATGTATCTCAACAATATGAAATTCGAATTCCCTTTTCCAAAAACTTTTTAATATACATTGATCACCAAGAACCCTTATACCAAACAATCATGAAACCCATAAAAATATTTTAATAAAAGATATTTTCATAAGTATATACCAATCCCAATACCGTTCCTTTGGTCAAATTCATCTCCACATTTCATCTAATTTCAATAAAGTATGACAATGTGTTGTGTGTCACAAAAGACATGGGGGTTCATTTTTATTCAAGAAAAAAATGATGGAAGCACTAGGTGGAATCACATTTTAATATTAATATGAGTGTTCAATTTTATATATATATATATTTTTATTGTTTTTTTTTCAATTTTTCTATGGTAATTGAAATTTCACTCAATAGAGTCAACCCATGTAGTGAGACTTTGCCGATGACTCCCAGGCTCAAAGACCTTAGGGCACCAAGTGAAGCCCACATACTCAGGAATCGTCTCGAGTTAACTTAGTAAAAAACAAAGTCAAATTACCACAAGTAGAGATAAAATTACTAACTCTGGGCCATACAACTATGGAGTCACAATTCTCAAGTGTCGAAAGCCACACATTAGGTCATTTCATTGCTCTACGTGCAAATTTTTTGTTTTTTTTTGTTTTTTTTATTATTGAATACTCATATTAAAACTAAAATGATCACCAAACCTATGCTATTTATTTGGGGGAACCCATGAACTCAAACTAATACCCCACTATCCAAAGGACGTGCATTGTGATCTTTTTTATTATTTGGATGAAAATATAAATGATGAAATTTCACATTAGACAACCACACTTTCCAAAATCTATTCTCATGAAATTATTCATGGATTAAAATCAGAATCAGGGAATGCTAGATTATTTGATATTCAGTTTCAAAGTGTAAAATGTGTATTATCATGTTCAATGTTAAAGAAATTTTTCCTTCCACACAATTTTTTATGCCCACAAAATTAATTAATTTTTTTTTCTTTTCACCCCCCCAACTTAGAATAACATTATACCTAGTGTTTAAAGATAATAAAATTGAGAAGGGGGTAGAGGTAGATGACAGAATTTATAAAAGGAATTTTTAATATGACAATCATGGAATGAAGTCACCTGGTGGTTGAAGTTGAAGTTCTTATTGCTCCAATTTAGTCCTTTGATATCCAGTCACTTGCAGAGTTCCTTAGTGGAAAAAGGAAAAAACAAACAAACGAACAAAAAAATACAATATATATAGATATATATATTTATTCATATAATAAAAAAAGTAAAATATAAGTATATATACAAAAATTATAGAATAAGGAATCACTATAAGTCATAGGTCAGTGGTAAGCACGCACCCCTGTCTCCCTTCGGCCCCGGGTTCGAGTCCCCACAGCTTCGCCGGTTGTGACGGGGTTTTCCCCACGACCTAAGACGTGTCCTTTTAAATTTTTTTATTATATTTTTTTTATTTTAACCTACAAACACATAAAAATAAAATGAACTGATGATATATTTTCTTCTTCTTAAATTTCTGGGTAAGGTATTGCTCAAGGATAACACCACATGACACGGATGAATATGGCGCTCCCCTTTCATACCCATCTATACTCATAATAGAAGAACAGGTCAACAGTCTATTTTTTTAAATATCAAAATGATTCATTAATCCTATTTGAAAAATAAAGATGATTCAAAAAGATTGGAAACATGAAAACCATGGGTTGCCTCTCATGTAGCACCTTTGTTTAATGTCGTTGGCTCGACATAGACCCCTAATTGGTTAAGTATTTTCCTCATCTAAGGTTGGTTCACACAAGTCTTCATCTACTTACATTTTTTGAATGGTTCAATGAATGTTTTGATTTTATGACCATTTTTTGTGCCCAAATTTACCCAAGATGTATGGTGTAAGTGGTCACTTGTAGTACGGCTTGGGTTATCAAATCCATAGGGACCTAAAAAGAAACCTTAAGACACTATGATTAGATGTGGGATTGGCTATTAAGTGTCCAACTATGGTGTTGATTGATTTGAAGAAATGGTGATTTGATTTAAAGAACAAAACAAATAAATTTAATTTAATTAAAACAGTTAATTTAGATGAGCCAATCCTAGGTTGTCTTTAGGGCTTGATTGGATGTATTTGTTTTTCTTTGGATTTTCTGTTCATCGGTTCAAGAGGTATCCATAAAATGAAATAATTCCTCAATATCATTCTCCTATTTAATCCATGCACAATTTCAAGTATAATCACCAATGCACTTTGAGAATCACTTTCATGATCACTCTATGGAATTGGATCATATTATCACTCAAAATGTGTCATCGTTAAAGTCAGTTAAGACAAAGAAGAAGATAAATCAAAGGAAGGAACTCTTAAAATGAAGAACATATTTAAAAATTTAAGAACATCAAATAACATTAAATCCATCCCATGAAACTCCCTAGGATCAAACCATAAAATTTTATCCCTAAATTGATGTTATTATATCAATGTAAGTGGGAATTCGACTTAAAGAAGCGGGATTGACGAAGAAAACATTAATAAAAATGTACACTCCATTGTTGTGTGAAAAATTCACAAGTGTTGGTGTGAATAAATTCACACCTTAATTCAACGGTATCAACATGTGAAGAAAATAAAAATATGAAGTGAAGAAAAAGAAAAAAAATTATTAAGAAACTAAAATTATTTAAAAACTTACATGGGAAAAATTGACGATGCGATTAAAAAACGTAAGCGGGGAATTGCAATTGAAATAAAGATTTTCATTGAAAGAAAAACTTGGATTCAAAGAAAAATATTAGATGATAATTTCCTTCACCACCATCTCCTTATATAGGAATATTAGGAGCCTTATAGACACCCCACAATAATAAATTCCATCCCCATTAATTTATAGAGTCAAAAGGAGGGTGAAAAAATCAAGGGAATTGGGCGTTTTGAAGTTGACCCAGAAAACTATCCAGATTCATTCTCCTTTTAAATATGGTTGAATCATCAGGGGTTGTAGAAGAAAAATGTCTTCTTACATGTGTCCTATATCATCTTTTTAAATTTCAGGTAATTTTGTGCATCTGTTTGAATGTTATTGCCGAAATGGTGGAAATAATTTATGGGCATTCATATCGGTCCCACAATTTAAATGTAAACTTTGGATCCATATATCTCCATGAAAACTTCAGAATTAGCTCTGTCCACATTTGAATAAAATGATCCCCATATTTTTCTCTTTCTATTTTAAAAAATTTATCTTCATTGGGCTTGGTTTGTGGGCCCCACTTCTATTAGTGGGCCTTAGGCCCATTATGCTTTGTCCGCAAAATTTCTGCATTCATGCTGAAAAATCTCCATAATCTCTTGGGATTCATCCATCAATCCTAAAAGATAAAATATTCCAAAAAAGTGATCAATCATATACAAAAATATCAAATTTAAAAAACAAATATAATGTTCTCCACAAAATGATGATTGATTGGGCCCAAATTTTCATTTTAAACATAAATTACATTTGATATGAGAAATAAAGTTCTATTTATATAATGCACTAAAAACGATGTTTATGGACTTTGGAATAATGAATATAAAGTTATTAACAATGAATATTATCCACTTCCAGCGGCTAATCAGACCCCCCAACTTGACTTTTTCTAGTCCCGAGCAAAAAGTATCACAAAAATATGAAATTCAATTATATTTACGAAATTATTTTAACAAGAATTGCTCATAAAAACATCATTACAAACAATCATAAAACCTTTCAAAATTATTTCACACAAGATAAGTCCATAATCATATCCCAATCCCAAGCTCATTCCTTTGTTAAAATTCATCGTCACATTTCATCCAATTTCAATTAAGCATGATGATGTGTTGTGCATCACAAAAGATATGGGGCCCATTTTCTTGTTGAAGGGGGAAAATGGAAGCGCTAGGTGGGAATCACATTAAATCTTAAAATTATTTTCCTTTTTTTTTTTTTTTGCTTTTTTTTTGCTTTTTTTTTTGTTGTTTTTTCTTAACCACAATAGATATGAAAAGACTAACTCTAGGAAAGACAACTATGGAGTCACGATTCTCAAGTATTGGACACCACACATATTTTCAATTACATGCTCTGAAATAGAGATATAAAGTCTAACTCTGGGAAAGACAACTATAGATTCACTATCCCCAAGTATTGGACACCACACATTTGGACAAAACATTACTCTATGTGGTCATTATTTTTTTTCAATTTTTTTTTTGAATACTCAAATTAAACTAAAAGTGATCCCAAACCCTATTCTATGATGAAAGGGACCCAAGAACTCAAACTTATGCCCAAGATCAAATGGACGTGCATTGTGGCATTTTAATTAAGAGGATGAAAAACTGTAAACTTTGAAAAATCACATAGGACAACCATACTTTCCAAAAACAATGCTCATGAACTTAAACATGCATTAAAATCATAATCAAGGCATTAAAAATCATTTAAAAATAATTTTTCATGTTTTAAAATTTACATTAATGCATTCAAGGATAATGAATTGAATTTTTTTTATCATAAAATTATATTTTTTTTTGAAATCCCAAATTTTCACTCCCCCCAACTTAGAATGAAACTACCCTCAATTTTGAAATATAAGATAAAAGAAAGATTATAATTGGGAAGAAGGAGGGTACATGTGATTTGAAATAAATTCATGGAACAAAATCACCTGGTTTAAATTTTATGACCATCAAAATGTAGTTGATCACATTTTCTTCATGTCCAAGTGGACTCCTCGGGGTGATTGAAGGGTTGGTTTGAACTCTAGATAGAAGAGGTTTTATTTGAAACGATCAAAATTATTCAACTATTAAATATCACAAAAAAATTAGATCACATTGGAAACCTCAAGGGGTTCCCTCGACAAAAAAACACAAAAACACACAAAATAAAATAAAAAATGCAGAAGCTGGGTTGCCTCCCAGAAAGCGCTTAATTTAAAGTCTTTAGCTCGACTTGGAGCCCCCAAATTATCCAACACCAACTTTAAACATTTTTAGGACCCCATTCTTGTCCACTTCAACTTGACTAAGATTGATTATTTTTTTAGAATTCGTTTCATGTGAAATCCTTTGTTCTACAATGAGTGGGAAAATCCATGTAATATCAGAAATGGTTGATTTGGTTGAATTTATAGTCTTTCCTAAGACATCAATGATCATTCCAACATTATTGGTTTCTTGAGAAGAATTAACTACAACTACAAGGTCTTTCTTATCTCCTATGGTGGGATTATTGAGTTGGGAAGAAAGTAAAATAATTTTGAGCTCGGGATCATTGAAATTTCTTGAAGGATATTGACAAATTAAATCAAAATCAGTTTCTTCTACAAAACATTTAGAAAGAATTGGTTCATTTTGAAAATAAGATTTATCCCAAAAATTGTCCAGTTGAATATCAGGAATGGTCATGGACTCATTGTTTGTGATCTCTTCTAATGGTTCAATGATTGGTGCTTCTGAAAATTTATCAATGGAGTTATATTCATGAAACTCAATCCATGATGTCAAATTTTCCTTTTTTAAGTCCAAAAAATAAATTTCCTTCTGATTTAAATACCCTTCAACATTTCCTTCATCCTCTTCAGTTATCCCATATCCAAAGTTTAGTTCTTTTGTAAATTCATGAGAGGTTTCTGGGATAAAATATTCATCTATCATTTATGAGGAAAGGAAATCTTGAGTAGGAACGGGTTCCTCAAAAGTCTTAACGCTTTGTACTTCTAATCTCAAATTTGAAACTTCTGAATTCATTATATCCATTTGTTCACACAATTTTTCAAGGATTTTTTTTAGGATTAGGTTGGAAAGGAGTTTGTGCATCATTTAATTTATTAAGTTTGATCTCTTCAATCATCCTAGATAGGCCTGGAAATTGATCCTTTAAAAAATCATCATCCCATTTATTGTACAACTCATCGGGTGTGGTGTATTCAATCAAGGTTTGGTCAATGAAATTCCATATGTGAGGTGTTTCCCAATATTGATTTCTGACTTGATTACAAAATTGGTTTTTTTGAAGGGGTATTTTTTAGGATAATCCATTGGAGTTGATTGAAAATTGTTTTTGGAATTCTTTGGACACACAGAAATAGAAAGGGGAAAAGAGATGATAAATTAGGGCGAGAATAGAGAATTTGGGGTGAGAAAAGAAGATGAGGGTCTAAGGTACTTACTTGGGTCCCCAGCAATGGTGCCAAAATTTGGTTGCACCCAAATTTACCCAAGATGTATGGTGTAAGTGGTCGCTTGTAGTACGACTTGGGTAATCGAATCTATAGGGACCGAATAATAAACCTTGAGACACTATGATTGGATGTGGGATTGGCTATGAAGTGGCCAACTATAGTGTTGATTGATTTGAAGAGATGGTGACTTAATTTAAAGAACAAAACAAACAAAATGACTTGAATTAAAACAATTAATTTAGATGAGTTGATCCTATGTTGTCTTTAGGGATTTATTGGACGTATTTTTTTTCTTTGGTTTTTTTGTTCATCGGTTCAAGAGGTATCCATAAAATGAAATAATTCCTCAATATCATCCTCCGATTTAATCCATACACAATTTAAAGTCTAATCACCAATGCAATTTGAGAATCACTTTAATGATCACTCTATGGAATTAGATCGTACTATCACTCAAAATGTGTCGTCATTAAAGTTGGTGAAGACAAATAAGAAGATAAATAAAAGGAAGGAACTCTTAAAATGAAGAGCATATTTAAAAATTTAAGAACATCAAATAACATTCAACCCACCCCATGCAACTTCCTAGGATCGACCCATAAAAGTTTAGCCCTTAATTGATGTTATTATATCAATGTAAGCGGGAATTCAACTTAAAGAAGCGGTATTGATGAAGAAAAACATTAAGAAAAATGTACAATCCACCGTTGTGTGAAAAATTCACAAGTATTGGTGTGAATAAATTGACACCTTGATTCAACGGTATCAATGTGTGAAGAAAATAAAAATATAAAGTGAAGAATAAGAACAAATTTTATTAAGAAACTAAAATTATTGAAAAAATTACATGGGAAAAATTGACGATGTGATTACAAAACGGAAGCGAGGAATTGCAATTTAAAGAAAGATTTGCATTGAAAGAAAAACTTGGATTCAAAGAAAAAATTTATATGATAACTAACTTCACCACCAGCTCCTTATATATGCATATTAGGAGCCTTAGATACACCCCAAAACAATAAATTCCATCCCCGTTAATTTAGAGAGTCAAAAGGAGGGTGAAAAATCAAGGGAATTGGGCGTTTCGAAGTTGACCTAGAAAAATGTCCAGATTCATCCTCCTTTTAGACGTTCGAATTTGACATTAAATATGGACGAATCATCAGAGGTCGTAGAATACAAATATCTTCATCCATGTATCCTCTATCATCTTTCCAAATTTCAGTTCATTTGGTGCATCTGTTTGAATGTTATTCCTGAAATGGTGGAAAGAATTTATGGGCGTTCATATCGGTCCCACCATTTAAATGTAAACTTCGGATCCATATATCTCTATGAAAACTTCAGAATTAGCTCTGAAAATAGTTGAATAAAATGATCCTCATATTTTTCTATTTCTACTGTAAAAATTTTATCTTCATTGGGCTTGGTTTGTGGTCCCCACTTCTATTTTATGGCCCTTAGGCCCATTATGCTTTGTCTGCAAAAATTTTGCATTCATACTGAAAAATATCCATCATATCTTGGGATTCATCCATCAATCCTAAAAGATAAAATATTCCAAAAAAATTTATCAATCATATAAAAAAATATCAAATTTAAAAAACAAATATAATTTTCTCCACAAAAAGATGATTGATTGGGCCCAAATTTTCATTTTAAACATGAATTGCATTTGAGATAAGAAATGAAGTTCTATTTATATAATTCACTAAAAATGATGTTTATGAACTTTAGAATAATGAATATAAATATATTAACAATTAATATTAGCCAATTACAGTGGATAATCAACCATTAACTTTAAAGGTTTGACCATTGGTGGGATCTTGAATTTTTACAGCCCCATGGGGGTACACCTTATGCACTACATATAGACCTGACCATCTAGACCTCAACTTTCCCGAGTGTAAATGAAGTTTAGAGCTATACAAAAGAATAGGTTTTCCTGGTACAATGTTTTTGGTTTTAAGATTTTGATATTGGTAGGCTTGAACTCTAGATTTATTTATCCTTGAATTTTCATAATCCTTCATCCTAAGTTCCTCAAGTTCATTGAGTCTAATTTACTTTTTGTTCCAGCTAATGAGAGGTCATAATTCATTTTCTTAATTTCCCAAAAAGCCTTATGTTCAATTTTTTAATGGATCGGACCTCTCTGGTCCATTTCTTTGTGAAATGTTATGCTAAAGGTGTTCTGGGAAGTTAGGGTGACTTGGGGGTGCGTTTGGGTGGCTTTTAAGGAAAACTAAAGGGTAATAGCTTTCGCACGGTTGGCGCACGGTTTTCCTAAACCGTGCGGCCAAACCGTGCAAGGTTGGTTTTGGAGGCAGTGGCTAACACACGGTTAGCGCATGGTTTGTCTAACTATGTGGACTAACCATGCGAGGAGGGGTTGTCAAGGTAGAAGTTAGCACACAGTTGTTAAACCGTGTGAACTAACCATGCGGGTACTTAAAGTTAGATCCTAAAATTTAGGATCTTGACTGTTTTGCCTTTAATCACCTCATTTAAGCCCCTAATTGGCCATAACTCGGGATTACCCTTCCTTAGAGGTGGAAGAACCTCTCCCAAGCATTTGGGAGGTGATCCGGAGGCTTCTCTTCTCAAATCGAAGCCGGTTTCTCAAGGTAAGTGAACCTTTTTGTTTGGTTTCTTAGATCTACTCCTCCTCTTCTCTTGGGATATTAGATCGACGCCTGTTATGGGTAGATCTAGGTTTGTGGATGTCGAAAATGACGAGCTTTGGTCTTGGTTGTGTTAGGAGATGAGATCTAAGGAGGATTCGTGGAGAATCGACCTGGTTGCTTGAGTGTTCCTTGACCATTGAGGTAGGGGATTTGGGGCTTCTCTATTTTTTTATGTTCAATTGTAGAGTTATCACGTTTTGGCCTTTGGATCACAATGAAATTGACTTAATTAAATACTTTAACCGTATTAAAATAATTGGTTTGATCGTATATGTTGCTTTGTACCATGATAATGGTTTGCCTCTTGATTTGCTAGATAGTGTGATATCTATGTCTTGCTTGTTAGCATGTTGTTCTTGATGAATTGATAAAGAACTTAAAGCTAGAATTAATTGATAATTAATTGGATAAAGATAGAGTCATGTGAACAAATCTTGTTGTTGTTGTTGGTGCTTGTTGATTAAGTTGGCATAGTAAGCATTTTTTAATCTTTGTGATAGCTATGATAGCTTTTGGGTTAGGTTGCCCATAGTTGGAACCTACCAATAGTGAACTGGTTAACTCAAGAGGTATTAAAGAACTTGTTGTTGATAAAAGATAATTCCTGATAGGTTTCTGAGTTACCCTCTTTCTTGTAAGGCCGAATGCCTTGTGGTTTGGATCCATGAGTGCTCATTATGTATGAAGGCTGGATGCCTTGTTAAAGGGCTAAGAGCCCATTTTATGTGATGATTGTTTTTCCTGCTACTTGTGATGTGATGTGACCCTGGAGGGGTGTTGTGATATGTGGAGGCAGTGAGGCCTTGTGTATGTGGCATCGGATGACGCCTAGAGTGGCGAGATGCATCGGTTTATGCATATGGGTATCGGGGAGGACACCATGGATGATGGTATGGGATGGATGTGTTGGATGGATGTTTGGCGGTTTGATTGGTTGTTATCTACTTTACTTTTCCCCCACTACTCAAGGCAGCTGGTTTTGCTTACCCTTCTTCCGAAAGGGGCGAAAACGCGCGGGGTATGACACGTGCTTTCCGTGTTTAGCCTCTCAAGGGAGAATGGGACTACGCACTTGCTATAGGCTGCAAAGACTCGACGGGTAGTATATCTACTCACCATGTTGATCCCCTTTTGTTTAGTAGCTTAGGATGCTTTTCTAGAATGCCTTGGAATATGGGAAAGTAATTCTGACATGAAAGTTTGATTAAATGGTGATAATCCACGGGGATGGAGATGCTGGAATTTAATGGTGATGTTGTAACTTTAAAGGAACAGTAAATCTTGAATGTGATGCCAAGAAATTTTAAATGTGATTTTTGTTCATGGTTAATTAACGTGCAAAGAATTAATTAACGTAAAGTGGAATTGATGAAAAAGGAAATGAAGTAACCTAATGAAGTTCTTTAACCGGTTGTGTGCTTATAGGATGCCTAGTCTTAGAAATAGAAGCTCGGAGTCCGAGAGACGTTAGCTGCAGTTGAGGCTAAGACTAGGTTATGCCCATAGTGTGGTTATGAGTTATATATATTCTGTAATTTTTGTGTTTCTATATGCTACTCCACCCTGTCAGTAAGGGAAACTGACACCCCAGGGATTCTGAGCCCTGGGGGGTGTTTTTTCCCAACATTCTGATGGGAGGATGAATGGTTGACTACCCCCTTTGACCCCGCTCTCTTCTCTTGGTAGATACTAGTGTCGTGGGAACAGCGGTTAGTTTTCCCCATATATGTGTGTAGAGGGATATAATGGCTTGTGGTTATTTCCACGCATATATTCTGAATATAGTATCCTATGGACTACTATAGGTGTAACGTGTATAGGCTGTCATGGCTTGAGGATCCTTACTCGGTGTATGGGCTATAATGGCTTGAGGTCCAATACCTGATGTATGATATACGTTATGCGGGCTGTGGTGGCTCCCGGAACGTACCTGGTTACTTTTGGTTGTGAGGATGGTGTGGAGCTTAGCCCAGGTGTCTGCAGGCAAGCATTTGTGGGGCACGTGGTGCAGATTGTGGAGCTTAGCCCTAGTTTATATGGGTAAGCTTTTGGAGAGAGATGCACAAGACGTATTTCATTGGGGTAAAGCGGAAAACCAGTGGGGAAGTAGTAGCGGGGTACCCTTGATATCCTTTTCTATATGATATATTATTGTATGCGTTATTTGGTGAGAGTAGCCATGGTGAGGTTGGGAACATAGTATACCTGTTTAGGTAACGAGTTAGTTTCACTTGTTGTTCACTGTGATTTAGTATGATTTCTTTACTTTTGCATGAGAGGCTTCAGGGAGGATCCTACTGAGTACATTTTTATACTCACCCTATGTATATATAAACTGTTTTTCAGGTCACTTGGAGCAGGTTGGAGATTAGGCTGGTTACTACTAGCTTGTGGTTGCAGAAGCTGTTCGGGCTTGTGGTCGCTATTGTTTTACTTTGTTTTGGGTACTTGTAGTTTCCCCTTTTAGTTGTTGTAATTTTTTTGCATGAAATTACATATATGCACTTGGGTTTTCTTTTACATTTCAGTTCTGAGTTGGAGTTGGTTGGTGTCTTTCTTATCTCTCTCTTCTGCATGTGTTCTCTTAGAGGGTAATGCCTCCCATTTGTGTGTTTACTATGCCCTTGGTGCTAGTCGCCAACCTGGGGCCTATTGAAGGCGGGACTCGGGGGTCATTATCTCCCTTCTCACATTTCCAGCCCAGGAGGGGTACACTTTGTGGGGAGTGGGTCGTGACAGAGTGGTATCAGAGGTAGGTTGAGGGATAGGATGGATATTGGAGTTAGGCACAGGTGAGGTTGCATGGGTTGGTAGGGAAATGGTGTCATTCATGTTTTGCAAGTGAGGTAAACACTAGAGACCGGCAGATACATAGGCATTTAGGGCCCCCTATGATCTGTTGCACGGACCTTTAAGTTTATAGTGACTACTAAACAAGGTGATACTAGTTGCAGGGTAGAGACGTAGGAAAGGATCATGCATCATTCTTCTTTGTGCCTATGTGTGAATGGGTAGACCTTGGGATAGGTTAACCTAAAACAAATGAAAGAAAACAATTAATTAATTAATGTTGAGTCTTCCATAATCTAGGCTTAGGAGCTCTAATGTGTTTTTCTTTTGCAGTTATGGCTCTAGTTCGGCGTTCTCATCAGGTTTTCGTAGAAGATGTCCAGCAGGCTATTCCAGCAAGTCGTCGCGGGGTAGAGGTTGACGAAGACGACACTTAGAGGAAGAAACTCTGAGAGTTTTAGCGCCAGAGTCTGCAGAAGTATGAGGGCTCTGTTTTAGATGCAGTCATGAAATACTGGTTGGAGGAGGTCAAGATCGGTTTCAGTTTGATTCGTGCTCGAAAGGAGCAATGGGTGTCCTTGGTGGTGACGATGCTGCGTGGAGTAGTGAGGCAGTGGTGGCTCTTGTTCCTTGGGGATCGTGAGGAGTCTGCGATCTCATGGGAGGAGTTTTGGGACAAGTTCAGAGTTGAGTTCCTTTCTTTGACTGCAAAGGCATCCAGTTGTCATGATCTTCTTACCCTTCGACAGGGGAGCTCTAGTGTTTGGGAGTTTGGAATCTGTTTCAAGAACCTTCTACGATATGCTTCGAACCTATTACCAGATGAGGAGGCCAGGGTGAGGCATTTAGAGGATGCTTTGCGTCCATAGATCCGGCACCAGGTCACCCCATTTATATTGAATACATATCTTGAGGTGTTGGCGAGGGTGGAGGTTGTTGAGAGGACTTTGGCTAGGACCGGATCGTCACGAGAGGGGAATCAGAACGATTCCTCACAGAGCAGAGTTGTGGTCTGGGGTTCCCGGTTTTCAGGGCAGAAGAGTTTCCTGTTCAGCCGGGGTTAGGTCCCAGCCCTTCCCATCTCTTTTCTCCGGAGGCAGCAACTCTCAGGACTTTTCCAAGGGATCAGGCACTTGTTTTTCTTGTGGTGGTCATGGCCATCAGCAGCGGGAGTGCCCGACCTTTCAGAGCAGTCATCGTGTATCGGGCGCTCCGCTCCAGGTTCCTCCTTTGAGGCAGTTCCAGCCGAGGTAGCAGCAACAGTAGTTTGCACCAGCTTTTGATCACCACAGGGTAGATGGGGTAGGTAGAGTACAGCACCATGACACCCCCCATCCTTAGAGAGCATAGCGCGGCCATGGTGGTGGTCGTCATCAGGGTCAGAGAGGCCGTGGAGGAGGCTGTGGTCAGCTTCATGCTCTAGTGTTGCCAGCGCCAGACGAGCTAGATGTCGTTCAAGGTACCCTTTTCTTGTTTTCTACCTTGGTGTATGCCTTGTTTGATTCAGGAGAGACACACTCCTTCATATCACCTACCCTTGTCCATGCTTTGGGACTTGAGGTAGAGATGCTTCCAGTGCCCTTGGTGTTGACTACGCCAGTTGGAGGTCGAGATGAATTGTTTTAAGTATGTAGAGACTATGAGCTAGTGTTGGGGTAACACCGCTCTTGGGGAGATTTCATATGTTTACGAATACAACCATATGATGTCATCATCGGCATGGATTGGTTGTATTCGGTGCAGGCTATTGTGGATTGCTTCAAGAAGAAGGTCGTTTTCCTTGGTGTCAATGGAGAGCAGGTGGTGTTTGTTGGTGAGAGAGATCCTCGGATGGGTCATAGGCGCATTCCATCCTTATCATCCATGATGACCGAGTTGATGTTGAGTTCTTCATAGGTTCAGCAGTTAGTGTTTCCTAGGGTTGTGGAGGAGTACCCTGATGTTTTTCCAGAAGAGGTTGTAGCCTTACCCCCTCGACAAGATATCGAGTTTGGGATCGAGCTACAGCCAGGAGTGTCTCCTATCTCTATGTCTCTGTATAGGATGGCCCCTTCTGAGTTGTGAGAGCTACGTATACATCTTGATGGTCTGTTTCAGTGTGGTTTTGTTCATCCAAGTGTGTCACCATGGGGTGCACCAGTTTTGTTCGTAAAGAAGGTCGACGGTAGTCTGCGGTTGTGTGTCGATTATCGTCACTTAAAAAAAGTGACAATAAAGAACCGCTATCCTCTTCCGTGGATTGATGACTTATTCAATCAACTGAAGGGTGCAAGTTGGTTCTCAAAGATCGAATTATGGTCAGGATATCATCAGATGCGTGTGAAGGATGAGGATATCCTGAAGACTGCTTTCCGTTGTCGTCATGGGCATTATGAATTCGTTGTAATGTCGTTCAGTGTGACGAATTCTCTAGCTATGTTCATGGGTTTGATGAATGCTGTGTTCCGTGAGTTCCTGGACAAGTTTGTGGTAGTCTTCATCAATGACATCCTTGTGTACTCCATGTCTGAAGAGGAGCATGTTGAGCATCTGCGAGACGTTTTTGGAGCTCTTCGTCAACATTAGCTATTTGGGAAGTTGTCTAAGTGTGAGTTTTGGGATTGATAAGTCCGTTTCTTGGGGCATGTGGTGTCCCAATAGGGGGTTGTTGTGGATCCATCGAAGATAGAAGTAGTTGTGTCTTGGGAATCCCCCAAGACAGTTTTAGAGGTGAGAAGTTTCCTTGGTCTCGCAGGCTACTACAGGAGGTTCGTCGCCAATTTCTCACGGGTTGCGGCCCCTCTAATAGCTTTGACCAGGAAGGATCAGGCCTTCGTATGGACTGATCATTGCCAGGCAGCCTTCATGTATCTAAAGGATAAGTTAGTAAGTGCTCCAATATTTTGTCTTCCAGCTGAGGGAGTCCATTTTGATGTCTTCTGCGATGCTTCACATCTGGGGTTAGGTTGTGTTCTCATGCAGTGGAGGTCAGTTGTTTCTTATGGGTCTCGGCAGTTGCATCCCCACGAACGAAACTATGCCACTCATGATCTTGAGTTGGCATCCATGGTGTTTGCTCTAAAGTTGTGGAGACATTACCTCATTGGTGAGTGCTTTGTGGTCTTCACCGACCATAAGATTTTGAGGTATGTTTTCTCCTAGCGTGACTTGAACTTGTGACAGCATCGGTGGATGGAGTTCTTGCAGGAATACGACTTCAAAATATCGTATACACATGGAAAGGGGAATGTTGTAGCTGATGCGCTGAGCCGAAAGTCACGTAGTGATGTTGTGCGTGAATCCAGTGATTCCTGGAGAGTAATGGAAGAACTGTCAGCATTGCATCTTGATATGGGAGAAGTCGCAGGTAGAGGTTTTCTTTTTCAGATGACGGTATAGTCATCCCTGGTGAAGAAGGTGGAAGAGTCCCAGTTGGGGGATCTTGAGGTGGAGGTCTGGAGAGACCGAGTTGTTTGTGGTGAGGCCCCTGATGGTTGGTCTGAGGATGAACAACACAGAGTGTTGTATCAAGGAAGGCTTTTTGTTCCCTTGGTGATGTGCGAGACGGTTCTCAGAGAGTTCCATAGTTCACCTCTAGCGGTACATCCTGGCATGACAAAGATGTACCAATCCTTGAGGAGTCAATTTTGGTGGCCTGGGCTGAAGCACGCGGTTGCGGAGTTTGTGTCTCTATGTTTAGTCTGCCAGAAGGTGAAGGCCGAACACCGTGTTCCTGGTGGCCTTCTCCATCCATTAGAGATTCCTCAGTGGAAGTGGGAGGATATCTCAATGGACTTTGTTACAGGTTTACCTCGAGCTCTGGAAGGACACGATTCTATTTGGGTGGTAGTGGATCGTTTAACAAAATCAGCCCACTTCATAGCAATCAAGGAGTCGAGCTCAATGGAATTTTAGTCGAGGCAGTATCTGGAGGAGGTGGTGTGACTTCATGGAGTCCCAAGGATGATCATTTCTGATCGAGATCCTCGTTTTACCTCCAAGGTGTGGAAGGGTCTCCAATATGCTTTTGATTCTCAGCTATGTCTTAGCACTGCTTTTCATCCTCAAATGGATGGTCAGACGGAGCGAACCATCCAGAATCTTGAAGACATGTTACGCTCTTGTGTTCTTGATTTTGGAGGCTCATGGGAGAATCACTTACCCTTGGTGGAGTTCGCTTACAATAACATTTTTCACTCCACCATCGGTATGGCACCGTTTGAAGCTTTGTATGTCCGACCTTTCCGTTCTCCATTGTGTTGGACTAGGGTCGGAGAGTTAGCAATTCTCGGACCAAAACTAGTTTAGAATACAACGGAGATGGTTCAAGTGATTCGTGAGAGGATAAAGACAGCGCAAGATTGTCAGAAATCATATGCCGATCAAAGATGGAGACCCTTGGAGTTTAATGTTGGGGATCATGTGTTTCTGAAGGTGACTCCCTGTCGTGGGCAGCGAAGGTTTGGTCGTGGGAGTAAGCTTTCTCCCTGTTTTGTTGGGCCTTTTGAGGTGTTATCTCGTGTTGGAGTTGTGGCGTATCGAGTGGCACTTCCTCTACAGATGAGTCGGATACATTATGTTTTACATGTATCACAACTCTGTTGTTATCTTCATGACGACTCTCACATCATTGATTGGCGAGAGATCGATGTTGATGATGATGCAACTTTTGAGGAGTGACCTGTGGAGATCCAAGACCACAAGTAGAAGGTGTTGCGCGGATGCTCTATCCCCTTAGTTTGTGTCTTGTGGCGACACGGTGGCATGGAGGAGAGTACATGGGAACGTGAGTCACAGATATGTGCTCAGTACCTAGAGTTGTTTAATGTTTGACTCTTTCATGTAGTGACAATTACTTTTGTGGTTATGAGAATTTCATGTTTATGAGATGACACCCTTTGTTGATTTGGTGGTGTGCTCTCTTTTGAGAGGTATCTTGGTGGGTGGTTTGTTTAGACCCTGTTTCATTTTCTTGTTAGATGGGTTTTGGATTCTCGAGGATGAGAATGTTTTGAGAGGTATCTGATGTAATGGACTGGACCTCTCCAGTCCATTACTTTTTGAAATGTGATGATAAAGGTGTTCCAGGAAGTCAGGGTGACTTGGGGATGCGTTTGGGTGGCTTTTATGGGAAGCTAAAGGGTAATATCTTTTGCACGGTTTTCCTAAACCGTGTGGCCAAACCGTGCAAGGTTGGTTTTGGAGGTAGTGGCTAACACACAGTTAGCACACGGTTTTTCTAACCATGTAGACTAACCATGCGAGGAGGGGTTGTTGAGGTAGAAGCTAGTGCACGGTTAGCGCACGGTTGTTAAACCGTGCGAACTAACCGTGCAGGCACTTAAAGTTAGATCCTAAAATTTAGGATCTTGACCTTTTTGCCTTTAATCACCTTGTTTAAGTCCCTAATCATCCATAACTCAGGATTACCCTTCCTTGGAGGTGGAAGAACCTATCCCAAGCGTTTTGGAGGTGATCTGGAGGCTTCTCTTCGTGAATCGAAGCCGGTTTCTCAAGGTAAGTGATCCTTTTTGTTTGGTTTCTTAGATCTACCTAGATCTACTCCTCCTCTTCTCTCGGGATCTTAGATCTACGCCCATTATGGGTAGATCTAGGTTTTTGGATGTTGAAAATGATGATCTTTGGTCTTGGTTTTGTTAGGAGAGGATATCTAAGGAGGATTCATGGAGAATCGACCCGGTTGCTTGAGTGTTCCTTGACCGTTGAGGTAGGGGATTTGTGGCTTCTCTATTTGTTTATGTGCAATCATAGATTTGTCATGTTTTGTCCTTTGGATCATAATGAAATTAACCTAATTAAATACTTGAAATGGATTAAAAGAATTGGTTTGATCGCATGTGTTTCTTTGTACCGTGATAACGGTTTGCCTCTTGATTTGCTAGATAGTGTGATATCTATGTCTTTCTTGTTAGCATGTTGTTCTTGATTAATTGATAAAGAACGTAAATCTGGAATTGATTGATAATTAATTGGATAATGATAAAGAGGCATGTGAACGAATCTGATTATTGTTGTTGGTGCTTGTTGATTAAGTTGGCATAGTAAGCATGTTTAATCTTTGTGATAGCTATGATAGATTTTTGGTTAGGTTTCCCGTAGTTGGAACCTACCAATAGTGAACTGGTTAACTCAAGAGGGATTAACGAACTTGTTGTTGATAAAATATAATGCCCGATAGGGTTTTGAGTTACCCTCTTGCTTGTAAGGCCAAATTCCTTGTGGTTTGGAGCCATGAGTGCTCATTATGTATGAAGGCTGGATGCCTTGTTAAAGGGACAAGATCCCATTTGATGTGATGATTGTTTTTCCTGCTGCTTGTGCTGTGATGTGACCCTGGAGGGGTATTGTAATATGTGGAGGCAGGGAGGCCTTGTGTATGTGGTAGCGGATGACGCCTAGAGTGGCAAGATGCATCGGTTTATGCATATAGGTGTCGGGGAGGACACCAGGGATGATGGTATGGGATGGATGTGCTGGCTGGATGTTTGGCGGTTTGATTGGTTGTTATCTGCTTTACTTTTCCCCCATTTCTCAAGGCAGCTGGTTTTGCTTACCCTTCTTCCGAAAGGGGCGAAGATGCGTGGGGTATGCCACGTGCTTTCCGTGTTTAGCCTCTCGAGGGAGAATGGGCCTACGCACTTGCTATAGGCAGCAAAGACTCGACGGTTAGTATATCTACTCACCGTGTTGAGCCCCCTTGTTTTTAGTAGCTTAGGATGATTTTCTAGAATGCCTGGGAATATGGGAAAGTAATTCTGACATGAAAGTTTGATTAAATGGTGATAATCCATGGGGATGGAGATGCTGTAATTTAATGGTGATGTTGTAACTTTAAAGGAACAGTAAATCTTGAATGTGATGCCAAGAAAGTTTAAATGTGGTTTTTGTTCATGGTTAATTAACATGCAAAGAATTAATTAACATAAAGTGGAATTGATGAAAAAGGTAATAAAGTAACCTAATGGAGTTCTTTAACTGGTTGTGTTCTTATAGGATGCCTAGTCTTATAAATAGCAGCCCGGAGTCCGAGATACATTAGCTGCAGTTGAGGCTAAGACTAGGTTATGCCCATAGTGTGGTTGTAAGTTATATATATTCTGTACTTTTTTTGTTTCTATACGCTACTCTACCCTGTCGGTAAGGGAAACTGACACCCCAGGGATTCTGATCCCTGTGGGGGTGTTTTCCCCCAACATTCTGATGGGAGGATGAATGGCTGACTACCCCCTTTGACCCTTCTCTCTTCTCTTGGTAGATACTAGTGTCGTGGGCACAGCGGTTAGTTTTCCCCATATATGTGTGTAGAGGGCTGTAATGTCTTATGGTTATTTCCACACATATATTATGGATATAGTATCATATGGACTACTATAGGTGTAACGTGTATAGGTTGTGTTAGCTTGAGGATTCTTACTTGGTGTATGGGCTATAATGGCTTGAGGTACAATACCTGATGTATGATATACGTTATGCAGGCTGTGGTGGCTCTTGGAACCTACCTGTTTACTTTTGGTTTTGAGGATGGTGTGGAGCTTAGCCCAGGTGTCTTCGGGAAATCCTTTGTAGTGCACATGGTGCAGATTGTGGAGCTTAGCCCTAGTTTATACGAGTAAGCTTTTGGAGAGAGATGCACAGGATGTATGTCATTGGGGAAAAGCGGCAAACCAGTGGGGAAGTAGTAGCGGGGTACCCTTGATATCCTTTTCTATATGATATATTCTTGTATGTGTTATTTGGTGAGAGTATCCATGGTGAGGTTGGGAACATAGTATACCTATTTAGGTAACGAGTTAGTTTCACTTGTTATTCACTGTTCTTTAGCATGCTTTCTTTACTTTTGCATGAGAAGCTTCGGGGAGGATCCTACTGAGTATACTGTTATAATCACCCTACGTATATATAAACTTTTTTTCAGGTCACTTGGAGTAGGTTGGAGATCAGGCTGGTTACTACTAGCTTGTGGTTGCAGAAGCTGTTCGGGCTTGTGTCGCTGCTGTTTTACTTTCTTTTGGGTACTCTTAGTTTTCCCTTTTAGTTGTTGTACTTTTTTTGCATGACATTGCATATATGCACTTGGGTTTTCTTTTACATTTCAGTTCTGGGTTGGAGTTGGTTGGTGTCTGTCTTATCTCTCTCTTCTGCATGTGTTCTCTTAGAGGGTAATGCCTCCCATTTGTGTGTTTACTATGCCCTCGGTGCTAGTCTCCAACCCAGGGCCTACTGGAGGCGGGACTTGGGGGTCATTATCTCCCTTATCACATTACCGGCCCAGGAGGGGTACACTTTGTGGGGAGGGGGTCGTGACAAATTTCAACTAGTAAATGGAATGATTTTCCATAAACCAACCTATATGGGGACATTCCTAAAATGGTTTTATATGTGTTTCTATATACCCAAAGAGAATCTAAGAGTTTGCTCGACCAATATTTCCTAGAATAATTAACCATTTTCTCAAGAATTTGTTTGATTTCTCGATTGGCTAACTCAGCTTGACCATTGGTCTATGGGCAGTAAGCATTGGACACTTTGTGAGAAATTCCATAATTTTCCATGAATTCTAAGAATGTAATATTTCAAAAATGAGTTTCATGATCACTAATGATAGACCTAGGAATTCCAAATATAGAAAGGGTGTTTTATTTGAGAAATATAATCATAGTTTGATGATCATTTGATTTTTTAGTAATGGCTTCAACCTATTTGGAGACATAATCGATAGTTAAAAGGATGTACAAATATCCTCTAGATTTTGGGAAGGGACCCATGAAATTGATTCCCCAGTAATCAAAGATTTCAACCACTAAGATGGGAGTGAGTGGCATTTGATTCCTTTTTGTGATGGAACCTACTTGTTGACACTTAGTAAAGCTTTGAAAAAATGTGTAGGAGTCTCTTGAGAGGGTGGGATAGAAGAGATCACACTGAAGAATCTTATAAGATGTTTTCTTAGAGGAAAAGTGACCCCCACATGCCTTGCTATGACAAAATTTAAGGATGGAATCTTGTTCAGATTCTAGGACACACCTCCTAATGACTAGGTCAGGATAGAACTTATAGAGGTATAGATCATCAAACACATAATGATTGACATCATAAAGGAATTTCCTTAGAGCTTGAGTCCCTAAGAATTTTGGAATGACTCCTGTAACTAAGAAGTTGGATATGTCAGCATACCATGGGCAATCACTCACTGAATAGAGGTGCTCATCAGGAAATGAATCAGACATAGAAAGTTGATTTGAGTTTTCTTTTAATTCCATACTAGAGAGATGATCAGCTAAAACATTTTCAACACCCTTTTTATCCTTGATTTTGAGGTCAAATTCTTGTAATAGAAGGACCCACCTAATCAGTCTAGCCTTAGAATCTTGTTTTTGGAAGAGGTTTTTTAGTGCATAATGGTCAGTGAACACAGTGATGGGGGGTCCTAAGAGGTAGGACTTAAACTTTTATAAGGAAAAAACAATAGCAACTAACTCCTTCTCAGTGGTGGTGTAGTTGATTTGTGCATCATTTAAAGATTTTCTTGCATAAGCAATGACACATGGATTTTTTTTCACACCATTTTCCTAAGACTGCTCCTACAGCAAAGTCATTGGCATCACACATAAGTTCGAAAGGAAGGTTCCAATTTGGAGATTTCATAATGGGAGGAGAGGTGAGAGGGAATTTGAGGGTTGATAATGAACCCTCGCAGCTTTCTGTCTAAATAAATGGATCATCCTTTAATAGGAGAGCACAAAGGGGATGGGAGATTGAACTAAAGTCCTTGATGAATATTCTATAGAAACCAGCATGTCCTAAGAAAGACCTCACTTCCTGAACAGTTCTAGGTGATGGAAGGTGATGAATGATGTCAACCTTTGCTTTATCAACTTCAATACCCCTACCTAAGACTATATGGCTAAGGACTAACCCCTATTTAACCATGAAATGGAATTTTTTCTAGTTTAGGATCAGATTTGTTTCTTCACATCTGTAAAAAACTCTCTCCGCATTCCTAATACATCCCTCAAATGTATCCCCAAATATATAGAATTAATCCATGAAGACCTCTAGAAAATCACCTACCATGTCTGAGAATATTCTCATCATACACCACTGGAAGGTTCCAGGGGTATTTCATAACCTGAAGGGCATGAGTTTGAAAGAAAAGTTGCTGAATGGACATGTGAATGTAGTCTTCCCTTGATCCTCTAGGGAGACCTCAATTTGATTATACCCTGAGTACCCATATAATAAATAGTAGAAGGTGTGACCTGCGACTCCCTCAAGGACTTGGTCAATGGATGGTAAGGGTAAATGGTCCTTCTTGGTAGATGAGTTTAGCTTCTTATAGTCGATGCAGACTCTCCAGCCACTACTCACCCTTGTTGGAATAATCTCTCCATCCTTATTGGTTATCACTTTGATTCCATATTTTTTTGGAACCACTTGAATTGGGCTGACTCACTCTCAGCTATGGGATATATGATACTAGCTTTTAACAATTTCAGAAGTTCTTTTCTCACTACTTCCATGAGATTAGGATTGAGTCTCCGTTGAGGTTGACGACGTGGATTTGAATCAAATTCCAGAACAATCCTATGAGTCCCGATAAGTGGTCTAATCCCAGTAATATCAGACAAGGTCCAACCAATGGCTTTCTTATGTTTCTTAAGGACATATAGAAGTATCCTCTCATGATTGACTTCAAGATAAGAATAAATGACAATAGGATGTGTTTGATTGTCCCCTAGGAAGGAATACTTGAGTTCAGTGGGAAGTTTATTTAATTCAAGATTAGGTTGGTTCATAATTTCAACAGAATATTGGTACATTGGATCGAGATAGATTTTGTTTCCTAGAGTTTTAGATATAATCAAATACCCATGTGTATAACTTTCAGCTACAAGATTGGTTTGATCAGATTTAGGGAAGGAAGTTTTATTAGTCTACATTAAAGTGTTTTCCTGAAAGGTTTCACTGATTGTTGGACCTAAGACTTCATCATAAGAGAAATTTTAAAATGATTCAAGCCAAGGAGATAAACTTCCTTTATGTGAACAAAATAAATCAATCTCATCCTGACTTAAACATCCATCAAATATTCCTTAATGTTCTATGGATTCATTATCAATGATTCCTATCAAGTTCACTTCATGAATGTCCTCATCATCCCCTATTTGTGAGATTTCATTATAGATGTTCAATTCTAGACTCATGTTTCCAAAGGTAATGGTCATGTTCCCATTTTGGACTCAGATAATAGATTTGATTGTTGCAAAGGATGACCAAGGATGATTGGGGTTTGTTCCTTGTTTCCTAAGTTAGGATTGTTGTCAAGTATAATGAATTCATCAGGGTAGATGAAGTTTTCTAATTTTACCAAAACATCCTTTAAAATTCTCTTTGGAACCCTAATGCTACGATCAGCAAGTTGAAGTGTGACAGATGTGGGTTGGAGCTCTTCCAGGCCTAACTAGAAGTACACAACATAGGGAATGAGATTGACACTAGCACCTAGGTCACACAAGGATTTGACAACTTTGTTCTCTCCTAGTTCAACATTGATGTAAGGATATCTTGGGTCTTTCATCTTTGGTGGAAGGGTTCCTTGGATTGTTGTGCTAACATTTTCTGCTAGAAGGACTTTATTCTTATGTCAGAATTTCCTTTTAAATGTGCATAGGTCCTTAAGGTACTTTGAGTATGCAAGAATTTTTTGAATATCATCGAGGATTGGAATTTTCAACTTGACTTTTGAGAATATTTCCTTCAATGTTTCATTCAATTCAGGCTAAGTTTTCCCCCTCATGCATTGAGGAAATGGTGCAGGTTGTGGGTTTGTTTGTTGAAGGATTGTCTCTTTCACATATTTATCAGTTTCCTCAGTTTGATCATGTGGTTCATTTGAATTTTCATTAGAGTTTGAAGCTTCACATGGTTTCTGACTTATTTTTTTAGGTTTTTCAATTGATTTCCCACTTCATAAAATGGTCACAGCCTTTAGTTGTTCATTAGTTGTTTGAGTGCAACTTTACTCTCCCATTAAATTTGAGGATGGTAACACCTGATTATGAATGGGTTCCTTTACAATTTTGATGGTTTGAAGTTCTTGTTTAAGGGAAGGTAATTCTGAGTTCATTTTGTCCATTTGTTTACACAACTGTTCAAGGATTGGAGAGGGATAGATTGAGTGGGGGCTTGTGTTGGTTGGTTTATCCTAGGAGGATACTTTGGTTATTTGATGGGTTGTTGGTATTGGATAGGAGGATGTTGGTATTGGACTAGTTGTTGTTCGAATTGGTTATGGTTTTGGAAATTTTGTGTAGGGTAGGGGTTTGGACCTTGTGGTTGGATGGGTTGTTGGTTATCTTTTCATTGGAAGCTCGGGTGGTCATTATACCTTGGGTTGAATGTGTTTTTGTATTGGGGATTTTAAAAGTTTATAGCATTGACCTACGCTGGTGGTCCTCCTAGAATAACATCTTTAATGGAAGGGATGGTTGGGCGGTTTTCAGTATTGTGGTCATATTTTTCACAAATTGTGAAAATAGGGTCAACATTTTGAATTTCATGGACCTTCCTAAGATCTATCTCCCCTAACTTCCTAGTGAGTTCAAAAAGTTTCACCCTAAGTTTTTCCTCCTCCATAAGTGTGTGAATTCCACTAGATTTGGGTGGCTTCTCATAGTAAGGTGATTTTCCCCATGTTTTATTTTGTTCATCAGGGCTTTCTAGATACTCATAAGCATCATTTTGGGATTTGTTTTTGAAAGTTCCATTACACATCATGTCAATGAATTGTTTGTTCCCCAGACCCAACCCTTGATAAAAAATTATCACTTGTTCAGGAATAGAAAAACCATGGTTTGGAACCATATTTAGAGTGTCTTTTAACCTCTCACATGTTTCATATAATGATTCTCTCTCTTTTTAAAAAAGTTTTGGATGCTATTTTTAAGTGAAATTTTTTTGTGGTGGGGAAAGTATTTTTTGCAGAATTCTCTTTGTAGTTGGTCCCAAGAGTTGATGGATTATGGTATCAAATTTTTTATCAAATTTTTAGATTGATCCTTTAAAGAAAAAGGAAATAGCCTCATCTTATCTGATTCTAGTTGATGTGGGGGACACATGGTTTATACAATGTCATTGAACTCCTTAACGTGATGGTAGGGCATCTAGGAATCCATTCCATGGAATGTGGGAAGGTGGTTTAGGACACAGGGTTTAAATATGTAATTGGAATATCCTAAATAATTTTGTCTAATTAATGAGGAGGTATTGGTCCAGGTAGGTGTGAGGTAGTCATTCATGGTTTGATCGACTGCATTCCCCAAGTTTGGGGCTGCCTCATTTGGATTTCCATTTGGGTTCCCACCCGGGTTTATGAGTTGGTTTCTTTGAATAACTTCCATTGAAATGGGCTCAATTTTTTACTCTGGATTGTTAGGAAGATTAAGATCTAATGGAAAGAGTTACCTTGGTGTAATTGACTCCCCAACCCTAGTATTATCCACCCTAACTAGATGGTTTGATTGGTCATGAGTGTTGGCGGACATGTGCCAAAAGAAAAAAAAAGATAAAGGGAAAGATAAGAGAATTTGGATGAGAATAGAAGAAATGGGGGATAATAGAATGGGTGTTTAAGATGAATTACTTGGGTCCTTGGAAACGGTGCCAAAATTTGGTCTTTCCCAAATTTACTCATGTTTTTAGGGTTAAGCATTCACTTGTAGTTTAGTTTGGGTTGTCGAATCCTCATAGACCTAATAAGTAACCTATAGACATGTACATTCTATGGATTTTTTTTGGATATGAATTGGCCAACCTGGGTTGATTTTAGATGGGTTTAAGTGAATTCTAATAGAATTAAGTAAATTAAATTTAAATGAATTATTTGATCATAGTTTATCACTTAGGGTGGATTAGATGCATTCCTTTTTCAACAATTTCAATTTCTTATATTTGAGATGGGTTCATTTAAGAAGATCAAACAAAATTATCACATACTGGTTTAATACCTACACATTTTAATAATAATCACCTATACACTTGAAGGATCAAAGTTTTGAGCACTTCAAGGTAAAGTTTCATATTATCACTTGAAGTGTGTGGCCTTAAATTCAACAAGGACAAAGGAGTTTGAATATCTTCAAAAAAATTATCAATTAAAAGAAGTGATTAGAAATTAATGGAGTGAGAAATAACATCCAATCCATCCCCTTGATACTCTCTTGGATCAACCCATAAGTGTGTTATCCCTCCATTGATTATATGGTTTCAATGGAAGTGGAAAGTAGACTCATGAGGGAGAAATTGGAGAAGTAAAAAAACAATGAAATAACGATCACTCGACCATTGTGTGATAATTTCACAAGGTTTGGTGTGAATAAATTCACATATTGAACCAAAAGTATCAACATTATATGAATAATAACAAAATAAGAGTATAAGAAGAAATTTTACTAATAAAATAAGGTGAATTGAACAACATACATGTGAAAGCCAACTTGAAACAACAAAATCACAGCATAACATTACAATGAAAGAAAGCTCAAAAGATGATTAAATCCTCCAACACCACTACCTTAAATAGGAATTTTGGGAGACATGTTTTGATCCCCCATCTTTCCAAGTCTCCTCAATTAATGGTGGTAGGCCTAGGGTGGTGGAAAGTAAGGGAGAGGAGACTTTTCCACCCTTGACCCGAAGTTGCAGCCAGCTTGCATCCACCAAATAGAGGTGCCTAGATGACCTTCTAGATGGAAGAATTAGAGTGGGTAATATAACAGAAAAATTACTCTCCTGATGTATTATAACTCTCTATAAAATTTAATCCCAAAATAATTTTTGGTTTTCGAGATATGATTAAATTGGTGGGCTGTTTTTCTAGGCCATAGAATCTGGCCCAGAATTTTATCTTCTACTTGGGATGCCTAAAAATCCATTGAAACATCCGAATTATCTCTTGTCACTATTTTATAAAATGTACCCCATGATGTCCTATATCTTCAGTTAAATTTTGAGAATCATTGTTTTTGTATTTTGGCCGATACAGTTTCTTTATTGGGATGATTTCCAGTTTACTTTTCCCATAATGTGTTGACATGAAAGACCATTTTGGTGGTATTTCAATGTGAATCTTCAATTGCACCAAAATAATTAATTATTCCTTATAGAATGGGATACCTGAAAATAAAATATAAAATAAAATCAATACCATTTTTTATTTTAGGAGGTGTTCAAAAATGTACCATGTAATAGTGCATTTTAAGAGGGAATTACAATCATAATGTGAATTAATGTTCAAAGTGTAAAATGCACTAAAATGGTGTTTATGAATAATAAAGAACATGAATATTATATATATTAACAATGAATATTATACTCATTTAGTGAGTAATCACTCCTCACCTTCCACATGGATTCCACGGAAAGCACCCCCAAACCATAATCACCTAACCACAACTATGGGGGCCTCTACCCACACGAGCGGTCAAAACCACCTCATCACGGAGTCATCTATGTACACACGACCCAAATCATGGGTGAGAGTTAATCACCAAATTTACAACCCAATCCACAACCTCTATGACACCTTGTGTCCCTGCGACCATGTCGCTCAAGAATCTAATGGCCTTGCCACCTAAGTAACCCAGGTCATGCCTGACCTGACAGTCACATTGCCTCAATCTGACATCTACGATGCCCAATACCATGGTCAAACCACCCAAATAATTTGGGTCATGCCCAACCTATGATCAACATCACTCACGAATATCTAGGCCACTCCCAACACAACCCCAAGGGTTCCAGCATATTCAATATCTATCATCACATATATATATATAATCACAATGAAACACTTTAAATAAGAAAAATAATTTAAATAATTTAATTGCACTAGCCATGTGTTTTACCATACCAGCATTGAGGTCTTGAAAGCCTCTAATAAACTTAATCAATATTAAATAGTTTAAACTCAACATTTTAATCAAAATAATTCAATTATAACCATTTTGGCACCCCTGGCCAAAATTCCCCAATTGAGCAACGACCTCTAACTCGGCCTCACTTAAGCATAACAAGGTAAGGGAATAGCCAATGGCATCCCACGGGTCTAACAATCAGTTCAATATGCAACAATAACTATAACGGGGTCTCGCTCAAAATACACGAAGATGCGCCAAAGGCCGCACCACTCAAATGTCCATGAAAACACAAAAAAAAGTTATGCACCACCTACCTCGTACTAGTACAATGATCCTACTCTGGTATCAGCCTCTAATATAAAACACGGTAGATCTATAAAACTAGAATTAATTCTCAAACCCTTATAACTTGGTTTAGAATAGAAATCAAGATAAAAGGTTCAAGGGGAATCAAGGTCTTACTAAGGGGGTTCCAACGCATCCAATGGTGATTGAATCCGACTTTGGATGAAGAATCATGAAGGATTTGAAGTTCAGGTGGCCTGTTTTGCTAAGGTTCTGTCCAGAACCATAAAAATGAGGCTACTGCCCTTTTTAAGTAAAATTTTGAAACTAAACGGAGTGTATATAGGTATACACACCATGTATACCATTTAATTGTTCCAAAGACGGATTTTTTCCTCTAACTTACTTTGTCGACCTGCCGACATGACTACATGGCATGTACTAGGAAGTACACAGCGTGTACTTGGTTTTTCCTCTATTCCTCACTGAATTCCCCACACACCATGTGTATACCTCATACATGGCTAGACTACATGGCGTGTAATATGATTACATGGCGTATACTTGGTTATACCTCTCTTCATGACCAACACACTCATAGGCCATGTATGGCCTTCACACACAGCCATGGTACACAATGTGTACTTGGGAGTACACGATGTGTACTTGGGAGTACATGGCGTGTAGCCCCAAAATCATGCCATGTGTCCAGTTTTTTTCTAGAACTTAACCGGTCTCCCCTATTTTCTCAAAAACTACTCAAAACAAAAAGAAAAAAATTGTAAATTAAAGTAAGAACCAGATTATTACAAATATTCTTCTTTGAATCATTTCCAACCTTCAAATTCTCAACCAAATTGATCTTTATAAATGCATTCACAACTTCCTCTAACTGGATGAAATAATTAAACTTGTCTTTAAATTTATTAATCACTGGTACCAGCCAGGATTCACTTGAAGTCATTTGACTCACCAAATGTCTTTGACTATCCAACAGAACATTTAAAGGAATTCCATCACACTAAAGAGTGTATATCCTATCATTAAAATCATCCAATACTAAAGTAATTACTTCAAACCTTCTGATCAGTTCTGGAAGTGTCTGTTGAGAAGAGGTTGATGCTTGACTTCCTACCTTGAGATACTGAAATTCTATCCCTATCATCAATTTAAACTCATAAAACTCTATCTTCTTGACATATTCATCCTTTAATGAACAAAATTATCTTGACATTTTGGCTATTAGTTCTTTAAGATCTCCAACAGAAATGAGATTTTCTTTTAATTATCTTAAATGAATATTATAAGATTCAAACTCAGATTTGGGAACTGAAACAACCTTGTATTATTAAAACTTTTTTTTCTCAGCTTCCAACTATTCTCTTAAAAACAAAACTTTTTCCTCCAATAGTTATATTTTTATAACTTGGGAATTAGCCTCTAAATCATAAGATTCAGGAGAATGGGATCCATCTTGATTAACTTAAACAATATCCAAACTTGGCTCACTAACTTCTTCTGGTCTATTTCTCAAAGGGGATCCTCCCAAAATACCAGTATCAGGTAAAATTTTAGTTTGAGTATCAAGAACATCTTTCCTGATAAGTTCTTGAATTTGACCCTCCTACTTAACTTGCTCATATACTAAGTTTTCATGCCCATCTACTCCTAGTTCACCTAGTGGATTCTCATCCACACCTCTAATAGCAGCTTCAACTACAACCTCAGGAACATTGACTAAAATTATTATTCCTTTTTGAACAATAGATTCTTCTAGCCTTGAAGTTCCTAATTCTTCAGGCCTTTTTCAAATAGATCCAACTGAAGGAATAATCATTTGATCCCCCTGAGCATCTACCAATAACTTCTTTTGTTGTTCTGAACCAACTGGAAGTAAACTTTTACATGAGTTTCTCCAGACAAAACCAAGCTTCTTAACTATTCCATCATTAAAGGTATTGTTGTGGTAAAAGTTTTTTCCATAAAACATATTCACAGTCTTTCCTTTTCTTCACATAAAGAAAGAAATAATCCTATCATAGGGATAATATCTCATATTCACATCTGCACGACAATAGTGGTTTGGATATATTATCATAAACCAAAAAAAATAAACTTAACATTATTCAGAAGCAGAAACATGATATACATGTCTGGGTAAAGAACTTTCTCAAGATCAGCGGTCCTTAGAAAGATCCCAGGTTGAATAAACTTCATCATCACATGACGGTCGTGATAAAAACTTTCTTGAAAATTCTTATTCCAAACAAAGAAAACATAATGTCCTCAGAAATATTTCTTCCATTACCGATATGTATTAAATCAAAATAAAACTCCCCCTCATGGAGATAGTGGAGCATATCTTCCATTTCTATAGAGGATAACAAAAATTCCTTATTATTAATCGAAGAGATAATAGTTTATTATTCAAAACCAAGACTAAAAGAAGTATTTTTACAAAATTCTTTAACTTCTATGTCATAAACCATCAGCGTGTTATCTTCACCAAATACATAAACCAGACCTTGAAAATGCATTGCTTCCTTAAGTGACAGATTTGTAGAATATAGGTAGACAAAATCTATTACCTTTACCTACAACACCTTGTGATATTTTCCTAAATCATAGACATTATTATCCAACTCAGGATCCACATATCTTTATGAGGTTTCCATATCTTAATATTTTGAGATTGAAGAGATTAAAGGCTTAGGGTATTGGCAGACAAGAATCGAAAGAATCTCTGTAAACTGAAAGAACATGTAGGAGAGGAGAAAGATAGCGGGATAAGGCAAATGGATTTCTCACACTGATTGAGGATGTACTCATTAATTTTTTAATTTTGAAAATACAACTATAATAAAATCTAAATGAAATTCTTTTCAAAAAAAATTAAAACAAAATCGAATAAAAATAATTAAAAAAACTTAATAAAAATAGAGAGACTAGAAATAAATTAATAAACGATCACTTAAACTCAAATATTACTAACCCTCCCTTAATAAAATCAAAACTATCACTAGGAAGTGGTTTAGTAAAAATTTTAGCTAATTGATATTCAGTATTAACAAATTCTAAAAATATATCCTTTTTAAGTACATGATCTTTTAGAAAATGATGTCGTATATCAATTTTCTTAGTCTTAGAATGACATATAGGATTATTAGAAATACTAATAGCACTATTATTATCACATAAAATATGTATAATATTAAATTTTAGTACAAAGTCCAGTAGAGTATTTTTTATCCACAATAATTGTGCACAAAAACTGCTAGTAGATACATACTCTGCTTCAGCAGTTGACAGAGCAACTGAGTGTTGTTTCTTACTAGACCATGAAACTAAAGATTTTCCTAAAAAGTGATAGGTTCTAAGGCACGTTTTCTATCTAATCTATAAACTCCAAATTTAGCATGTGAATATGAAATTAAATTAAAATTAGAAGTTTTGGGGTAAAGAAGAGATTGAAAAATACTTTCTTTAAAATATCTAAAAATTATTTTAATAACAGTAAGATGGGACTCTTTTGGATTTGATTGAAATCTAGAACATAGACATATAGATAACATAATTTATAGTCTTCTAGAATTAAGATATAAAAAACTACCAATCATACCTCTATATAACTTATTTTCAACTAGTTTTCCAACTTCATTCAAATCAAGTTTTATATTAGTACACATAGGAGTTTTATATGTCTTGTTGTTTTCATGTCCAAAATTTTTCAATAAATCAATAATATACTTAATTTGATTTAACAAATTTCCATAATCTTTTTGATAAATTTGAAATCCTAAAAAAATTAGTTCTCCCATAATACTTATTTAAAATTATTTGTGCATTAAATTTGAAAAATCATGACAAATATTTTTATTATTTGAACCAAAAATTACATTATTAACATAAATTTTAACTAATAAAATATTAGAAAAAATAGTTTTCTTAAAAACTATTGGATATTTCAATCCAATAGTAAATCCATTTTTCAAAAGAAAAGAACTTAATATTTTATACCAAGATATAGGTTCTTGTTTAAGGCCATAGAGAGCTTTAGTAAGTTTAAAAACAGAATTCAGTTTTTTAGGATTTTCAAAATTAGGGGGTTGTTCAACATAAACTTCCTCCATTAAATAACCATTTAAAAAAGGAATATTTAACATCCATCTGATATAATTTAAAATTAATATGATATGTATAGACTAAAAGAATTCTAATGGATTCTAATCTAGATACATGGGCAAAGGTTTCATCATAATCTATACCTTCTTTCTGATTATATCCTTTAGCTACTAATATAGCTTTATTCTGGGCTATGATCCCTTGATCATCGTGTTATTTATAAAGACCCACTTGGTTCCTATAACTAGATAATTTGTTAGTATTTCTACTAGTTTCCAAACTTCATTATTTATAAATTGATTTAGTTCTTCATGTATATCTAGTATCCAACTTTCATCATCTAATGATTCCTCTATAGTTTTAGGTTCTGACTGGATAAAAAGTAAGAAAATTCATCTAGGTTTCCTACATCTCTTCTAGTTTTAATTCATGTGTCTAGATCTCCTTTTATAGTTTCTAAAGGATGGTTCTGTAGGGTTATAGATTTTCTAGGCAAGACGCTTTCAGGTTCTTCAATATCATGTTCTTCTGAACTAGATTGAATTTTATTAATATCATTTTAAAAATAATTTTTAAGGTTTTCAAGTCTCATGTTATCAAAAATATCGGTGACTTCATCAGTTTGATCTTTATTTTTAATGAAAGGGTCAGTTTCAACAAACTTCACATGAACTGATTCTTAAGAAATCCTTGACTTTTTATTAAACACTCTATAAGTTTTAGAGGTAGTAGAATATCCCAAAAATATTCCTTTATCAATGTTGTCCTTAATATTCAAGATGTACACCTTGCATCCAAAAACTTTAAAGTAATTTACTTTTGGTTTTATGTTATTCCAAAGTTCATAAGGTGTATTTTTGAAAATAGACCTAATTAAAACTCTATTCATGATATAGCAGGTTTTTCTTATAGATTCTACCCAAAGATAGGTATGAATACTGTATTTATTCAGCATAGTCCTAGCCATTTCTTGAATAGTTCAATTTCTTCTTTCAATAATTCCATTTTGTTGAGGTGTTCTTGGTGTAAAGAAGGTGTGTTTAATACCTATATTTTAGAAAAAATAATTAAATTCTTGATTATAAAATTCTCCACCATGATCATTTATTGATGAAATTGTTTTAAAACCTTTCTCATTTTGAACAATTTTACAAAAACTTTCAAAAACAGTGAAAACTTCACTTTTAAGTTTTAGAAAATAAACCCAAGTAAATCTAGTGTAATCATCTACTAAAACATAAACATATAATTTACCAGCAAAACTTACTATCCTTGATAGTCCAAAAAAATCCATATGGATAAGTTCTAAAGGTTTAGATGTAGAAATTTTTTTAATAGATTTGAAAGATGATTTGTGCTACTTTCCAATTTGGCATGCATCAAAGAATCTGTCACTATCAAACTTAAGACTAGAAAAATTAAAAACTAACTATTTCTTGGATAATTTATATAAATAATAAATATTACAGTGTCTAAGTCTTCTATTCCAAATCCATGATTCATTTGTCTTAGCAGTTAAACAATTCACTTTCTATTTATATAAGGAATTTAAATCCAAAGTATAAATATTGTCAGTTCTTGGTGATCTAAACTTAATAAACTTGTCTTTAAACACATAGCAAGAATTGTTAGAAAAATAAATAGAAAATTCATCAACACAAAGTTGAGATATACTTATCAAATTGTGCTTTAACCCTTTCACAAACAGTACTTTGTTTATTGAGATATTTTTTGGATCTCCAACAGTTCCAACTCCAATTATTTTCCTTTGGAATTGTCACCAAAATTGAATAATCCTACATCCATTTGAGTTATCTTATGAAAGTTTTATGGATATATACTCATATTCCAATAATATTCACTTTCCATATACCATATAGCATTTTTGTTCTTGTGGCCTATTTCCTACAAAAGCATTTAAATAGATGTTTGTTCTGGTACCCATATTTTCTTAGGTCTAGCAGTGTTAGCTAGCAATGATCTGGGAATCCATATCTACTTTGTTTTTTTATAACTCGTATTATTTTTTTTACAAAAAAATTTGTAAATAAAAGCTCTTTTGATTCCACTAATTTAAGTACTTTTTAAATAAAAATTATTTGTGACATGGCCTTTTGTCCCACAATGGTAACAGGTTGCATTTTTAAAATTGGGTATAAAATATTTTTTATACAATTTTGATTTATCACCCTTACTTCCTATTCTATATCTTTCTCTTTTAATGACATTCTTTCCAATAATTTCATTTAATATATTTTCCCCTTTAGTAAAAAAAAAGAGCAGCACTCTTATAGGATTATACTTCATCTTATAATTCCTTGATTTTCTTTTCATGATTGATACTATTTGATGTAGAGGAATTGAATTTTTCAAGTAGCTCTTGATATTGTTTTAGCATGGTATCTATTTCACCCAAAAACAACATTATGAATATTTTTTAAAGACTTGTGATTTTTAATTATAAAATCATATTTTTATTCTAATATAGAACAATAGTCTGCTAGTTTATTATTTGAGAAACTACTAGTATCAGAATCAAACGAATAATAAGTTTGTACCTTTTCTTCTTCTTCATTGGCCATAAAGCACATGTTGGCCTTTATATTTGATTACTCATTCTCTGAATCAGACTTTGAAGTACTATTAGAGTCTTCATATACACTCCATATAGATTTCATTGCTCTTTTTCCTTTGTTCACATAATCAACATTCTTATGATATATCTTTTCTGACATTTTCATTTCATCTTTCAGTTGGGGGAAGTCTAGTATAATATGACCTAATTTTTTACATTCATAACATTGAACTTCTCTTGGTTATTTATTATCCTTCCTAAAAGATTTTCTAAATCCTCTTTTCTTCTTATAGAACTTGCTAAACTTTCTGGCTAGTTGAGCTGGTTCCATTTCAGAATCTGAGAAATCTGAATTTTTCTCTTCTTTGACTTCTTTCTTTGATCTTCTGCTACATTTTTGAGATGTCACTTTTATAGCAGTATTTTATTTCTTTACTATAATCTTATTATCTTTATCTTCGTCTTATATTTTTTCTTCATACATCATCAGTGTCCCAATTAGTTCTTTCATTTTCATATCTTTGACAGGTTATGATGGGAGAATAGTAGTAGATATGTCATTCCATTTTGAAGGTGCTACTTTGAGTACTTTCAAAGCTTGATCATCTTGTTTGATGCGTTCTCCTAAGGCTATAATATTGTTAATAATTTCTTTAAGCCTTCCATTCATCTGTTTGATGGTTTCACCATCAAAAATTCTAAATGTGTGGAATTTTATCTTAGATATAGCATATATCATTTGTCTAACATTATCTATTCCTTAATAAGCAACTGTAATAGTTTTCAACATTTCATAGGAAGATGAACAATTTGATACATGATTGAATTCATCTGGTCCAAGACCACAAATAATAGAATTAATTGCCTTTGAATTTATATCATATTCAGCTTCTGATGTTGTATCCCAAATTTTTGTTTTTTCAGGAATCTGATAAGGAGTAATAATTTTTTAGTAGACTCTGAATCCAAGATTCTTCAGAGAGATAATCATTTGATATTTCCAACATCCATAATTTTTACCATTAAAATATGGAGCTTCTAACATTAAAATTCCTTCTCTTGAATTAGATATTGTCATCTTTTTATAGACCTTTACTTTTTAACTTTTTGTAACTTTATCTAAAATCTCTCCTCTGATACCAATTGTTAGGTTGAAATATACAAAGTAACACACAAGAGGGGGTGAATTGTGTATTTTCAAATTCTTCCAACAATTATGGCTTTTGACACCCTCAGTAATTTATGCATATATGCAGTGTTTTTCTTCTGTATAAAAATATGCAGTGGATAAATAGAAATAAAGAACACAGCTTTTTATAGTGGTTTAGGGCACAAAGAGACCCCATTACACTCTACCAATCACTCTATCAGTGAGATTGGTAAATTTCACTAGAATGATCCTCTTATCACAAGACCAAGAATCCACAACTGAGTACAAGTAGTTGGCACCTTTACAAAAATACTAAAAACAAATTATTCTAGTTCTTTAACAGAGAAATGGTTATCCACATCTTAGATCAAGAAGCTGATACTCCACCACACATGAGTACGAGTAGTTGAAACTCCAATAAATCAAAAGAGTTTGATTTGAAAGGTTCATATCGTTCTTCACAGTCGTAGCAGCAAGCAACTGATAATTGATAGATCTTCTTATTTAGAAAATAATATCTTCAAGAATGAAATGATCATAAGTGATTATTATTGAAAAAAGATATTCAATAAGGAAGAAACTTAAACATCATTAAAAGATTGAACATGTATATCTCCAAAGTGTATCTTCTTTCAGAATTGATCATTCACTATAGCAGCACTATAAAAGATAATTTCAATAATACAATCACATATTTGAATAGATTATCACACACACACATAAATCCACATATATATATGTGTGTGTGTGTGTTAATAGATACTCTGAAGGAATATATAGAACAGAAAACTTTTTTCGGTATTCCAGATCCAAAAGAATAGCCTGATTGATCATGTAAATTCAAATTCCAAATTTCCAAGGGAGTCATAACTTCACATAGAAATAAGAGTGATTTTATCTAATGAACACAGATCTTTGAAACAATCAAAATGATCCTTGAATTGGTATTTAATTCTTAATTAACCATTGTAGAAATCTCAGATTGAAAACACGGCTTGAAAAACTTCGTCGTTGACAACACAACATAGGGTTGATATGTGTAGCGTAGGGTTCCTTTATGTAGTGTAGAGTTCTTTTTCATAGCATAGGGTTCCTTTGTGTAGTGTAGGGATGATACTCCATACATTTATCCTTATCTGCATAAAATCCCAAATGTAGCATTGATTAACCATACGTTCAACTTTTCTACATGTTGGGTATGAATAATAAATCCAAACTTCAACGTAGGGTTGCTGATCCATACGTTTATTTTCTGAATGTAAGGATGTTGATACAAACACAAACTATTTATCATAGTACAGGGTTGATACCATATGAAAGCGATAGATTTTCAGTGTAACGTAGGGTTGAAAATAGTGTTTCTAGATTTATTCCCATAATGCTAAAATCCTTTAAAAAATATAAATTATTGTAGAACTCACTCAACAAAACTTCATGAGAAAACAAAAAAGGGTATTTGTGAACATCAAAATCATCATAAAATATAGGGTATTGTTGAGACAATACATTCCCAACAGATGTTTTGAAACAGTGAGTGTGGTGAGTTATCCATTTTAGATATTTGGTTGTGGAGATCATCCATTTTTATTCTTGGAATTTTTACAGTGTGAAACACCTATACTGTGAGTCTTCCCAACTTTTCTACTAGTCCATACAAGCATCTCCTTCATTATCAATTGCATGTGTAAATTAATTTAGGTGATTTTTGAGCTAATCTATTATTTATATGAAAGTTTGGATGAATTGTGATTTATTTTCATTGGATAAATAGTGGAATTAACCATATGGTAGAAGTCTCGTCTCATTTTACATCATCTATATAATTTTGTATGTATCAATTTTCATAATGGTGGTTGGGTAGCCTATGAGACTACTTCGTGACGTATTAAACTGACTATTTATTTTCATATTTGTGTAGTAGATAGTTTATATGAAGAGTGATGTTTTATAGATCTATTAATTTTGTGATTACACTTAGATTTATGAGTTAAGTAAGGGTAGTCCACTTAGAAAATGTGATCTCACAGGAGTCGTTCTGTCTCAGTAGAGGCTAGTGTGTATGGGGTAGATGTTTCAAGGGTTGGTGTGTTTTTCTCCCTTGTTTATGATATATATTATTGATGTGTATTATTGATTTATGCCAACTTATTTATAGACCTCCCTATAATCTCAAGGATGGGTCAGTGTGTATTAGATGACCTCCCTAGAATCCTTCATATGGGTAGATCTGATGTGATCACCTCCCTATAATCCTTGGGATGGGTTTTTGTGGTGATCTGACATCCCAAGAGTCTTTAGATGTTTTCAAATATTTGATATAACATTAATATTAAATGTAATAATTCCTTAGGTTGTTACACCACTTATTCCAAAAAATAGAATGGAGGTTATCAAATTATATATATTAGAAATTATTTTTAGTTATTCATCATATTATGTCTACATGTATTGTTTCCACCCCTATGAATCTCTGATTACCATCCATGTATATGAAATAACTCTTTATTTATTAAAATGTTTTATCAATACTTTTTATATCTTCTAGTTGTTTGAATGAGAGTTTATTATTATTTTTTATCATATTTTGGTTTCTTATTACTTCTTAATTGAATATATTATATTTTCATTTGTTTAAGATATTTAAGAAAGACTTGATGTGTGTCAAACAACAGTTATTATTGCAATTTTTTTCTTGAGACTCATCCCCCATCTCTTTTGTAGAAAATTTTCATTCTCATAAGTTTCATCTCCTGAATAGTTATTTCATTTTATTTCTTGAGACTCATCCCCTATCTATTTTATGTTTCTTGTACTACTTTGAGTAGTATTCATCCCATGGATGACTACTGCTTAGAGTATTTCAAGCAGTATAGGTGCATGTCCACAAGAAATGGAGGATGTTTTTCAAACAACAAAATGAAATGATAAATGTTTGGGAAATGAGTTGATGAGTATGGAAGTTTTCTATAACTCTAAACTTTGAATGAATTCAGAGGATAACACCTACCATATTGGAGTAATTATTTTCTTAAATTCAATTACCCATTTTCTTCAAGGCATACTGAAATTATTTTAAACAATCAAATTTTGGGTTTCCCTTATTAGAATTGTCTATAAATTTCACCTTTTATAATTAATATCTTATGTGTATTTATTTATTTATTGTAAAAAATTAATATTTTATGAATCTAATAAGATGGATATGAATCAAAAATGGATGCACGCTAATCGTTTGAAAAAAGAGTATGAAGATGGAGTTAAAGAGTTCATCAAGTTTGCAAGAGATCATGCATATGACCCTTATCAAATCTTTTGTTTGTGTTTGCATTGTTGTTATTAAATAAAAATTAGTCTATAAGAGTTGGAAGAACATTTGATTTGTCATGGGATAGATCAGAGCTATAAATTTTGGACTAAACATGGGGAAAAACTAAATGTTCACACTGATTGGGATGATACTTGTTGGATCGTAATGTATATGCAGATAGCATAATACACGAGGGGGTGAATTTTAGGTTTAAAAAATTTTTATTTTTATCTCTAAAGGAATTTAGTTTAAAATAATTTCAACTAATTCAATTAAAAATACCTCTTAATGTATTAAAACATTAATCAAACAGGGCCCTGGGTCCGGTTATAAAATTATCATAATCGGGATGATTGTGATAATATAATCCAAAAGTCATAGATGAAATTAATCATATTCATGATTGAAACAATTTAAATAGAGTAAGAATGTAAAAATAATAATCATAATGGTTACGATGATCAGACTAAAACAATACAATGATTCAATCATAAAGTGTACTGAATCAATTTGAGTAATTGAAAAGATCGTAATTACAGAAATCATAATCACAAATTAAAGAATAGAAAATTAATATATAATAAAATTCACTTCCTATTATAAAATAGTGTAAATGTATATAAGTAAAGGAATACAATTCTTTTAACCCAAAGATAAGGGTATCCAATAACCTTGAATAGAGGTCCCTTGATTTATACTTTCGAGAAAGTTTGTCTTACCCACACCAGGGTAAGCCCTCGATACGATGATCAACTTTTGTCTTACAATCCCAGTAAGCCCTCAATCAAGAAGGTGATTGGAACTTCTGTCTCCCTATCCTCAGAATCCCTCAATCAGAAAATGATCGGCACAAATATCTTCCTGTTCACAAAAACCCTCGAACATAATTGCTAATGATCGACATAGAACTAGTAAAATTAGAACTCTTTGAAAGTCAAAAAGTATGTATAATGAGAAGTTCACAACTTGATCTCTTCAAAGTTTTTTGCATGAAGCAGTAATTTGATTGATCTATCACACAACTTCTTGAATTCATCAAAAAAGTGTAATTTAGTGAGCTTGTTCAAATGACCTAGTATTTATAGGCCAATATCCCAATGGTCATCATGTATTCCAATGATTGTATTTTCTCCTAAAAATTTGGAGGGACTTGAACACTTGGCACTCCAATGGTCATATTATAACTAAAACAACGGTATCATTTTATAATACATATTGAAATAGAATATACAACATCATTTTGATTAAAAGTTTTTCCTTTCAATAGGATACTATTTTCTGGATATGATAAAATGGGTCTAAAAATAATTTAACTCTTCTGATAAAATAGAATGTGAACAGTAAATGAGTATGATGATTTTAGTTAAGATAGTGAATACGATTTATCTTTTCAGTGTGATACTGAATGGTGTGTATGATGGAAATCATAATCGGCATGTCTGATAAAAATCATATTCAGTGAGTACGATGTATATCATATCAGAGGCCATAACAATAATCATGTAAAGTATCATTTCTGTAAAAATTATGGGTATGATCATTATTGTATTCATATGAAAATCATAATGATAAAATGTAAAACAAAAATTTTGACATAATAAAACAATATATGAATTCATTTGAAAATAGATTTTGTGACTTCCAAAACAAAAAGGAATAGAAAAGTCAAAATAAGACTTTTAACTCAACAATATCCCCCTTTTTGGAAATCACAAACCTCAAGTTAAAACAAATAAAAGACTACAAAAGTAAATGAACTTTGTATTTAAAATTGAACACTTAAACTTATCTCCATTTGAGTTTTAAAACTCTTTTGAATATGATTTAAATGTGACTAACCTCCCCCTTAGGATAAAAAAATCCTTAAGGATCATATTCTAGAAAAAAATTCTCCCCTTACTAAAAGTATTATTCTTTTTTAATTATCATTCTCCCATTTTTCCTTTTATGAGAATTTATCCCCCTTTAAAATACATTCTCCCCATATATAACACATTCTACCCCTTTTTGATTTACAAAAAGGAATAGAGAAAGTCTTCTAATACCTGAGAAGGGTTAGAGAAACAAAATCTACAAGGCAAGAAAGAGTTTCATCATATAGAATTAATAAAGGAATATTCATTCAAAAATAATTGGAAAACATACAATCAAAATTATATAGATGAAAAAATAATTTAATTAATGTTTCAAAAAAATACAATAAGAGTTCAAAAAGAATTCTTTTCTTTTCTTTTTACTTCTCCTTCTTCAAAAGGTCTAAAATAATAGTCTTAATTTTCTTGAACACTTTCCTCTATTCCATCAATTTATCAAGATATTCCTTCTGAGATCAAAACACCTCTTCCTGGTTTTCAAAGATCTAGTCCCTGGTATGAACTTTTTCATCTTGATATTGAACTTTTTCTTCCAAAAAATGAATCTAAGATTACTGGTTTTTATTATTATTCTCTTGTAATTCAATCCTATCAGTCAGTATGAAATTTTTAATTTTCAAATAAATTATATCATCTTTATAAAACATTATCTCTAAAAACTTGTATTGAATAACATCCATCTTCCTTTCAGTGTCTTTTAAATATTCGGCCTGACTTTCATCTAGCCCTCTGACTGCTTTCAATTTTTGAGTAGTATCACTTGCCAACTTGTTAAATGCAGTTGAGACTTCATTCACAAGATTTATGATTTATTCTATTTTGTCTTCATGAAGTTTGATACTTACATCAGTCTTATGAGACCACTTCACAAATTTGTTACAATCCTTCTTGTGTTCCTTGGTGCTTTCTTCAAAAACTTTTAAATCGGCCTCGAGCTTTACCGCTTTTTTTTCTTAAAATCTTGATGGAGTCTGATCACTTATTTTGATTGTCTGCAACAAAATCAATCTTCCCTTCTATCCTTAGGAGATATATAATTTTCCTTTCAATTCTTCTAAGTTCTTGAACAATGTACTGATCCTTTTTTAAAGAGATTGTTTTATCTGAATCAGTGTCTTCCTCATGAGAGAAAAGATCTGTAGAATGACTTCCATAAGCATCGGCCTCTGAATCCTGATTTCAATTTGTTTTGGATCTTATCTCTTCATCTTTATCTGATATTTTAATTACTTTTTGATTTTGAGCTCTCTGAGAAGCCTCATTTAATGACTCAACTACTGGTGATGGAATTTTACTTAATGTTGCTTGGGAAGATCGTACTGGAAATTTTTCAGAATCTCATTTTTTATTAGATTCTTTTTCTTTCTCATCTTCCTCCTTTTGATATTTTCTCTCTTATTATTTATATAAATCTTCATTTCTTTAAAAATATTTTCCAATATATTCATTTATCTCTCTCATCTTTTTGTCTTCATTTTCTTATGAAACATTATCTTGAGAAATTTTTTGAGATGCTGATTCTTTAATTGCTTTTGGCTTTTTCTTTCCCTTTACTTGGATAGAGAGAATAATTTCTTCTTCTTCTAGAATTCGTTCCCAGATTCTAATACTATCACTAGCCTTTTCAATTATTTTCAAAAAAATCAATATTAAGAATGTATGCCTTTCTATTTTCCAACTTCTTCTTCTTCTCATCTTATTTTAGGGTTTCTTGAGTCTGGATCATTTTGGCTAAAGCTTCTATGGGGTTTAGACCAAATTTTGGATCTCCCTATTTCCAATTTTCTTGATCCTTTATCCACTTCATCATTGTAAACACTTTTCTTCTTCGGCTTTAGAATAGTATTAAATTTGGATTTCTTTTGATTCTCTGAAATAATTGGCACTGAGAGTTTTGGGATACCTTGACTACCTCCAACTATATATTTTGGAGTTTAAGCTTTAACATCTTTAACAAATTTCTTAGAATTGTGAATCAAAATTAAATTTCAATCTCTTTATAATATCATCACCATTCCAAGGAACTCTCAAATTTCTTAGTTCTGACTTGACTACTTGATTAAAAAAATTTAATCTTTCAAAAATGAACCTGCTCAGGATTGCTGGAAACATGGTCAACTGGGACTTGATTGCACCAGACTTGAGATTATTGATGGTTACAAAGATGTAACCCATTAAGTTGATCTTCCTCATATTCAAAATATTATAAAGTTTAAAGTCATCTAAAACTTTTAGAATTTCTCTATCACTACTCTTAGGGATTAATAAACCTTGCATCCAGAGTGCGGTTAGTTTATTATCGACAGAAAGATGAGTTTTTTTCTTTTATCTTCATGAATCTCAAAAAGATGCTGCTCAGACCTTTCCTTTATAAATTTTCCCTTTTATTTTGGAAACTTATGTGAGGGAAAAAAACATCTCCTTTAGATAGAACATTAAGAAAACGTGCTGCTTGTTTAGCTGACATACTGATTTCACTATCATAAATATGAAAATATACCTTTAAGTATTCATCAACCATCACAGTTTTATAGAATTGTATGACTTCATCCATGATGATCAGATATTTGTTTTCAGGTTTCTCCACACACACTTGCTCTTATCCTTGTAATTTTATTATTCTTTTTAGAGAATCATCATACCTTTCATAAAACTCTATGGTGAGTAATCTTTCTCAGAAGAAATTAATTTTTTTAGTAATATTATAGTGCCATTTTCTTTGGAGAAGTTGTTGACAATTCATATGTAATGGCCCAATCCATCCCACAATAATGATATTGTCCACTTTGGGCCTAGCCCGCACGGTTTTGTTTTTCCCTGGGTTCTGGCCCTCAGGAATCCCCTAGGAAAAGGCCTAATTATGGGAGATGTATACACACCACCTTATAAAGGAGTGCTTCTTGCTCCTCCTACTTCGATGTGGGATTTTCATAACCCACCCACCCACCCCCCAGAAGGTTCCAGCGTCCTCGCTGGCACATCAAATGGACACCATCTCTGATACCATTTGTAACGGCTCAGTCCAGGCCATGATCATGATATTGTCCGCTTTGGGTCTAGCCCACACAGTTTTGTTTTTCCCTGGGTTTTGGCCCTCAGGAACCCCCCAGGAAAAGGCCTCATTATGGGAGAGGTATCCACACCACCTTATAAAGGGGTGCTTTGTGCTCCTCCTCCTTTGATGTGGGATTGTCATAACATCTCGGTTCTAGAAGCCACCCAGAGGCGCCCCGTACCCGGTTGGTCACATGGCCTCAAGCGCATTTCCCCAAATTCCAGAGGCTACCGACTAGCAGCGAGGGCCTTGGGTGTGATAGTGGGGAAATTATGCCCTCATTGGCAGAGTACACAGCGGAAGTAAATAAATACATACAAGAGCGGAAGTAGTAATAATAACATACAGCAGAAAAATGAGGGTATAAATTGGAGAACATATGTATAAAATGATGCATGATACATATATCTAGGGAAACAGCCAAACAAGTAACAATGATGGGATTTAACAGAACTAAACCAAAGTGCAAAATAAATCAAATAAACTCCTCAGCATCGCAATCCATAGCTTGGTCCCCTTCTCTCCATCTCCACAGCAAGTTAAGTACCTGAAGTAGAAGGGTGCTTACCCTTATCTATACCTGCAACAATATAATCGGTTTGGGCCCAAAAGCATGGCCCAAATAGGGTGTGAGACTAAATCCCAGTAGGAAACCACCAAGAGATATGTGCCTAACAATCAGTGAATATATGTCAGGTAAAAATACAGAAGGTAGTAAAACAAGGAAGTAATCAGCAGTAAATAATCCATAGTTCAAAGAATTCAAATTACCACCCAACATGCAACAGCTAATCAAAGCAGATAACACAACAGGTAACCCTATGGGAAGTACCCACAGCCTATCCCCTCTGGTCCTACCCAGCAACAGAAGCAAGCAACTAAACCCAAGGTAAACCTCTAGGAAGTACTCACAACCTATCCCCTCTGGTCCTACCTAACAAGTACAAGCAACCCTCTGGGCAGTACACTCAATCTAACCCCTCTGGTTCAGCTTAAGCATAGACTCTCTGAGGAAGCACTCACTGTAAATTCCCCTTATAGTCTCGTAACAGTACTAAAGGTGCTCTGGGGAAGCACTCAATGTCTCATTCCCCCTGTGGCTCATCTCGAGGAACTACATACACTCTAGGGAAGCACTCAACGTCAATTCACCATGTGGTCTCACATCGTAAGTAAAATAGACACTTTGGAGAAGCCCTCAACGTCCATTCTTCCTATGGTCTATACACCAGGTTCTCACGGCCCTGTGTAAATCAAGCAAGTGTAGCAACGTGTAACAGCCAAGGTAAAACTCAAGAACTACTTGTCTAGCATTCTACAGCACAACAGCATAACAGAACAACAGTCATACCATCCTACAATACTAGGCATGGGAAAGTAAACAGCATCCTAACAGGCAATCAAGAACCAAAGGTCCAAATAGGAAAAACATGCATGGGAAATACATACAAAGCACAACAATTCACCCAATTCACAATCAATAATCATCTAATCAGGCATACTAGTATAGCAGAGAAACAGTAGGGCTGAAACGGTAAACATGCAATACCCCGTTCATGGGTATTGGGAAAATTTGCACATAAAACTCAAAGAATTTCAATAGAAAGGAACAAACCACCTACCTTAGTGTTGGGAGATCAAGATACTTGAACCAATATGCTTGAATCGCCTTAGAATGTTGTAGATATATAAAAACATATAAAACATTCAACCCATGATAACTCACGAAAGAGGATAAATCAATGGATGGTGCTCTAAAAGAAGAGATAACTCACTAATGAGATCCCAACGCAACCATCGGTGTTTGATTCGGAGGACGGACGCTCAGTCGAGGGCTCGTTAAAGATCCATGGTTGTTTGGTACTCTTGGATGAACTAGGTTAAGAAGGAGACGGTTATGTTCTTCAGATGCGACCCTGGAGCATTTAATGAAAAAAAACAAAATGCATGGCGTGTAATTTTGAAGTACACGGTGTGTACTCGCCATTTTCATACTCCACTTTAGGCGGCCTCCAGGTCATCCCACATGGCTGTGTGCAATGCCGCTACGTGACCAGCACATGGCGTGTACTCATAAAGTAAATGGAGTGTACTTCAAAAATTTCTAGAAACTTCTATTTTCTCAAAAACTCCAGAAAAAAGAAAAACATGCCTGAAAAGAAGATTCGGGTTCTTACACATAACTCGGTACCTCTGAGGTAACTGTAACCGGTAGGCCACCGGCCCAACTCTCTCCAACACCTCAAACAGACCGACGTACCTTGGTGAAAGCTTACCTTATCTCATAATCCTCTTGTGTCCCAACCTCGGTGTGACACGCAGAAAAACCTGATCCCCGACCTCAAACTCCAGAGGTCATCTCCATTGGTCAGCATAAGACTTCTGTCGAGACTGTGCAGTATCCATTCTCTTTCGAATCAACTCTATCTGCTATGTAGTCTCCTGAATAAGATGAGGTCCTAGAAAAGGTGCCTCTCCTACCTCCAACCAACATAAGGCTGATAGGCATGGCCTATCGTACAAAGCCTCATAAGGTGCCATATGAATAGTTTATTGAAAACTATTGTTTTAGGAAAACTCTACAAGATGTATATGCTTATCCCAAGAACCTCCAAAATCCAGAATGCATGCTCAGATCATTTCCTCAAGAACCTGAATCGTACGCTCGGACTAGCCATCTGTCTGGGGGTGGTAAGTTGTACTCAAAAGTACTTGTGTACCCAAAGCCTTCTGGAGCCCCTGCCAGACCCAAGAAGTAAAATGAACATCTCTGTCTGAAACAATGGAGTGTGGAACTCCATGAAGACGTATAATCTCACAGATGTACAACCATCATAGCTCATCAACACTGAAGGTTTCCTTGATTGGAAAGAAGTGAGCAACCTTTGTGAGTCTGTCAATGACAACCCGTACTATATCATTCCCGTGAGGAGACCTTGGCAACCCTATCACGAAATCCATCACGACGTCGTTCCACTTCTACCCAGGAATGGGTAACTGTTGTAAAAGATCTGCTGGTCACTAATGATCCACCTTCACCTAGTGAAAAGTGGAACACCTCATGATGAAACCAGCAACATCCCTCTTCATACCTGGACACCAATACTGATGGTGTAGATCATGATACATCTTGGTGATGCCAGGATGAACTACCCAAACTGAGGAATGAAAGTCCCGCATCATCTCCTCGCATATATATTTTGGAACCCATACGCGCTCTTAGAAACACAAGATCTCATCCTTGCCTACGGTCCATCCAGGAATAGGGTCCTCTCCTGACACACTCTCCCTTAGGACTAGGCCTTCAAAATATGATAGCTTCCTTATTCGAACTCGATCAAGAAGAGTAGAGGTAACATCTACAGAAGATAGAAAAGTCTTCCCCTGTCTTTCTTGCACCTCCAAATGCATCTCAGAGAATAGAGCCATAAGATGCCACTCACTGCTGGCCTCCCAAACTACCTATGTAACACCCCACCCCTACCTCATTGGCTTGAGGATGAGGTGAGGGTTACTTGTCCTTAAGCGACGTTCCCAAGGCACCAAAGACTGGCAATAAATGTCGAGGGCTTCAAGAACAAGTTGGGGAATGATTTTCCCTTAAGAAGAAACCAACCAAACCATCCACTATAAATAATTATATGATGCAAGCACTTTCAAACCCAAACATGTATTCCCAAAAGACAACCAAGTTTTTCCATAATATAACCCAAAACCAATACAACCAACCAAATTAGAGTACAAGCAAAAATTAAACAACAAACACTACAATCCATGACACCACCATAGCTCCACACCAAGCTCCAAGCTCCAAGCTCCACTGAGACATCATAATGCACCACTAAAGGAGGGATATGTCTTACCTTTTCCCATGTCATGATACATAACATCTGCAAAGATACCAACGTGCAAAAGCAGGAGGTGAGTACTAAAACTCAGTAGGTTTTCCCCAAATGACTTCCCTACACACGCCACTAGGATAAAACCATTAGAACATTTATATAAATAGTTTATGTAAAATAAATCACAAGTGAAACCATTCTCATAATCCAAACATGCCCTTACCAAGTCATCACACCCAAACCAAGAAATCAAGGAAAATTCAACCAAACATGCCACAAGTCATTTCATCAATTCACATTAACACCACAATTTCCATCTTGAAAAGCAATGAACAACAACACAACCAAAACGGTGGAGCTTCTGTCCAACCCATTCACCCATTCACAACTAGTGGTACTTCCCGATTACTACCCACCATGGTGGTTCTTCCGACCACTATCCATCACCTTTTATAGTGAGACTTCCCGCCCACTTTCATAATTGTGGTTCTTCCAACCACTATCCATCACCTTTTATAGTGATACTTCTCACCCACTTCCACACAACCAACACAATCCGCAACACTCAATCAACCAACAAGCACAATACATCAAGGCCGCACAATAAACACACAACCATTTCCAACACATGCCAATTTACTTCAATAAATCACCCATTTATTGAAAACACCCTTTAATCATTTTTCATGCCCAACAATAATTCAATAAAACAACATCTTTATTGAAAACCATTTTCATCATCCATTTTAACAAATCAATCACAGAAACCCATTTTCAAATCTCCATTTTAAAATCCACAACAAGAGCATTTCACCACAAAACCCCTTTTTCCCAAAAATCCCCAAAACATCACCAAAGGGATTTCCAACCAATTTCACACATAAAAAAAACAATTAATTTTAAGCAACACAAATTAATTGTAACCAAGCTTCAAGTTCTAGAAAAGTGGAGTTGAGAGAGAATCCACCTACCTTTAGGGTTCCTGAGAAATTGACCCACAAGTAATCTCACCTCAAATCCGGTGAACGCACCACTGAAACCTCTCTAGATCCTCTTCCCTAACCATCACAAGCCTTAAAATTAACATTCAAGGCAACCACAACCCTAGATCTACACACAAAGAGTGTAGATCTAGAAAACTAAGAGAGAGGGAGATGTAGATCTAGAGAAAACCACAAAGAAACCAAGAGGAGAGACTTACCTAGGAGAAATCACCTTTAATCCACCAAGAAACCTCTTCAAAATGCTTCCAAAATGAGTGGGAAAGCTCCCCACCCCCTGAGAACCGAATAACCCAAGTGAGAAACGAGTGGGAGGAAGTTTGGAATGAAATAGGTTAAGCCCGAGGGAGCCCAGAACTTATAACCCTATTTTTAAGTGGCTGCACGGTTAGCCCGCACGGTTTGGAAAACCGTGCGCTAACCGTGCGCACGCTACTGCCTCGAGAGATAGGGTTCGCACGGTTTCCTTGCATGGTTTGGAAAACCGTGTGCAGGCTGTGCGAAGCCTACTGTCTCCCTTGCATGGTTTCCACTAACCGTGCTCAAACCATGCACCCCTTTAAAAGCCTCCAAACTCATCCAAAACCATTCCAAACTCTCCCAACCTCTTCCCAAATCATCCCATGCACTTTAAACACATAAAAAAACATAAACAAAGGACAAATACCTCAAACCAGGGGTACTAAATTCTCCCCACCATTGGACTTTCCATCCTTGGGAAGTAGTGAACCCACCCTTTGACGAAAGAGCTCGGGCTACTGTTCGACCATTTCTTTCTCTCACTCCCAAGTCTCCTCTTGAATCTGACCATGCTGCCACAACACATGAACTAAACTGATGCTTTTACCACGCAATAATTTCTCTTGCCTATCCACAACCCGCACTGGCACGTGCACCAATGAAGCATCTGGTTCTAGCTCAACATGATCCCATCGAATCACATGGTCACGATCCGGATGATACTTTTTCAACTGCAACACATGAAACACATTGTGCACCGCACTGAACCTAGGTGGAAAAGCCAAACGATAATCCACCTCACCAACCCACTCAATAATATCAAAAGGTCTAATATACCTTGGAGATAACTTTCCCTGCTTTCTAAACCAACGATGTCCCAACCTAGGAGAGATCCTCAAGAAAACATGATCACTCACCTCGAACGACAGCGACCGTCGACGATGATCCGCATATGATTTCTGACGACTCTGAGCCGTCTCCATTCTCTTTCTAATCAACTTGGTCTTCTCTATAGTCTCCTGGACAAGTCTCGGTCCAACCATAAAGTACTCACCCATTTCCACCCAACATAGTGGAGAACGACATGGCCGCCCATACAACGCTTCAAACGGAGCCATCTGTATAGATGCCTGATAACTGTTGTTATACGAGAACTCAACCAACGACAAGTGCTCCTCCCACGAGCCACAAAAATTCATAAAACAAGCCCGAAACATATCATCCAGAGTTTGTATCCTCCTCTCAGATTGACCATCCGTCTGAGGGTGATACGTCGTACTCATGGTCAACTTAGTTCCAAGGGTTTGCTGTAAGGATTTCCAGAAATGAGATGTAAACCTCGGATCTCTATCGGATGTGATCAAAACTAGAACACCATGCCTCTGATACCACTTGTAACACCCCGCCCCTACCTCATTGACTTAAGGAGGCGGTGAGGGTTACTTGGCCTTAAGCAACGTTCCCAAGGCGCCAAAGGCTGGAAATAAATGTTGAGGGCTTCAAGAACAAGTTGGGGAACAATTTTCCCCTAAGACGAAACCAACCAAACCATCCACTATCAATCACTATATGATGCAAGCACTTTCAAACCCAAACATGTATTCCCAAAAGACAACCAAGTTGTTCCACAATACAACCCAAAACCAATACAACCAACCAAATCAGAGTACAAGCAGAAACTAAACAACAAACACTATGATCCATGACACCACCACAGCTCCACACCAAGCTCCAAGATCCACCGAGACATCACAATGAACCACTAAAGGAGGGAGATGTCTTACCTTTTCCCACATCACGATACACAACATCTGGAAAGACACCAATGTGCCAAAGCATGGGGTGAGTACTAAAACTCAGTAGGTTTTCCCCAAATGACTTCCTTACACACGCCACTAGGATAAAACTGTTAGCACATTTATATAAAATAGTTTATATAAAATAAATCACAAGTGAAACCATTATCATAAGCCAAACATGCCCTTACCAAGCCATCACACCCAAACCAAGCAATCAAGGGAAATCCAACCAAACATTCCACAAGTTGTTTCATCAATTCACATTAGCACCAAAATTTACATCTTGAAAAGAAATGCACAATAACACAACCAAAATAGTGGAGCTTCTTTCCAACCCATTCACTCATTCACAACTAGTGGTACTTCCCAACCACTACCCACCATGGTGGTTCTTCCGACCACTATCCATCACCTTTTATAGTGAGACTTTTCGCCCACTTCTATAATGGTGGTTCTTCCTACCACTATCCATCACCTTTTATACTGAGACTTCTCGCCCACTTCCATACAACCAACACAATCCATAACACTCAATCAAACAACAAGCACAATGCACCAAGTCCGCACAATAAACACACAACCATTTCCAACACATGCCAATTTACTTCAATAAATCACCCATTTATTGAAAACACCCTTTAATCGTTTTCCATGCCCAACAAAAATTCAATAAAACAACATCTTTATTGAAAACCATTTTCATCATACATTTTCAAAAATAAATCATAGCAACCCATTTTCAAATCTCCATTTTAAAATCCACAATAAGAGCATTTCACCACAAAACCCCTTTTTTCCCAAAAATCCCCAAAACATCACCGAAGGGATTTCCAACCAATTTTGCACATCAAAAACACAATTAATTTTAAGAAAAACAAATTAATTTTAACCAAGATTCAAGTTCTAGAAAAGTGGAGTCGAGAGAGAATCCACCTACCTTTAGGGTTCCCGAGAAATTGACCCACAAGCAACCGCACCTCAAATCCGGCAAATGCACCACCAAAACCTCTCTAGATCCTCTTCCCTAACCATCACAAGCCTTAAAATTAACATTCAAGGCAACCACAACCCTAGATCTACACACAAAGAGTGTAAATCTAGAAAATCAAGATAGAGGGAGATGTAGATCTAGAGGAAACCACAAAGAAACCAAGAGGAGAGACTTACCTGGGAGAAACCACCTTTAATCCGCCAAGAAACCTCTTCAAAACACTTACAAAATGAGTGGGAAAGCTTATACACCCCCTTAGAACCGAAGAACCCAAGTGATCCACGAGTGGGAGGAAGTTTGGAATGAAATAGGTTAAGCCCGAGGGATCCCGGAACTTATAACCCTATTTTTAAGTGGCCGCATGGTTAGCCCGCATAGTTTGGAAAACCGTGCGCACGCTACTGCCTCAAAATCTAGGGTCCACACGGTTTCCTCGCACGGTTTGGCAAACCATGCATAGGCTGTGCGAAGCCTACTGTCTCCCTTTCACGGTTTCCTGGAGAATCCACACGGTTTCCACTAACCGTGCTTAAACCGTGCACCCCTTTAAAAGCCTCCAAACTCATCCAAAACCATTACAAACTCTCCCAACCTCTTCCCAACCCATATCGTGCACTTTAAACACATAAAAACATAAAAAAAGACTACATACCTCAAACTGGGGGTACTACATCCTACATCTGAGTCCTCCTACTCAACGCATCAGCCACTGCGTTGCCCTTCCCAGGCGTATAGGCAAGCTCAAAATCAAAGGAATGTAGGTACTCAACCCACCTGCGTTGTCTCAAATTCAGATCACAATGAGTGAAGATGTACTTGATACTTTTTTGGTTGGTGGAAACCACAAAATTCTCTCCCAGAAGATAATGTCTCCAACAGCATAGGGAATGAACAACAGCTGCTAACTCCAGATCGTGTGTCGGGTAATTCCTCTCATGTGGCCTCAACTGCCAAGACTCGTACGCAACGACTTCATCTCCCTACATAAGCATAGCTCCCAGCCTGATACCTGATACATCACAGTAAATAGTATTGCTCTTTCCTGTCTCTAGAAAGAATAGAATCAGTGCTGAAGTCAACCTCCCCTTCATCTCCTAAAAGGATGAATCACAAGAATCTGACCATAAGAACTTTTCACCCTTCTTAGTCAGACCTATCAGCGGTGCTGCCAAGCATGAAAAGTACTGTATGAAACATTTGTAGTATCCTGCCAGCCCTAGAAAACTTTGTACCTCAAATACATTCTTCGGCTACTCCCAGGAAACTACAGCTCTCACGTTCTATGGGTCTACTAATACTCTTACCTCTGAGATAATATGACCTAGTAAGTGAATCTAATCCATCCAAAAGTGACATTTTGAGAGCTTAGCATATAACTGATGCTCTCTCAGTGTACTCAAAATGATCTCAAGATGGGTAGCATGGTTGTGTCGAGTGTGAGAGTACACCAATATATCATCCATGAAGACCACCATGAAGGAATCCAAGTATGGATGGAACACTCAGTTCATCATTGCCATGAAAACTACTGGCACGTTCGTGAGACCGAACGGCATAACCATATACTTTTATAGACCATACCTACTTTGGAAGGCTGTAAGAGGTATATCTGATGGTCTAACGCACAACTAATGGTAACCGGACCTCAATTCAATCTTAGAGGATACCTGGGCTCCTCGAAGCTGATCAAAGATATCATCAATCCTAGACAAGGGATATCGGTTCTTGACCATAAACCAGTTCAACTTCTAATAGTCCACACAAAGCCTGGGGGTACCGTATGCCTTCTTCGCAAACAAAACAGACGAACCCCAAGGAGAAGTACTGGGTCAGATGAAACCCTTGGCCTAAAACTCCTCCAACTGTTTCTTGAGCTCCTGCAACTCTGGTGTAGCCATCCTATGAGGAGGAATGGACACCAGTGTCACTCCTGGCACAAGCTCAATCGAGAAGTATACCACATGCTTCAGAGGAAAACCCGAAAAGTCATCTGGAAAGACATATCTAAAATGATCCACAACTAGAGGAAATTCTAACTGTGAAGTCCCCTGGTCATCCAGATATAGACTAGCAATCTGGGTTGTAACTCCTCCCAACCCATGATGCTCTGAACCTGCTCTGCTCGCCTGGACATCCCATTCTCCCTTATGAAGAAAGGATCAACCCTATGGTGATATGAAACTCACCCTGTAGTGGTAATAGTCGAAAACTGCCTATAAGGGAACTATCTAGTCCATTTCGAGAATGACACCATAGCATGTCATCTCTAGGACATAGAGGTCCCATAAAAAGTGACACCCACCAACCTCTAGAGGGAACTCCTTGCACTGACGTACACTAGTCGTTCTAGTCCCCAACGGAGTGTCTAGCATCAAGATATCAGTAGAAGAAAAGATGCAGAGACTAAGGATCTCCATGACAACAGTAGATATAAATCATGGGAATCCCATGTATCAAAAATATCAGAAGCTAAAACTGAGGCTACTAAGATCGTACCTCAAACGGTAGAAGTTTCGGGATCCTGCTCCTGCTGGGTCTGCTCCACTGCGAATGTCTTGCCTGTACCGCGGCCCTATGACCCTGCCTGACCACTCTAAGATGATCCGCCCTAATGTCATTGAAAACCGGGTGACTGGATACCATGACCACAACCTCCACCTCGGCCTGAACGGCCAGAAGAACTCCAGTTCCCAAACTGGTGAGAAACTAGTTGTGTTGCTCCTGAACGAGGAGTCATAGAAGAGCCCTTGTCACCAGCTACTAGAGATAAGATCTAACAGAAGCGCTAAATATGACCCATCTTGCCGCAAGATCGGCACTCCACTGGGTCTCTCGGGTAATGTGGCCTCGTATGCCTACTCTTTTCGTACTGGTAGTACACCATCTGGATACCAGAAGAAGTGTCTCACCTCCTCGGATCACCGCGCGAAGACTCCCTACGGCACTTCCTGCTGTCAATAGGAGGAATAATAACCCTAGATGTATATCCATCCTGGTTCACAACTCTAGAATCCCTCATATTGTGCTCTGTGATCAATGTCTGGTTGACTATAGAAGTGATATAAGTAAACCGGAAGATGTTCACATGTGATCAGATGTCGTGCCTCGGACCATCCTCGAAGTTCCTTACCATGAAAAACTGATCAACTCCTAGAATAGGCGTGAAGCACTTAAGCTCATTAAAGCGGGAGGAATACTCCATAACAAAAATAGTCCCTGCTCCAGACTCATAAATTCCATGGCTCGATCGGCCCTCAGGGTCTCCGGATAGAAGTAGTCAAAGAAGATGTGCTGAAACTCATCCCACACCATAACCTATTGGCATCCCGCCTGCAATATCACATCCCACCACCTCTTGGAAAAGTCCCAAATCATATAGGTAGAGAGATTGACCCTCCTCTCTAGAGACGTCTCCAGATGCTCAAATATCGTTAGCATGGCTTCTAGCCATGACTCTGCATCCTGAGGTCCTCTTTACCCTGAGAAAGTAGGAGGATGCTACTGCTGGAAGACCCGTGTCAAATCAGCCATCGACGGGGTAGGAGGCGGCGCTCCCTGAAAGGTCTGCATCATCCTCAGAAAGCCCTCCCTGAACTGTGCATCAGCACCCATGTCAGGTACAGCTGCTGGTGCCAAGGCTGGCACAACTGGGGGATCTATAGGTGTTCCATGATCAGCCATTTCCGGTGTCTGATCACCGCCTGGAAACTAGTGTACGACTGGAGGACGTCTCGGTGGCATGACTCTACAAGGTTAAGCACTCACCTTAGATCAAGATTATCAAGGACTAAAAACTGGAAGTACAGGAAGGGAAAAGGAGAAAGAAAACATTCAAGCTTTTCAAAACATGACTACACAGTGTGTATGTCCCCTACACGGCGTGCTCCCTTAAGTCATTCACATGGGCGTGTACTTCTGCCAAAACTGGTCATGTAACACCCAAACCACACGGTGTGTTGTCCTAACACACGGTGTGTACTTGAATCCTCTTCCTCTTCTTGAGTCCTTCTACATGGCTAATCCACACGGCTCTCTTAAGACAAGACTACACGGTGTGTTCATGGTAGACATGGTGTGTACTAGATAAGCTTCACCTGGCCCGTGTTGTTAGTGACACGTCCTGACACATGGCTCACTATACACGGCATATTCCAGACGGACACGGCATGTATGAGAAGGGATAACACCGAACCATGTTTTTTGTGACACGGTCGGGTACCTGGGTTAGACTACACGGCATGTTCAACGCGGACACGGCGTGTTCAACATGGACACGGCGTGTTCAACGTGGACACGACATGTATAGCTCAAGTTTTATCCATCTGTGTTGTTAGTTACACGGGCGGACATAGGGTTGACACTACACGGAATGTTCGAATGGTACATGGAATGTTCCCACTAGACTTTCCCTATCTCGTGTCTCTGCCCACACGGCCTATGACACGGTTAGAGAGCACACGGCATGTACATAAAGTATACGGCGTGTACTTAAGAAAAACAGTTTCTTCCCGAACAGAAGAACACATGGCGTGTACTTAACATTACACGACGTGTATTCTGGGTTTTTTCAGACAATAAGCCTCAGAAACTACTACGGAACCCAGAAAACACTAAAACAAGCATTGAAAGTGCCAAATTCCGATTCGTGGGGGCCCATACTCCCCACGAATAAAAGTTTGGAATCTTGTACACATTATAACATGTCAAACAAGGCAATGATCCACCAAATTGTGGTCCATGAGGGCCCATAAAACTCCAAGAACCAAAGATTGGTGTCCATCCAAACAAATATCTACACAAATCAATACCCTATCAAACAGAAGGTATTTTTATCAAGGCAACTATCACAACAACATGCATATTTTACACATCATTTATCACAACAACATGCAATCACTAATGCATCCTAGATGGCATGGAAAAAATGCATGACATGTGATTTCTAGCAAGTTCCTATATGATGTATGAGATAGCATACCCTCATATCATCTGGTTGCAACAGAAATAGAACCTCAATGACATCAACAATAACAGTAAAATTATGTGAATCACTCAAGGTGAAATCAAATCAACTGTAATAATTGCAAAACCATAAAAACTGCAATTAACAAGGTATATTGGCTTTTCTATGTACACAGGTTAGCTACTCCAGGGCACAGCTTATTACCAAGTACCTATTCTGTCCTATCCCTAGATAAAGGCTTCAAACAATAAGTCAAGAGAAAAGAAACCTCCTTTGATACCACTTTGTAACATCCTGGTTCCAGAATCCACCCAGAGGCACCCCGTACCTGGTTGGTCACATGGCCTCAAGTGCATTTCCCCAAATTCCAGAGGTTGCCGACTAGCAGCGAGGACCTTGGGTGTGATAGTGGGGAAACTATGACCTCATTGGAAGAGTACACAGTGGAAGTAAACAAATACATACAAGAGTGGAAGCAGTAATAATGACATACAGCAGAAAACTGAGGGTATAAACTGGAGAACATATATATAAAATGATGCATGATACATATGTCTAGGAAAATAACCAAACAAGTCAAAATGTTGGGATTCAATAGAACTAAACCAAAGTGCAAAAGAAAGCAGATAAAATCCTCAGCATCGCAAGCCATAGCTTGGTCCCCTACTCTCTAGCCCCACAACAAGTCAAGTACCTAAAGTAGAAGGGCACTTTACCTTATCTATACCTGCAACAATATAATCTATTTGGGCCCAAAAGTATGGCCCAAACAGGGTGTGAGACTAAATCCCAATAAGCAACCACCATGAGATCTGTGCCTAACAGTCAGTGAATATATAGCAGGTAAAAATACAGATGGTAGTAAAACAAGGAAGTACTTAGCAGTAAACAATCCATAGTTCAAAGAATTTAAATTACCACCCAAAATGCAACAGCTAATCAAAGCAAATAAACACAATAGGTAACCCTATAGGAAGTACCCACAACCTATCCCCTCTAGTCCTACCCAGCAACACAATCAAGTAGCTAAAAACAAGGTAACCCTCTGGGAAGTACTCACAGCCTATCCCCTCTAGTCCTACCTAACAAGTACAAGCAACCCTCTAGGCAGTACACTCAGTCTAACCCCTCTGGTTCAGCTTAAGCATAGACTCTCTAAGGAAGCACTCACCATCAATTCCCCCTATAGTCTCATAACGGTACTAAAGGTGCTCTAAGGAAGAACTCAACATCTCATTCCCCATGTGGCTCATGTAGAGGAACTACAGACACTCTGGGGAAGCACTCAACGTCAATTCACCCTATGGTCTCGCATCGTAAGTAAAATAGACACTCTGGAGAAGCCCTCAACGTCCATTCTCCCTATGGTCTATACACCAGGTTCTCACAGCCCTGTGTAAATCAAGAAAGTGTAGCAGCACATAATGGCCAAGGTAAACTTCAAGAAATACTTGGCTAGAATTCTACATCACAACAGCATAATAGAACAGTCACACCATCCTACAATACTAGGCATGGGAAAGTAAACAGCATTGTTTCGGTGCGGATGTGCGTCGGGTTACGCTGTTCCGCCAGGACGCGTTCGCGCGTGCACCCGTCGACCCGAGGGGATAGGCGCGCGGCTTGTGGTCCCGCAGTCCCGCTTTCCAAGGGCGGGCGGCATCCGTCCCTTATTCAGGGACGTCTGCTCCTTGATCGAAACCGGGATGATGGGATGTCGGCTCCTCCTTCCTTGGACGTCTCCTCGGAACTCGTCACCTAATCCGGGTCTCCCTCATAGACTTAAGAATGTTCGTGAATCTCGTTCCCGGCGCCATATCTTCATGGACACCGGTTAATTACGCTACTTCCGCCCGGACGTTCCAAGGAGTCTGGTCGGGGCAGCGACCTGCGGTGAGGAGGCCGGGTGGCTCTGGGTGCTGGGGGCGTGTCGTAACACTACGGCTCTACACGTCTGTCTTCCGTCCCTAATAGGGCTTCTCGAAGGCATGATGGCCTGAGGCATCCCGCACGGGGTGCGGGGAACTGTGTCACCTGAGGTTTTCCTCAGCTTCCCATGTTTAACACGGGGTATGCCGCGAGTTTAACGTCCAGCGGGGACGGCATCGGACCGATCAACACGAAAAGTGGATCAGATGACAGAACCCCTTGCGGGGAACCTCCGACGCTGGGGCCAGCACATGGGCGGCTTCCCAGGTAACGTGGAGTGGAGTGAAGTGGCATGACCCCACCGGGATGTGGCGGCCCGGGTAAGGATCAGGATGGATGATGGAGTGAAGAGCTTGGACCCCGTAGGGGCTTCCTACGTACCGCGCGTTAGCACGGATCAAAGTCAACGTAGTTCGGGTATACAGTTTAACGTCATGCTGGACGTCGGCAAGCCGACTCACGAAGAGGTCGAGGCCGCCGGGCGGAGGATTGAACCGAACCACCTCGCACAGAGGGGGATGGAACGGCCGGGTGGATCACAGTTTCACGTCATGCTGGACGATAAAAGGAGAAATGGAAAAAGGGGGGCTGTGGGGAGGCACAGTGGAGATACACACGGGCAGTCTCCCACAGGGGCGGATTCATAGGTGAATCGACGCAAGCGTGAACCCTGGAGGGGTCCACTGATGGACGAACCGACGTAAATACGACCGGGACGACCAGGTGGCGGGCTTGAACCTCAGGGAGGCTTCCTACGTACCCTGTATAGGAGACGGGGATCAAAGTCCACGTAGTTCATTCTGCCAGGACTTACGCACTTGGGGCAGCCCGGATGCGGCGAAGCTCAGTTGGAAGGGACTTGGACCGAAAGCAGAAGACACCTCGATCCCAGTCATACCCTCTACTGGCTCCGGCAGTGGGGAGGCGCAATGGAGATACACATGTGCAGCCTCCCACGAGAAACTAGGGGTTTGTAATACCCTGCCCCCGTAGGGAAAAGCCACTCCCATTAAATCGTCCCAAAAAGGGGACAATCCCGACATCCCTGCAGAGACGAGCGGGTGGGGGCCACATCCAAACCGGGGGAGACCCTGCGTGCAGAGCACAGGATCGGGTGATGCGGACGGTTTAACGTCTTGCCGGACGAAGTACAGTTTAACGTCGTGTGTTGAGGACGAAGCGGTCGGTTTAACGTCTTGCCGGACGAATATGCAGTTTAACGTCATGCTGGACGTACGGTTGCCGCCGATGGGTCCGTGTCACTTCGCACGAGCCTGGAAGGCTGCACGGGAAGACAGTGCACGGTTCAGGCACCCAGGATGAGGATCATCGGGCGCCACGCAGGCGGGTACCCTCAGGGGGGTCGAGGGAGGCGACCCTGGCGGATTGCGCGCAAAAGAGGAGCTTTGCGCGCAAAACTGCGGGCTGGCGCGCAAAAGGGCGGGCTGGCGCGCAATTGGGCCAGCGCTTCGCGCGCGGATGATTGGGATTGCGCGCACCGGGCTTCGGACAGCTCGCGGGGGCAACGGCTCATTCTCTAACGAATGGCCACTTTGAAGATGGGGGTGCGCGCAATCGGGTTGGATTGCGCGCACCCGGGGGCAATTGCGCGCAAGAAGCCTCTTTTGCGCGCAAAGGCCTTCGGGTTGAAATTTATTCAAAGGAAATGAGCCAAGGGGATTGCGCGCGAAGGCGGACCCCAAGGCTCTATTGCGCGAAAGAAAGGAGGTTACCTGAAGATCGGCATTGCGCGCGGAAGGGGTTGGATTGCGCGAACGAGCGACGCTTCGGATTCTGGAAACCTTCAAAACGTCGGGGGTCGCCTTATATTTATAGGCAACCCCGGGCGCGGAATCCGGGCTCGGGCGCGCAATTCGTTTCGCGGGCGCGGAATCAGGACTCAGCGCGCAAAGGCGCCGCGCAGGCCGTGCGCGCGCAAAATAGCGCGCCGGCCCAGCGCATTGCGCGCATCCCGGGAGGATTGCGCGCCGCGCCTTAACTTTGCGCGCGCGCCTCTGAAATTTCGCGCAAGTCCTCCGGGCCCTCCGGAACGTGCCTCTGACTCCAAATATCACTTCGCTTTCCGCATCCGGAGCTTCGTTTGGGAACAACGGACTTTTTCCGGCGTCTACAAAAGCCCCCCCTCGGAATCTGATCGGCGAGAGGTCGCAACGATCGGGTTCCGAGGGAGACGCCGGAATGCCGAAGTCCTGGGCGGCGCGGGACGTACGCGCGCAAAAAGGGGCGCCGGGCGCGAAATTCGCCGCTGCAGACGCGCAAAGCGCTTTCCGCGCAGCGCGGACCCCGGCCTCGCCTATAAATAGGGGCCCTGGGTCCCGCGTTCCGTACTCCGGCCTTCCGCGCGATAAGCTCCAAAGCTCTCGTGCGCGAAATTGCCTCTTCTGGTCGCGAAATTCGCCCGATCGGCGCGCAAAACCATCCGGATTTCGCCTGCTTTTGCGCGAAAACCCGGAACTTTGCGCGACAGTCTTCCCAATTGCGCGCCATCCACTTGGATTGCGCGCCAGCCTTCAAACTTCTCTACCAGCCTCGTCCGATCCCGCACGCTTCATCCCTTTACCCGCACGACTCCCGAAACTTCTGAGATGGCCGCGCACAGAGGAAATGAGGGGGATGCCGCCACTCGCAGGGCTGAGATGGCGACGAACGAGGAGGTTTACGGAGCCAAGGAGATTGTTTCCAACAATCAATCCTTGTTCGACTTACTAACGCCGGCCCAGAAGACATATCCACTGTCGGACAACCTGCCGCTCTGGAACTTCGGCATCCTAGATGAGGTTCCGGTGCCAGGGTTCGAGATTGATGCGCCGCGGACCTGGGTGACCCGGGAGGACGAGCTTCTCCGCTATAACATCACCAACAATGGGCATCCTGCCAGGGAGACCAGACACTTGGATGTCTATGTCCTGAACCCGAGGACGCGAACCATTGATGGGGGTGAGCCTACTGCGGAGAATTCTCCAGCCCTCTACTCGAGCATATATCGCCAGATCGTTACTGACGACACCAAGGGTTGGCTGAAGGACTGGGACTTGCGGTCTGGGGGCAATTTCACCAGTGAGTGGGCCTGGGCGTTCTGGGTACGCCACACTTGCGATCACTTCGCAGAGGAGCTGCGGTACATCGGCCTGTTCGAGGCGGTGTGGACGTCGCAGTTCCACTTCTACCAGCAGTCCGAGCTCGGGCCGGAGCTGTTCACCCGATGGTCTCCGGATACCAACACCTTCCATCTTCACCATGGGGAGGTCGGCATCGGTCTCTGGGACATCCACTGCATCGGAGGCATCCCGCGGGAGGGCTACCAATACGATGAGTTCCTGCCCCCGAAGAACATCTGGGAAGACAGGTCACGGACTCCCATCCTGACATGGCATCTCCTTGACCTGGCTACGCAGCGGCTTGGGATCAAGGACTTCCAGAAGGACATAGCCTACAAGGAGTGGTTCGGCCAGTTCTTGGAGCATGACCCAGCGGTCAAGATGCCAGGTAGGGGGAAGCGGTGCCCGACCGCAGCTCAGAGGAGCCGGAACGGGTCGTACTGGCGGGTCCTGGAGACGGGCGACTACCGCTCATGGGGGTACCGCGTCATCGAGGCCCGGGACCCAAATGTCCGGTACGCGGCGTTCCTGGCCGCCTTTCTGAGTGGGTGGCTCCTGCCAGTGCGGGACGCGAGAATGGGCGTTCGCCCGGCGACTCTGGCGATGGAGGGCGCTATGGCCGCCAACAAAAGATACAACCTCGGGGTCCCAGTGTTGGCGAGGCTGTATGCCATTCTGGGACGCATCTCACGAGGGGGGTCGCCACGAAGGATCTGTGGGCCCTTTCAGTTCTTCCACGGCTGGGTGGCTGCTCACCTCGGTGGGTACATGTTTCCGAACGCCATCATTCCTCCGGGCAACGGCCTGCGACCCTCCCTGCTGAACATCGCGGGGGTCGCTCCGATGACCCTAAGTGAGGAGGGCGTGCGGATCCGGATTGGCAATCATGCCAACTTCAACTTCAGTCTGTTCCCCACTCCCGTCGGCCAGATGATCGACAATGGGCAGGGTCCGCTGGAGCAGCATGAATACTTCCTGAACATGCGGGGCGGGGTGCTCGTGGCTCGGATCGACGGGAAGGTGATCTGCGAGCCTTACGTGCCGACCCGGTTCGCCAGGCAGTTTGGGTGCCTTCAACGGATGCCGAAGAGGGTATTCACTGCTGTCCGGGAGGAGACGAACCCTGGCGTCCTTCGTCAGATGTGGCTGATGTTTGCCGCTTTCGGCTCTGGCGACGTCATCACTCTCCCTCCTACCGGAGTTGACGCAGGCTTGGCAACCGAGTACGCCGAACACTGGGCCATCGCGTACCCCGAGGGGATTTTGCGGAAGCTAGTTCGGCGGCTCGAGGTTACCCGTGCGGAGACCAGGCGTCAAGGAAGGAGGCGAGGCGCCGCCACACGGGGGAGAATGGAGGCGCGCCAAACAGCGGAGCCGGCGCGGGCAGGGACTTCGGCGGCGGGCACATCGCGAGCTGCCGCCACGACCTCAGCGCCCAGAGAGGGGGCATGTGCGGTGGTCGACGAGCGGCCCGGGAAGCAGGTGAGACGTCTGCTCGAACCTTCCCATGATGCGGTCTTCCCGGCACTGTGGTCGGCCTGGATGACTCTGCGGCAGTCACTGGGGACCGACGCTATCTGGCGAAAGATACTCAGAGAAGGAATCTATCTGCCAGAGGTCGGGCGCCTCCAGATTGCCGACAGAGTGGACTTCAACCGGCAGTATGCGTATCTGACGGCCATGGACGAGTACGCGCGCCCACATGGTCAGCGCGCGGAGCCATCCCTTCTGGTGAAGGTGATGCTCGGTCTCGAGCCCGCTCCGGAACAGATGCCGCCGGAAGAAGATGACAGTAGCAGCGACTCCGAAGAAGAGGAGGAAATGGGGGAGGATGAAGGCTCCGAGGGAAGATCCCATCAGGGGAGCCCACGGGAGAGCGGCGAGGTGGCCGGTTCTGACAACGTTGATGTCACTGAGCTCCTCGAGGTCCGCTTCTATCCCTACTCAATCTGCTTCATCCACTCTCTTATGCAGCTTCTAACCCATTTCTCCATCCTTCTCAGGAGCGCACAGATGTTGGTCAGGCGTCCTCAGCGGGAGTAGGAGGGGCGCCAGCAGGACAAGGCGGGGGCCAGACACCCATCATTGAATTGACAAGCGCTAAGGGGTCCCCTGCTGCAACTGTTCCTGCGGCGACCGGGGTAGCGGAAGATGACGCTCCGAACTCCCGTAAGTCTCCTTACTTTACTGCTGGTGCCTGCCGTTGACGATCCGTGACTAACCATGGCATGCCCCGCGCAGTGATCTCAACATTGGAGGCTCATCGGGTTGCCGAACCCGGGCCATCCACGAGTGGACCGGTGGCAGACATGCCGCCTGCTCCGGAACAGACTTCCCAAACCGAGCCGGCCCCACCAACTGCTGATCAGGGGGCTCCGGACGTCGGCGGTGCTGACATCGGAGAGAGGTTGGGGGCTGACGAGGGTGTCAGCGCCGCTGGGGAGAGAGAAGAAGGTCGCCCGAATGTTGGGGAACCTATCCCTCGTGAGGACCTCCCAGGGGCGGACCCTGCAGCAGACCTGCTGGCTGCCTTCCCTGCCTACCGGCCTGCCGATCCAGAGGAGATGGACGACTCAGACACGGAGGCGGTCGAGGAGAGCCGGATAACGCGCCGTAGGGGGTGGAAGTGCATCCAGCGCTTCCTCAAGCGAGACCCGTCGGAGTGGCTGGGGCGCATGGGATCACTTCAAACCTGGCTGCGCTTTCTGTGTGCCGGGGGAGCTGATGCTCAACGCCTCCATCTATCGGTCCGTGATTTCATGGCCGAAAAGATGCGCGAGAGCTGCCGGCGTGCCGACGTCACACAAAGTCGGGACATGTCGGAGAGCACGCGGGCGCTCCTTGCGGCGGAGCAGGAAGTCCGGCGCCTCGAAGGGCAGGCGGCAGAGAAGGAGGCCCTCGTCGCAACGTGTACCGAGCTTGTGGAGCAACTAGCAGCCTAGCTGGTTGACGCCCAGGTACAGCTGACGGAGGCGGGCCAACAGATGGTCACGATTCAGGTCGAGCGGGAGCGTGCACAGGCCAGAATCGACGAACTGCGCGCTGCGACCGCCGACGAAGAGAGGGCACGCAGAGAGCGAGAAGCAGCTCTGGAGGCCACCAGCCAAAGGGTAGCGTCATTAGAAAGACTCATTCAGCACGCTAATCCCTAAGGGCTTTGTTTTTCCATTCCCAAAACATTTGCTTCCGCTAATTTGATCCATCTGTATGAATCAATATATTTATCTGCATCTTTCGGTTTAACATGCTCAACCACAATTCGTTGTCTTGCGGGAGTGTTAACCAAGCATCAGGCATCCATAATTGGGCCTGGATTTCTGGAGAAAAGAGGGAGGTCATTCCCAGGAAAGGAGACCTCAGACCTAATCAATGTACCATCCCCCCAACCTGTTCCAACACACGAGCGGGACAATGCTAGGGGCGTTGAGATTTTATCCGAACATAGGAAAATGAGAAAGGGTGAATCGCGTGTCCCGAATCCAGACATCCACAACGGTCGGCCTTCCCGGAAATGCCCAAGACGGTAGGCGGACAGTGGATCGACCATAACAACTGCAATAGACGGACCGAAAAAGGCCATCATTCATATTGCAGGAGGCGGACCACATGTCATCATGAATACCGCCTTGGGGTTCCTTCAGACACAAGGGTGGAAATCCAGATCAACAGGGCATGCGAAGCGTGGGGCGAAGTGACGATTTGTTCGGACAGAATCCAACGCTCTCAAAATTGCGCCACCGTGGGGAAAGCGTATTAGGCGGATGCACTAATCTGGCCGTGAATCACCTCAATCCTCAGACAGCACCTCTTTGACGAGGAAACCGTCCCTTCCCACCATTGCAATGGGGCATCCCGAGCTGAATTGGGGAGAATATCACAACTGCACCACTCTACCAGAAGCCAGGCCAGACGGCCGGCGACGAGGAGGGGCGGGACTTAACGATCCCTGAGGCTGGACCCGAGTTGGAATGCTCGGGCGTTCCTATGTACTCCATCAGGCTGGAGATCAAGCCACACGTAGTTCTGAGAGTGCAGTTTAACGTCATGCAGGACGTAGGATCCCATTTGGGGAGATCTTAGTTTAGGGTCGTAGAGCTCGGACCATAGGGGTAGATCTTAGTTTAAGGTCTTAGAGCTCGGACCGTAAGGGCTAGATCTTAGTTTAAGGTCTTAGAGCTCGGACCATAAGGGGGGATCTTAGTTTAAGGTCTTAGAGCTCGGACCATGGGGCTAGATCTTAGTTTAAGGTCTTAGAGCTCGGACCATAAGGATGGATCTTAGTTTAAGGTCTTAGAGCTCGGACCATAAGGAGAGATCTTAGTTTAAGGTCTTAGAGCTCGGACCATAAGGAGGGATCTTAGTTTAAGGTCTTAGAGCTCGGACCATAAGGAGAGATCTTAGTTTAAGGTCTTAGAGCTCGGACCATAAGGGCTTCAAAGCACGCCACATCGTGGTCCCATCCCCTGGGTATGCGAAGATGCACTGAGGGATAGTGTCAAGAGTGTCGAGGTTTCGCCTGGTCAGAATGGGAGGTGGAAAATGTGAATCGTGCGGCCATTCACTCGAGGACTGGAGGCACCGGAGTAACGATATGGGGGTACTGCCGACCGTGGCGGAAAAGCAGCATCAATATCGCACTAACCGTTGGTGGAATGAGGCAGAAAACGAGCATCGACCGCTCAATCGCAGGATTCATATCGATTTGCTGCCCGAGGCCATTGGGGGTACCGGCCCGAGTCGGTGGGAGAGCACTGAGGCATTGTGTCCGAACCGTTCACGGGGGCTCCACCCAGGGCGTAGACGATGGGTCCGAATGAAAGGGAGCACGAAGCCTGAAAAGCGGAGGAAACCTGACCAAGCGGATCCTGACCCTCCTGGCAATAAACCAGAGTACTCTTGACACCGGTGGACCACGGCAAGGGGTCAGGGAACACGCCTTGAGGGTGACCTGAAGGCGGCGGATTCCCCAGAGAAGGGGGAATCTCTAAGAGGTGGGGGGCTGGACCCGAAGTTTCAAACATCCGGGCGTTCCTACGTATCCCATAAGGATGGGAATCAAGCCGCACGTAGTTCTTGAAGCGCGGCGCAACACAATCGGGCACCAGCGCGGGGAAGAGTGCGGGTCTGACCCTCGCACACAGAAGGAGCGGCATTTGATATTTCCTGTTTGTCCTTAAAGATGAATGGTTTTTCTTTGTGCGGCGACATGCCTGTGATTGAGAAATCTCTGGCGTCGCCACAATAATCAATCCACGGAAGGCATTGATGAATGGCGTGGTTATTAACCAGCGCCCAACATGAGTGCCCCCTGAGGGGAACATCACGATGCAGTGCCGTTTCTCGTCGGGCGGCCAAGACGATCACAGTTTACGGTCGTGTGGTAGGACCAGACAACACAGTTTAAGGTCGTGTGGTTCGGACCATGGAGGAATCCGCTTATTGCGGTACGGCGGACACGGCGGAGGTGGGAGCATACCCAGGCCTGCGGTCACGCACGATTCCAGGAGAAGAGTCTTGGGATAGGGGTCTGCGTATGTCCATCACCCAAGGGGCAGAGATGCTAGCCTCCAGATATACTGGGCCCAGAACGCGATTGTTCGGGCGACTCCCTCCTTATGGGGACGAGGGTCCAGCTACGCACGGCCCTTAGGGAGGATATCCGCATATATCCTTGGTGCTCAGATCATGGGAGCCTCGAACGACATCATTACCCTGGTTGGTCTGCCTAACGTGTAGAGGCGTACTGGAGGTCAGTATGAAGAGAGTGTCGAGATTCCACTACAACGCACAAAGGCGGAGTGTGATGAGGACTGCGTAACCAATGTTCAGAGCCTGAAAGAGCCGACATGGCGATCAAGGATGTTGCTGACGCATTCGCAACACAACATCCGATCGCGTCAGCCTAAGACGGGGCAAGCAAACGAGCATCAACCGCTCAATCACAGGATTCATATCGATTTGCGGCCCAAGACCCGCCGGTAAATCGACCCGGAGCGGTGGGAGAGCACTGATGCATCGTACCCAAACCGCTAACGAGGATCCCTTTGAGTGAAGGCTCGAACAAGAGGAAGCGCGAGGCCTGACAAGCAACACAGGACTTGTCGGGATTGAATCTGACACTACGAGTCATAGACCGAAGTACCCAAAACATGTTAACGGGTCACCGGGAAGGGTCGGAGGACTCACCCTGAGAGCAACCAAAAGAGGGTAGATCCCCGTGATCAACCAAGAGACAGGGCTGGACCTGAGACACAAGCGTCCAGGCGGTCCTACGTATCCCATAAGGATGGGAATCAAGCCGCACGTAGTTCTGGAGAGGCAGTTTAACGTCATGCAGGACGATGAGGGGTGTGAGGTAGTCCCACACACGGGGGAGGCGTACGGCGCGGCCAGTAGACCGACGTGAATGAGGACATAATCCCCCGCTCACGCGATACGCCTCGCACAAAAAAGGAGGGGAACTGGGGCCAGAGGCCCAACGCGGGATAGAGATTCCCGGGAAATGGGGATGGGCCTGAAACATGAATGTCCAGGCGGTCCTACGTATCCCATAAGAATGGGAATCAAGCCATACGTAGTTCTTTGAGAGGCAGTTTAACGTCATGCAGGACGATGAGGGAAAAAGAAGGGGGGAGCAGAAGGCATCCCCAAACGTGGGGGGCGTACAGCGTGGCGAGAAGACCGACGTAAATGAGGACATAATCCCCCGCGCACGCGATACGCCACATACCCAGAGGCAACTGGACCAAGGGCCCGGGATGGGATAGAAATTCCCGAAGGATGGGGCTGGGCCTGAAACATGAATGTTCAGGCGGTCCTACGTATCCCATAAGGATGGGAATCAAGCCGCACGTAGTTCTTGAGAGGCAGTTTTACGTCATGCAGGATGAATGCTGAACAGTTTAACGTCTTGTAGCTCGGACGTAGTGCAGTTTAGTGTCATGCAGGACGAAGCACTTGGCAGTTTAACGTCTTGCAGCGCGGACGAATGCTGAACAGTTTAACGTCTTGTAGCCTGGACGAATGCTGAACAGTTTAACGTCTTGTAGCCTGGACGAACGCAGTTTAACGTCGTGCAGGACGTGGGCACACTCAGACAAAGTACTGCTTGAGGAACCTAGCGTTGGTGGGAGGAGTGACACGCTCACCATCCATAGTCGCTAGGGAGTAAGCGCCATTGGGATAGACCTTGTGGACAACAAAAGGTCCCTCCCACTTGGGCTCCAACTTGGGCGGCTTCCTGCCGGGGATCATCGGCGCTCTTAGGGCTAGCACTAGATCACCCTGCAGGAAGGAGCGGAGGCGAACTTTCTTATTGAAAGCTCGAGCCATTCTGCTTTGATGCCTCTCCAAGTTGTGCAAAGCACGAAGTCTATTCTCATCCAGTGCTTCCAACTCGACTAGACGGGCTTCAGCAACTCTGTCCGGCGCTTGCTGGTCGTAGACCGCAGTGCGCAAGGACGGCAACTGGATCTCGATGGGCAGGACGGCCTCAGCTCCATACACCAGGGAATAAGGGGTCATCTGGGTGGAATTGCGAGTCGTCGTCCGATAAGCCCAGAGGGCGTTGGGGAGCTTGTCCGGCCAACTCTTCTTGTTCTGACCAACCATCTTTTGCAGAATATTAGAGAGGGTTTTGTTGAACGCCTCGATCTGTCCATTCGCCTGCGCATGATAGCGAGATGTATGGTTCGAGCGAATGTTATACTTGGCGTACAACTTCTTCAACTCGGCTGCTCGGAAATTGGTTCCGTTATCCGTGAGGATAGCGTGAGGCACTCCAAATCGATAGATGATGTTGGAGGTCACGAAGTCAGCGATCGAACAGGATTTGACCTCTCTGAGCGGAATCGCTTCTGCCCATTTGGAGAAGAAGTCCGTGGCGGTCAGAATGAACCGGCACTGGCGAGCTGTCGCCGGCGGGTAAGGTCCCACAACGTCCAGTCCCCAGACTGCAAAGGGCCAGGAATACCTTGTGGTATGGAGAGGCTCCGGCGGCCGATGCACAAAGTTCGCATGAACCTGGCACGCATGGCACTTCCTGGCATACTCAACGCATTCATGGATCATAGAGGGCCAGAAGTATCCCAACCTCCGAATCTGGTGGGACAGCTTCGGCCCAGTCTGGTGGGCGCCACACGAACCAGCATGAACCTCTTGCATGACTCGTGGGATCTCAACTCCCTGAAGGCAACGGAGGAGAACACCATCAAACCCGCGTTTGTAGAGGATCTGCTCCAGGCCGGGACTGCTCTGGAGGACGAACTGCGATGCGCGGCGTCGAACTCGCTCGCGCTCGGCCCGATCCGATGGAAGAATGCCATGTTGGAGGTACTCAACCAAAGGCATCCTCCAATCAGGGGCTGATTCGACTGCCATATCTGGGGTACTCGGGGCTCCGGGCACAGGGGCAACCGTGGTGAGGTTACTTACCAACGGGCCGCGATCTTCTTCCAGGATAACGGGAGCGATGAGCCTGCGGCGCGTCACGCGGACGATCAGGTTGTCCTGTTCAGGCTCCGCAAGTGACGCAGCGAGGCTGGCCAAAGCATCTGCTCGACCGTTCTGCGACCGGGGAACATGGACAATTTCCGGCCGAGAAGGGAACCGGGCCATCAGAAGGAGGGTGCACTCCAACAATGGCACAAGTTCCGGCTTCCTGACAACGTAGTCGCCATTGATCTGTTTAATGACCAGCTCGGAGTCCCCTTTCACGCACAGACGGGGCACGTCGATCTCGAGAGCCAACTCGAGGCCGGTGATGAGGGCATGGTATTCCGCCTCATTGTTGGTACAGCCCTCTGACAACAGGAAAGAGTAAGGCAGCACGGCTCGCTCCGGGGTAATGAAGACGATGCCCAAGCCCACTCTGTTGAGCTTAGGATTATCGAGTCTTCTACCGGTGGGGCTCCGGGAGGCACCGTCAAAGTGCATCTGCCAGCATGGATCGGCTCGATCAACCGAGAGAATGGTCTCATCAGGAAAGCCTAGATCCAGCGGCTGATCCGCGGAGGTCGGGTGAGCTGCCAGAAAGTCTGCCAATGCTTGCCCTTTGATGGCCTTCTGAGACACATACCTGATGTCGAACTGCTGGAGAATCACAGCCCACCGTGCTAGGCGGCCAGTCAACATAGGCCGGCTCAGGATATATTTCAACGGGTCTACCCGAGAAACCAACTGTACCTCATGGTGCTGCAAGTAGTGCCGTAATTTTTGTACGGCAAATACGAGCGCCAGGCAGCTCTTCTCGATGGGGGAATACCTAACTTCCGCATCGAGGAGCATGCGACTGAGGTAATAGAGGCTATTCTCCATTCCCTCGTTGTTCTTCTGGGCGAGAAGGGCACCCAGGGACCATTCCAGGGCGGTCACATAGAGGACCAGCGGCTTTCCGGATACGGGCGGCATCAGAACCGGAGGTTGAATCAGGTACTGCTTGATTTCCTCGAAAGCGGTCTGACACTCTTTATCCCATACATAGGTGGCACCTTTCTTCATGAGCCGAGAAAAGGGCTTACACTTGCCGGCCAGATTCGCGATGAATCGGCGTATATAGGCTAAGTGGCCTTGGAACCCTTGCAGTTCCCGGACGGTACCTGGGGGAGGCATCTGGCTAATCGCCCTGATTTTCTCTGGGTCGATCTCAATACCCCGGTATCTTACCACAAATCCAAGGAACTTTCCGGAGGTGACCCCAAAGGCACACTTCAACGGGTTCATCTTCAGGCAGCGAGACCGGAGGAAGCTGAACACTTTCTCAAGATCTTTGAGATGGTCCTGACGCTGGCGCGATTTGACAACCAAGTCGTCGACGTAGCATTCCACCAGTGTGCCGAGGATTGGCTTGAATATGCGGTGCATCGCCCGTTGATAGGTGGCACCTGCATTCTTCAGGCCGAAAGGCATGACCCGGTAGCAAAAGGTACCTTGGGGGGCCCTGAAGGCAGTGAACTCCTCATCCTCAGGGGCCATCCGAATTTGGTTGTATCCGTAGTATCCATCCATGAAGGAGAGGGCCTGGAACCCTGCCGTGGCATCAATCAACAGCTCTGTCACTGGAAGGGGAAAATCATCCTTCGGACAGTGGCGGTTGAGATCGCGGAAGTCGATGCAGACTCTAATCTGCCCGTTCTTCTTCCTGACCGGCACAATGTTGGCCAGCCATTTGGGGTACTGAACTTCCCTCACGAAGTTGGCTTTGATAAGCTTGTCAACTTCGGCCTCAACCATGGCACCGTGGGATGGGTGCATCTTCCTGGGAGGCTGCTTGAACCCGCAATGGTTCGCTGGGAGACCAAGGCGGTGGACGGCTACCTGAGGATCTAGCCCCGGCATCTCGTCATAGCCCCAAGCGAACACATCACGGTGCTGCCTGAGAAAGTCCACGTACTGCTGCCGCTCCTCAGAGGGCATGGCGGCACTAACCAATGTGGGTCTTGGATCGGCCTCGGTTCCAAGGTTCACCTGTATTAACTCATCGACCGTGGCGGGGACGCCCTCCTCAAAGGCTGGGGGTACGTCTTCCATATCCTCTCCGCTCGGGGAGGGATCGTCCACGGGAGAGACTGCGTTGGCAACTGCATTGGGGCTACCAGATCCTGCTGGGCCACTGGTGCTGGCGTGGGCGGTCGTGGCCATCTCATCAGGAGACTCGCGGACCGTCAAGACCATGGCGACGTCCAACCGGTGAATCGGGAGGACGTAAGCGTCATCCAGACTTGCCCAGGGATCACTTGCAACTGCGACAGGCTCAACCTCCCCTGCCAGGATCTGCTTATCCTTGCTCTTGTAATAGTCTGCGTCCAGATAGCGGGCTTCACATGAGGCAAAAGGAGAGTCATCTCCTTGAAGCACGCCTACTCGACCATTAAGGGAGTATTTGAGGCATTGGTGGTATGACGAGGGAACTGCCGCGTGAAGGTGAAGCCATGGCCTGCCCATCAATGCGTTATACGCAGTGTCCTGAGAGACTACCATGAATTCGGTGTTGGCAACCAAGTCACCGAACTGGGTCTTCAAACGTATCTTCCCGACCGGGGTTTTCTCGGTGCGGTCGTACCCCTGGATCCTGAGGTCGGAGGGAATCAAGTCATTCTCGGACAACCCCAATCTCCGGAGCGTCCGAGTTGGAATCAGGTTAATCCCGGACCCCGTGTCGACAAGACAGCGCCGGACTTCAAGGCCATTGAACTGGCCAGTGACATACAGCGGACGGATATGTCCCTGTATAGGAGGGTCTTCATCCTTACCAGAGAACGAGATAACTGCCTGACATTCGGCGTCCTTGATCGTTTCGGCGTGAAAGGCCTCTGCAGCCGCAACCTCTGTCTCAAACTGGAGGGGGCTTTTCAGGGCTTCAGCGAGTGCCTCGCGCATCTCAGATGACATGCGCAGAGCCTCAAGGATGGAGAGCCTTGCTGGGATGTCGGCCAAGTGCTTCAGGACATCATACTTTTTGGCCAAGCGCGAGCCCCTGGTTGCAGGAGGTTGCTCTGCGGTTGGTGGCATGACGGGCCTTGCCGGTTGGATCGGCGGCCGACTGGTACTTGGCGCATCTCGCTGTTCACTGGTCGCAGTCCGGGAAATGGTCACCGTACTGGAGTCAGGAGGCCGGGATGGACTCGCGGCAGGGCGGAGCTGGTCGCGACGCGGCTGAGGCGGTTCTGCCTGGTCCCACACCACAAACAGTGGCGGAGGCGAATCCGTCATCCCCGGATGAGGGGGCTGCGCGCGCTGAGCTCGGTTTTGAGCCTGCTGCCTAGTCTCAGTGGCGTGCACGGCCTGGCTGGAGGTACCAACTGCTGTGCCCCGGCGACTCCTGCTGCTGCGGTTCTTCCGACGGTAGCGACGACCGGGGACACTAGGGAGGTCCACCTGGTGTTCTTCAACGTCGGGAACCGAAAAGGGATTTACCAGCTCGACGGTGTTAACCGAAGCGTACCCAATACCGTCATCGGACGAATCATCCATCGCCAGGCGGATCCGAGGAGGGACCCCCATCTCCGGGGGCATGAAATCGCCGAGAGTGCGGGATAGTGGCGGAACCGGCGGGGCGCGCTCTTCCTTCTTGCGCTGCCGCCGTTTGCTCCTCTTGGAAGAGGCAGGCTGGGACGACGATGCCGAAGCAGCACCCGCAGGTTCTGGGGGCTCAGGCTGATTCAAGCGCGCACGGATGATTCCATGGGCGCGAATGGTCGTCTTGCGGGCCATCCAGTTATTATACTTCTGGGATCCGCGGTCGGAGACCAGCTGCCATTCGTCCTCGTACCGAGGAGAAGAGATTCACGTCGGGTTCACCATTTTTCTGTTTCGGTGCGGATGTGCGTCGGGTTACGCTGTTCCGCCAGGACGCGTTCGCGCGTGCACCCGTCGACCCGAGGGGATAGGCGCGCGGCTTGTGGTCCCGCAGTCCCGCTTTCCAAGGGCGGGCGGCATCCGTCCCTTATTCAGGGGCGTCTGCTCCTTGATCGAAACCGGGATGATGGGATGTCGGCTCCTCCTTCCTTGGACGTCTCCTCGGAACTCGTCACCTAATCCGGGTCTCCCTCATAGACTTAAGAATGTTCGTGAATCTCGTTCCCGGCGCCATATCTTCATGGACACCGGTTAATTACGCTGCTTCCGCCCGGACATTCCAAGGAGTCTGGTCGGGGCAGCGACCTGCGGTGAGGAGGCCGGGTGGCTCTGGGTGCTGGGGGCATGTCGTAACACTGCGGCTCTGCACGTCTGTCTTCCGTCCCTAATAGGGCTTCTCGAAGGCATGATGGCCTGAGGCATCCCGCACGGGGTGCGGGGAACTGTGTCACCTGAGGTTTTCCTCAGCTTCCCATGTTTAACACGGGGTATGCCGCGAGTTTAACGTCCAGCGGGGACGGCATCGGACCGATCAACACGAAAAGTGGATCAGATGACAGAACCCCTTGCGGGGAACCTCCGACGCTGGGGCCAGCACATGGGCGGCTTCCCAGGTAACGTGGAGTGGAGTGAAGTGGCATGACCCCACCGGGATGTGGCGGCCCGGGTAAGGATCAGGATGGATGATGGAGTGAAGAGCTTGGACCCCGTAGGGGCTTCCTACGTACCGCGCGTTAGCACGGATCAAAGTCAACGTAGTTCGGGTATACAGTTTAACGTCATGCTGGACGTCGGCAAGCCGACTCACGAAGAGGTCGAGGCCGCCGGGCGGAGGATTGAACCGAACCACCTCGCACAGAGGGGGATGGAACGGCCGGTTAGATCACAGTTTCACGTCATGCTGGACGATAAAAGGAGAAATGGAAAAAGGGGGGCTGTGGGGAGGCACAGTGGAGATACACACGGGCAGTCTCCCACAGGGGCGGATTCATAGGTGAATCGACGCAAGCGTGAACCCTGGAGGGGTCCACTGATGGACGAACCGACGTAAATACGACCGGGACGACCAGGTGGCGGGCTTGAACCTCAGGGAGGCTTCCTACGTACCCTGTATAGGAGACGGGGATCAAAGTCCACGTAGTTCATTCTGCCAGGACTTACGCACTTGGGGCAGCCCGGATGCGGCGAAGCTCAGTTGGAAGGGACTTGGACCGAAAGCAGAAGACACCTCGATCCCAGTCATACCCTCTACTGGCTCCGGTAGTGGGGAGGCGCAATGGAGATACACATGTGCAGCCTCCCACGAGAAACTAGGGGTTTGTAATACCCTACCCCCGTAGGGAAAAGCCACTCCCATTAAATCGTCCCAAAAAGGGGACAATCCCGACATCCCTGCAGAGACGAGCGGGTGGGGGCCACATCCAAACCGGGGGAGACCCTGCGTGCAGAGCACGGGATCGGGTGATGCGGACGGTTTAACGTCTTGCCGGACGAAGTACAGTTTAACGTCGTGTGTTGAGGACGAAGCGGTCGGTTTAACGTCTTGCCGGACGAATATGCAGTTTAACGTCATGCTGGACGTACGGTTGCCGCCGATGGGTCCGTGTCACTTCGCACGAGCCTGGAAGGCTGCACGGGAAGACAGCGCACGGTTCGGGCACCCAGGATGAGGATCATCGGGCGCCACGCAGGCGGGTACCCTCAGGGGGGTCGAGGGAGGCGACCCTGGCGGATTGCGCGCAAAAGAGGAGCTTTGCGCGCAAAACCGCGGGCTGGCGCGCAAAAGGGCGGGCTGGCGCGCAATTGGGCCAGCGCTTCGCGCGCGGATGATTGGGATTGCACGCACCGGGCTTCGGACAGCTCGCGGGGGCAACGGCTCATTCTCTAACGAATGGCCACTTTGAAGATGGGGGTGCGCGCAATCGGGTTGGATTGCGCGCACCCGGGGGCAATTGCGCGCAAGAAGCCTCTTTTGCGCGCAAAGGCCTTCGGGTTGAAATTTATTCAAAGGAAATGAGCCAAGGGGATTGCGCGCGAAGGCGGACCCCAAGGCTCTATTGCGCGAAAGAAATGAGGTTACCTGAAGATCGGCATTGCGTGCGGAAGGGGTTGGATTGCGCGAACGAGCGACGCTTCGGATTCTGGCAACCTTCAAAACGTCGGGGGTCACCTTATATTTATAGGCAACCCCGGGCGCGGAATCCGGGCTCGGGCGCGCAATTCGTTTCGCGGGCGCGGAATCAGGACTCAGCGCGCAAAGGCGCCGCGCAGGCCGCGCGCGCGCAAAATAGCGCGCCGGCCCAGCGCATTGCGCGCATCCCGGGAGGATTGCGCGCCGCGCCTTAACTTTGCGCGCGCGCCTCTGAAATTTCGCGCAAGTCCTCCGGGCCCTCCGGAACGTGCCTCTGACTCCAAATATCACTTCGCTTTCCGCATCCGGAGCTTCGTTTGGGAACAACGGACTTTTTCCGGCGTCTACAAGCATCCTAATAGGCAATCAAGACCCAAAGGTCCAAACAGGAAAAACATGCATGGGAAATACATCCAAAGCAAAAAAAATCACCCTATGAAAAATCAAAAATCATCTACTCAGGCATACCAACATAGCAGAGAAACAGTAGGGCTGAAACAGTAAATGTGCAATACCCCGTTCATGGGTATTGGGAAAATTTGCACATAAAACTCAAAGACTTTCAACAAAAAGACACAAACCACCTACCTCGATGTTGAGAGATCAAGATACTTGAACCATGAGGCTTGAATTTCCTTATAACTCCATAGATCTATGAAAATGTATAAAATGTTCAACCCACAATAACTCATGAAAGAGGAGAAATCAAGGGATAGTGCTCTAGGAGAAGAGATAACTCACTGATGTGATTCCAACGCAACCGTCAGTGTTTGATTCGGAGGACGGATGCTTGTTTGGGGGATCATCAAAGATCCGCAGTTGCTCGGCACTCTCGGACGAACTAGGTTGAGAAGGAGATGATTCTGTTCGTCAGATGCGACCCTGGTGCATTTAATGAAAAAAAAAATACACGGCATGTACTTTTGAAGTACATGGCATGTACTTGTCGTTTTCGTACTCCGCTTTAGGCGGCCTCCAGGTCATCCCACATGGCCATGTACAAGGCTTCTACACGGCGTGTACTCATAAAGTACATGGCGTGTACTTCAAAAATTTCCATAAAATCCTCTTTTCTCAAAAACTCTATAAAAAATAAAAACATACCTGAAAAGAAGATTTGGGTTCTTACATCATACATGAGAACGATTGAATACATTGACTACGGAAACCTTTGGTCTTAACTATTTGAAGAGTAACAGAGCTTCATCACAAATAAGAGGTCAATCGATGTGGGATAGAGAGGGGGGATCCCTTTATATAGGTGAAGAAAATATGACTGTTGAACTTCTATGGTTTATATTAGATCAAGGATATCCAACGGTTGAGATTAACTCTTGAGGTTTTTAAAAAAATATCATATTCAAGATAAATGTGATAACGATTTTTAAAAAAAATACCAATAATTAAAAATGAATAAAGTGAGTTAAAAAATGTAAGTCATGCCTTTTAGAGTTTTTGTATTGATCTATTGGTTTCAATAGATTGTTCTTCTTTTTTTAGAAAATAGAAAATCCTGAGTACGAATATTTTGAGTACAAGAAACATCAGTATCGAAATTTAAAGTACGATAATCATGAGTATGATGATTCTAGGTATGAGAACTTTAGGTACGAGAATTATTGGTACAAAAAATATAAGTATAGGGAAAAAAATTGAATATAAAAAATATTGAATATAAAAAAAATTAATATGAAAATTTTGAATACAAAAAAATTGATTACGAAAATTTTGATTACAAAAATTTTAATAAAAAACATATGTACTCCCCCTATGAAAAGAAGTAACTTAATGTAAGGAGATGGTTTAAAAAAGAAGTAGATATGAATTATTACTTGACATTTATCATTCCTAGCTTCTATTTAATATATTCAAATTTATTTTAAGGTAATGTTTTTTGTAAAAATATCAACAAGTTGATCTTACATTCTGATAAATTGTAATATGATATCTCCTTTAAGTGTGTGATCCCTAAGAAAGTGATACCTAATATCTATGTGTTTTGTGAGAGAGTGAAGTTCATGGTTTTTACTTAAAGATATGGCATTAGTATTATCACATAGTGTTTAAGTTTTAGTAAAACTCATGCCATAATCAGTGAGTGTGTGTTGCATCCACAACACTTGAGCACAAAAACTTCAAGCTGCCACATATTCAGCTTTAGAAGTAGAAAGTGCTACTGATTTTTGTTTCTTAAAAGACCAAGAAACTAATTAATCGCCTAAGAAATTACAAGTTCTTGGTGTACTTTTTCTATACATTCTACAACCACCAAAATCAGTATCCAAAAAACTTTTTAATTCAAAATAATTTCTAGAAGAATAGAATGAACCTAAATCCACGGTTCCCTTTAAATAATGAAAAATTGTTTTTAAATATTTTAAATTGGATTCCTTTGGATTTTATTGATACCTTGCACATAAGCATACTGAAAACATTAAGTATATAAAAATAGTTGTTAAGTATAGTAGACTTTCTATCATCCCTCTAAAATTTGTTTGATTTACTAGTTGTTCAGCTTCATCAATTTCAAGAGTATTTGAGGTACCGATTGGAGTAATAATACTTTTAGTATTGTCATATCCATACTTTTTAAGAAGATATTTAATATACTTATTTTGGGATATATAATTCCCTTCTAGTGTTTGAGAAATTTTAAAACCAAGAAAGAATGTTAACTCACCCATCATACTCATTTCAAACTCAGATTTCATAATATTCACAAAGGAATTAGTTAAATATTGTTGAGTTGATATAAATATAATGTCATCAACATAAATTTGAATGATAAAAACATGTTTTCTTTATTTCTTTATAAAAATTGTTGGATAATTAGTTCCCTTAACAAAATTGTTTTGAAGAAATATCATGTTAATCTAACATGCTAGGCTTTAGGGGCTTGTTTAAGGCCATATAAAGAATTGGAAAGTTTTTAAACATATTCATGATGTTTTTTATCTTCAAAATAAATATTTTGTTCAAAAAAACTTCCTCTTGAACATATCTTTTAAGAAAAAAACACTTCACATCCATTTGAAAAATTTTGAAATTAAAGAATGCTACAAAGGCTAATAGAATATGAAGGATTCAAGTCTAGCTACTGAAGCATAGGTTTATTCATAATCCATTCCATCTTGTTGTTTAAAAACTTTAACAAATAGTATTTTTTTTATTTCTAATGATTATATCATTTTCATCACATTTATTTATGAACACCCATTTTACTCTAATTACATAAGTTTTTTTAGGTATTTCAACCAAGGTCCAGACTGTATTCCTTTCGAATTAATTTAGTTCATCTTGCATTGCTTTAATCCAATATTCATCACCTAAATCTCCATAGGGAATTTTAGGTTCTAATTGTGAAAGAAATTCTATATGTTATGCTTCATTTATCAAATAACTTCTATTCATTATAGGTTTATTTACATCACCAATAATACTATCACTAGGATGATTCTTAAGAAATAATTAATTTGGATTTTTTAAAGCTTGTTTATCAATATAAGATAAAAAGTCTTCTAAATTTAATAATTCATAAACAACTTATTTATTATTTTCCTTATTAAAAGATTATTCTATCAAAGGTTGATAATTTGTTTTGGAAAACATATCAGAAGATGTAGGTTGAGGTTGTTTAAAAATAAAAGGATTAGTTCCATCAAATTTAACATGTATTATTTCCTCAATAGTACAAGAATTTTTATTGAAAACTCTATAAGCCTTAGAAGTAGTGGAATAGCCTAAGAATATACCTTCATCGTATTTGGGTGTGAATTTATGTAAATTATCTGTTGTATTCAAAATGAATACTTTTCATCCAAATACTTTGAAGTATGAAACTTTTCGTTTTCGGCCAGCCTATAATTCATAAGCTGTTTTATTAAGAAATGCTCTAATTAAAACTCGATTTATAGTATAGAAAGTAGTGATTATAGATTCATCCCAAAAAATGTTTTGTAATAAAATATTCACTCAACGTGGTTCTTTTAATATCCTGAAGAATATGATTTCTTCTTTCAAAAACACCATTTTTTTAGGAGTTCTAGGTGATGAAAAGTTATATGTAATATCTTTCTTACTAAAAAAATTTAAAATTAGAATTTACAAATTTTATACCATGATCACTATGAATAGTTATCAATGTAAGGTTTTTATCATTTTTAACTTTGGATAAAAAAAATTTAAAATAGCAATAGGCTTCATATTTCTTTACTAGAAAATAGGCCCATGTATATCTAGTGTAGTCATCAACTAAAAAATATATATAATACTTTCCTCCAATACTTCTAGTTTGTGTGGAACCAAATAAGTCCATGTGCACCAACTGTAAATAATTAGAAGTTAAAACTTCACTAATTGATTTAAAGCTTGGCTTATGTTGTTTTCCATATTGACAAGGATCACCGACTTTTGAAGAATCAAAACTAATTTCCAATAGATCCTTAATTAGTCTTTTCTTATAATATTTATATAGTTTCCTAAGGTTATAGTGCCCTAATATTCTATTCCATAACCAATATTGATCTTCCATTGCACTAAGGAAAGGTAAGTCTTGGATCCCAAGGTCTTCTAAGTTGAGTGTGTATACATTCTCATGCCTATGGGTAGAAAGAATAAATTCATCTTTGGAATTGTGTACTACACATTTATCATTCCTAAAACTCACAAGGTAACCATCATCACGTAATTGACTTATGATTATAAGGTTGTTCTTAAGACCTTTTACAAATAAAACATTTGAAATCAAAACTTTTCTGAGAAGAACAATATTACTTATACCAACAATATTTCCTTGAGCATTGTCTCTGAAGGTGACTCTTCCACCTTTCATTTCAATAATCTTTTAACAGAAGTTTTTATTACCAGTCATGTGCCTGGAACATCCACTATCCATGTACCATATATTCTTTTTGTTGGTAATTCCTTTGTTTTCTTGAAAATAAAACAATTAGGTTTTTGGAATCCAAACTTTCTTGGATCCAGAACTGTTAGAAAGAAAAAATTTGATAACCCACATTTGTTTTGAAAAATGGGATTTGTGGAACCCCAAATATTGAATTTTATTTAAGGAACAATGTAACAACCCAATGTTTTACCAATGGAAATTATCTTCATATAATTATTTCATATAATCACATAAAATCACAACACAGTGAACTACTAATTTCTATGTAACCTTTAAACATAATATTGTCACCTCTCTGATTTGAATTTCAAAAATCTAACATACATGGTTTCGATCAGTAAGATGTTTGGAGTCTAATGGAACAAACTTATTTTTTAGTGAATAGTAACCTACCCTTATGAATAGTAGCATACCCTTATTAATAGTAATATGAACCTTATGAATAGTAAATCATCCAAAAGAATTGTAACCTCATCCTTGAATGTATAAATAAAATTTAGGCATCTTATAAGTGATAATATAACCATAGTAAAAGTATTGGTATTTTTGTAAGTCATAAATAATTAATTACAATTAATTAATTAGTTTAAAAGAAAATTTATTTTACTAAAAGTTTTTCATAAATTAACAGTTTTATTTCTTCTGGTTTTAAGATAATTTTATAAGACCTTATGTAGTTTTTGAAAGCATTATAAAATCATTTACAGTTTTAAAATCCTTATTTTTCAAGTAAATTGTGATTTTAATTAAAAATTAAATTAATCATATTTAGAAAATTATTTTTGAAAAATGGAGTTCATTTTTATATTCTACATGTTAAAAAAATTAGGATGAATTTTTTGGATTTTTCTAAAATACTTGAATTTTTTTATGAATAGTAAAATATGAAAATTCACAATAAATGTTAAAACCTGAATTTCTACCTCATGCTTGAGTAATGGATAATGTAAATGGCCATTAGTTTGAACTCACAATCACATATTAATTTTTTTTTTTGTCACAAGATTCATTACTATTGCTTGTCTTATGGAAAAATAATAAACTAATGATTAAAATATTAAGAAAACTCTCCTCCCCTCCACTATAAAAACCACCCACACTCCCCTCTTCTATTCACTCCTCTCAAACCTTGTGGATTCCCTAAATTCTGCCCAAATACCCCCTAAATATCCTCCCCCAAGTATATCATCCCTTGGTCTCCTCAAAATACCAAATCTTCTCCCCTTAAGAGGCTCTCAAAGGAGATAAACTCAAGAGGTAAATTCCTCTTTCCGGTTCTTTTATTTTCTTTCAAGTTATTTTCTTTTCTTATTTATTTCCTCACCTCAATTAACCCAAATAGTATGATAACTCAATTAACATATATTAAATAGAATTATATTATGATAATGGAATATTTTATCATAATCTCTCCCTCCCCCTCCTTTTATTCTATAAATGAAAATATCGTCTGAGATGTGTTGATTTATCACATTCAAGGACGATGGGTTTTCAATTTTCATTACCATCTTCTAGACTGGTCATGAAACCATTTTAATGGTTGAAAAAGATAATAATATATGTATTTTATCTTATGTGATGTTTTGTGATCCTTTTTCACACATTATGTAAAATAATAATACAAAACAAGTTAATTATGAGCAAAATCGCCAAATTAATCCAAGTGTTTATCATTAGTGTTTTATATAATGATTCAACTTAACTCCAAGTAAACAAATTAAATTTACAACCATGTAACCTTATTAATTTTAAATAATAAAATATAACTCCAATTCTGGACAACCATCCCCATTTTACATGATTCTCCATTCATGAAAATAAGTAAACTGGTCGTAAAGACTAAGAAAACAAACAGACCCGAACAATGAAATTGAACCACTTAAGCCATCAAAAAGGTCATGAATGAACTTAAAAATATTATAATATATATTTTACATATATAATATGTTCTTTAATTATTAATTAATTAACCTAATTTTATTATTTGTGTCATTAATATCAAGAAAAGAACACCATTGGACTTAAGGTAAGGGATCCTCTCTAGTTCACTTTTATTCAAAAATGTCCTCTACGTTATTCCCTTTTATGTGTAATACCTAATTATGAGGTATGATTTATAACCTCCTCCATAATTCCCTCATGATTTATAAGTGATTATAAAGCGATTTCTCTCTCATTAATCCCTCTTAAGTACACCTGATACCATGCCGATAATATGTAAGGGATTCCACCCGAACCTCCTTTGTTTCTTCAGGTTGCCTTATCTTTATTTTACTAAAATGAAGTTATCTTATATTTTTATTTGAATATTTTAAATTATTTTTAAATTAAAAAAATCATATATCAAGACCCTTTCATCATTCTCTTTTGGAGATATACATGTTTTTAAGTGATTCCATCCTCAATACTACCCGATAAGCAAACCTGTTTTGAGGGAACTTCCTAAATTCTCACCCAATTTCAAGTTCACTCTATATTATGTTTTAAGCAACCATTTTCTTTATAAAATAATTTTTTTTATTATTAAAACCTTATTGGTTCACTTATGGTTTTATATAAATTATTGTTCCCTTTTCTATTTTAAATACTGTAGTATTTTCCTTAAAACCGCACAAAAATGTTTTAATGCTAAAATTTCATAAATACTTTTCTTAAATGTTTTCAATTATAATTGAAATCACTTACCATGATGCATTCCTATTTTACCTTATTAATGTTCATGTATATTTTAGTTCCTTTATTTCATGGACACTTTTATTATACGCCCATTTTTTATGCTTTATGACATGATTGTGGTACCCAATTCTTTCCATGGGTAACCCTTATGTTTATGTAAGATTGATTATGTATGATTATTTATGTGGAAAACATATTCATGAAAAGTTAAAATGGTTGCGCTCAGATAGCGCTCCAATGCATTGGGTAAAGTTGAGTCTCATGAGAAGTTATGTGCGACTGTCTTGGCGATTAGCCTTAGCTTGTACTACCATGTGTTACGGTATTAGCGGTTAGCCTTGGCTTGTGCTACCATGTGAAAAGGTATTGGAAGTTATCCTTGAATCATACTAAATTCATGTTTTATGTTGCTTCCACGTTATTATGAATTCATGTTTTTATGATTCCATTTTTATATGTTATTATTTCATATGTTCTATGCCTTCTTATATCATTATGTCATGATCTCTAACTCATATGTTAAAGCCTTATTCTTATGTTTTTTCCCCTACTGGGGTTTTATCTCATCCCTTACTTCATGTGATCCCCAAGGTACCCTATGTAGGTGTAAGGTCTCAAAGGATGTTAGGATCTCTTTATGAATATTAAATAAAGAAGTGTTTTTTCCCTTGTTTTCAATTTTATGTACCTAGTCTTCCAAGAAAATGGACTTTATGATCCTTGGATTATATTCTGATATATAATTATGCCTAAAATCATGTAATGTTAAATTTAAAAGGCTAGGGTCACTATGGTTGGTATCAGATCATGGTCTAATTATTTTTTGAGATTAGGAATAGATCAATTTAGTAAGAACCTTAAGGATGAGACTAAGTGTATGAAAACATCCCTATATTTTGGTAAGTATAGAGTAAGTGGTTTATCAAGAAAATTCATCCTTGTCTGGATACAAATAGGTAGAGGTGGATCTATCATAGATTTATCTAGGGGTAAAACCCGAAAACACCGCTTTGAGCTAGACTCGAATGGGAACCGGTGCATGACAACGGGTCTTGCTATACTCTTGGTTTGACACTACTAGGGGATATGCTTTGGTAAATTCATGAGCTTAGTACAAACCATTATTAAGGGAATAAAAAATCCCATAAGAATATAAGTTAAGAAATAGGTCAAGGATAAACTAGATTTAAACCTAGGGAATCATAAGTTAGGATATAATTCTCTTTTACAAGTTTATCCTCTTATGTTAAAAGTTTCTTTTTATGCTCAATAACTAAGTATTAAAGCCCTCTAATTATACATTATTTTTCTTAGTTAATGGTAGGAAATAGAAGAATGTGTTCCAACAATCAATTTGATAGGGAATGTGAATATTGTCCTAATTATATGCCTAATATGATGGGAACGGGTGCTCAAAACTTCATGAAAATACTTTATCAACTGGATCAAGTTGTGAATAATAACTTGAACCATGTGGAACACACTCCTCCTCCAAGGAAAGAGAAAGTTTTTGTTGAATCCTTCATACATAAAATGATTCCCATGTTTAGTGGAGCTTTTGACCCCTCCTCATGGAACAATGGATTAACTCCATTGAAAAGATATTATATATCCTCCAGTACTCTGAAGAAGATAAAGTTGTACTGGTGGTCTATCGTTTTGATGGGGAAGTTGATCACTGGTGGAAACTGATCAAGAATATGAATCCCCAGGTGGAAATTGATTCCATGGATTGGGAGGAATTCAAGAGAATTTTTTTCAATAAATATTTTCCCTAAACCCTCTGTCTCAAGATGGAAAGATAGTTCCTCGAACTCAGGAAGAAGGAAGATGAGTCAATTGAGGCATATGAAGAAAACTTCACAAGTATTGCAAGGTACACCTCTGGATTTTTCATGAACACCAAAAGTAAGGTGGATCTCTTCTTTAGCAAACTAAATCCAAGTCTATGAAAAGCGTTGGTGGTTCAAGACTTAGACAATTGTGAGGAGATTATATGTTGTGCCCTTAAGGTTGAAGTGGAGATCAGAGAATCTCAGCGGTATCATGGGCCCAGTGACAATAAGAGAAAAATGGAATCTCATGTGGGAAGTCTCGAAAATAAATTCCATGATGGAAAGAAGCTCAATCATCCCACATGTAAAAATTGTGGGAAGAAGCATCATGTGAACTGTCTAAAGGGAACTAGGAATTTCTTCAAATGTGGAAAGTTGGGACATCTATCTAAAAAATGCTGACGGGATATGAAGAATCCTGCTAATTTGGAAGAATAAAGGAAGGTTCATATAAACACTCAACCTATAGTGTAGTGCTACAACTGCAAGGAGCATGGTATTTATGCAAACAATTTCCCTAAGATGAGGGTTGTCGGAGGCAATCAAAAATAGCCTCCAATGAAATAAAGAAGGGATTATGCTATCACTATTACTGAGGTGGAGTCAGACAAAGATGTGATGATAGGTATGCTAGTTATTTATTCAATAATAGCGAACATACTATTTGATTCTATTTTTATACATTATTTCATATCTTTCAAGTTTAGTAGAACTATTCAAACACCACCTAAAAATTTAGAGGATAAGTTATCTATGAGAAAAGCGAATGGGGAAATTATTACATCCATGGTTTATAACTCCTCCTAAGTTAATGTTTGTGGACTGAATCTCCTAGAAAATATTGTCATACTTAATTTAGTGGAGTTTGACGCTATCTTGGGCATGAATTGACTATCTTTATACAAAGCCAACATCAACTGTCGGGAAAGGGAGATCACTCTTCACATCCCAAAGCATCCTCCAATTCTTTACAAGTGTAAGGAGGAAGATGAATCTTTATTAGAATTAGTGTCTCAAGTGTGGATATTAATTCCTTATGAGCAAGAATGTCTAGCTCAAATGATTGAGATAAAGGAAAGGATCATTCTTGAAGACATGCCCATTGTGAGGGATTACACCGATGTATTCCCTAAAGAGTTGTCTAGTCTTCCTCTGGATCTATAGGTTGAGTTCTCAATTGAACTTATTCCTGGATATCTACCTATATCAAAGACACATTATATAATAGACATCGTAGAGCTAGAAGAGCTGAATAAGCAGTTGCAGGAGAATTTTTAGAAGGGTTTTATATACCTGAGTGCTTCACCGTGGGGTGCGCCAGTTCTCTTCGTCAAGAAGAAGGATGGTTCAATGTGCCTTTGCATCGATTATCATGAGCTTAATAAAATCGCAATAAAAAACAAGTATCCCCTTCCATGGATAGATGACTTGTTCGATCAGCTTCGTGGGTCCAGTTATTTCTCTAAGGCGGACCTTCGGTCGGGATATCACTAATTAAAGGTGAGGAAGGAAGATATTCCCAAGACTGTCTTTCGAATGAGTTTGGACACCATGAGTTCATAGTGATTCCCTTAGGACTCAATAATGCTCCAGTAATTTTCATAGATTCAATGAATAGGTTCTTTATAGATTACCTCGACAAATTTATGGTAGTCTTTATTGATGATATTATAATATACTCTAAGAGAAAGGAGGAACATGAGAATCATTTTAATACTATGTTAAAGACTTTGCGGAGGGAGATGTTTTATGAAAAGTACAATAAATGTGAGTTCTAGATAGAGGAAGTATCATTCTTATGTCATGTTATCACCAGCAAAGGGATATCTATAGACCCTTACAAGACAAAGACAATTGAAGAGTGTCCCAGGCCAATATCTGTAATGGAGATCAAAAACTTTATGGGTTTATCTGGGTATTATCGACGATTTGTGAAGAACTTTTTATGATTTTCAAACCCAATGACCAAGATGACATGGAAGGGAGTAAAGTTTTTCTGGACTCAGGAATGTGAAGACTGCTTTAAGGAGTTGAAAAAGAGGTTAATCATTATGTTGGTACTCACACTCCCAATAAGTAGAGAACTCTTTGTGGTGTACAGTGATGCTTAAAAGAAGGTCTTAGGATATGTACTGATGCAAAATGATAAAGTGGTAGTCTATGCCTCAAGACAGCTGAAAATCCATGAGCAAAACTATCCTACACATGATCTGGAGTGGGTGGTTGTGATCTTTGCATTAAAAAACTGGCGGCATTATCTTTATGGGGAGAAGTGTGAGATATATACTGGTCACAAGAGTCTAAAATATATATTCACACAAAAAGAGCTTAATATGCGCCAGCGAAGATGGATAGAGCTCATCAAGGATTATGAATGCTCAATCCACTACCATCCCGGTAAGGAAAACAAGGTGGGAGATTCTCTAAGTAGAAAGAATCCTACATCTTTATCAATGATGAGAATTGAAAAGGATCCAATCTTCTTATATTTGTAGAGGATGGACATGGGAATCATTAAGGAACATCATCAATCCTTTCTCAAATGATTGCTCAACTATCCCTCATGGAGAAAATAAATGATGCTCAAAGAAAATATATAGAAATTATGAAAAGGGTGGAAGCTATCAGAAATGGGAAATCCTATAAGTTCAAGATTGACAAGGATGTATTCATAAGGTTTGGGTCACAATTATGCCTACCATATGATCCAGAGATAAAGAAGGAGCTTCTAAATAACACACATAGCTCGACCTCCTCTATCCACCCAGGGAGCACAAAGATGTATCAAGATCTCTGAGAGTAACTTTTGGTGGGACAATATGAAGAAGAATATTTTTGAGTATACATTAAAGTTCCTAGTATGTCAACAAGTGAAGGCTAAAAGACATAATTATAAGAGGATAATGCAACCAATTCCCACACCAACATGGAAGTGGGAGAACATCACCATGGAATTTTTCACTGGACTTCCAAGGACATCCGGAGGAAACAATTCTATATGGGTCATTGTGAATCATCTTACAAAGACATCTCAATTTATCAAGATTCGAGAGGACTTATCATTGGATCAATTTGCACGGATATATATCAAAGAGGTGTTAAGGCTGTATGGAGTACCAATATCTATTGTATCTGATCAAGATCTAAGATTCACCTTGAAGTTCTGGAAAAGTCTCCAGCATTCTCTAAGCACTGAACTGAACTTCAGTATGGCCTATCATCCTCAAACTGATGGACAATCTGATTTAACTATTTAGACACTAGAAGATATGTTGAGATCATGTTATATGGACTTCAAAGGAGTATGGGGACAACATCTTCCACTGGTTGAATTATCTTGCAACAAAAATTTCTACTCGAGCATCCAAATGGCACCATACGAATCCCTTTATGGGAAAAGGTGAAAAATGTCGATGTGTTGGGATGAAGTCGGTGCGCGTAAGCTTCTAGGACCTAAAATGGTCAAAGAAATGGTGGAGAAGGTGAAAACCATTCGGCAGCACATCAAGACAGCCCAAATTTGACAAAAGAGTTATGCAGACAATCATCGATGAGACCTTGAGTTCAAAGTTGGAGACATGGTATTTCTACACATATCTCCATGGAAGAAGTTCGTGAGGTTTGGGAAGAAAAGAAAGTTAATTCCTAGGTACATCGGACCCTTAGAGATTCTTGATCATGTCAGGGTTGTGGGCTATCGACTAGTACTTCCACCTACCATGTCCAAAGTGCACGATGTCTTTCATGTATCTCTATTAAGGAAGTACATACCAGACCCTTCACATGTACTCTCTTCAAAGGTGGTACAGTTGGAGAACGGTCTTTCTTATGAGGAGCAACCAGTAAAGATCTTGGATTGTAGAGATAAAGTTATACATAAAAAGACTACTCACATGGTCAAAGTACTGTGGCAGAACCATAAGTACAAAGAGACAACATGGGAACTAGAGGAGGCAATGAAGGAAAAGTACCTGCACCCGTTTGTGACTTAGAATGCAAAACAAAATTTTGAGGGTGAAATTTCATAAGGGGGGAATAATGTGACGACCCAATGTTTTACCAATGGAAAATACCTTCATATAATTATGTCATATAATCACATGAAATCACAACACAATAAACTAATAAGTTCTATGTGACCTTTAAACATAATATTTTCACCTCTATGATTTAAATTTTGAAAATTTGATATACACAGTTGCGATCAGTAAGATGGTTGGAGTCTAATGGAACAAACTTAATTTTTTTAGTGAATAGTAACCTACCCTTATGAATAGTAACATACCCTCATGAATAGTAATATGACCCTTATGAATATTAAATCATCCAAAAGAATGGTAACCTCATCCTTGAATGTATAAATAAAATTTAGGCATCTTATAAGTGATAATATGACCATAGTAAAAGTATTGGTATTTTGTAAATCATAAATAATTAATTATAATTAATTTATTTATTTAAAATAAAATGTATTTTCCTAAAAGGTTTTCATAAATTAAAAATTTATGTCTTATAGTTTTAATATAATTTTATAGGACCTTGTGTAATTTTCGAAAGCATTATAAAATCAGTTATAGTTTTAAAATCTGTATTTTTCAAGTAAATTATGATTTTAATTAAAAGTAAAATTAATCATATTTAGAAAATTATTTTATAAAAATGGAGTTCATTTTTTGATTTTACACGTCAAAAATGGTTAGGGTGATTTTTTGGTATTTTTATAAAATACTTGAATTTTTTATGAATAGTAAAATACGATAATTCACAATAAATGCTAAAACCTGAATTTTTGCATCATGATTGAGTCATGGATGATTTAAATGGCCATTGGTTCGAACTCACATGCACATATTACTATTTTTGGTCATAAGATTAATTATTATTGCTTGTCTTATGGAAAAATAATAAACTAATGATTAAAATATTAAGAAAACTCTCTTCCCCTCCACTATAAAAACCACCCACACTCCCCTCTTCTCTTCACTCCTCTAAAGCCTTGTGTCTTCCTTAAATTATACCCAAATCTCCCCCAAATATCCTCCCCCAAGTATAGTATCCCTTTATCTACTCAAAAGACCAGATCCTCTCCTTGTAAGAGGCTCTCAAAGGAGATAAACTCAAGAGGTAAATTCCTCTTTCCGGTTATTTTATTTTCTTTCAAATTATTTTCTTTTCTTGTTTCTTTACTCACCTCCCTTAAAAAAATAGTATGATAACTCCATTAACATACATATTCTTGAATTATATTATGCTAATGTGATATTTTATCATAATCTCTCCATCCCCCTTCTTTTATTCTATAAATGAAAATACTGTCTGAGATGTGCTGATTTATCACATTCAAGGACGACGGGTTTTCAATTTACATTAAAATATTATAGACTGGTCATGAAACCATTTTAATGGTTTAACCATATCATAATATATTTATTTTATCTTATGTGATGTTCTGTAATCCTTTTTCACACATGATGTAAAATAATAATATAAAACAATTTAATTATGAGCAAAATCTCTAAATTAATCCAAGTGTTTATCATTAATGTTTTATATAATGATTCAACTTCAATCCAAGTAACCAAATTAAATTTAAAAACATGTAACATTATATATTTTCAATAATAAAATATAACTCCAATTCTGGAAAACCATCCCCATTTTACATGATTCTCCTTTCATGAAAATAAGTAAATCGATTGTAAAGACCAAGAAAACAAACAGACCCGAACAATGAAATTGAACCACTTAACCCATCAAAAAGGTCATGAATGAACTTAAAAAGGCTATAATAAATATTTTAAATATATAATAGGTTCTGTAATTATTAATTAATTAACCTAATTTGATTATTCAGGTCATTAATATCAAGCGAAGAACACCATCAGACTTAAGGTAAGGGATCCTCTCTATTTCACTTGTATTCAAGAATGACCTCTATGTTATGCCATTTTATGTGTAATAATTAATGATTGGGTATGATTTAACACCTCCCCAATACTTACCTAATTATTTATAAGTGATGATAAATCCTTTTATCTCTCATTAATCCTTCTTAAGTACACCTGATACCATACCGATAATTCGTAAGGGATTCCACCCGAACCTCCTTTATTCCTTCGGGTTGCCTTATCTTTATTTTACCAAAATGAAGTTATCTTATATTTTTATGTGAATATTATAAATTATTTTTACATGTACCAAAATCATATATCAATACCCTTTCATCATTCTCTTTTGGGTATATACATGTTTTTAAGTGATTCTCTCCTCAATATTGCCCGATAAGCAAACCTGTTTTGAGGGAACTTCCTGAATTCTTACCTGATTTCAAGTGTACTCTATCTTCTGTTTCAATCCAGAATTGTCTTTATAAAATCATTCTTTTTATTATGAAAACCTTCTTGGTTCACTTCTGGTTTTATATAAAGGATTGTTCCCTTTTCTATTTTAAAGACTCTATAGTGTTTTCCTTAAAACCGCACAAAAATGTTTTAATGCTAAAATTTCTTAAATACTTTTCTTACATGTTATAAATTATACTTGAAATAAATTACCATGATACATGCCTATTTTTCCTTATTAATGTTCATGTATATTTTAGTTCCTTTATTTAAGGGGCACTTTTATGATACGCTCATTTGTTATGCTTTATGACATGATTGTGGTACCCAATTCTTTCCATAGGTAACCCTTATGTTTATGTAAGATTGATTATGTATGGTTATTTATTTGGAAAACATATTCATGAAAAGTTAATATGGTTGTTCCCATATAGTTCTCCAATGCATTGGGTAAAGTTGAGTCTCATGAGATATTATGTGCGGTGGTCTTGGCGGTTAGCCTTGGCTTGTGCTACCATATGCAATGGTCTTGACAGTTAGCCTTGACTCATGATAAATTCATGTTTTATGTTGCTGCCACATTACAATGAATTCATGTTTTTATGATTCCATGTTTATATGTTATGATTCCATATGTTTCATGTCTTCTTATATCATTATGTCATGATCTCTAACCCACATGATAAAGCCTTATTCTTATGTTTTTTCCCTTACTAGGCTTTTAGCTCATCCCTTCGTTCATGTGATCCCTAGGGTACCCTATGCATATGTAAGGGCTCAAAGGATATTAGAATATCTTTATAAAGATTAAATAAATAAGTGTTTTTATGTCCCATGTTTTCAGTTTTATGTTCCTAGTCTTCCAAGACACTAGACTTTATGATCCTTGGCTTATACTCTGATATATAATTATGATTAAAATCATGTAACGTTAAATGTAAATGGATAGGGTAGTTATAAACAATTTTTATTCCATTAATCACTAAAAAATGGTTTTTAATGAGTATATCCCATTCTTGAACTATTACCTTGTGGATGAAGTTGTTTATAAATTTTATCAAAACCTTCTTTACCAGTGGTAAATTTTTTCAAAAGTTTATTTAAATAGAATATTTCATACTTTAGTTTTAAAACTAAATTCTTATCCACGTTAGTATTAGAATCAGAAGTGGTTTTTGTTTCTAAAACCTTTTTTTTTCATAAATGAATTTTCCAAAATCTTTTGAAAGCTTATCCTTATCAGAATTAGATTCCTCGGGGTTTTTAGAAATAAAATTAATTTCAAAACTTTTATTATCAATACCTTTAGAAAGATATAATACTTCTTTTGTCAAAATATTTATTCTAGCATTTTCCTTTTCAAGTTTCTTACTAACTTTGCATTTTTCATTTTCAAGTAATTTTGAAAATCTAGAAACCTATTCATATGAAGGTAATGTATTATTATCACTAGATGAGGATGATTCTTCATCTGAAGATGAATAATTCTTCTCATTAGGATAATTTTAATTTAAAGACATGTTATTCAAAGATTCAACAGTGTGTACCTTTGCCATGAAACATTGATTTTCAATAGGTAATATGGAAAGAAGACTAATATTCTTTTGTCCATAATTCTCATTGTATGAGGATTCATATGAAGAATATCCACCACTAGCACTCCATGAGTCATTTTCCTTTAATACTTTCTTTCCTTTTGATTTATAGTACTTTTTTCGATTCCTCTCAAAATGTCCTTCTTTTCTATCTTTTCTTTTTAGATTTGGGAAATCGGGTCTGATGTGTCCATCTTTATTACACTCATAACAAGTAAATTAAAAAACTTTCTTGTCTTTGTTACTTTTCTTATATCTGTACTGAAAGTACTTCTTTCCAACAATATTTTTCATTCTTCGAGCAAGATTGGCTAACTCATTTTCTGAATGTTCTGATTCACTTGAGTCTGATTGAACTATAACTTTCTTTGTCTTTGTAGACTTAATAACTTTATCAGTAGTCTTGGATTTATTTTGATTTGAAGTAGAAGTAAAAGAAAATCTTCCATTCTTTTTTTTTTTGCCTTTTCTGCATCTCTTTTCAATCTGTTCTCATATTGTAAAATATTTCCAAACAACTCATCAAGAGTTACATTAGTGACTTTTCTTGATTCTTCAACAACTATAATTTTTTATTCTCATTCATTTGGCATGATATTTATGATCTTTCCAACTAGAATCCCATCATCTAGTCTTTTATCACCCATGGATTTTAAACTATTCATAATTGTCATAAATATTTGTTGTGCCTTAAAAATAAGTTCTCCATAAAGAAATTCAAATACCTTATAGTCTAATATTAGCATAGCTCTTCTTATTTCAACAAATTTAGATGTACCTAAATGAGTAATTTAAAGCTTTTTTCAAATACTGTTGGATTGCAATTAATTTTATATTTTTATTTCTCTTGATTTATAAAGATGCTAACTTCCTTGTCAGGAATTTTATACTCTCCAAATAGCATAACAAAATTATCAACTCTAGTATTGATCACAAAATTATTCATTCTATCTCTCCAATATTTATAATTATTTCCATCAAAAATTAGTGGTCTTGTAGGATTTATATTTTCAATTGAACCAACATTAAGTCCTGACATCTTTAAAACAATACAAAATTTCTTTTCCACAGTACACATTAGTGTAACAAAAATTTATAAACAAAAATTTTATAAAAGAAATATAACTAACTTTCAAAAGTAAATAAGAAAATATATGAACAGTGGAAACCTCCTATGATACCAATTATTGGATCATAATATATATTCAAATGGAACAATACAATAGGGGTGAATCATAGGTTTAAAAACTTTCCATTTTTATCACAAAATGAATTTAGTTTAAAATAATTTAAACTAATTCAATTCACAATACCTCTTAATATATTAAAACATTAATTGGACAGGGCCCTAGGTCCAGTTATAAAAGTATCATAATTGGGTTGATTGCAATAATGTAATCCACAGGTCGTAGATGAAATTAATCATATTCATGGTTGAAATGATTTAAACGGAGTAAGTGTGTAAAAGATCATAATCACAATGGTTATGATGATCAGAGTAAAACAATATAATGATTCAATCATAAATCATACTGAATTGTTTTGAGTAATTGAAAATATTATAATTACATAAATCGTAATCACAAAGTAAAGAATAAAAAATGAATATATAATACAATTCACTTTCTATTATAAATTAGCAGAAATATATACAAGTAAAAGAATAAAATTCTTTTAACCCAAAGATAAGGGTATCCAATAACCTTGAATAGAGGTACCTTGATTTATAATTTCAAGAAATTATGTATTACCCGTACTAGGGTAAGCCCTCGATACGATGATCGACTTATGTCTTGATATCCCTATAGGACCTCGATCAAGAAGGTGATCGGCCCCTCTGTCTTCCTAGCCTCGAAAGCCCTCGATCAGTAAATGATCGGCACAGTTGTTGTCCTATTCACAGAATCCCTCGATCGTAATCTCCAATGATCGATGTCGTACTAGGCAAATAAAAACTCTTTTAAAGTCACAAGTATGTAGAATGAGTAGTTCATAACTTGATCTCTTTAGAGTCTTTCACATGAAGTAGTAATTTGAAATAGCTCTTGCACAGCATCTCAAATTCGTCAAAAAGTGTAAGTTAGTGAGCTCATTAAAATGACATGGTATTTATAGGCCAACATCCCAACGGTCATATTGTATTCCAACAGTCGGATTTTCTTCTGAAAATTCAGAGGGACTTAGACTCGTGACACTCCAACAATCATCTTATAACTGAAACAATGACATCATTTTATAATACATATTAAAATAGAATATACGACATCATTTTGATTAAAAGGTTTTCCCTTTGATACGATAATGTTTTCTAGATATGATAAAATGGGTCTAAAAAGAATTTAACTCTTCTGATAAAATAGAATATGAATAGTAAATGAGTACAATGATTTTAGTTAAAACAGTGAATATGATTTATCTTGTAAGTGTGATATTGAACGGTGTGTACAATGGAAATCATAATCATCATGTCCGATGAAAATCATATTTAATGAGTACGATGTAAATTGTATCTAGGGTCATAATGATAATCATGTAAAGTATCATTTATGTAAAACTTATGGGTATGATTATTATCGTATGTGTATGAAAATTGTAATGATAAAATGTAAAACAAAATTTTTTATATAATAAAACAATATATGAATTCATTTGAAAAGAGAGTTTATGATTTCTAAAATAAAAAAGGAATAGAAAAGTCAAAAGAAGGCTTTTGACTCAACAATACTGCGGTTTATGAATCATTTGATATGAATACTGGTGTAAATGATGATGAAGATCGCATGGAATAAATGAAAATGGAAATTGAATATGGCCTTCATGATTGTCCAAAGTTGTTTGAGAAGTTAAATAATTTTTCCAAGAGACCATTTTATATCGGTTGTACGAAATACACAACATTGTTAGCTGTATTGAAGTTATATAGTTTGAAAGGTGGCAACAGATGGAGTGACACTAGATTTATAGAACTACTTGGTCTCTTGAATGATATGATACTAGAAGAAAATGAATTACCATGTTGAACATATGATGCTAAATTAATATTATGTTCAATGGGAATGATCTATAAAAAATACATGTTTGTCAAAATGATTGCATATTGTTTTTTAAGGATCATGAATCACTCATAAAATTCCCTAAGTGTGGCACAAATCGATACAAGAAAAATGGATCGAGTCCTTTGAAATTTTTATGGTACTTTCTTATCATTCCATAGTTTAAAAAACTATATGGATGTCAGGAAACCACAAGACAATGGACATATAATACAGCTACAAGAATTAAAGATGGTAACCTACATCATCTAAAAAAATCTCCTCAATGGAAGAGGATTAATTATTAGTATCCTGAATATGGAAATGAGTTGAGAAAATTTTGTCTTGCGTTATCTACAAATATAATAAATAATTTTGGTATATAGAGTAATACTCACAATACATGGATTGTCATGTTGGTAAATTATAACTTTTCGCCATGGTTATGCATGAATCACAAATACATTATGTCGTCTCTGCTTATATCTGGACCAAAGAAATACGATAATGATATTGATTTCTTTTAGATCCATTGATCAAAGATTTTAAATTGATGTGAGATACAGGTGTTACAATGTATGATGCTTATAGAAGTAAAGAATTTACATTGAGGGTTATGTTTTACAGGATGATAAATGACTTCCCCGCTTATGAAAATTTATCAGGCTATAGAATTAAAGGAATGTTGGGGTGTCCCATTTGTGAAAAATGCACATACTCAGTTCAGTTGATACTATTTTCAGTAAACCATTTTCAAAAAACTTTATGAAACCAGGTTGGAAGAAATTATCAATTTTCTTTGAATTGTAATATTGGAATTGTTTGTATGTCATACATTTTCTTAATGTTATGCATGTAGAAAAAATGTATTTGATAGTGTTATTGGTACATTACTGAATGTTCCTAGAAAAACAAAATATGGCATCAAGGCTAGGTTGGACTTGATTGAAATGGGAATAAGGGAAGAATTGGCATCGGTGAAGGGTAAAAGGTGGAATTTTCTTCCTCTGAAAGTTTACACTCTATCCAGACAAGAAAAATTGAAATTTTTTCTTTTTCTTAATAGTGTAAAAGTTTCATAGGGATATCCATCAAATATCAAGAATGTCGTTTTAATGAATAATTTTAAGTCACAAGGACTAAAATCACACAACTGTCATTTTTTTATGCAAGATTTGATGCATGTTTATTTTTATTTCATTATGCCTCAAAATGTATGGCAGACATTAAACAGACTTTACTTATTTTTCAAAACCATATGCAGTAAAGTTATAGACCCGATGAAGTTTCCAATCATGAATAAGCAGGTTACAGTCACATTATGTGAATTAGAGATGTTCTTATCACCGTTATTATTTGATATAATAGTCCACCTGATGGTTCACTTGGTTAGAGAGGATCAACTATGTGGTTATGTCCATTATAGATGTATATAACCCATTGAACAGTATATAAAGATTTTGAAAGGGTATGTCAAGAATCAAAATCGGCCAGAAGGTTGTATTGCAGAACGATATATTGTTGAAGAAGCTATTGAATTTTGTATCGATTACCTATCATATTTTGACAGCATCAGCCTCCCAAAGTCTTGTCATAGAGAATGCCTTATGGGTGAAGGGATTTACAGAAGAGATGTTGTTACAATCATCTTGAAAGAGTGGGAGCAAGCACACCTTTACATTTTACATAATAGTGAAGATGTTTATCCATACATTGAATCCCATAAATAAATTCTTAGAGATTTGAATCCATCAAGGGATGAAGGATGGATATCAAATACACATAATCAATAGTTTATAGGATGGTTTTGAGATCAAATTTATAAGGAATTATCTGAAAATCTGAATTCAATTTTCGAATGAATTCAATGGATATTTAGGGGACCGAATGCAAATGTTATATCTTACACTGGTTTTGTAATCAATGGTTATACATTCTATACAAAAGAACATAATGACTACAGTATGATGCAAAACAGTGGTATTATGCTTGTGTCTAAAGTAATGCACATATCTAGTTTCAAGGATAAAAATCCAATTTATGAAAATATGTCATATTTTGTCATTATAGAATAGATATACAAGCTAAATTATACAATATTTTAAGTGCCAATTTTTCATTGCAAATGGGTTGAAAATATGAGTGCAATGAAAGTTAATGAAATGGGATTCATGAAGGTGAATTTCAGTGTGGAAGAGGAAAATATGAGTTGTTCATAATGGCATCACAAGTAGTGTAAGTATTTTATGTCTCAGATCCAGCAAATAAGAATTGGTTGATTGTCCTGCTGGTGACTAAAACAAATTTCGGGTCGGATGAAAATTCAATCGAGGATGACCCTTTCATTGAGATATCATAATCAGTTCATGTCGGTATTAATGTATATAATTTCTTGTACTTAATAGGGTGCCAAAAAGAGGGGATTCAGATTCTCATTAGAGGAACCAAATCCCTAAAATCTTAAAAATAAGTTAGTTCAATGAGAAGGTAAAAGTGTTTTTTAATATACTATATTTTTCTTAATAATATTATATATTCTCTACTGCATTATCATAATCTAAATTAAATGTTTGACTATTATATAGAAAATTTCTTCTACACATGATGATGTTACCAAACCCTCAGAAGAATAAACTATAATGAAGGAAACCCTTTGGGAATATGTAAAGGTAATGTTACGATATACTTTCTCTATTTTACCGAAATTATATAATAGAATGTTGATTTAATTTTCATTATTTCTTATAGAGTTCATTTATTTTTTAAGATTTCTATTAATCTTTCATGCCTTTGAAAGAATAGAAACGGTGTTGTCTCTTCTCAATCACATAGATAATATTTATGTTTGCACAGTAAAATCATTGTCTATAGAATTAATTTATTGTTTCATATTTATGTTTAATTTATTTCTTTTTAGTATTACTCACATAATAATTATTTTCTTATGCAGGTGGATTATTTTATTCTAGTTGGGGTTGAATGCCCATCTTTCATGCCTTTCTACACCAAAACTTTTGCAAACTTCTTCTCCCTCAAAACCTTTTCACCCCTGCAGTGTTAGCATTTATCACTTTCCTTGAAGTTCTCTTCACTGCTCAATCACAAAGGTAATCTTGATGTTTGTATAGTAAAATAATTGTTCATAAAATTAATGTATCATTTCAAATTTATGTTTAATTTATTTATTTTTTTAGTATTACTCACATAATAATTGTTTTCTTATACAGATGGATTCTTTTGTTCGAGTTGGGTTGGTTTGTTTAAAGCTTCTCATACTCGTGAGAGATTAGACTTCGAGCCTACAACTGAGATAATGACAATAAGTAACTATGTCAAGAATTCATACAACCATCATGAAAAGGTGAATCCTTGGTACTTATTTAATTAATTTTTTCATCATTTTATCTATTATTTGTAAGTTAATTTTCTTATCATTTTTATCTAATACTTATTTAGTTTTTTCATAGATATTTTGTGAAGTCAAATTGATTCGATGTTCTTAGTATAAAAACATATCATGTTGAAATAAAAAATAGTACAGGAAGCTCATATGGTCATTGTGGTGATTTATTGTGATATAATGGGCACGTGATCTTCCTCTACTCTTCTGGATTTCAACAATGAGAAAGGTTTTTTGGATAAGAACATCGAGTCAATATATAGTATTGGCAGTTCAAAAAATAAATGCAATGGAAATCATTATAACATTAGTAGTTATGATTTTTTGAGTCTTTGGGATATGTAGGAATCAATCGCACCTCAATATGACACACGGTGTGACCGGTATGACTCCAAGTGCTTCTTTTTATTTAAAATTGTCATTAATTTTAGTAAAAAAGATAACTAACATACTCAAAACTAAGAAAACATATTCATATTTTTTTTATACTTTAGTAAAATGATCCATAATTCATTTGTAACGTGTTGTAATCAGCTGCACCTCAATCTGATACACAATATTTCTGGTATGACTCAAAGTATCTATTATCAGTTTAAAATCGACATTTTATTTCAAAAAGTGTCACTCTCTAAATACTGATCAAACATGATTGGATTTTTTTGATAATTTAGTAAGACGATTCATAAGTCATTTTTAACATGTAGTAATCAGTTTCACATCAAACCGATACATGATATGATCAGAATGAGTCAAAGTGTGTGTTTCCACTTTAAAATGAAATTTTAGTAAAAAATACAAGTGACGTACTCAAAAATGAGCAAACACGTTCATATTATTTTGATACTTTAGTAAAATGATCCATAATTCATTTGAGATGTGTAGGAATCAACTGCACCTCAATCTGACGTACGGTGTGATCGATATGACTCCAAGTGCGTCTTTTTATTTAAAATTGACATCAATTTTAGTAAAATGGACAATTAACCTACTCAAAACCAAGAAAACACGTTCCTATTGTTTTGATACTTTATGAAAATGATCCATAAATCATTTTTGACATGTAGGAATCATTCGCACCTCAATCTGATACACAATGTGCCTGATATGACTCAAAGTGTTTATTATCAATTTAAAATCGTCATTTTAGTTCAAAAACTGTCACTCACTAAAAACTGATCAAACATGCTCATATTTTCTTTATAATTTAGAAAAATAGTTTATAAGTCATTTTTGACATGTATGAATTGGTTTCACATCAAATCAATACACGATGTGATCGGAATGAGTCAAAGTGTGTGTTTCTAGTTTAAAGTGATATTTTAGTAAAAAATACAAGCGACGTATTCAAAACCAATAAAACACATTCAGATTGTTTTGATAATTTAGGAAAATTATTCATAAGTCATTTGAGACATGTAGGAATTATCTTCACCTCATTATGATGCATGGTGTGACCGATATGACTCTAAGTGTGTCTTTTTATTTAAAATTGACATCCATTTTAGTAAAATGGACAACTGGTGTAACGACCTGAAATTTTTAATAATATTTGTTTCCTAATTTTGTGTGTTGTTTTATTTTATACTTAACAAAACTATATCCTTTAATTAATTAAGTGAGTATAATTAAATGAGACCGTTGGGTTTCGATTTTTATATGATCGTTGGTCAATAAGACCGTTGAAAACTAAACTCTTAACGTTACAATTATTGTTTATAAATTCAAATGATCTTGGTTGATTAATATAGAAAGAAGATTTGATGGCATCATTCAGTAGACTCAATCCTTATGAATCCCATTTGTCGGAGCTTGGGAAGGAGGTAGCATCATTGGGCTTTGCTATGGACCAAGCTCAAGCCAAACTTCAACATGTGAAGTTTGAACGGAATCACCTAAGGGATAAGTTCAAGCCGATAGAAATCAACACTCTGGTAATGTTATCTGAGACACCCCAAGATTCTATCACCATAGCACACCTTACACTTAGGTCATATGCAGGTGTTATAAGGGGCTACGTAACGAAGCCTTAGTTACCTTCTGTAATCCTTTTGTATAAATAAAATTTTTACTTCTTATTATGGTAAAATTTGTGAATTTAAAATGTCCGGATAAATATAGGATGAATTTATAGAAGTTCCATATTATTGATGAATTTTGGAAAAAGGGGGTATTTTAAAATATATTTTTCTTTAAATAATTAATAATGTGAATTGATTTTCAAAAAATGGTCTTTTACAGTTGTGTTCAGTAAGAAATTTAGAGTCTGATAAGATCAACTTAATTTTTAGTGAATAGTAAAGTATGAATAGTAACATACCCATATGAATAGTGATGAATAGTAAGTCGACCAAAAAAATAGAAACTTCACCCATGAATGTATAAATACATTTTAGACATCTTAAAAGTGAAAACGATCATAGTATAAGTTTTGGTATTTTTGTATGTCATAAATATTTTATTTACAATTTTATAATTAATTTATTAATTTAAAATGAAAATTTATTTTCGTAAAATGTAATCATATATTTTTACTTTATTATGTTTTGGTTATATGATAATTTTATGGGACCTTGATTACTTTCTTAAGGTGTTACAAAATGAGTTATAGTTTTAAAGTTGTATTTTTTGAATAAATAATGGTTTTATTTAAAAATTAAATTAAAAATATTTAGAAAATTATTTTCATAAAATGGAGTTCATTTTTTAATTCAGAGCATCGATATTAGGTTAGAGTGAATTTTTGGGATTTTTCTGAAACAATTGATTTTTCGGTGAATAGTAAAAATACAGTTTTGAGTTTCGAGTGTTTAATGACATCATTGATGATGTAATCATGATGTAATAAATCTGGTCGAATTTCTAATATTAATATATGTTATGAGGTATCCCAAGTGGCCAATACTATGGGAAAATACCATAGGAAAATAGTTTTTCAAATACCACCGATGAGGTGTCCCTTAGAAATTAATTAAATATTCCCTCTTTTTTGCTATAAATACCAAGCCATTCCCTCATTCATTTCATTCCAAAATCCTCTTCAATGAAGTTATTGTATTTTTAACTCCCAAGGAGTCCTCAAATGGTTCCCTCAAGCCTCTCAAGGTCCTGACCTTCAAGCTTTCAAAGTTACTCTTCAAGGTAAGGGAACCTTTCACCCTCCTCCTTTAAGTCATGACTTCATTTATGTTATGTATTATAGTTCTATTTTATTGTGTGGTGGATTGTTATTCTATATCTTTACTACTATAAATTTCATGTCCAAATGATGAGAGACCCTTTCTTATCTCATCAATCGATTTTCTGAATTTTTAAGTGACGCTGTTAGGCTGCCGAAATTTTTGTAAAAGAAATCGCATCTTCTCTTTCCTTTCAAGTTTCCTTTTCATGTGGTATGACATTAAAATATCCATACCATATTATTATATCCATTTTATTTTGCCTTTATACTGTATTATGAGTTATTATGAGTGGGTTACTCTTGTACCCTCTCTTTTTAATGTTTTCTAAAAGGATGTTATGTAGTCGTTATGCTGCAGAATTTTCATCTCAAAATTCCTCTCTTTCTCTCAAGAAATTCTCTTGTTTTATTTATGTGAATACCAAGACCTATTTCTTTTCTATGGGTGTTCATAAATACAAAAAAATGATATATTTGATTCTGGAATTAACATACATATAACCCTCACTCCCTTTCCATGGGTTATAAATGACATAATGATCTTATTTTTAAGCCCTTTTAAAACGTCACGATTTTGAAATGAAACCCATTTCTTTTATTCTCTTTGGGTTATTTATGAAATGTTTGATTATTATCTATGTGGATCACATGAAAGTAAATACATATTAAGGGTGTCCCCTGATAGTGCTCCAATGTATTGGGTAAAGAATTTAATCTCTAGAGATGACAAGTTTCACGATACCTTGGTGAATAACCTTGGTAATTTTTTTATGACACCTTGGGATGAACCTTGGTGATATGTTCATGAATGTATAAATGAAATGTTGTAGCCACATATTCAATTTGTGATTCATGTTCTTTTTTTTATTATATGCCTCTTTTTCCATTGTTCATGTCTTATGGTTTTCATCAAGTTCTTATTGATATCACAAGTAAATTGATTCTCTTGCTTTCCTTACTGGGTCTTCAACTCACCATTTCCTTTGATGTATGTCTCCAGGTTATGAGATGCAGTAATTGTACATATGATGAAATTTTAAAGAATCTTTTCAAGGGGATTTAAAAGAGTGTTTTAAGTTTTCATGTTTTATTGTTTCTGATTTCCAAGACACTAGACTTTAAAGATCCTCTGTTTGTAAAATGTAATGAAAAGTTATGTAATAAAAAGGTGGGATTTCATAACTGGCCTACTAAAACTAAGAAAATGAATTCCTATTGTTTTATAATTTACTAAAATGATCCATAACTCATTTTTGATGTGTAGGAATCATTTGTACCTCAATCTGATACACGGTGTGCTCGATATGACTCAAAGTTTTCGTTATCTGGTTTAAAATCAGCATTTTAGTTCAAAAATTGTCACTCATTGAAGACTAATCAAACACGCTCTGATTTTCTTGATAATTTAGTACAACGATTCATAAGTCAATTTTGACATTTAGGAATCAATTTCACATCAAACTGATACATGATGTGATCAAAATGAGTCAAAGTGTGTGTTTCTAGTTTAAAATGACATTTTAGTAAAAAATACAAGTAACGTACTCAAAACCAAGAAAACGTATTCGGATTATTTGATACTTTAGGAAAATGATTTACAAGTCATTTGAGACATGTACAAATTAGTCGTAGCTCAATCCGACGCACGGTGTGACCAGTATGACTCCATGTGTGTCTTTTTATTTAAAATTGGCATCAATTTTAGTAAAATGGAAAATCAACCTACTCAAAACCAAAAAAAAAGCATTCGTATTATTTTTATACTTTAGTACAGTGATTCATAAGTCATTTTTGATGTGTAGAAATCAGCCGCATATCAATCTGATACATGATGTGCCTTGTATGACTCAAAGTGTCCGTTGTCAGTTTAAAATCGACATTTTAGTTCCAAAAGTGTCACTCACTGAAAATTGATCAAACATGCTCAGGATTTATCTTATAATTATTTAATTAATTTTCACATAGATAATGCTTGAATACGAACAAGAAATGGCGTGATGTGGAAGAATCAACCACAACTCAATCTGATGCACAATGTTCCTGGTATGACTCAAAGTTTGGTTTAAAATTAACACTTTTTGTTAATTTATTTCTTTATATTATTACTAACATAAGAATTGTTTTCTTATACAGGTGAATTATTTTGCTCGAGTAAGGTTTCTTTGTTCGGTAATAGCATGATTTGGGGTCAGGATCAAAAGACAAAGGAACGTTGATGTTTTTTAATGTATGTAATAATTTGTACTTATGTAATTGTATAAACCAGTGTTTGAAATGTCTATAATATAATGTTTTTTATTGTATTTGTGTTGTAAATTTTATTTCATTTAAAATTATGTATTGGTACTTGATTTTGTTGATATGATGGTGTTTCTGGTGTTGCGGTGTGTTGTTACAGAACATTGCACTAGTGTTGCAGTGTGATGTTACAACACACTGCAGTATTAATCCTTTAATAGAATTTTAGAACCATCTGTGTAATTTGATGATAGAAAATCAAGCACGTCGTTCATGAAGGTGGTAGTCTGCATGTACGCATGACGACGTATTCATTTTTTGAATGGTTTTGGAGGGTGGTATGAAATAGATATTTCATGGTTATAATAACACTTCAACATATCATTAATAGTGATATTATCATACTTTCATGTATAAAATAGGTTTGAGGGGGTAAAAGGATAAACTAATTAAGAAAGTTTGGTTGAGAACATTACCTCTCCCTTTGGATGTTCTCCCTTAAGTAACGCCTTAAGGATCCTTAGTTTGGTCTTTTGTCAAAACCAAAACTTCTAGGACATAAGGAGAGAGTGGAGAAGAAACTATATTAGAGTTTTGGTCAAGACAATGCTTTAGAATGAGTGGATAAATGAGGTGGGTGAGAGCTCCTTTTATAGGTGAAGAGAATGACATTTTTATAAATACAATTTTTTTATATAAAGAGGGCACATGTTTCACATGAAATGTGGAGCCAAAGTGCACAATAATGTAGTGGAGGATAAGGTAAGGTTGAGAATCCCTCAAGCATTCATTTGTACACATGTTTTAAACATATTTTTAAGTATTTCACTCTTAGATTTTCCCCTTTTAGTATTTTTTGTTTTTATCAAGGCAATTAATTTTTATCTAGGTAATTTACTTTTAATACCTAAAAAAAATTGGGCCTTATAAAATAACTTGGATCTACTGATTCTGTATATGAAATCCATTTTATCAAATAAATTATCTACATGTAAGAAAAAATAATTTCAACATGAGTGCATGTAGCACATCAAAACTCATTTTTAGAAAAAGTGTATTTTTAAGCATAAATTTTATGTTTAGGACAAAATTATCAATATGGTTCATTTTAATAACATTGATCGGTATATTATTAACCAAAGGAAAAGTTATATGATTTACAAAGTAATCCAAAATAGAATTTTACCTTGTGGCATTATAAATAAAGCAAAAGACGAAAAACGGGTTTTTATTGGGAATAAATTATTAAAAATGTTGAACATTGGTTTTCTAAATTCAAAATAGTATTTTTTTTAATTTATAATTTTATTCCATTAAAAAATTAATGGTCATGAAAAATGTTTTATAAAATTTTTAAGTCATGCTTAGATCATGATAAAGTCAAAAACATTATGGTATTAATAAAAGCTGTATTTTTCATAGTTCACCAAAAAATTAATATTTTTAGAAAAATCTCATAAATTCATTTTAAGCTAATGTTGTTATTATGAATCTAAGAATGAAGTTAATTTGGTCAAATTCAAATTCTAAAAAAATGAGAATTTAACTTTTATATAAAAACATAAAAATATAATGAAAACTGTTTTCATAGGAAAATATATTTTTAAAATACTGACTTTTGTCATTCTTATTTCCTATCTATTGCTAATTAAATTGGGGTTAATATATTATACATATAAATGGTGTCTTTTATCCATGGTATATGTATATATTCTTAAAGTAAAGCACATAAAAAATCCAATTTTAGATAAAATACATTATTAATATAAAATGATCTTATTATCTATTTAGTTATGCTAATTGAATTTCATAAGTGTATTAGTATTAAAAGTGGCATTTATTTTTCTTTCTATATGTATTTTATAGTGTGTTTACCTCTATTCATATCTGCCAATGACATAGCCACTTCACGGCGATTATATGGTGTTTCGCGGTTCGTTCTGGTCCAGTGTTTGTGAAACAAGCTATTGAACATGTTATGTTTTAAAGGAAATATAATTTAAAATATTGAGGTGTTATAGCACAAATCACCGCTAAATGTTTAAAAATGATGTTAATTGAAAATAAACAACACTTCTATAAACCACCTCGAAATAGATTGAAGCTGCTGTAAAAAATCGACAGTAATGATATACACGAGAGACCATCGTTGGTACGTTTAACGAAAAAATCTACATTGCTCATCCTAAGGGCCAATAATATCATAGATCGTCATCATTAAGGGGAAAAAGAAACAAACAATATTTGATATAAATTTTTAGGGAGTTGATGAGAAGGGAATTGAATTATTGAATCCATTATTTCATGTATGGTTTCATGCATGACATCGAGAGAAAAGAATATTGATGTTCATTTTGATTGCACTTCACCAAATCAATCCTTCCAGGAAGATCTCCATCAACTGTTGATCGGAAATTCAAAAAGCTTTCAAGAGGACGTTATTTATCATCAGTGCTAAACTACATAATTTGTTGTATCGGGTGGTAATATAAGAAATCGAAGATATCATGCGAGGTTCTTTTGAAATTCGAGTATGTGGGATACTTGTGATTGGTCGAAAGTCTTTTTGTAAAGAGAAATGACAATACCTTGAATAAAGGATGGTGTGTTCTCTCGTTTAATTTACTACATGATAATAGTGGTGCAGTGTGATTTGGATAATATAGTTACTTGTATGGAGGAGAGGATATATTTTAAAATCTTATGTGTTGGTGTCACTACTACAAATTTGGGTTTATTCAGCGCTATCAAAAAATGATGATAAATAGGTACCTTTTATTGACACTAAAAAAACGCTGATAAAAGACTCACTTTATCAATGCATTTTTACAACGCTGATAAAAGGTACCATTTATAAGTGTTTTTTGCTAATGCTGATAAGGGTTAACTTGATCAGTGCTGATAAAGAGTACTTTTATCAGTGCTATAAGAAAACACTGATAAATGACGCATTTATCAACGCTGATAAAAGATACCATTTATCAGCGGTTTTTTAGCACAGATAAAAGTTGTATTTCATAAAATACATGTGTGTGTGTATATATTTGAAAAACGTATGTTAATATATAAATATATTAATGTTGATATAAATATAATATATTTTATTATGGAAGACTAAGTATGCATTTACCCTTAATATACAAGATATTTAGTGAAAAATGGCTTATGAATTAATTAAATAATGATAATAATTAATAATTTTCTAGTTATTATCAAGTAATAGTCATTTAATAACATTTGGATGATATAAAAATTCAATAAACCGATGGACGACTTGAGACAAGTTGAAAATATGACTTGAACTTCAAATATTCACAACTTTTGATTTGGATATTCGTTTGGGCTCTACCACGTATTAAAACGAAGTCTGCGAATAGATTTATGCCATGTTAATTTGAAAAACCCCGATCAATGTTTTTTCGAGCTCAAAAAAGTCTTGGAATACCTCCAAAACCGGGTTTTTAGATGAGATTCTCTAATTTTTTAATATGCGATGGGATTTCAATTTCGTTTAAGAGTGTCTTCTTGTACTTTTTCAGTGGAGACTTAATTCATTCTTAAGGCTTACATTTATATAGATATTGTGGTTTTGAAATTTTATCATTTTTCATATTGTAGTTTTATTTACAATTAAATATATGTATGTTTTTTTATATTTACATATAATAAATCAATTGTAACAATAAATATTTAAACATATTTACATAAAAATGTATTTTTAAATTTATAAACCATGCGAAGATAAATATTTATTATTCATTTTATTTAAAATAACAAATTAACTATTTTTTTACCTTATAAAAATGCATTAGTATATATATACCTATACAAGTAATGTTTATATATTAACACGTGTGTCCAGAAAAAATTATGTGTATATTATAATATATGTGAATAAATGCATATATGTAAATATTTGTGCGTGATTGTGCGAAATATAAATGTGAACGTGTGTGTCAATATTATGTAAATACATCATAAATAAATGTATTTATATATATATATATATCATTATCATTAAATATAGTACATAAACGTATTTACGGTAAATATTTATAAATACATTGTAGCAAATTTGTATCTAAATATACAATTATATGTAAATATGTATAAATGTATATGTAAATATAAACATATAAATATATATGTAATGTATAAAATTTATATCTAAACATACAATATATATACATATTTTAAAAATGTATTTAAAAATAATTATATAAATCACATGGAATTAATTACTATCCATTTTATTTAAAATAATATCAAACCATTTTATTTACATTATAATAATATATGAATATAGATATACTTAAAACAAATGTATATATAATATTTATATATACATGTGTGTGTATTAATAAACAAATATATATATTTATATTTATATTCTAATATATGCAAATGAATATTAATATATAATATATAATATATTTAAATAAATATAAGTATATATTCATTTCACATACACACAAACATGTATTTTATAAATGTATTTAAAAATGATTATATAAATACATGAATAAAAAAGAATATTGATATTCATTATTTCATATATCCGGTGGTAATATAAGAAATCAAAGATATCACGTGAGATTCTTTTGAAATTCAAGTACGTGGGATACTTGTGATTGGTCGAGTCTTTTTGTAAAGAGAAATGACAATACCTTCCTTGAATAAAGGATGATGTGTTCCCTCGTTTAATTTACTACATGATAATAGTGTAGTGTGGTTTGGATAATATAGTTACTTGTATGGAGGGAGGGGTCTTTTAAAATCTTATGTGTTGGTGTCACTGCTGTAGATTTGGGTTTATTCAGCGCTGTAAAAAAATGCTGATAAAAGGGTACATTTTAAACACTAGAAAAAACGTTGATAAAAAACCCCCTTTATCAATGTTTTTTACAATGGTGATAAAAGGTACCATTTATAAGTGTTTTTGCTAATGATGATAAATGTTAACTTGATCAGTGCTGATAAAGAATACTTTTATCAACTCTACAAGAAAATGTTGATAAATGACGCCTTTTATCAACGCTGATAAAAGACACCATTTATCATCGGTTTTTTAGGGTAGATAAAAGTTATATTTCATAAGATATATGTATATGTATATTGTTAAAAATCGTACATTAATATATAAATATATTGATATTGATATAAATATAATATATTTTATTAAATATGATCCATGGAAGACTAAGTATGCATTTACCCTTGATATATAAGATATTTAGTGAAAAATGGCTTATGAAATAATTAAACGATGATGATAATTAATAATTTTCTAATTATTATCAAGTAATAGTCATTTAATAACAATTTGATGACATAAAAATTCAATAAACCGATGGACGACTTAAGATAAGTTGAAAATACGACTTGAACTTCAAACATTCACAACTTTTGATTCGGATATTCGTTTGGGCTCCATCAAATATCAAAACGAAGTCTGCGAATAGATCTATGCCATATTAATTAGGAAAACTCCGATCAATATTTTTTTGAGGTCAAAAAAGGCTCGAAAGACAACAAAAACTGAGTTTTTAGATAGAATGCCCTGATTTTTTAATATTTAATGAGATTTCAGTTTCGTTTAAGAGAGTATTTTTGTACTTTTTCAGTGGAGACTGAATTCATTCTCAAAGCTTGCATTCATATAGATATTATGATTTTGAAATTTTATCGTTTTTCATGTTGTAGTTTTATTTATAATTAAATATATGTGTGTTTTCTTATATTTACATATAATAAATCAATCAATTGTAAAAAAAAATATTTAAACAATTTCACATAAAAATGTATTTTTAAATATATAAACTATACAAAAATAAATATTTATTATTCATTTTATTTAAAATAACAAATTAACTATTTTATTTACCTTATAAAAACGCATTAGTATATATATATACACACACACACACACACACATACAAGTAATGTTTATATATAAACATGTGTGTCAATAAAAAATATATATTTATGTTTATATTGAATATACCCGCGCGCATGGGTGAACAGGACGCTGGGCATTGGAAAAACGCTGATGAAGGCCCCACAAGTGGTGATAAGGGTGGGGGGAGGTGGTGGGGTGGGTTGTTGAAAAGCACTGACATAGGTGGGGAGCGCTAAAAAAAACCTTTTCAAATTTTATTGGCGTTAAAAAAACACCGATAAAAGTCTTTTTATCAACGGTTTTTAACATTGATAAAAGAGTTCTTTATTAGTGTTTTTTTAACGTTGATAAAGATTCTCTTAAAAAAATGTTGTGATAGACCTCCTTTATCATAGTTTTTTTTATCATTCATAAAGTCTGACTTTTAACAACGCTAGGATTAACATAGTTTTTGAGCGTTGATAAAGCTCATGTTTAACGCTTTTAAAAATGCGATATGTATTAATGTGTCATTGTTGAGACTTGGAAATAAAGAGAAAAATGATATTGTAAGAGACATCAATTCATTATTTTCCCGTTAAATGCACACACCACATGAGCACCACAACATTCATCATAAAAAAAATGCAATAATGTTAAAAAAATTGTGTGATAATAATTTTTTTGAATTCCTATATACAAAAACGTTTGATCCTTCCGTATTTTCTTAAATTAGAATATATTATAATTAAAAAAAGGTTAATTAGAGACAAATTCTATTTATAGACTTCTTAATCACCAAATCAACACCCCCCAAAGTGCAACCTAGTGGTTGCGTCTCTACCGGACTCCCAATACATAGCCACATTAGGTTTTTTTGTTTTGATCCCCACCCCCAAACTATAATAATTATGATCCATCAACAACGAGTTTTAAAAGCTAAAGTTTTAGAAATATTGTTTTTAAAAAGCAAATTTATGCCCAACTAACTTAAAAAAAGCCGTTTTCCTAATCTAGTAGCATCCAGCTGTTTGTGGGGCCAAATCCCTGACCCGGACGCTGCCCTTTTCATGAAACTTTACTGTGTTAAAATAAAAATATACCGGAAAAATCAGTTATAATACACTATTCAGTAGCCAAAAAATAAAATAAAAAATAAAATAAAAAGATGACATCCCCTCGTATACTGATACGATATGAAGTGTCACACGGACTGGGCTGTAAACATCAACAATCCATCTCCATAAATGCTCAAAAGATCAACGGAAATGGGAGCAGGGTACGACCGCTTATCATTCAGACGAACACGTTGACCGCCGCCGCCACCTCCACGCCGGCCTTATCTTCCAGCTCCGCGCCCCCTCCTTCGCTCCGCTGCTGTATCCGTCGTGCACCCTCTTTGGACCCGTCTCCACCGGTGAGAGACACCGTTTGTTTCCATCTGTTTGCATTTTTGTTTTCAAAACGAACTATTTGAAACCAATCATCTTCCCGTTTGGCAAATTGCATTTTCTTTTGTCTTATTTTCTACCACTTCTTCATACCCCTCCGCTGACGGTTTTCTGTGCGCAGGATGAAGCTACGCGTGCCCCTCTCAAGCTATTCTGAATAGGTGGAGCGGGCGAGGGTGGGCGGAGAGTATCTTGTTCGTTCCACCTGTTTTGTTCAGCCCCCAAGCGGGCTTGCATTTTCCAGATTGCGTGAGACTGCGAGCGACTCTCTCTCCCAGCGTGTGCGTGTTTGTGTGTGAGCATTTTCTTCTCTTATATGTTCTTCAGATTTTTTCTTCCAACACCCGGACAAGCAACCGGAGAGCCATTCGCGAGCTAGGATGGCACATAGCGGATCGAAATCTCGGTGTTCGCCCTGGCTATGGATGATTTCGTCTGCCTTCATCCTGGCTTCGATGTACGCTTCGGCAGAACGAACCCTAACTTCCGGTCTTTCGAGCTTGTACGGAAAGCACGATACTGAGGATCACTATCTCAGAAAAGTTTTGAACTTCCTGTGGCAATCTGATGGCTCGGGCTATCATCATGTCTGGCCGGTAAGCTCAGTAGTCAATTTTCCACATATTTCACCACAGTAAGGTGATGGGATCAGCTCAAATTTTGGATCATGCTCGATTAGTTATCTAGCTCCCATATCCCTAACTCCACTCTATATTGAATTTATGTTTTCTATTAAATCAAACAAATAACTAAATCCTTGTAAAAATGATTATTTTAAGATTACAACAGTTATGGGAGGGGGAAATGCAACAGAAATCCTACTCTAAATCAACAGGGGAAAATTTCTTGGAATCTCACGTTAAATAAAGGGATGGGGTGGGGTCTTCTTTATTAAGCGGAACACTTTTATCATCATTTAAAATGATAAATTAAAAGAGAACAATCGTGTGGGGATGATGCACCACACCATCCATGCACGCGTGCAATCGCACGATGTGACGCTTTGATGACCCACATTTCATTTCGCACGCCATGTTGGTGCGAGGTGCTTAGAAGTGCTTTAATTTTTCCAAAGGATCAGTTGGTCATACCAGTTTGGGTCCAGGCCTAAACAGGTATGTTTGAGGGGTACAATCTGGACTGTCGATTTGATTAGGCATGTAGAATGATAAAAGCGGTAAACCCAATATCGATGACGCCTCCTCTTGAGGTTATTTTATAATGAATAATAAAGACCACATAAGACCACAAGTCCGATATGAGACGCAGACTCCAACACTCCCCCTCAAGTTAGGTCTACCTAGCTTATACACATAATTAAAGAAAACAAACCAAACACAAAATACTGCAAACACTCCCCTCAAGCTGGATATACCCAACTTGATTACAAAACAAGATGAGACAAAAAGGAAATCATTCGTGATCACATCCCCCCTTGAGATAAAAATGATGGACAATGGAAGATGTCCCTGAAATAACCGGATTACATCAGCGGCGCAACAAGTCGTCGAGGCGCACTAGAGGAACCGCGCAAGCGGGGCCAGTCAACGGGGCGCCAGGAAAGCCGCACAGGCGGGGCCGATCGACGGGGTGTCGAGAAAAGCGCACTGGCAGGGCCGGTCGACGGGATGCCGGGAAAACCGCGCTGGCGAGGCCGATCGACGGGACGCCGAGAAAGCCGCATTGGCGGGCCTTTCGATGGTCGATGGAGCGTCGGGAAAGCCGCACTGGCGGGGCCGATCGATGGGGCGCCGGGAAATCCGCACAGGCAGAGCAGTCGACGGGATGCCAGGAAAACCGCACAGGCGGGGCCGGTTGACGGAGCGCCAAGAATGCCGCACCGACGGGGCCGATTGACGAGGTGCTGGGAAATCCGCACTGACATGGCTGATTGATGGGAGACGGGGATTCCGCTGGAGGCGCCAACGACTGGAGGTGGGGATTCCGTAGGAGGGGTCGACGAGAGCAGATGATACCGGCGGAGGGAGGGCCAGTGACGGGGTGAGGTCTTCCTCGCAGAGGAGCAACCAACGTCGGGGACAGCGGAGGCCCGATAAGGGGGTGCAAGGGAGCCACGCTGACGTGCCGGCCACAGGGGCCTGAGCAGCAATAGACCCGGGAGGGACCGTCGGGAGGAGGGAGCTGAGAGGAAGCCTGATCGGCTGGGTGGCAACTGTAGCGGAGGAGGCACAACGCGTCGAAGCTGGAAGGGACGACGGAGGGATGCACATGCGGGGTCATTGGTCAGGGAACCGGCTGCCGTGGTCTGGTTGTGGTGGAGAAGCGTGAGGGGGCTGCGGGAGGTGCTAGCGACGGGAGGCGGAGATTTCGCAGGAGGCGCCGACGACGGGAGGCGGGGTTGCCTAGCAGAGGAGTAGCCGATGGGTGTCGCACGAGGAGGCCGACGCCCAGAACAGGGCAACGGGGAGGGTGCGACGTGCAGGGATTCATCCCGCAGGAAGGAGCGACGCACAGGGAGGGGGTCAGCGCAAGAGCATTGGGTCTGTGCAGAAGGCCGGAGCAGAAGCGGAGGGGCTGCTCAGAGGTGGAGGAGGTGCGAAAGCAGAAGAGGCAGCCGACCGACGAGAGGAGGCGCGCGCGACGGACGAGATCCGATTGGATCTGGAAGGGCGGTGCCGCTAGTGTCGTTGCGCGCATAGCGAGAAGCTAGGACGGAGCCGCGCACAAGGATGGAGACGATCGAAGGTGCCGTCTGAGTGGGATGTGCCCGGGACGGAAGGAGCCGACACGGCAGATCTGGGGGAGGAAGGCCGTCGGGCACCGTCGGAGCTGGCGCACAGAGAGGGGGTGACCGGAAGTGCCAGATCGGCGAGGGTGACGGGAGGCCGTCGCATGGGAGTCGCGTAGGAGCCCGCTGGGTGCCGTCGTGCGTAGGGTGTTGCGGAAGTGTCAGGAGTCGCAACGACATAAACGAGATACGGAAGAAAATACATAAGAAAAGAAAACACACGGGAAATACAAATTTACGTGGTTCAGGAATAATCCCTAAGTCCATGGAGAGACAGAACTTCACTATTTCGGGAGCACAAATTACAGAGTGTTTCAGTTAGAAATCCTAGCCCGAAATGGGCTACATATGGAAAAGACGATCCACTGTTCCGAACAGGAAGTCCGCGTCGCTACAGTGAAAAGCGATCACCTTTGTCAAAAGTTCTACAGTGGCTGCCGACTGGAACTCAAAAGTGCAACAGTAAAGTTGACTCCGAAGTCCGCACTGCTACAATGCCTGTCAGTGTCGGTCGGTCAGCTCTGTTACAGTGCCGAAAAATTGGGCCAGGGACCTTCGGCCACCAGACCCCCGGAGGCTGCCGCCCCCTTGGGGGAAAATTGTAGGGTTTCTACCAGAGAAGAGAGAGAGGGGAGGGTGGGCTAGGGTAAGAAAACCTTCTCTGATACCATGTAGAATGATAAGAGGTAAACCCAATACCCAAGATGCTTCTCTAAGGGAAGCCTTGAAGTTATTTTATAATGAATAATGACCATATAAGAGCACAGATCCGATGTGGGACGCATACTCCAACACGACACAATCTAATGGACACATCCGTTCATTGGACGAGTGCGATTCGGGCCGCATATTTGATATGGTGTGATCCAATGAACGAGATTAAATCTGGAAATGTCACGCCTTTTTAGAATAGGTGTCTATCCAATTCCAAGGGGGTAGGATGACTTATCTTAATGATCACTTTTATGCTTATAAAGTGGAGTCTCCATTGGATGAAAAAATCAATTCAATCAATTCTTAAGCACTCTAAATCCCTCTCATAGATTGAAATTCCTCTCCTTGCCTTTTACAAGCATCAAAGAGCTTTTGTTGGTGCACAACAATAAAGTCTCTTCCAATATTCTCTTGATTCCAAAGCATCTTCAAGAGTTACTCTCCACTTAGTACAAGTGTAGAGTAACGAACCACTGTTGTATCCTAAGGATGACTTGGATAGAAGTAGATGGAGCCCACCGATGCACGTTACAATGTCGCTCGCCATAATAGTAGATTCACTCCAACAATCTTAAGAGCAGGTCCTCTGTAAACATGGACATGGAAACACTCAACAACATGATGAATGTGTAACAATTCGATGACAAGAATTTAAGAGGTGGCAAAAGAGAATGCACTTGGTACTTGTGCCTCAAGGTGGTGTACGTCCTCCCAACTCCAAAGCCCTCCACATCTGAAGACGAGACACTCCAAGTCTCCCGAACAAGGTAAAAATGGGAGAATGACTATGATATCATGTGCTGAGGATACATACTCGGTGCATTGACCGATGATATCTCCGACACATATCAACATCTTTCAACGATAAAGAAGATTTGAGATACTTTGGAGTAAAAGTACATCATCGAAGATCTAACAAGCAAGAAATTTCCAGTAAGTTCATTTCATACAAGATGGTAGACAATAGATCAATCATAGAGAAGTTTTATGAAATTCAATGTATCTGATAGCTTCATTTTTTATGCATAATTTTTGAATTTTTCATTAATAGATGTCCTTGATTTCTAAATATTTTATGCTCATATATTAGTTTTATTCATTTGTGGTTATTTTATATTTTAGAATCAATTTTATTAAAAGAAATAAAAAAGGTACATTTTCAAGTTATAATTTTTACTACTATTTTTTATGGCATGGTGTAAAAAAAGGGGCCAACATGGGCAACCTGTCACGACCCGTCCCAGTGGGGCCCGTGCCGCAACTCCCCAAGCCCGCCTCCAATAGGCTAGAGGCTGGTGACTAACACCAAGTAGACATATCACTAACACGGGAGACATTGCCTAGGTACCTGTACGCACGCAAGCCCAAAAATGCTGAAATGTAAAAACCACTAAGAAACAAATGCATGCATACCACTATATCCCAACCAACAGAGTACGACAAGAAGTAAAGTGCAGTAAAGTAATCTGGGTCAGAATACAAGTCCACCAAAAGAAAGAGTCTGTAAACTGCAAAGTCCAACCTATAAACAAAATAGGTACTTTGATTGTTGCTCGAAGCTGTAAGAATAGCTCGGCCTGCCAGAACTCACAAACCTCTGTCCGGTCCTGGTCTGCCCTGAACTCCGTCAAAAGGTCGCTCGTCTGCACAAGACACGACACGTGTTGGTAAAGCCCGTGCAGGGGTGAGTATAACAACATTCAGTAGGACACCCTGAAACCACAAAACAATACACAAAGGAAAGGTACAGTCAGCTCTACACAGTATATGTTTACAACACATATAACAGGGATATCCAGATTTACTTAAACCAAGACACGCAATCTAGAGGTAAGTCACAACTACCGTATACCAACACTAGGGATTCAGTTCGAAGATTCCACGAAGCACTCATCCGGGAGAACACACTCCCGAGTCTGATAACACTAATGACGTCCGCTCGAGAAGTACTGCCTGTCGAGAACCGTCATGAGAGAGATATACTGATAAATCTGAAGAGAGATACGATACCATAAATGAAGATCACAACGAGGGCCATGGGGTGATACCAACAAGTCCATCTGGATGAACCTGCTAAGTAGAGGATCGACGTCCGGTGAAGTTGGTCATGTCAATACCAAGAACTCTACCTAGGACACGAAGAATGAATAGAGGATCCTGCTTCGGGCCTCTCGAAGGGGATTTCAACAACTCTATCCAGAAAGTCCTGCCGATGGGATCATACTCCTATGAGTAGGAAACGATACGCATCAACCTTCAGGGAAAGGATCAAGGGCACGAACCTTAACGAAGCTTGTCCAAGATACGGTGGACAAGAGATTCAAGACATGTAGAAAGGGGTACACGACGTGTAGTAGGGTCACATGCCGTGTCCCTTGACCCTGGGTACTGCCCGTGTACAACGACCCGTGTCGTTCAGAGCAGGTCGTGTAAAAGATGGGTACACGTTGTATAGAAGGGTCACACGCCGTGTCTTTCCATCCGGGGTTCACCCGTGTACTCTGGCTGTGCGCTAGTACACGGTGTCAACCCGTGTTCGCCTACCCGTGTACCAGTACACGGGATAACCCGTGTAACCGGTCTGGGCCAAGCCGCGTGGTGGGGTACATGCTATGTAGGCAACCCGTGTACTCCACCCCGTGTTCGTGTATCTCCCGAGATACACGCCGAATGGGAAACCGCCTTATCTCAAGGTGAGACAGAGACCTTCTTTTATAGATTGAGAAAGAGGAATACATACAGGAGTATTCCGTTGTATCCTATAGAGAATTCACCCATTATAGTACCGATTTGGTGGGAGCAAATCTACTATTATAGAAAGTGACATCGTAACGTGCCTCGGCAGACTCCAAGCAAAGTCCATACCATTACCCACATACATCCCCAACATAAAATGGTTATAAACTTTAATTAAAACTACGAGGTCAAGTTGCTTGTTGATAAAAAAATGACACATATTAGAATTAAGGGCTGTGAATTGATAATGAACATGACATGTTGCGATGAAATTTTAATGTAATTGTGTGAATGATTGTGATATATCTGTCTTATTTTTTATACATAAAAATTACTGTTAGGATTGCTCCTGTGGCATGATTATGGCATGACATGTGCTAGGCCATGTATGATTCATGCATAATATGTACATAATGATATGGGTGTGTCATTTGAAGTGATGCATTTATTAAATAATGGCGGTAGGCTATATGTTGTTATGCAATGCATGCTTGATATGTACAATAATGTACTTCAGGTTAGTTGTGATAGGCCATAAGGATAGTTTGTAATTGTGTAACACTTAAATGCATCTATAACATCACTTGATGATGATTATCTTATTCATAATTCTATAACAAGCATTACTTCATTATTAATTTGATGAATTGTTTCTGCATTATCTTGAAAAGGGTAAAATGGATGCCGGTATTCTCATTTTTGTTATGCTGCTTTGATCTTTATGGTTGAAAATTTTAAATTAAGTTCCATTTAGATATATCATACGATTTTCATGTTTATAGCTTTGATGGTGTGTTGATTTAGCTTTCCTGCAATCAGAATTCCACATTGAAAATCAGTTTTCTCGTTGTCTCTGTTTCTGGGTGACCATACAGGAGAATGTTAATTGGGTTCCTGGTATTTGTGTGATAAAACGTCTGTCAATATTAGTCATGTTTATTTTATTTTGGCAGGAAATGCAATTTGGATGGAAAATTGTTATTGGAAGTATTGTTGGATTCTTTGGAGCTGCATTTGGGAGTGTGGGTGGTGTTGGTGGTGGTGGGATTTTTGTCCCCATGCTTAGCCTAATTATTGGGTTCGACCAGAAATCTTCAACTGCTATTTCAAAATGTAAGCCAAGCACCCTTCGCATAATCTCTCTCATTTTGTCAAGGTTATTAGATTCGGATGCCTGGACTAATTTCATACGAGGGATTTTTTAATTCTGACCTTGTTGGATGGGGTAGATAAACACAACAGGGAAAGACTTGGTTTATAATCTCAACGTATCATCTGCATCACAATCCTTCATATATGAGACATTGAATTCATGAATCAATTTTTTTCTAGTGTTTGCAGTGTTGGTCTATCCAGATTTCACAAATGTTGGTTTTTAATGTAATGAAATCCTCTTTAAGTTACAGTCAAGGAATAAACAAGTAAATTTGCCTTCATTTTTTTCTGCTGTGATAATATTCGGCAATGCTTAGTGACTGAAACAGTGTATTGTGTTTAGGCATGATCATGGGTGCAGCAGTTTCAACAGTTTACTACAACCTTGGGTTAAGACATCCTACACTTGATCTGCCTATCATTGATTATGACCTGGCATTACTTATTCAACCAATGTTGATGATGGGGATTAGTATTGGGGTAACTTTTAATGTGATTTTCCCCGACTGGCTGGTCACAGTTCTATTAATTGTTCTCTTTCTAGGTAACATTTGCTAAAGGTGCGTTTTGTTTGCCAAATTTATGGTTCTTGTGGTATTCATTTGACATTTTTTTTCCAGTTACATCAACAAAAGCCTGCTTCAAGGGTGTTGAAACATGGAAAAAAGAGACCGTGCTAAAGAAGGTATTCATAAAAGTGAACCTTTTTAATGAGTTTGAAAGCTGTTGGATACATAACGTGATATCTTCCCTTACTCTTAGCTGTCTTAAGCTCTTATAGGGTCCGTTTGACAACATGTATGGAAAATTGTTCATGGCACTTATCATTTATGATAAGTAGTTTAAAAAAATTAGCGTTAATTGTTCTGTTTTTGGAAAAAAAAAACATAAATTTTAGATGAAAACCACTTCAATAGTGGCAGAAAATCATGTTTTCAATAATAAATCTAGAAACACTTAAACATAAGCACTTATCTCAAGTGATAAGTGTTGTTAAATGGAGCCATGACACAAATCACTTATGATAAACAGTTTGAAAAAACAGGTGGTGTTTGTTTGATTTCCGCAAAAACAATCTGGGTCCGTTCATAACACTTATTGAAAACTGCTTACAACACTCATCACTTATGATGAATGCTTCTGTACAAGCTCTTCCAGGCTGCTTATTGAATAAGTGTTTTTCTGTCACATATTGAGGTGATTCTATTATGGAATTTAAGTGCCAGGTGTTTTTTCAGATTCAGAACAAACACCATTTATTTTTTCAAACTGCTTATCGTAAGTGATGAGTGTTGTCAACAAGGGTTGTGATAAGGGTCCTTGCACTTAAATTTCAGAAGAAAATCACTTGAACAAGCGACACAAAAGCACCTTTTCAACAAGCAATCTGTAAAAAGTTATACGCAAGCACTTATCACAAGTGATAAGTGTAATAATCACTTTTCAATTAATATCAAATGGAGCCTTAAAATGCATGCAATTCTACATATCATGAATGCATATTGCTTCAGTTCTTCATAAGGGTTCTACGTTATGATGGATTTTCTGCCATTAAAATCTAAGTAGCTTCATCTGCATGTGGCATAGAGCTGCAACTGTTTTCTTGTGTTAACACCTAAACCATTTGTGCCATTTTGGATTTTTTATGATCTCAGGAGGCTACTAAGAAGTTCGACTCTAGAGGTCAGTTGAATCTTCTCTTAGCAATGCTTGCTTTAACATCCAAATACGCATCTGCCTTGACTTTGAATATCCTTCCCTACCACCAGAAAGTGGTCAGGAGCATGTGGAATACAGGCCTCTTCCAGGCGGCCCAAGTGATAGCACTAAAGAGAAAGCAATTGAACCTAACGAGCCTAAGGTGAATGAACCTTGAACCCTGGGGATGGGGATTGTGATTTTTAACTGATTTTTAACTGATCTGCCGACTTTCCCAGGTCAGCATAATTGAAAATGTTTACTGGAAAGAATTTGGGCTTCTGGTTCTTGTCTGGGTTGCCTACCTTACTCTGCAAATTTGGAAGGTTTTGTTTGCTTTCTTCATGGTCATAAATTTTTTTTACCACATCCAAACTGATTGTTTGGAAATTTTTGCATGATGAACAGAACTCTACTGCTACATGTTCAACTGTATACTGGGTACTCAACCTGCTCCAGGTACATGTTTGCTTCTCTAGAGTTTTTTACTGCTCATTAGAGTGAATTCGAGTAATGAATCATTTTCATAATTTTTACAGATTCCGGTTTCTGTTGGCGTTTCTCTGTATGAGGCCGTAAGCCTTTACAAGGGTAGGAGGGTGTTTACATCCCTTGGAGATGCGGGCAGAAATTTTAAAGTAATTCAGTTGGTTCTTTATTGCGTGGGTGGTGTGACGGCTGGCATTGTTGGCGGGCTGCTCGGTCTTGGTGGGGGATTTATTATGGGTCCCCTGTTCTTGGAGCTAGGAATCCCTCCTGAGGTGAGCTTCTACCTTGCAAACCTTTTTAAACTTGGGCTGCATTTGGTTCAAGAAAATGTTTTCTGTTTTCAACTTCCAGAAGCATGTTAGAAAATGTTTTGAAGAGTGTTGGGAGAAAAACAAAGAATGTATGAGTTACTTTTAGGTATTTTCATTTTGCAAAAGAACGAAAAGAAGTTTTTTTTTTTAAATTTTGATTGGTCATTACAATGAAATTTACATAAATTCTTTGCTGGATGAATTAAATGTAGCAGCTAAATTTGGAAGTCATTAGTGAAAGCCATTTTAAGTTGGACCTAGAGGTGGCAATACGGATTCATGAGTCAGGTTTGTGTTGGGCTTGCCGTTTTGTGAATCCATTTAAGCTCAACCCCAACCTGGCTTATTTAATTCAACGGGTTGATCCAACCCAACCCATTTATGAAGGGGTTGATCCTTATCCGACCTGCCAACCCTTTTAAACTTTAAATATATAACATAAACTACATCATGACATGTCCAACTAGTTAATATCACATAAACTCAATGACTTGGTCAAATTGAATTATGCCATTTATGGAAAATACGTTATCCATGTTGTAACGTGCCTCTTTTAAACCATTTAAATTAAGTAATGAGCTATAAGCATGTTGAATTATTTCCAATTAAGTTGCTTATAAGAATAAAATATATTATAATATTAATTATTATTATATTTTTAGTATTTTATATTATCATTATTTTTTAAATCAGGTTACATGGGTTTGGATTGGTCAACCCGAACTTGATCTGAATATTATTTGTGGTAGATTACTCAGCCCAATTATAACCTGAATCCATTTTCGTCCGACCCAAACCCATTGATGTGTTGTGTTGGGTTCAAAATTTCCACCTCCAGTGGGCCTCTGTTCCGTTCATTTTAAAAAATAAATATTCATCTGGAAATACTTTATGAGAATCTCTTATTTTTCCTCATGGGATTATTTTATAAAAAAATTGGCGTTCAATATAACTTTGAATGATCCATGTTCCTTTCACAATGTATGCAGAATCCTGATATTAATCCACTGACATCAACATTGTTGGGCTGGAGATGATGTTTTGGGGAAGAAAAATGCCATCTTTTTGCCATGGGCATGGATTTAAGATATCAATTTCCGTGACATCTTTATATCTGAAAACCTTGGGTGCATTTGGTATTTCAGAAAATATGTTAAATTGGGAAAATGAAAATGAAAGTGATTGGAAAAGAAACAAACATGGTTTTTTTACCTTTCTTCAGCTCGAATTTTTTTTTCAACACACATTTTTGGATAATGGAAACAAAAAAATGTTTTCATGTACCAATCCCACTGTTTTTGTATCCTGTTGTAATTTTACAACCCGGATCCTTGGAAATGATGCCAAAACTTCATGACAGGTCTCAAGTGCAACTGCTACTTTTGCAATGACCTTCTCGTCATCCATGTCAGTGATAGAGTACTACCTTCTAAAGCGTTTCCCGGTTCCCTACGGTATGCACCCAAACGCTTCCCTTCTGAGCCAATTTTGTCAAGATTTCAGTTAGTTTGAAGTAGCTTTACTTGGCACAGCTCTGTATTTCATCGCGGTGGCAACTGCAGCGGCCTTTGTGGGGCAGCACGTCGTGAGGAAGCTGATCATGTTCCTGGGAAGATCGTCCCTGATAATCTTCATCCTGGCCATCACCATCTTCATCAGCGCCGTCTCACTGGGTGCGTGCAGATCTGCATTAAGTGTAAGTTGAGGGGTTGGGGTTTGTTTGGTGCTGAAAGAAGGGTTCATGTTTGGTTTTGATAGGTGGGGTTGGGATAGCAAGGGCGATTGGGAGGATGCAGCAGCATGAGTACATGGGGTTCGAGAACCTCTGCAATTACGATGGTTAGTGCCCCTTCCCTGCTCTGTTTTTTGGGTAGTTCCATTCAAATTCAATTGCTGTTTGAGATTATGAATAAAAACGATTGAAAACACTGTTTTTGGGTGTGCTTTACTGCATCACTTTCTTATTGACCGCCGACTAAAGGTCCCCTAGAAAATAGAAAGAACCAAAAGGGTTCTTTGTTTTTTCTTCACCTTAGAATAACCAAAATGTTCTTTGTTATTTATTTATTTATTTTCAATTGATGTGGTGTGATGATCCCTCCCGACCCTCCTTTTATTGCCTCCCTTATTTGTTTTTGTTGTATATGTTTAAATCGTTAAGACTCATGAATTAGTTCTAATATGGTTGAATAAATCACCATCATCCATAATATAGTTGAATAAATCATATACAGTGACTTTTTTTAAACTGCTTCCCCTGTTTTTGTAATGGCATATGTATGAGTGCTTGTTGGTGCATAGTTGAGCTCTTTAGATGATTTATTTGAATGTTGAGATATGAAAGGAATTCAAATTTTAGAAATGTAATTTTCTCGAACAGTCCTCGGGGTAAAAAGTGCAATTTATTTTATTTTAGTGATATGAGGTAATCGCATAACTGAACTTTTGGTTTTATTTGAATGCCCGGAAATGAAAGAAATTAAAATTTTAAAAATGAATTTTTCATAAACATGCATCCCAAATGAAAATAGTAGACACCATCTATTTAGTGTCATTAGCGTGGACTTCTAAGGAGAAATTTGAAGGAATTTACAAGGTGCAAAGGCGGATCTCATAATTAATAAATAATATAATTATTTTTATATGCAACGGTGGTCTGCCATCGCTGAACATCTTCCCCACCTCCATAATGGAGAAGCTGGAGCGGCAAAAGTTGCCCCCGTTGTAACATTTTGAGATTTTAGTTATATTCTTTTAAATGAATATTATGTTTGATTGCATGTACCACAAACCATATCGAGTTTAAAACGGTCTGTGATAAACTATTAAAATATTATTAATTAAGTGTGACTTTTATGACTTAATCGTTGATTTGACATGTATGAATAGTATTATGAAATATATACTGAAAGTTTTTCTTTAATAAAATGAATAATCAATCATACATTGATGATCAATTTGTTGGAAATGAAGATGATATCTTTTGACGGTGAGATATTTAAATTAAGATAAATGAAAATATTTTTGGTTAAAATGATATTTTATTGGAGGAATAAAGATTGTGTTATCTTCTCAAGACATATATGATTTTTATTATGGATTTATGTTGATTTATGGAATGATTTTAAGTTGAACTTTGTGTGTTATTGTTCAAATACGTATTTTTTTTTTAAAAACTCTGTCTTGATGGTGAAATGATTTATCCAATCTAGAGTCTTATGCGGAAAGTAATACTCAACTATCAATATTTGTTTTTAGAAATCCATTTGTAAGTATGAGTCTTATATATGGAATAATAAGTTTCCTGGTCTTGATTTGGAAATTAAAGTTCATGATAAAATCTATATTTGGTATTATTATTATGTTATGATACATTTATTTTGAGAGAATCAAATTAAAATTGAGAGGATGTAATTTGTTTAAGGGGTGAAATGTAATACATTGAGATTTTAGTTATATTCTTTTAAAAGAATACCATGTTCGATTACGTGTACCACATGCGATACCGAGTTTAAAAAGAACAATAATATACTATTAAAATATTATTATTTAAATATGATTATTATGATCTAATCGTCAGTTTGATGAGTATGAATAAGAATAAATGTATTATGAAATATATGTAGAAAGTTTCTTTAATAAAATAAATAACCAATCATATATTGATTGTCAATTGCTTGCAAAAGTACACTATTTTGAAGGAAAAAAAAGATATTTTTTTGAAAATTGTTTTTATGTGTCCAATGTATTTTTATCTTAACAGGTTAAATTAATCACTATTGATAAATGATTCCAATGAAAGAAGTAGATTATATATATATATATATTCAATTGAAGGAATTAACATCCATTTAATTATAATTATTAGGCATTGAATGAAAATAAAGTGATTTTATGCTTAAAAAAATATTTTATTCAAAATTGGTTTTTTATTTCATTTGTGGGTGGATATCATAATCAATTCCTGTCACATTTAGAAATTGTGTTTGAAAAAATGCATATCGTTTTTGAAATCAACATGTCATAATAGGCTAATTTAAAAGTCTCATTATATCTTGGGTTTGTTTTAAAGTGACATTAGTCCCCTATGAACAAGCATAATTCAATTAATTTTATAGTTACCAACATTATATTTGATTTTCGTATTAAATCATTTTTATGCTTGAGCATTTTTCTAAAAAATGTTTTAGTTGTGGTTTGTGTATTTATATTAAAATTGATTTTTACCACTTATGGAAATTTAATCTAGTAAAATTGATTTCATATTCGAAAGCAGGACATTTAAATTTTGTAATAAGGTCAATTTTATTTTTGATCATTATGAATAGTCACTATGGTAAAAATTAGTTACTACGATAAATGGTAAAACGAGTTAATTAAGATAAAAACTAAGTGATGAAGTCACAAAATCTTACCTTGATTCTTATTGGATGATGAGATTTCAACTCTTATTACTTTATCTTTAAAATTGGATAGTTTTTGAGCCACTTTTCCATGATTAAAACTTTATATTATTTTAAAATATTGAATAATTACATGTGTGTTACTCCCCTCACAACCCCCTTTTTCACATCTTCACACACTTTGAGTCTTTTAGTTCGACCAAGCCCACCCAAATACCCTCCCAACATCTGATCCGCATTTTAGAGGTCTTTGTCTCACCAAAAAACCAACCTAAGAAGGCTTAAGGTGTAAGTCAATAAAGGTTTTCTAAAGAAGTGATATAATTCTTAATTGAGTGTTTCATGTTTATTTCTTCTTCTACTTTCTTCAAATCTTAAACCATGCTGAAATAATAACTTATGTATCTCTCATATATTGAAATGTTGTTATGATTATGTTACAACCCATTTTCATCTCATTTTCCACCATATAGGAAATGAAAACATCACTCGTGCATACGTGTGTACTACCACCTCTACGAAGTGATGTGTTTTGTTTTTCATCACTAGATTATATGGCTGATTAAAATGATGGATCAAATGAATATATATGATATTCATGACACAATTATGATTTTGTGAAGATAAAATATTACTCACCTTCTTACTCTTTCTGTTCATTGGAAATTGACAACGTCGTTCGTGCATACATGTAGAATACCACCTTCATAGAAATATGATTCATTTTTCATTTCCAAATTATAAGGCTGATCCTAAGAATGAAACTGATGAATAAATATGACATGTATAACATATTTATGATTTTGGAAAAGTAAAATATTAACTATATCCACCCAGTATAAAAATGGAAACGTCGTTCATGCTTATGTACAAATTACCGTCTCCATGAAACGATGTGATTCATTTTTCAAGACTGCCTTACATGGTTGGTTTTAAAAGTTTATTTAAAAACACATTTTTCTAAAACTATTTTTCGTTGCATTTTTTGCACTTATATTTAAATTGTTTTTTACCACATTTGGAAATTGAATATAGTAAAATAGATTTCAAATTTGGAATCAGCTGGTTCAAATTTGGTAATAAAGTCAATTTCATTTTTGGTCATTATGAATAATTATTATGGTAAAAATTAGTTACCACGGTAAAGAGTAAAACGAGTTAATTAAGATAAAAACTAAGTGATAAAGCCACAAAATCTTATCCTAATTCTTATTGGATGATGATATTTCAACCCTTATCATTTTACTTCAAAATTTGGAAGTTTTAGAGTCACTTTCCAAGGATTAAGACTGTATATTATTTTATAACTTTGAAAAATTATGAGTGTGCTGCTCTGCTCACTTATAAAAGGGCACCTCATCTTCTCACTTATTCACACACTTTGAGCCCGACCAAGCCCTACCCAAATACCTTCCCAACACCTCACATCATATAGGTCCCGATCTCTCCAAAAGACCAACTTAAGAAGGCTTAAGGTGTAGCACACAAGAAGTTTTTCAAAGAAGAAGCATCATTCTTAATTGAGTATTTCATGATTATTTCTTCTTTCACCTCCAAATCTTCAACCATGCTGAAATAATAACTCAAGTATCTTCCATATACTGAAATGTTATTATGATTATGGCACAACCCTTTTCATCTCTTTTTCTATCCTATAGGAAATGAAAACATCGCTTGTGCGTACGTGTGGACTACCACCTCCACGAAACGATGCGTTTCTTTTTTCATCACCGAACTATATAGATGGTTAAAATGACGGATCAAATGAATATATATGATATTTATAACATAATTATGATTATGTTAAGATAAGACATTACTTACCTTATTATCCTTTCCGTCCGTTGGAAATTGACGTCACTTGTGCGTACGTGTGAAATACCACATTCACAAAGTGATGCAATTCATTTTTCATTTCTATCTCACAAGGATGATCATTAGGATGAAATTGATGAATAAATATGACATGTATAACATATTTATGATTATGGAAAAGTAAAATACTAACTACTTTATTTCTTTTCCACCCAGTAGAAAAATGGAAACATCGTTCATGTGTATGTACGAACTACCGTCTCCATGAAACGACATTACTCATTTTTCACGACCGCCTTACATGACTAGTTTTAAAAGTGTATTTAATGTACAAATATGATAATTATAACATGTTTAAGATTCTGGAGGTAATGGAATCATAACTCCTTTGACGACAGTCAACACGTCGATGTGGTTTTGAGGTTATAAACCGAATGACCCCAAAACATCCAACGTGAAATTAACCATTTTAGTAACTAAATAAGTCATGGTAATAAATGAAATAAAAGGAATAATAATATTGAAATGAACATGAAAAAAGTTATTAAGCAAGTAGAAAACTAATATAATTTTATTATCCAGGAGTTAAAGAACGTATGAAGTTAGATGAGACTTACGCTAAGAGATTTTCTTTTAAAATATTATTTTAAGTGTTTTAAACTCTTACTCCTCCATATTAATGTTCTTCAAAATGTTCCAAGAATGTTTTTTATTTATACATTAAAGATTGTTCAAAGTCATTTTCAACTAGTTTGGATTTCTTTTTAAAGGTTTTAAAAAGAATCTTTTAAACATTTATCATACGGGTCATTTTGACTTTTTTTACCAGTGTAAAAGAATCTATTTTTAACTTATTCGCTTGACCGCCTTTTCTTGCCGTTATAACTGTTATTCGTTATCAAACTTCCTTTACAAGTTAACATGATTTTTTTAAAGTATACCATATTCTCGCTCTTTTGGAAATTTTTCGTTTCTAAGAGTTTTTCAAAGAAAAAGGATATTTCTCCTTAGGATTATATGAAAATGGAAAGTGTTTTGTTTATGGGTTCAAATGACGTTTTCAAGGGTTTTATGATGAAAAAGTGAAATCTTACAAATGTTTTGTTGATGATACAATACTTGAGCATTATAGATGATGATGGGTGGGCTCGATATAGCTCTTCAATGCATTGAGTAGTGATGTAGTTTTCGAAGAAGAAAATGAGGGAGATAATTGGGTTGGTTACTCCTATGAAATTAACTGAGCTTTCAGTTATTTTGACATGGGTTAAACACGAGTGAACATGGGTTATGAATAGGATGCTCCAAGATACCTATATTTTTCTTGCAAAAAAGGTTTTTGTGGAAATCTTTTGATTTCATAAGGTAAGTAAAGTTTGTGATGTTTTAAAGGTGAAATGTTTGTTTTTCAAAGAAATGTTTTCATGGAGATTCCATGGTTTTCCCATGCTTGCTGACGGGTTTCAAAGATTTTCTTTGAGAAAAGTTTGATTTGCTCATCTGGATAAGTTTTATTTATGTGCTCAAAGTTTTATTGTGAAAAAGGTAAGTATTATCATGAGTTTTCATGTTTTCACTAGACTAACAAGATTCATTTATTTTTTTTCAATTATTGATCTTTTTTGTGTTCATCCCAAGTTTTTAAATGTTTTTCACATAGCCTCGGGATGAGTATGAACTATACTAAGGTATGTATTTCCACTATGTAGATTCTTCTTAAAAGAATCGAAAATGATTTCAATGAAATATGGGTTTAAAATTTAAGAAGCATGTTTTTGTGGAAAAAATGGATATCGAGAGGAAGTTTCCACCTTGTTATATAATGTTTTTCCTAATTCTTTAAAACTCTAAACAGAAAAGATCCTTGAAATGTAAGAAAGTGAAACCCTTGTTATAAATCATGTTATCATGAGTTGATTATGACATGAGGTGTTATAATTGGTATCAGACGAAATATTTAGATAACTTTAGAGGTTATGATGATTTAGATGAGGACATTTTAAGATTTTAGGCACTATCATGGGTCAATAAGTCCAAGGTTGATCATAAGTTTAATGCATTACCACTCTTGATTTTTTATGTGATGAGAGTACCCCGTAGACATTTATTGAGATTTAATAGACGTATGAGGTTTATGTAACCCTTAAATTTAACTCGTGTTGTAGTGAAAATGTTATTCTAGGAAAAATGCTTTTATATTTTGTGGACATAAATTGAAAGGTATTACTAATTTTTAGGGTTAATATGATTTTTGATGTTGAGGTAATTATGGTTAATTGTGATAAAAGAGTTATTACATTTTGGGAACATATGATCCAGCGTATAGATAACCATGAGATTGAAAAGTGATTTGGTGATTAAGTGATTAAATTTATTTTTGAAGATGTTCACTATTTTGGGAACATTATATGATTAAGGTAAATGGAAATAGTTTTAACTAAAATGAGATTTTATTTGAGGAATAAAGGTTGAGTTACCTTTTGGAAGCATATATGAATTTTATTGTGCCTTTATGGAGATTCTGGTTATTTATGGAAAAGATTAGCATATTTTGTAGATTATATGTTTAGGAAATATACATTTTTGGTATATGACTTTATGAGTGATTGATGTTGTTTAGAGATAAATGTTAAATTAATCATAGAAGAATATACGATAAAATATTTCTGATTTTTAGGTTTTGAACTTAGCCAGGAATATTTTGAAGAGTTTATGGTTAGTTATTTATAGAATGATTTATGTTGAATTTTGGTTGTTATTATTGAGTCTTTGGAGATTAATGTAGTATTTCTTCCTATGAAGGTTTATTCATATTATATATTATCATAACTCATGCTAATAATTTTTGGTTTTAATTAATGGATAGAAATAAAAGAAATAGATTTTCATCCATTTGTGGATATTGTGATCTGTTAAAAGTTGATTTTAGCACTTCAAGTATGAAGAATTCATCTTGAATATTCATTTCATGGAGTAAGAGATGAGATAAATATAACATCCCAGACCCACACTCTCAAATCCGTTGCTAAAACATCATCTTTACATTTCTGGATTTGATACCACATGAAGTGACCCAATTTTAGCCATCCAAAACATATAAAATCAAACTAAAATATTGGATCACTTACATATCCAAAGACCTTTTAGGTTTAACTTTTTAAAGAATTAGGTCAAACTCTTACATAACAACTTGGATACATAAACAACTGGTTCATAAAAATATACAACATCTCCCACTAAGTTCTTCACATCTAGTAACATTCTTAGGGATAACATACTCAAAACCTTTCTTCATAATCTGAGGAAAAAGGAAACATAAGAAGCGTGTGCTCAAACACTCAGTAAGGGTAAACACAAGTATTAACGATTAAATGCCACCAATAAGCACAATATGAACATAAGAGTATGATGACATAATTAAAGCGCATGAGTATAAAAAAAATCCTTGAGCAAAATACCCTTTCCATTTTAAAAATAACTTTTAAATACTAAAAATTCACAAAATATTGTGGAAATCATTTTATTTGAAAATAATCTTGAAAACTTATAAAGGGAGCTTCAAAGAAAATAACAGCCATGATAATAAGAAATTTCATTCATGCCGTAATCGTTAAAACAAAGATTCTGTTAACACCTTTGGTAAAAGTACCTTGTTCAGAAAATGACAAGAATATTATTTTTAAAACTTTTTGTAAAAATTAAAACATGGGTTAAAATGAATTTAAATAATCATTGAAAAATAGTCAAAAAAATTCTTGAAAACATTTTAGAAAATAAGGATATGGAAGAAAAAGATTCCTGATCTAAAAGAAGATACAAGATTGATATTATTTACAAACAACTTTCCTGATGCTCTTTAATCAATAAGGGAGGAAATGGAAACTAAATATGAAAACCACATTCATAACCATAGGAGAATAAAAGAGATTCAGTTTAAGAAAACAAGAGCATATGATCCATCCCAAAGGAATCTTGAACATAAATAATCCTGAAAAAATGAGATTGTAACATAAAGCCTTTACCAATATGGTAACTTTCAAAATCAAAATTCATTGAAAGAATGAATATGATATGGTTCTATAAATACCATTAATTATATGAAATAATATGTCAAAATTCATTCATGGGGTAGTACGTACACCATTCAAATAAATCATGGTGCACGATATGAAACATGTCTCAAGAAAATGAGATTGAGACCAAGAAAACCCTTCCAAAGATCATAAATTTTTGAAGTGATAATTAATCTATGAAGTGATCATGTTAAAATATGTAAATCCACATAAAATATGTGGAAATAAAAAATAAAACAATTTAGAGATCAATTCACACATAATCATGGCATAACAAAGTCAATGCAGTAGTAGTAAAACCCAATGAATAGAAATTGAGTTAAGAAACCCCTTACCACTTGGTAACTTTCAAATCAAATCCATTTGAATGAATTAATTTGAATTGTAACATAAAATAACATGAATTTTTAAGTATTTATGATAAAACATGTAAAAGGGGCAGTATATGCACCATATATAATAAATTTGGTGCGTAACATTAAAACATGCCTCAATGAAGGGAAATTGAGGCGGAATCCCTTACCTCAAGTCCAGACATTCCATGTATGTTCATTAACTCTTATATAATAAACTTATATCAATTATTTAACTGTTTAAGAACCTTTTCCAGGTTTATTACTTTGTCATTAAACCATCTGTTTCATTTATTTCAATGACATATTTAATTACTTAATCAGTTAAGTCCACATCGGGTATTTTGAGGACATTTGGTTCATAATTTCAAAATGACTTCGGTATGTTGACTGTTTTCAAAGAGGTCATTATTTAATCATCTCTAGAATAGTAATTATGACATAATTATCATTTTTATACATTAATTTTACTTTTAAAACTAATCATGAAATATGGTTATGAAAAATGAATTACGTTACAATCATGGAGATGGTATGCCGTATATACACCCATTTTTCAATGAACTTGAGAGAAATAAGGTAAGTATTATTTTATCTTTTTAGAATTATGATTATATCATAAATATTATATTATCTCTTTAAATAATTTATATATACTAGCTATGTGACGCGGTGATGAAAAATGAATTACATCGCTTTGTAGAGGTGATAATCCGCACGTACGTATGAACAACGTTATCATTTTTGAATGGATGAAAAGGTAAGAAAATAAATAACATTATTTTTCTAGAATTATAATTATGTCATGAATAACACACACACACACACAGACATATATATATGTATATTAAATCCATCATTATAACTAGCCGTGAGAGGTGGTGATGGAAAACTAATTACATCGGTTCTCGAGACCGTAGTCCGCCGCACACATGAATGGTGGTTTCATTTCCCATTTGATGGAATAAATATATGAATTAAATTTAAGACAGTAACATAATAACATCTTAGTATATGTTATATACTTATGTAATTATATCTCAATGGTTAGAAGAGTTTTGAAGGAGGTACAAGAAGAAATAAATTGAAAGTGGTCGAGTTGGATGATACCTCTTCTTTGGTAGACATCATTTAGATCTCTTCTTAAGGACCATTTAAATGTCCTTTTAAGAATACCAAAACCTCTAATTCATGGAAAGATAAGTTAACAAGAGAATTGGGTAGAGGTTGGTTGAGCCAGATGACTCAAAGTGGTGTAAAGAAGAGAAAGAAGGGGTGTCCTTTTTAAGGGAGAGAGACATTTTTGAAAATTCATGAAATATTTTAATACAACATGTGTATAACTCATGTAAAATGGTTCCAAAATGACGTAGATTCAAATATTAGGAACATATGGTCTTAATATAATCATCTAATCAAATTTATATAGGTTTAGATATTATTTTAAACTTTATCTTTTGGAGTTAACTAATTTTAAACTTAACCATGATAACGACCTTTTCAATATTAAAGGGTTATAATTTTACTTATAAGGTAAAAATTGGATCATAAATGGTCAAAGGATGACATTTTAGAACATTTATCATCCTAATTGTCCTCTTGTAAGATTTTTATGATTTTTAAATAATTTAATAAAATATTATTTAACGTAAAATATCATTAATGTCATTTTTGACTCAATTCATTTAGTTTGACTTTAAAGAAATGAAGATAGAAATGGATTTTGAATCTAAAACTTTCAAACATCCCTAATATGTTATATTGATCTATAAAATTCATGGGATACTATAAATCACCCAAACAATATTACTTTTAGAGTTTTTAAAATCTCCCACTTGATTTTTCTATTGCTTGCACAATCGCTGTGTCGGCGTTGCGTAACCATTTAAGGTAATTATTGCATCATTAAAAATTTAAAATAAATTACAATGATAAAAAATAATTTATCTTTCGAATAACCATCTATAACTGAACATAAGTTGTTTTTATCCTTTTCACAAAATATTAAAAATATTAAAAACAAGGGAGTGACATTTTTTGATTTTATCATTTAATTAAATAATTATAAAGGTCAAAATCAAATCTAAATGAAAACAAAAGGTCATATTTTTTAAGTTTAGATGATTATGGATGAAATAGAATCATCAAATGAAATGAAGGCAAGTGTTTGAATGAATTTGAAGCCTTATTAGTTTAACCCTAATTAACCACTTTTGCTTTTACTGTTGTAACAAAAATTTACTATGGTTACTATTCATATTGACAAAAAATTAAGACCTTATTACCTAATATTAATTATGAATATTTTAAATATGAATCTATTTTATAAAATTCAATTCATATAAGTGTCATAATTTAATTTAAAATTATACACGTAAAACATGACGAAAAATGATTTTCCAGAAAAATGCCTTTTATGTATAAAAATATATTTATATCAAATTCAAGTATAATGTTGATTCCAATAACATTTATTGTAATATTTTTAATCAAAATAAACTAATGAAATTTTAAAACTAATTCAAAATATAATGCGACTTTGTAAGTACTAGAAAATAAGTAATTTTCCAATAAAAATAAGTATTCTTTACTATTCATTAAGAAAAATCAAACTTTTCATAAAATTCTCAAAAATTCATTCTAAAATAATTTTGAAATGATAAATTAAAAAATGATATCATTTTTTCCAAATTCAATTTATAAAAATTTAAGAAATTAATTATAATATTCGCTCACAAAAAGTAATAAAATCATCTTTGAAGAAAACATATTTTTTTAAGCATGAAATGACTATACTAAAAAATTTACTTCTTATTTATTAATTATTAATCAATAAATTTGTATTGAGTAATAAATTTATATATATTTCATAATGTGGTTAATCCTATTCATACCCATCAATTTAACATCCAGGTTATAACTATAACATTTAAATATTAACATTTTATGGTTCGTTTAAGCTCAATGTTTCACTTTGTATACAATATAGAATATAATGTTCTTTTAAAATACCAGGATATTACATTCTTCTCCCCTTTTGTAATGTCCCATATCTGGATAACACTTTAAGGTGCCCCGTACCCGGTTGGCCATATGATCTCAAGCGCATTTCCCCAAATGCCAGAGGCTACTGACTAGCAACGAGGGACTAGGTGTGATAGTGGGGAAACTATGCCCTCATTGGAAGAGTGTAACACAATGGAAATAATAAAAATTCAGTATCGGAAGCAGTAATACCATACAACAGAAGTAAACAATGGAAGACTGATAATATAAATAACCATATGTCATAGCATACAAATATGATGCTTCATGTTACATGTTCTAGGAAACAACCAAAACATGTTACACTGTAGTAATACAAAACATAAGTACCAAAAGTATAAAAGGAACAAAAGAGAATCAGAAGCATCGCAAGCCTTGGATTAGTCCCATGCTCTCTTCTCCTAACAACAAATCAAGTACCTATAGAAGGGTTCTTACCCTTATTGACACCTACAAAAATATAATCTATTTGGGCCCCAAAACATGACCCAAACAAGGTGTGATACTAAATCCTAGTAGGCAACCACCCAAGATCCATGCCAATTTGTCTGTGAGTATATATAATAGGCAGTGTACAATACTAAAAGTAGTAAACAGTGGGTAATAAAAAACAAGCACAACAGATGTCTTTGAAGACAATGTAAACAAACATAAGTGAAGACCGAATACAAGCTTGTGCTTTGGCTAGGAAGACACATCATAAGTCATCAATTTTATTATTCAAGTTCTTTTAATTATATAAAATTCTTGAGGTCTGACCTAGGCCTGAAGACCCTCCGTATAAGTAATAGTCAACTCGTGACATATACATCATTTAATCATTTCCCAATAGAGCCTGACCTGGGTATCCCTCAATGGATCCTAGGTTTGCTCATCATTTTAAATAATCCTCAATGAGCCCGACCACCCTATCCATAGCTTGCTCACGGACTTTACATAATTAACCTCTTGATCCCGTCCATTGTCTTTTAACCGAGACAATGGTTCACCCAAGGTATATAAGGTGCAATTACTCATATGAGCCCAACCTTGAATTTTAACTAAGGCTGTGGCACTACTGGAAATAGAGGATTTCCCAACGGTTTAGAACCGTTGGGAAAGGCCTGGGAACCGTTGGTATATGTTATACCAACGGTTCTGCCAACCGTAGGCAAGTAAGCCGTTGGGAAAAACTTTTCCCAACGGTTTACATTGAACCGTTGTTATAGGTGGAGAAAAATACTAAAAAACATTCCCAACGGTTGGCAACCGTTGGCAAAACTCAGAACACTGTTTTTCCCAACGGTTTTGAAAACCGTTGGAAAAAACCAATAGTTTTGATGAACTCTTTCCCAACGGTTCTAAACCGTTGGGAAAAGAGTTATTACCAACGGTTCATAGAACCGTTGGTAAAAACATATTTTTAAGATTCTATGCCAACGGTTTAAAACCGTTGGCATACCCTAGGCTGCAAATTGCAGCAGCCTGCAATTTGCACAGCGCTCTGTACATCAGCCACCTCTCATCTCATCAGGCCTCATTCTCACCTCATTTTCGATCCAACTATTGTACCTGTAATAAACTAAAACATACATATACAATTACGAACAAATTCATACACATTTAACATATAATGGATCCTGAAACTATACACATCCATAATTAATTTACAATTCATAAACATACATAATTCATATATAATTCAATTTAAAATTTAGATGACAATTATATGTGGAATCCGATTGAGATGGGGATGATTGGTACACGTCACATATGAACCATGGATCGTTATCCTAAAGTTTCAATGGAAACCGAATGCGTTTGGTCGGTTTTGCGTATGCCAGTTCTTTTCACTTATAATACTACCCATTTTAAACAAAACAGACACAGTTAGAGCGGTGTTGGCCACACCGCGCCTCGGATTGAGTCGGGGATGACTCGTACACCTCACATATGACCCATGGATCGTTCTCCTAAAGTTTCAACAGAAACCGAATGCGTTTGGTCGGTTTTCCGTATGTACTTAAAATGATGTCCATTTTAATCAAAAGAGATCCACTTAGACTGATCCCGGCCACACCGCGACTCGGATTGAGCCCGAGTGGGCTCGTACATGTCACATATGACTGATGGATCGTTGTGATAAATTATCAATAGATTCGGAATGCGTTTGGTCGGTTTTGCGTATGCCAGTTGTTTATTTCACTTATAATCATGTCCATTTTAAACAAAAGATACACAGTTAGAACAGTGTCGGCCACACCGCTCCTCGGATTGAGCCGGGATTGACTCGTACACATCACATACGACCCATGGATCCTTGTGCTAAAGTATCGACACAGTCCGAATGCCTTTGGTCGGTTTTTCGTATGTCACTTGATGATTTTCACTTAAAATGACGTCTTTTTGAAACAAAAGACCGACACTTTGAGTGGTGTTGGCCACACCGCGTCTCCGATTGTGGCGGAGTTGATTCGTACACGTCACATATGACCCATGGATCGTTCTCCTAAAGTTTCAATGGAAACCGAATCCGTTTGCTCGTTTTTCCGTATGTACTTAAAATGGTGTTCATTTTAAACAAAAGAGAGCCACTTAGACTTATCCCGGCCACACCGCGACTCGGATTCATCCCGGGTTGGCTCGTACACGTCACATATGACCCATGGATTGTTGGGATAAATTATCAACAGATTCGGAATGCGTTTGGTCGGTTTTCCGTATGCCAGTTGATGCTTTTCACTTAAAATGACGTCCTTTTGAAACAAAAGACGGACACTTTGAGTGGTGCCGGCCACACCGCGTCTCCGGATTGAGATGAAACCACCGTGCAACATTCTAATTATTATTCGTGACGTGTACGCGCAGACGGCACGTCAATCGGACGTGCCGTGTGCCCGCGGTGACCGACAACGCAGTTCTGGTGTCATAAACGGCCAAAACGGGCGTCCAACGGTCAAATTCATAGCGGACGACCTCGGATTGAGCTGAAACCACCGAGAAACATTCAAATTATTATTCGTGACGCGCACGCGCAGACGACACGTCAATCGGACGTGCGGTTTGCCCGGTACGGCTCAATATTCTTGTTTTAAGTGATGCGCGCGCTTCGTAAACGCGCGTGAGGGGGGTCCAAACGGGCCGAACGATGTCGGAATGGCCTGAAATCAGACGACAAATACGGGTGAGTGATTTCTGAAGTGGTCGAGCAGACGGCACATCAATCGGACATGACCTGTGCCCGCGGTGGCCGAGAACGCAGTTCGGGTGTCATAAACGGCCAAAACGGGCGTTAAATGGTCAAATTCATAGCGGACGACCAGAGATTCACCCGAAACCACCGTGCAACATTCTAATTATTATTTGTGACGTGTACGCGCAGACGGCACGTCAATCGGACGTGCGGTTTGCCCGGTACAGCTCAATATTCGTGTTTTAAGTGATGCGCACGCTTCGAAACGCGCGTGAGGGGGGTCCAAACGGGCCGAACGATGTCGGAATGGCCTGAAATCAGACGACAAATACGGGTGAGTGATTTATGAAGTGGTTGAGCAGACGACACGTCAATCGGACGTGCCGTGTGCCCGCGGTGACCGACAACGCAGTTATGGTGTCAAAAACGGCCAAAACGGGCGTCCAACGGTCAAATTCATAGCGGACGACCACGGATTCACCCGAAACCACCGTGAAACATTTTAATTATTATTCGTGATGTGTACGCGCAGACGGCACGCCAATCGGACATGCGGTTTGCACGGTACGGCTCAATATTCGTGTTTTAAGTAATGCGCGCGCTTCGTAAACGCGCGTGAGGGGGGTCCAAACGGGCCGAACGATGTCGGAATGGCCTGAAATCAGACGACAAATACGGGTGAGTGATTTATGAAGTGGTCGAGTATACGGCACGTCAATCGGACTTGTCGTGTGCCCGCGGTGACCGACAACGCAGTTATGGTGTCATAAACGGCCAAAACGGGCGTCCAACGGTCAAATTCATAGCATACGACCTCGGATTGAGCTGAAACCACCGTGAAACATTCTAATTATTATCCGTGACGTGTACGCGCAGACGGCACGTCAATCGGACGTGCCGTGTGCCCGCGGTGACCGACAACGCAGTTATGGGGTCATAAACGGCCAAAACGGGCGTCCAACGGTCAAATTCATAGCGGATGACCACGGATTCACCCGAAACCACCGTGAAACATTCTAATTATTATTTGTGACGTGTACGCGCAGACGGCACGTCAATCGGACGTGCGGTTTGCCCGGTACGGCTCAATATTCTTGTTTTAAGTGATGCGCGCGCTTCGTAAACGCGCGTGAGGGGGGTCCAAACGGGCCGAACGATGTCGGAATGGCCTGAAATCAGACGACAAATACGGGTGAGTGATTTCTGAAGTGGTCGAGCAGACGGCACATCAATCGGACATGACCTGTGCCCGCGGTGACCGAGAACGCAGTTCGGGTGTCATAAACGGCTATAACGGGCGTTAAATGGTCAAATTCATAGCGGACGACCAGAGATTCACCCGAAACCACCGTGCAACATTCTAATTATTATTTGTGACGTTTACGCGCAGACGGCACGTCAATCGGACGTGCGGTTTGCCCGGTACGGCTCAATATTCGTGTTTTAAGTGATGTGCACGCTTCGAAACGCGCGTGAGGGGGGTCCAAACGGGCCGAACGATGTCGGAATGGCCTGAAATCAGACGACAAATACAGGTGAGTGATTTCTGAAGTGGTCGAGCAGACGGCACATCAATCGGACATGACCTGTGCCCGCGGTGACCGAGAACGCAGTTCGGGTGTCATAAACGGCCAAAACGGGCGTTAAACGGTCAAATTCATAGCGGACGACCAGAGATTCACCCGAAACCACCGTGCAACATTCTAATTATTATTTGTGACGTGTACGCGCAGACGGCACGTCAATCGGACGTGCGGTTTGCCCGGTACGGCTCAATATTCGTGTTTTAAGTGATGCGCACGCTTCGAAACGCGCGTGAGGGGGGTCCAAACGGGCCGAACGATGTCGGAATGGCCTGAAATCAGACGACAAATACGGGTGAGTGATTTATGAAGTGGTCGAGCAGACGGCGCGTCAATCGGACGTGCCGTGTGCCCGCGGTGACCGACAACGCAGTTATGGTGTCATAAACGGCCAAAACGGGCGTCCAACGGTCAAATTCATAGCGGACGACCACGGATTCACCCGAAACCACCGTGAAACATTCTAATTATTATTCGTGACGTGTACGCGCAGACGGCATGTCAATCGGACATGCAGTTTGCACGGTACGACTCAATATTCGTGTTTTAAGTGATGTGCGCGCTTCGTAAACGCGCGTGAGGGGGGTCCAAACGGGCCGAACGATGTCGGAATCGCCTGAAATCAGACGACAAATACGGGTGAGTGATTTCTGAAGTGGTCGAGCAGACGGCACGTCAATCAGACTTGTCGTGTGCCCGCGGTGACCGACAACGCAGTTATGGTGTCATAAACGGCCAAAACGGGCGTCCAACGATCAAATTCATAGCGTACGACCTCGGATTGAGCTGAAACCACCGTGAAACATTCTAATTATTATCCGTGACGTGTACGCGCAGACGGCACGTCAATCGGACGTGCCGTGTGCCCGCGGTGACCGACAACGCAGTTATGGTGTCATAAACGGCCAAAACGGGCGTCCAACGGTCAAATTCATAGCGGACGACCACAGATTCACCCGAAACCACCGTGAAACATTCTAATTATTATTTGTGACGTGTACGCGCAGACGGCACGTCAATCGGACGTGCGGTTTGCCCGGTACGGCTCAATATTCTTGTTTTAAGTGATGCGCGCGCTTCGTAAACGCGCGTGAGGGGGGTCCAAACGGGCCGAACGATGTCGGAATGGCCTGAAATCAGACGACAAATACGGGTGAGTGATTTCTGAAGTGGTCGAGCAGACGGCACATCAATCGGACATGACCTGTGCCCGCGGTGACCGAGAACGCAGTTCGGGTGTCATAAACGGCTATAACGGGCGTTAAATGGTCAAATTCATAGCGGACGACCAGAGAATCACCCGAAACCACCGTGCAACATTCTAATTATTATTTGTGACGTGTACGCGCAGACGGCACGTCAATCGGACGTGCGGTTTGCCCGGTACGGCTCAATATTCGTGTTTTAAGTGATGTGCACGCTTCGAAACGCGCGTGAGGGGGGTCCAAACGGGCCGAACGATGTCGGAATGGCCTGAAATCAGACGACAAATACGGGTGAGTGATTTCTGAAGTGGTCGAGCAGACGGCACATCAATCGGACATGACCTGTGCCCGCGGTGACCGAGAACGCAGTTCGGGTGTCATAAACGGCCAAAACGGGCGTTAAACGGTCAAATTCATAGCGGACGACCAGAGATTCACCCGAAACCACCGTGCAACATTCTAATTATTATTTGTGACGTGTACGCGCAGACGGCACGTCAATCGGACGTGCGGTTTGCCCGGTACGACTCAATATTCGTGTTTTAAGTGATGCGCACGCTTCGAAACGCGCGTGAGGGGGGTCCAAACGGGCCGAACGATGTCGGAATGGCCTGAAATCAGACGACAAATACGGGTGAGTGATTTATGAAGTGGTCGAGCAGACGGCGCGTCAATCGGACGTGCCGTGTGCCCGCGGTGACCGACAACGCAGTTATGGTGTCATAAACGGCCAAAACGGGCGTCCAACGGTCAAATTCATAGCGGACGACCACGGATTCACCCGAAACCACCGTGAAACATTCTAATTATTATTCGTGACGTGTACGCGCAGACGGCACGTCAATCGGACATGCGGTTTGCACGGTACGACTCAATATTCGTGTTTTAAGTGATGCGCGCGCTTCGTAAACGCGCGTGAGGGGGTCCAAACGGGCCGAACGATGTCGGAATCGTCTGAAATCAGACGACAAATACGGGTGAGTGATTTATGAAGTGGTCGAGCAGACGACACGTCAATCGGACTTGTCGTGTGCCCGCGGTGACCGACAACGCAGTTATGGTGTCATAAACGGCCAAAACGGGCGTCCAACGATCAAATTCATAGCGTACGACCTCAGATTGAGCTGAAACCACCGTGAAACATTCTAATTATTATCCGTGACGTGTACGCGCAGACGGCACGTCAATCGGACGTGCCGTGTGCCCGCGGTGACCGACAACGCAGTTATGGTGTCATAAACGGCCAAAACGGGCGTCCAACGGTCAAATTCATAGAGGACGACCACGGATTCACCCGAAACCACCGTGAAACATTCTAATTATTATTTGTGCCGTGTACGCGCAGACGGCACGTCAATCGGACGTGCGGTTTGCCCGGTACGGCTCAATATTCTTGTTTTAAGTGATGCGCGCGCTTCGTAAACGCGCGTGAGGGGGGTCCAAACGGGCCGAACGATGTCGGAATGGCCTGAAATCAAACGACAAATACGGGTGAGTGATTTATGAAGTGGTCGAGCAGACGGCACGTCAATCGGACGTGCCGTGTGCCCGCGGTGACCGACAACGCAGTTATGGTGTCATAAACGGCCAAAACGGGCGTCCAGCGGTCAAATTCATAGCGGACGACCACAGATTCACCCGAAACCACCGTGAAACATTCTAACTATTATTCGTGATGTGTACGCGCAGACGGAACGTCAATCGGACATGCGGTTTGCACGGTACGACTCAATATTCGTGTTTTAAGTGATGCGCGCGCTTCGTAAACGCGCGTGAGGGGGGTCCAAACGGGCCGAACGATGTCAGAATCGCCTGAAATCAGACGAAAAATACGGGTGAGTGATTTATGAAGTGGTCGAGCAGACGACACGTCAATCGGACTTGTCGTGTGCCCGCGGTGACCGACAACGCAGTTATGGTGTCATAAACGACCAAAACGGGCGTCCAACGGTCAAATTCATAGCGGACGACCTCGGATTGAGGCGGGGTTGACTCGTACACGTCTCAAATGACCCATGGATCGTTGTCTTAAAGTATCAACACAATCCGAATGCGTTTGGCCAGTTTTCCGTATGCCAGTTGATGGTTTTCACTTAAAATGATGTCCTTTTGAAACAAAAGACATACACTTTGAGTTGTTCCGACCACACCGCGCCTCGGATTGAGGCGGGGATGACTCGTACACGTCACATATGACCCATGGATCGTTGTCCTAAAGCATCAACACATTTCGAATGCGTTTGGTCAGTTTTTCGTATGTCACTTTTTGTGTTCACTTAAAATCTTATGGAAATTCATATAGAATATTTTTATATCATATTTAGTATGGATTAGATTTTAGTTGATCGTGCTATGAAACATTTCAGAGCTAATGAAATTAAGGAAGGTGGAGGGGCTGTCCGGGGGGCTGTCCGGGGGGGCTGTCCGGTGGGTGTCCGGGGGGCTGTCCGGGGACCAAGGAGGAGGGTGGGGGGGCTGTGCGGGGTCTGTCCGGGGGGTGTTTGGGAGTTGTTCAGGGGGTTGTCCGGGGTTGTTCAGGGGGCTGTCCGGGGGTTGTTCAGGGGGTTGTCCGGGGGTGTTCAGGGGGCTGTCCGGGGGGTGTTTGGGGGGGTTGTCCGGGGTCCAAGGGGGGGGGGGGGGTGGGGGGGTTGTCCGGGGGGCTGTCCGGGGGGCTATCCGGGGTCCAGGGTGGAGGGTTGGGGGCTGTACGGGGGGCTGTCCAGGGGGCTGTCCGGGGGGGCTGTCCGGTGGGTGTCCGGGGGGCTGTCCGGGGACCAAGGAGGAGGGTGGGGGGGCTGTGCGGGGTCTGTCCGGGGTTGTTTAGGGGGCTGTCTGGTGGTTGTTCAGGGGGTTGTTCAGGGGGTTGTCCGGGGGGTGTTTGGGGGGTTGTCCGGGGTCTAAGGGGGAGGGTGGGGGGGTTGTCCGGGGGGCTGTCCGGGGGGCTATCCGGGGTCCAGGGTGGAGGGTTGGGGGCTATACGGGGGGCTGTCCAGGGGGCTGTCCAGGGGGCTGTCCGCGGGGCTGTCCGGGGGGTGTTTGGGGGGTGTTCGGGGTCCAAGGGGGAGGGGGGGTTGTCCAGGGTCCAAGAATGAGGGGGTTGTCCAGGGAGTTCTCAAACACACAACCACTAAAAGACAACAACATCCATAAAAACAGACAATATATAAAAATAACTCAACTCCAATACTATACTACGAGTCTAGATAAAACCAACAACTAGAATAGATTAAACATCAAATCTCAAGTCAAAAATGTAACGGATCAATATGTCCCACATCAGCATCACCATCTCCATCATCATCATCATCATCGCCCTCGTCATCGTCCTCCTCATCGTCCTCACCCTCCACAGCGCCTTCCTCATCGCCTTCGCCCTCCTCCTCGCCCTCCTCATCTCCCTCCTCTTCCGCATCAGACTGCTCGCCATCATCATCTTCAAGCTGGACATCGGCCTGAACACCACTGGAACTGCCACCTGGTGCACCATATATAGAATGTATCGACGACATGTATTCATCAATCGCTGGGCTGGCCTCTGCTGGAAGTGTTGGACGTAGAACTTCAATAAATTTCATAAATGCACTGTTTGCCCTAGCAGACTGTTCTGCCGTCTCTGTGGCCCTTTTCTCAGCCTGTTCTGCCTGTGCCCTAACTTGCTGCAGCTCGGTGGCACTACAACTCGTACCTGAGGCAGGCCAATACCTCGTCGGGGCTATCCTAGGTCGGCAGCGTACTCTGCCAGAATGATCCTCTCCCAACACCTGATGTAAGTGATCAGATGGCCCAAAATTGTCTGCTTCTTGGGCATCGAGGGCCTCTAAAGCATCCTGTTACAAATATAAATATAATATTAAGTTACGAAATAGATATTAAAATATAAAATCAACAGATTAAAACTTACAATCTGCTGCTGAGTCGCTTCGTTGACAGCACGTCCATCCTTTTTTCGTCTACTCGAGCAAAACAGTTTTGCTCGAGGCACACGTCCTTCAATATTTTGTACTTGCCTCTACAATGACATTGAAAACAAAATTTATATAAAGACTTCAGAAAATAATTGAATAATTGAGGAAACAAAAGAAAATGTAAGTCGTAAAGAAAACTTATAAACAATTGTCATACCTGCTGCCTCTCATGATCCGGCATCGTCGTGCGTCCTAGTGTATGGAGGTATTTTTTTGCATCAATGTTTTTTTTTGTTTTTTCCAGATGATTCCTAAATAAAATTCGATAATGCAAAGGATAATATTAATGCAAATCTTGAAAGTTATTATTTAAATACCTCAAATGTAATTCATACCTTAAACTGGGTACTCGTCCAATGAGTAATCATCTGACGATACTGCTCTATAGGACAATCATCCACGACTGGTACCGCCTCTAACTCAGTGCCAACTCTAGCACGCCAGCCAATATACAGCTCATGCTTGTAGGCTCTCCAAAGCTCGCCTAAATCCTTTAGACGTTCCAGTCGTGCACCCTCACCATCAGGAAAATTAAATCGAAGCTGAAATGAAAATATTAATTTATATAAATACAAAAAAAATTCATGGCATTAAATACAACAGATTTTTTTACCCATATCTCTGCCCAAGCTCTATCTTTGACCTCATGTGGCAAATGTCTCCACGACAGCGGGCTGACGGGAATGATGTCGGAGTATTTGGCAAGCGTCGCCATAAAACTCCGACATTGCTGCCCTGTTTTCTCAACCATCTGATTGTCTTCATTATATTCCACCATAACCTGTGTGCGACGGTTCCACACCGAACGCATGCGTGTACGGCCCCGCCCCCGCCTCCTGTCAGTAGATGTATCTGTCATGAAAGAAAAACAAATATTTTATCAAAACATGTTATAATGAAAATAAATATTGCTATAAAAATTTGATAGGGTTTTATAAATATACCTGTGCTAGTCTGATCAATGAGTGGCGCCGGATCCATAGAACCTGATGGAACACCCTCTGGTGGAACAGGAGTCGAAGACGATGGAATATAAAAGCTCGGAGAGACAGAAGTAGAAGGAAAAGAAGATGGAACAACTGTATGACCTGATGCTGACTGGGGAGTGGGAATCATCATGGGATGTGAAAATGATGGGGCAGAAGATGCAGAAGGTAGCGAAAACATGGGAGGTCTAAATATCCCGTGTGTCCCTAACGACACACCGGGATCAGAATGTGGGAAGGCTGAAATGTCAGTGGGAGGGGCAGGGTCTAGTCGGGCACGCGCAGCTCTATGTCCACCTCTGGTACGAACCCTCCTCGTACCACCGGCCTGAGTACTAGGACCAGTACTAGGCTCCTCGTCGAATAACTGTCGACGTAATGGTGGATCCTACAAAAAAGTTTACAAAAAAAATTAATCACATGACATTATTTATTCTGTAAATATATATATATATATATTTGAAATAAAGTACTCACTGTAGGCACTAATGGTGGAATGCCCATCTCCTCCATCCGACGATTGTTCTCCGCCATTTTTTTTCTTCGTCTCTCTTCAATTGGCTTCATTTCCTGCATTGGAAAACAAATATGTAATTAATTAGAAAAAGAAAATTAATGTGTAAACCAAAAAACTAAATATATGAGGGAATGAGGGGATTCATTGGTAATTTAGCTATCAATTGTTTTAGAAGAGCTTGAATGAATTTAATAAAACATACAAGTTGTAATGTTCACCAAGTTAGAAATATTGTTTGATTTGGTTTGAATACAGTTCAATTCCAAATTAGAAAATGCAATTCAAATAAAACAGCAACCAACCTTAACAACCCAACTCGAGGTAAACCAAAAGAATTGAGAACATGGATGAATGATTCTATATATTTCCAACCACAACTTCAGGTTCACAATCAACTCTGACAATTGAGCTATTGGAGTCATCAAAAGAAATAAATGGATTGGTTCCAATGGCAATAGGGACAGTGTCAATTCCATCATCAGCATCATCAAAAATATGTCTTGGAATTACTTCAACTACGACACCAAATTCTGGTTGAAGTTGATCTTTGACATAAAAAACTTGTTTAGCCATTGATGCCAACACATATGGTTCTTCAGTTGCAAGAGTGCGGGTCATATTAATTACTCGAAATCCACAATCATCAATAAATGTGCCATGTCTCGTCATCGAATCAAACCAATGACATTTCATCATTGTGACTCGTCCATGAGAGTAATAATCCAATATTATTATTTTCTCAACGACTCCATAATAACCCACATTTTCAAGTCGCGGTCTACTATCTGATGCACTGGCATAACAATCTGTTGTGGCAGTAACCATAATACCATCATGTTGTGTTCTCATGTTTTTGGCTCGTTCAGTGACAATAAATCTGTACCCATTGATAACAATTGATTTACAGTCACGAACCACGGTATTAGGACCAAAAGCCAAAGCTCTTATTTCCTCAGAGACAAAGTCAGCAGACAAACTCAATACCTGCAATATAAATGACAGTTAAACTTAAGTAAATATTGAAATAATTAATTTAAACAGTAATATTTTTACCTTCAATTTTAACCAAGCAGAAAACTCTTTGCTATGCAAAGTCTCTCTCCTTCTCAAAGATAAAGAACGATGCTTCCTATTTATCATTGTTTTATGTTCCCTGTAGATAAAAAAATATGAATAGTTTAACAGATATATATGTAAGATATATACATATTCAATTTTGTTACCTGATATAGTCATCGAACAAATCACAGTTGAACAAAACTGTGCGATGTGCCATCTCCCGCTCTTCATGGCTTAATGTCTTCAATGTATATGATCCAGGAATTCCTCCTGTTTGAGGAAGTGATGGAAAACTGGGTTCAATTTGCTCATATTGTTCTTCTTCATTTCTCATTGGTCTGTTCATTCTTGTAGTAAGATCAGACAAATACATTGAACAGAAATCCATACATTCTTGAGCTAAGTAACCGTTCACGATAGAACCTTCGGGATGATTCTTGTTTCGAACATAATACTTTAATGTGAACATATTTCTTTCAGTTGGATACATCCAACGAAAAGAAACAGGTCCTCCGAGAAGTATTTCAGTTGGAATATGGACAGTCAGATGCAGCATGCATGTGAAAAATGATGGGGGAAATATTTTCTCCAACTCACACAAAATTAATGGGGCATCTGTCAACATTTTTTTCAAGAAAGACTTGGACAACTTCTTAGCACAAAGATCTCTAAACAAATGGCACAACCGAATAACACCCACCCTTACATTATTGGACAAAAGACGACGGATTGCTATTGGAAGCAACTCATGCAGTAGAACGTGATAATCATGAGTCTTCAAAGATTTTAGCTTCAACTCTCTTCTATTGACCCGTTTAGATATGTTGCTTGAATAGCCATCAGGAACTCTAATAGTCTCTAATACTTCCAAAAATTGTTTTTTTTCAGTAGGTGTCATCACATAAGAAGCACATGGAAGTTGCCATTTATTTTCACTGATACGCACAGGATGCAATTCTGGTCTGATGCCCCAATCCACCAAGTCACGTCGAGATCGTAAATCATCTTTTGTCTTCCCCTTGACATTTAGAAGAACTGAAAGCAACATTTCACATATATTCTTTTCAATATGCATTACGTCTAAGCAATGACGTAGCAAATTGGTTGACCAATAAGGCAAATCAAAAAAGATACTCCTCTTCCTCCAATTGTAACAGGTTTCTGTGGAAACATTCTTTCTCTTTCCAGATTTCATTTGACCCTTCCCAAATGAAAAACTGAAATCTTTCAATTCATTAAGCACATCAGTTCCAGAAATACGCTGAGGTGGATCATCGGTCTCTATAGTATTATCAAATCTTCGACGATTCATTCTATATGGATGATCCTTTGGCAAAAATCGTCGATGTCCCATAAAACTGAAACTACAACGATGTTTCAGTCTTCTGGATCGTGTATTCTTCATACAAACTGGACATGACAGTTTCCCCTTCGTGCTCCATCCAGACATCATTGCATAAGCCGGAAAATCATTGATTGTCCACATAAGCGCAGCGCGCATCTGAAATATGTCTTTCGAACATGCATCGTATGTGCGCACACCCACATCCCAAAGAAGCTTCAACTCTTTTATTAAAGGTTGCATGTATACATCAATATCAATGCCGGGATCAGAAGGACCAGATATGAGTATACTCATGAAAGTGAAAGATTTTTTCATACACAACCATGGGGGAAGATTATAAATGTGCATAAAAACGGGCCATGTGCTGTGCGAAGTAAGCATCTGCCCAAACGGATTAAAACCGTCGCATGAAAGACCCAGCCTCACATTACGCACGTCAGCTGCAAAATCAGGATGTCGAGCATCAAATCTCTTCCATGCAAATCCATCTGCAGGATGAACCAACTCATCATCATTCTTCTTTCTCTCGGTATCATGCCATCTCATTTTTATTGATATGTCATCAGACATAAAAAGATTCTGGAGTCTGTGGATCAATGGAAAGTGCCACATTACTTTCTGTGGAACGCGGGATGGTGTTCCATCAGATTTTGACTTCCAGCGGGACGTGCCACATTTTATACATTCATTTCGTTCAGCGGTTTCCTCCCAGAATAAACTGCAATCTTTCGGGCAATCATGAATTTTGTTTCTTGAAAATCCAAGTTCCTCAACTAACTTCCATGCCATATAGTGGTTTGAGGGAATATCTGCATCATCTGGAAGTAAATCCTTCAAGAGGGTAAGAATGTAATCGATTGCTGTATTAGAAATCCCATACATAGTTTTCCCATGAAATAATCGGATTAAAAATTCCAGCTTTTTCATTTTATCGCATTGTCGATATACTGGAGTCGTGGCAGCATCATTCAATTTTTTCACCCTATCAATATCACCATTTTCACTAGATGCATCAGCTGTCCTCATATCGAAGTCTTCTTGAGTCGAAATCCTTTCTTTTTCATGATGACGAATAAACGGAAACCGATCATCTAACAAATTCTCCATTCCAGTCTTTTCATTTCGATCATCACCAATTTGAGATTTCGTTTTCTCCCCATTGTGATACCACAGAAAGTAGTTTGCTTGAAACCCATTTTTGGTTATGTGGTAGCTGACTTCTTCACGGCTCAACCAAGGTCTACCAACACAATTGGAACATGGGCAGTGTATGCGACCACTATCTGAAGCATTGTGAAATGCAAAATCTATAAATCTCTCCAAATTGTTTTGAAAATCGTCTGAGATCCGATCGGTTTCATACATCCAACTTCTGTCCATTCTGTAAAAAGAATTTATATAAGTCATTTTGTCATAAACAATTCAATAGGCATTAACTATAATAGAAAATACATTTAAGTAAACGATAAAGGAAGAAAATAATCAAGGTATCAACTACACATGTCAAAAAAACATACAAATGTGTTATTGAAAAAATGTAAAACCAACAAGAACTTAATGTATTATATCACATAACAGCATGACTCATCCCATAACCATATTAGTAGGGTATCATGAACATGAATAACATCAACCTTGTGCCATCCTCCTACCCTACATGACCCCAACCACATGCCACATCTTATTATAGCCTTATCACATCACACCTCACCGAAAAACACTAGGGAAATCATAGTACATCTCACCTGAAGACACATGGACAATCACATCGCATCTTGCCTAAAAACACATGGTCAATCACTTTTTAAGGAAGAGTAGGGAAGACATGGTAGCTATCCAAACATATAACCACCATCCTAGATATTAGAAAAAATACCCATAACTCAAAACCTCTGATCGTTGGTAAGTTTATCCAACTCTGGTTGGGAATGTGTAGAAATAACATAAAAATACATGATATATAGATAGCACAAAATACTCAACCTATGGGTTCACATTAACTACATAATCACACACTTCACTACTACCATAAAACACATAAACCACACCACCACCACACAAGACGCATATCATAGGAATATAATTCTACATTCAATAAGTCTATCTATGAAATTATCATAAGAATCCATGTATCAATTGGAATATAATTCTACATTCAATAAGTCTATCTATGGAATCCCTCCCTTGGATCCATGTATCACCAATGGCTTAATCAATATTCAAAGAAATGAGTCTATCCGTGGAATTCCACTGTGAATCCATTTATCACATAAAGCATATAAGTTAATAGAAACAAGATTATATACCTGACATCCTAATAGAATCCATGTATCACTATTTACTATTAATCATTTAATGAATTTCATTTCATTTAAACAATTCATTAAACATACCAAGGTCAAAAACAAAGGTATTTAATACAACTCACCTCAAAATGGCGACTCAATCAAATAAAATTCAAGCACTCACATGGGAATTTTTAATATAACACTCCTAACAAGACTATAAAGATATCACATGCATTAGTTATAATATATCTAACATGGTAACATAAAATATAAGTGTTAAAGGGGAATGCAAACCATAAAATACCCTTAATTAATTTAATTTACAATTCAATTCATAAATCGAACAATCAATTCGATTTATATAACCTTTCACAAATGACATCCCATGTTCAAAGGGTAAAATACAAAAAGGAATTTTCAAGAAAACTCACCCTTAGGCGCCGACAATAGCTCCAAAATCGTCTAAACTGAAGGGAAAAATAAAAATAAGTTTCAATACTATCCAAACATTTGAATACCTTTTGAGATAAAGAAGAAGAATAACCTGAAGAAGAGCTTCAAGGTCCGGCCGGCAGTACTCCAAAATCGCCTGCTGCTGCTCCCGTTAGGGCTCTGTAACGCGAATGGGGGAGAGAACGGGCTGCTGGTGATTTGGGGAAAACCTTTGCCAACGGTTTTTTAAAACCGTTGGCATATCTCCCCCGAAACAAGGCCTACCCCAACGGTTCCATAGAACCGTTGGGAAACACTCCCAAAACAAGGTTTTTCCCAACGGTTCCTTAGAACCGTTGGGAAAAACTCCCCAAAAGAAGGCCTACCCCAACGGTTCTAAGGAACCGTTGGGAAAAACTCCTCAAAACTAGGCCTATCCCAACGGTTCCCTAGAACCGTTGGAAAAAACTCCCCAAAACCAATCTACCCCAACGGTTCTAAGAAACCGTTGGGAAAAAACTCTATTTTTATCATTTACCAACGGTTTGATAGAACCGTTGGTATGTAACCGTGGGGAAAAACCCACATTCCAGTAGTGTGGCTCACCCATTGCTAATTACCCCTTCTTAATCATTTCATACAAGTAGCCACATGTAAATTAAACTATTACATGGATTTAACATATTAACTCATGTGGGAACATATCATATAACAAGAAACACATGTGAATTATACTATCACATGGTTTAACATCAATAACTCACGTGGGCACAATTCATATACAAAGAAACACATGAGAATTAAACTATCACATGGATTAAATCACAAATCAATCAAATGGAAACAATTTACATAACAATCCTATTATGCAATCTAAACCATTATAAGGCCTTAGCATAACCTAACTCATGTGGGTAGGTTCACAGTTGGAGCAAAACATTCCAAACATGCTTAAACAGGCATAGACACAACATGGGGAAAGGGGGAATCTCTAATTCCAAACCCTTAATCAATTCAATCACAATTTATCACAATTGCAATTCAATTATAAATGTAATTCATACTTGACAACCCAATAAGGGAAACAAGGCATGTCTTATAGGAAACCTCGACCAAACGACCATAAACAGTCATTCCAAGGGAAACACACCCATGGGGAGGTCTTAAATCAAGGTTCACAACCCTAAACATGCTTTCAAATCATTTAATTAATTACCTAATCATTAATAGGAAATAATAGGGTTCATTATTCAATCAAGCAACACCCTAAAAGTGGGTGCGTGACACTATGACATATATAATCAACTCGATAATCAAAGAAAGGCACGAGACCACCTAACTCATGTTCGTATGACTCTCCTCGTCCAATGCAACTTTCAAATCGACCTAAATTAGAGTAGATATACAAAAATGATCAAAACGCTCAACCCTCGATAACTAGGTCGAGATAAGAAATTAGGAAGAAAGGCTCAAAAGGAATCAAGCACTCACTGAGAGGGTTTCAAAGAATTCAAAGATGTTCGAATCAAGTTCTGGATGATGAAACAGGAGAATAATTCCCGTTCAGATTTTTCTTGGGTGCGCTACTCGTCGAAAGAGCTCGTTTCTGTCTGTCTTCCAAAAATGATGCTACTGCCCGATTTAATCAAAAAAAGAAAAGTACACGGTGTGTACTTGAAAATACACGCTGTGTCCATACAATTTCTATTTAGACCATTACATGGACATGTTCTGAGATCACATGGCATGTAGCCCTCCATACACGGCGGGTACCTATAAGTACACAACATGTAGTCCCCAGTCACGTTGTGTAATAGAATTTCAGCTATCCCTTGACCTGTTTTCCCCCATTTTCTTAAATATAAACTGAAAAGGAAAGATTCATACCTTAAAGGAAGAACTGAGTTCTTACAAACTTACCCCTTAAAACAATTCGTCTCTGAATTTCCCTTCCAAGGGCGGTGAAGAAACATCAGAGAATAACTCTGGCCATTGCGATCGAACATTGGCCTCCTTCTCCTAGGTCTCGTCCTGCACTCGGTCGTGCTGCTGTAGCACCCGTACTAAAAGAATATATCAGACATATAAAACCTTCATGCTATGATCTACAATACGAATGGGATTCCCCTTAAAGGATGCATCTCTGAAAGAGCGCTGTCGTGGGATCCCTCAAATGATTAGTGTGATTTGGGGTACTTAGGTGCAACAGAGTGGCTGACCAAGGTCATCTCTCAAAGGAGGAAGTGAATTAAAACAATTTTTAGAGGTATTCTAGAAATAAAATAAAAGAGAATAAAATAAAAACACTACTTTAAAGGATTGGGGTTTGTTGTAGTTTATGAATCTAGAAGAAGTTTGCTGGAAGAAGATTGTATAATTTTTTTTTGTTTTTAGTTTTGAAATGAATTTTGATTAAAATGACACAACAAGAAGATGTTTTTTTAGAAATCTATTTAAAAGTCGTAATCGATCTAACTCTACCTCTTCACTTTATTATTAATCATTATCATTTAAATTAACATTCACTTAATTATGATCCCTTAATTTGTTAAATCCCGAACCCTACGAGAATTAACTTTACCACGAAGATGATGTGAATTTAACCCTAGGCTAACTTCGGAACATGCAATCGCAGCACCCTGCTTTGATTGATGTTCTAAGATTAGCTTATGGTCAGTGGTAAATTAAGGCACATATACATTCTGGAAATGAGGATGAATTGTGTTTAGGGATTATATTTGAACTCTACCAATTTATCCCGTGTGGTCTTGTATTACCGATTAAGAGCGCACTCTCACAATTTACACAAAATCCCGACCTCACGTGTTTTTGTGTTAATTATTCAATTGCTTGCTTAGTTTATTACAATTTAAAAACACAATTCATGGATCATATTAAGTGAATTTCAGTATCTCAATGATTCAAAATAATTAAATGAAGAGGGTAGAAGATAGATCAATTACTAAAAGACTACTCTTCCATGAGTGGCGTAATCATCGTAGAAGCGTTTTGCATGTGCAAAGGTTTATAATGGGTATAACCCAATAACGCTTCTACTAAAGAATTCCAGCCCAAAGAGGAAGATTAAGAGAAGAATAAATTTAAACAAAACATAATAAAAGAGAAGAAATAAAAGAAGAACAAAGAAGTTTATTACACAAATGAAAACATTACAAAATGAAGAAGAGAAGGAGGCTTCGATGAGGGGATCCTTGCTTCAAGAGCTACCCCTCTTACAATGGTTGAAGAATTTGGGTGAAACAAATTCTCCTCTGCCTCCAATCTCCTAATGCACGTCCCAACCCCTCCAAATGAGAAAAACTCCAATTTATAGAGGGTAGGAGAGGAGAGGTTACAAGTGGTTTCAAGTGTGAATGTGGAAATTCGGCCAAATATTTTATACCAACTTGAACCGCCCATTTGACCACCAAAACGCGTGAATTGGACGGCCTTCAAGAAGGATAAAATGTGCGGATATGGGTCCTCTGTCTCCTCTCCAAATTTGGGATCAATACAGGCCCATATGAAGGAGTTATGGCCGAAATACAGAATCTTCTCCATTCTGGAGAGCCCAGCCCAACTTTGACTTCATGGCCCATTTTCAACAACCAAATGAACTCTTTAGCTCTAGTGTCCTGAATAAAAGTTTTATATAATTAAGTTAGGAACACTTTTAAAAAATTTCAAATTAAAATAATAAATATAAAAATATTTATCTTTGAAATACTACAGTGAACTATAAAGGGTAAAACTGGAATTTTCATCAAATATTCAAATGAATGATCTAATTCCAAATACTTTCTAATTAAACACATTTAACACAATGTGAGTAAATTATATCATTTTTTATCAATGAAATATTCAATAAAATAGTGTTTTATCAACCCCCCCACACTTACCCTTTTGCACTCCTGGGAAAAACCTCATATCAAGTAAACATTAATATCAAATCAAAACCAATTTTAAAACACATATCCTTGAGATCAAACAATTACACCCCAAGAAACAAAAGATATCATGCCTCATAAAAAACCATTATTTCAAGTTCTTCATTTATATCATTCAATATATTTCCACTTTATTTATCCTCCCATGCACAAAACACTTACCTCGCTTGAATTTTCTCTCATCACTTAACTATCAATTTTTTTGCAATGTCTTTCTCATCCAAACTCATACAAGGGTCACCATAGGCTTGATAGATTCCTACATCGCTACCCGATGTGAGTCAAGGACATATGTTTATCATGAGGACTTTTCAGGGTTGTTCTGTGGCTTTTAGTTGGTAGGATTAAGATGTGAAAAACTCTGAGGCTGAATGAGGAGGGCTTGACTCTTTTGAAGCAAAATTGCATTAATCTAATTTTCACTTAAATATGGTCTTCTCCTCAATCCCCATAGTATCAATTCAGCTCCATCATCATGAAAAGTCATGAAAGGTTTACACCATTCATCATTTCAGCATAAAAAATTTCAATCTTCTCAAACATAATTTTCTTGAAAGCTCCAGATGGGAACAACTTTCCACCTCAATTAGAAACTCCAGAAAAGGCACAACTTCACTTGTCATCAAAGCTCCAGAAAAGGCACAAATTTCAATATAATGAATTTCTTCAGCAGAAAACACATCTCTTCAGAATTTAATTTTCCACCCAAAGTATCAAAGAATGTGGTGGCAAAACACAAGACAACTTCCCCCACACTTAAGCTCAACTAGATTATGCAATTTTACTTCAAGAGTTGGTTGGATAGGGAAAATTGGATTGTAATGTGGCTAACCTAACAGGATGTGCATGGCTTCTAAGGGATAAAAGGATTAAATATTCAAGGTAGGCCATTATAAAAAAGTATTCTTTGAAATAGGGGCTTTAATACCAAACAAATGCCTCAATCATTTAAACATAAGTACCTTAAACCCTCAAGTTTTGACAGGAATAAATCAAATTCTGGTTAAATCAAGCATGGGTTGGTTCTCTCAAGAAGTGAGGTGAATGTAAAGAATATGAAAATAATGGTTCAGAAGCCTCACAGGAAAGTGATTTCAAATATAAAGACAGTGAGATGTGGCATGAGATTCAAAATTCGGTGTACTTTCCATGAAATTACTAAATATTTGAACTTGAAACAAAGTCATTTCAGCATTCATTTAAGCTTAGTTTCAAGGGGTAAATTGTTTCACTTATTGATATGGATTTAAAAATGGTGATGAGAATCATTTCAGCTCAAAAGTTTCAAAAACACACAGAAAATTGTAAAATAAACACACAAAATTTGAAAAACACACAATTTTTTTTGGTTTTTTTTTGAACAGGAAAGCAATTGAAATTACTAAACTAAAAGGTTCCCTCCCCCACACTTAAAATATTGCATTGTCCTCAATGTGAACCTATGAGATGATATATGCACATGAAATGCAGAATTTTTAAATAGGACAAATAATATAAAAGTGAAAGGGTTAGGAACAGCCTGATGTGCTCAAGTGATGATGGGGTCATGCAGTGTGATAAAATCCACTGCATCAGTAGGAAGTCCCTCAATGTATCTCTTCAAACGTTGCCCATTGACTGTAAAGCTCCTTCCAGTGCCCTCTTATGTGATCTCCACTGCACCATAAGGAAAAACATTAGTCACAACATAAGGACCTAACCATCTGGAACGCAACTTACCAGGCATCAGCTTCAGTCGTGAACTGTAGAGAAGGACTTTCTCTCCAATATGAAACTCCCTTTGTTGGATCATTTTGTCATGAGCTACTTTTGATCTTTCCTTGTAGAGCCTTGAGTTCTCATATGATGATAATCTAATCTCCTCAAGCTCTTGAATTTGCAGCTTCCTTTGGATTCCATCTTGTGCCAAATCCATGTTGCATTTCTTTATAGCCCAATAAGCCCGATGCTCAACTTCCACGGGGAGATGACATGATTTCCCAAAAACAATCCGAAATGGGGACATACCAATGGGGGTCTTGTATGCTGTCCTATAAGCCCACAATGCATCATCCAAGCATTTGCTCCAATCCTTCCTATTTGGATGCACGGTTTTCTCCAAGATTTGTTTCAACTCACGATTTGAAACCTCAGCCTGGCCATTTGTTTGGGGGTGGTATGGTGTTGATGCTTTGTGTGTCACCCCATACTTTCGAAGGAGGGAAGCAAAATTCCTATTGCAAAAGTGTGTCCCTTGGTCACTGATGATGGACTTTGGTACTCCAAACCTGCAGAAAATTTTAGCCTTGACAAAATCCACTACAACATGAGAATCGTCAGTCCTGGTGGCCTTGGCCTCCACCCATTTACTCACATAATCAACAACAACCAAAATATACAAAAATCTAAATGAACTAGGAAAAGGACCCATAAAATCAATGCCCCATACATCAAAAATCTCACAGAATAGTATGGGTTGTTGGGGCATATCATGTCTCTTAGAAATGTTCCCAGTGTGTTGGCAACGAGAGCATGACTTACAAAACACATGGACATCATGGAATAATCTAGGACAATATAATCCAGAGTCCAAAACCTTCCTAGCTGTCCGTTGGGGTCCAAAGTGTCCACCACAAGCAAGTGTATGACAGAAATGCAAAACAGACTCAAACTCATGATCAGGAACACACCTCCTAATGACTTGGTCACTACACATGCGCCATAAGTATGGATTATCCCAAACATAAAATCTTGACTCACTCTTTAATTTTTGGACTTGATGTTTCTTTAAATTTGTAGGGATTTTAGAAGCAACAAGGTAGTTAACTAAATCAACATACCAAGGATGCGTACCTGAGATGGTATAGAGATTCTCATCAGGGAAAGTGTCCCGGAGTGGTACCTGATCCAAGGTGTCATCCTCTAGTGTGTGAGTAAGCCTACTCATGTGGTCCACCACCAAGTTTTCTGACCCATTTTTGTCCTTTATCTCGATGTCAAACTCTTGAAGAAGGAGCATCCAACGGATAAGTCGTGGCTTTGCATCTGGCTTCTTCAGGAGGTACCTCAAAGCTGCATGGTCAGAAAAAACAACTACTTTAGAGCCCAATAAATATGAACGGAATTTATCTAAAGCAAATATGACAGCAAGAAACTCCTTTTCCGTGGTTGTGTAGTTTGATTGGGCTGAATCCAATGTCCTTGATGCATAGGCAATCACATGTGAACGTCCTTCCACCCTCTGAGATAAGACAGCTCCAACCGCGAAGTTGGAGGTGTCACACATAAGCTCAAATGGAAGGTCCCACCGTGGGGGATGTATGATAGGTGGAGTGGTCAGACACTTCTTTAGCTCATAAAAGGAAGTCCTACAAGAATCATCAAACACAAAATCAGAATCTTTTTGAAGTAATCGTGACATAGGAAGAGTGATCTTACTAAAATCTTTGATGAAGCGCTGATAAAATCCTGCATTCCCTAGGAAAGATCTAACATCACGCACACATGAAGGATAGGGTAATGATGAAATAATGTCTACCTTAGATCTATCAACCTCTATCCCATGTTTTGACACTACATGCCCTAAGACAATGCCATGCTCTGCCATAAAATGACACTTTTCAAAGTTCAGGACCAGATTCTTCTCAATACAACGATTCAACACCTTTCCCAAACTACTTAGACATTCATCAAATGAAGACCCATACACTGTAAAATCATCCATAAATACCTCCATGTAGGTCTCAATAAAATCAGAAAAAATACTCACCATACATCTCTGGAAGGTACCTGGGGCGTTGCAAAGTCCAAATGGCATCCTCTGGTAGGAAAATGTGCCAAAGGGACAGGTGAATGTAGTCTTCTCCTGATCCTCTGGAGCTATAGGAACCTGAAAATATCCAGAAAATCCATCCAAAAAACAATAGTGTGTTTTTTCAGCCAGTCTCTCGAGCATTTGATCAATAAATGGGAGGGGGAAATGGTCCTTGCGAGTGGTCTGATTTAGTTTCCTATAATCAATACACACACGCCAACTGTTTTGCACCCTCTTTGGAACTAAATCATCTTTCTCATTTTTAACAACAGTAAAACCAGTTTTCTTAGGCACAACCTGAATTGGACTTACCCACTGTGAATATGAAATAGGAAAGATTATACCTGCCTTGATCAATTTCTCAACTTCTTTTTTAATAACTTCCAGGAGGGTGGGATTGAGTCTCCTTTGTGGCTGTCTCACCGGTTTAGCCCCATCCTCCAAGAGAATCCTATGCATGCAAATAGAGGGGCTAATACCTGATATGTTAGCCAAGGTCCACCCAATCGCCCTGATGTTCTCCCTCAAAATATTCAAAAGCTTTTCTTCATGTTCAAAAGGGAGATTGTTAGCAATGATAACAGGTAATCTCTCACCACTCAACAAGTATGAGTATTTCAGATTTGGTGGCAATGACTTGAGTTCTAATGAAGGAGGGTGTAGTATGGATGGAGACATTGAAGGAACCGAAATATGTGCACAAAGAGCATCAGTATCAGAATATACATCATCAAAATCAGAGAATAAAGCATCAAATCCATCAGCATACTCTATAGCCATGTCATAATCAGAGTTCACATGAACAAGATCAGAATATGAATCCATTTCAAAATCAAATCTTAGAGAGTCTTGTTCATTAGAAACAGGTGTGGAAGTTCTCTTAGACATTAAACCAGAACCAATACTCATAATCTCCCTAAGCACAGTACAATCAAAATCCATGGAGTTTTTACTTGGTGGTTCAAAATGGGAGATAAAAAAAGCAGAATGGTCCTCAGAGGGGTACTTCATGGAATCCATAACATTAAATATCACAACTTCATCCCCAAATTCCATGGAAAGTGTACCCTCATTGACATTTATGATAGTTTTTGAAGTTTTGAGGAAGGGCCTACCTAAGATAATGGGGGCATGAGAACTTACCTGATCATCCTCCATGTTAAGAACATAGAAATCCGCTGGAAAGATCATGTCTCTTACCCGGACAAGTACATCCTCAAGGATTCCCGCTGGATATGCCGTAGCTCTATTCGCCAATTGCACCACTACTCTTGTTGGCTACAACTCACCAACCTGCAAGGAAGAGAATACAGAGTGAGGCATCACATTTATTGAAGCTCCTAAATCACAAAGAGCATCAGAGAAGTGAAACTCCCCTATGGTACATGGGATGGTGAATGTCCCTGGATCCTTGAACTTTGTTGGCATTACTAGAGTTGGTTTAATGAGTGCTGAGAAATTCCTTTCAAGGTTGATCCTCTCATTTCCCTTGAGCCCTCTTCTATGTTGAGTCAATAAGGGTTTCCTTATGACTTTTCCATTCCTTCTTGTTTTGAAAATCACAAACACCTTATCTTAAGGAAAGTTTCTTTTATAAGAAAAATCGCTTTTATAAGGAAAATCACTTTTATAAGGAAAATCGTTTTCTTAAGGAAAATTGCTTTCATAAGAAAAATACTTTCTTAAGAAATTTCTTTTATAAGCAAAATAGCTTTTATAAGAAAAATTATCCTTATCTTATTTTCATCCATATTTTTCTTAAGTATGAAATTCGGATTCATTTCTATTTTCTCGGAATCATTGAAACTTTGATATAAAGCATTCTGTTTTAGGATTCGGATTCTGGATAAGAACTATAAGGAAGTTTCATTCCGAATTCCGGATATGAACTCTGACTAAGTTCTATTCCAGATTCAGGATACGAATTCTGAAGAAGAATTCTCATTACGAATTCCAATGAAGAATTCTCATTACGAATTCTAATGAAGAAATCCCATTCCGAAATCCCATTACGAATTCTGATGAAGAATTCTCATTACGAATTCTAATGAAGAAATCCCATTCCGAATTCCCATTACGAATTCTGATAAAGAATTCTCATTACGAATTCTGATGAAGAATTCTCATTACGAATTCTGTTGACGAATTCTCATTACGAATTCCGATGACGAATTCTCATTACGAATCCTGATGATGAATTCTCATTACGATTTCTGATGACGAATTCCTATTCTGAATTCTCATTCTGAATTCACCTATTAAACAGAATTTGAGTATCTTTGTTTTATACACTCTGAATTAATTCAGACTCCGAAAAATATCTTTGTTAGACTCCGAACTTTTATATTTCTTACACTTCTAAAATTTGTCTACTCTTATTATTTTCATTACACTTCGAACCTTTACTCCGAAGCGTTCATTCTAAACCTTTGAGTCATAATTAAAACGATGTCGTACATTCTGTTACACTTGTTTTGTTATAAAACGATGTTGTCTGTTTTGTTATAAACTAACCGTTGTCTAAGTGACACGTGTACAGGTCCCTCCGATCTTTAAGGAAAATATGACCGTTGGAAAAGGAGCCGACCTTACCTATAAATAGGAGCTCATTTGAAAGAGCTCCATACTGATGACAGATGAACAACTTGGTTTTGTGCATACATGCTGTTGAAGTGAATTCTAGAGAGAGAGGCTCTTATTAACTCTCAAAGCTTCGTGCGACTCCGAATGTTGGTGATTACATTCGAGGGCTTCTGGGGATAGGAAGATAGAGGTGCTGACTACCTTGAAGTTCGAGGGCTTCCTTGCTGAGGAAGACAGAGGTTGCCAACTACCTTGAAGTTGAGGGCTTGCGGGGATAGCAAGACAGAGACTCCGATCTTCGTATCGAGGGCTTACCCTGGTGTGGGTAAGACAGACTTGCTTAAAAGTATAAATCAAGGGACCTTTATCCAAGGTTGTTGGATACCCTTCTCTTTGGGTTAAAAGACTTATATCTTGTTACTAGTAGTTTTACTACTTGTTTTTATTCCGCTGCATTTTGTATTATAAGGAAAGTATAACTTTTTTATACTTCTTTATTTGTACTCTGTTTCATTTAGATTCTATACGCTTTAAGGTAGAATCTCATATTGTAATCTTTTGTTAAGTTTCAATTTCCGGAACCATATTTCCGGAACCCTTGTTCGGAATCTCTTTCCTAGTTTGCATTCGGTGTTAGAGGTGTTGTGAATTTGCTTAGTTTAACTTTGTTAAACTTAGCCTTTTCCTTTGCTTAGGGAAAACATAGTTATTCTTAACTAACTTTAAAGGTTCCAAAGAAAATTTTTAAAGTATACAATTCACCCCCCTCTTGTATATTGAGAATCTACATCACTATTTCGATCCTACATTCTATTGGTACAAAGTTCTTTTAAGAATTTCGCATACCTTGGAATTTTCTTAATGGCTTCAAGTAGAGGAATGTTGATCTCCACACGCTTGAATGTGTCCAAAACCTCATTTTGCATTGCTTCTTCAACCATCTTCTTGGTTTGAACAACCCTGTTTGGAAAAGGAAGGGGTTTAGGAGGTACATCATCAATCTTTTTCTTACCTTTATCTTTCTCCTTGGATTGCTCATCAGTTGGTATGGAATGCGACTTCTCTAGAGTAGAGGTGAATCCCGATGGAATGGTAGGTCCAGATGTATCGTTCATTTGCTTCCCACTTCTCAATGTGATGTCACTAACATTCCCCTTTGGATTTGGAGTGGGTTGGGAAGGTAGATTTCCAGAATTCTTACTCACAAGTTCATGGAGGGCGGTGGTGATCTGACTCATTTGAGTCTTCAACTCTCTCAGCTCCGAACCTTGACTATTCAGCTCATTTTGTTGATTAAGAACAATTTGTTTCAAAAGATCATCAATGTTAGAGTCTACCTTGTGTTGGATATTCCCTTATTGCTAACTTGTTGATGTTTGAGCTTCGAATCTCCTTTGGGGTTGTTGGAAACCCTGTTGGTAAGGTGGAGGCTGCTGGAAGTTTGGTTGAAAAGGGGGCCTTTGTTGTTTTCCAGAGCCATACCTCATGTCTGACTGATCCTTCCACCCTTGGTTGTATACTGTATCAAACTTCTTTTGGGGATATGGTTGTTGTTGTTGCTGCTGAAATGGTCTCCCAGGGAACACTGCTGCACAATCTTCTGTCTCTTGTAGTTGTGGGAAACAGTCAGTTGGGTGGATTGTCTCAGTACAAATGCCACATGGCCTTGAAGGAGGGGGTTGGGATGTCTTTTGAGCCAATGCAATCTGCCTCACCATAGTTTTCAATTCTTCTAACTTAGTATCAATCAAATGACTTTCAAGAGAAGAAGGGATTACTTGTTGTACTCCTCTGACATGTGGTGTACCTCTATCGCCAAATTGTTGGGAGTTTTGAGCCATCTTGTCGATCAATGCACGTGCGGCTGCTGGTGTCTTGTCCACCAATGCTCCTCCAGCTGCGACATCCACCATGCTCCTCTCCATAGGTGTGAGTCCTTCATAGAAGTACTGAATGAGGAGTTTCTCACTGATTTGGTGATGTGGACAGCTTGCACACAACTTCTTGAATCTCTCCCAATACTCATACATTGACTCCCCTTGTGCTTGCTTGATCCCTGAAATTTCCTTTCGAATGGATGTGGTCCTTGGTGCTGGAAAAAATCTCTGCAAGAAAAGACGTTTCAAATCGTTCCAACAAGTTACATCTTCAGGTTGTAAATAATACATCCAGTCTTTTGCAGCTCCATCAAGTGAGAATGAGAATGCTCTTAATTTTATTTGATCTTCAGAAACATTTCTTGGTTTAAGGGTTGAGCAAACCACATTAAATTCTTTCAAATTTTTATTAGGATCCTCACCAGAGAGGCCATGAAACTTTGGAAGTAAGTGAATTAACCCAGATTTTAGTTCAAAGTCTGATTCGAGATTTGGGTATGCAATACAATTTGGTTGATAGTTAATATCAGGTGCAGCCAATTCTCGAATGGTTCTATTAAGTTCATTTCCATTGTTTTCATCCATTGGTTCCTCTTTTATGTTTGAATTTGAATAGCTTCCAATTTCAATGCTTCCAGAAGAGAGGAATTCACCAACTGGTTGAATATTGAAACTTCCCGTAGACTGAGAATTTCTGATTTGAGCCCTAAGGCTACGTTCAATCTCAGGGTCAAGATCTAAGAGATCTTCGGGATTAGTTCATGTAATAGATCAAATAAAAATTAAAAGAAAGAAAGTGGACCATAGTAAAATAAAAATGAGAAGTTTGAGTTGATGGTCCAAAAATAAGTAGAAGAAAATAAAAGAAGAAGAAAAATCAGATTGGGTAAAGAAGGAAGAAAGAAGAGAGGAAGAGAATAAAATGTAAAATAAAATAAATACCTCTAATTGGTTGAAATAATTACTTGAATCCCCAGCAACGACGCCAATTTGAAAGAGCGCTGTTGTGGGCGCCCTCAAATGATTAGTGTGATTTGGGGTACTTAGGTGCAACAGAGTGGCTGACCAAGGTCGTCTCTCAAAGGAGGAAGTGAATTAAAACAATTTTTAGAGGTATTCTAGAAATAAAATAAAAGAGAATAAAATAAAAACACTACTTTAAAGGATTGGGGTTTGTTGTAGTTTATGAATCTAGAAGAAGTATGTTGGAAGAAGATTGTATAATTTTTTTTTGTTTTTAGTTTTGAAATGAATTTCGATTAAAATGACACAACAAGAAGATGTTTTTTTAGAAATCTATTTAAAAGGCGTAATCGATCTAACTCTACCTCTTCACTTTATTATTAATAATTATCATTTAAATTAAAATTAACTTAATTATGATCCCTTAATTTGTTAAATCCCGAACCCTACGAGAATTAACTTTACCACGAAGATGATGTGAATTTAACCCTAGGCTAACTTCAGAACATGCAATCGCAACACCCTGCTTTGATTGATGTTCTAAGATTAGATTATGGTCAGTGGTAAATTAAGGCACATATACATTCTGGAAATGAGGATGAATTGTGTTTAGGTATTATATTTTAACTCTACAAATTTATCCTGTGTGGTCTTGTATTACCGATTAAGATCGCGCTCTCACAATTTACACAAAATCCCGACCTCGCGTGTTTTTGTGTTAATTGTTCAATTGCTTGCTTAGTTTCTTACAATTTAAAAACACAATTCATGGATCATATTAAGTGAATTTCAGTAGATCAATGATTCAAAATAATTAAATGAAGAGGGTAGAAGATAGATCTATTACTAAAAGACTACTCTTCCATGGGTGGTGTAATCATCGTAGAAGCGTTTTGCATGTGCAAAGGTTTATAATGGGTATAACCCAATAACGCTTCTACTCAATAATTCCAGCCCAAAGAGGAAGATTAAGAGAAGAAGAAATTTAAACAAAACAGAATAAAAGATAAGAAATAAAAGAAGAACAAAGAAGTTTATTACACAAATGAAAACATTACAAAATGAAGAAGAGAAGGAGACTTCGATGAGGGGATCCTTGATTCAAGAGATACCCCTCTTACAATGGTTGGAGAATTTGGGTGAAACAAATTCTCCTCTTCCCCCAATCTCCTAATGCACGTCCCAACCCCTCCAAATGAGAAAAACTCCAATTTATAAAGGGGAGGGGAGGAGAGGTTACAAGTGGTTTCAAGTGTGAATGTTGAAATTCGGCCAAATATTTTATTCCAACTTGCACCGCCAATTTGACCACTAAAACGCGTGAATTGTCCCGCCTTCTAGAAGGATAAAATGTGCAGATATGGGTCCTCTATCTCCTCTCCAAATTTGGGCTCAATACAGGCCCATATGAAGGAGTTATGGCCGAAATACAGAATCTTCTCCATTCTGGCGAGCCCAGCCCAACTTTGACTTCATGACCCATTTTCAACAACCAAATGAACTCTTTAGCTCTAGTGTCATGAATAAAAGTTGTATATAATTAAGTTAAGAACACTGTTACAAAATTTATAATTCAAATAATAAATATAAAAATATTTATCTTCGAAATACTACAGTGAACTATAAAGGGTAAAACTAGAATTTTCATCAAATATTCAAATGAATGATCTAATCCCAAATACTTTCTAATTAAACATATTTAATACAATGTGAGGAAATTATATCATTTATTATCAATGAAATATTCAATAAAATAGTGTTTTATCAATCTCCCTACAACACCACTTCCTTGGGCTGAAAGGTGTGAGATGAGTCCAAAAAGTAACATCGCAACTGAGAAATGTGGAAGACGTCACGGATAGCCATGTACCTATGAGGTAACTGAAATTGATAGGCAACCGTCCTGACCCTCTCTAGAATCTTAAACTGACTGATGTATCTAAGCAAAATCTTATCTTGTCTCCAGATCCTCTTGTGTCCCAACCTCGGTTCGACACGTAGGAAAACTCGATCCCTGACCTCGAATTCCAAAGGTTTTCTATGACGATCGATGTATGATTTTTGATGAGATTGTTGAAAGCATGGCTAATTGTCTCCTATCGACCGGTCAAGGTTCCAATGCTCTGTTAATGTGTATAGCAGCATTCGGGTCGAATCCTCAGCGATGATACTTTTTAATAGTCGATTGTTTTTAGTTTATTGTATTCTGTTTGGAGGGTTTGTTTGCAAAGATTATGAAATAATTTATGGATTATGTTTGATTAAGATTGATTTAATAATTTGATAAATATTGGGGTGAGTTCATCAATAGGTATTTAATCTTGTGATATCCTTGAGCCTTGCTTTGTATTGCATTAAATTAACACCCATGTCACAAGTCGACGTTGATTGGAATTCCCAAGTGTTAAGGCTTTAATAAAATCCTTAACTTAACTTAAGGGTCTAATATTAATCATATATTGTTTATGATAATGTATTTATGATTCCAATAATCCATTAAAACCACTCGTTAAACAAAACAAATCATCAATCCATGACATGTTAAGTCCAACATACACAATGTTAATTCAAAGAATACTCATCGAGCAAAAGCTCTCAATCGCTTAACATCCCTAAATTATAACTCAACCCAATGAGAGATTTACTCATCCATTTAAATGATTAGTAATCTGGTCATAATGATTATGATGGTAAATTAAGAATATAAGAAAAATAAAGGGATAAGAAAAGAGTGGTGCGTCGAACACACACACAAACGATGATGATAATTAAAAATGAACTTTAGATTGAATGAGAAAGAAAAATAAGGGAAGGGTATTCAACTGAATTTAAACTATTTTAAGAACATTAATATTAAACTACATAATGTGGATGAGAATAAGAGATATTGAAGAAGAAACATTCATTAAAATAGAATTACAAAAAAAAGACTTACAAGATTGCAATAATGAAGAACACAAAAGTAAAAGGAAACAAAGAGAGGAGGAAGGGTATCTTAAGTGAAAACTTGAGTATGGAAGATACTCTAAATCTCTTGGCAAGGATTTGGTCATGAAAATATGTGATCCTATATTCTGAAATTCCAACCTTTTTGAAAGGATAGGAGGGGATGTATTTATAGCCCAAGGTGGTGGACTGTTTGCATTCCAAAACTACCCCTCCATTTGGATAGGAGATTTGGACATTCAGAAAGCTGAATCTAGAGATCTCTTCTTCTTAAAAGTTGTAGATATTTATATTTTCTGTCTACTCTGAATATTTGGCGGCCATTGGACTTAAGGATCCAAAGTTATGGTGGTTTGATTAATTTTTTTTAATATTTCCATTTCAATCCAAAATTTTTGAAGACCAAAATGTGAATGAGTTTTTGAATAGGAATATGCCTTAAAATCTAAATACTTTATTAAACAAATTCTTCCGTCTATATATCCTCTTTCACACTGAAAAATATCACCTTGATTTGATGATTAAATCACGAGCTATGTCATGAATAGTGTCTAGATTTTAATTTTCATCTAGAATGGTGGGATGGACTTCAAAGCATCAGTTGGGCCCCTTGTATTTGGATTTGGGACTTAAATTTTTTATCCAAGATGGATTGAATTGTCCCCTGACCTTTGGAGGATAATTAAAGGATTTAGAATTATAGAGGGAGTCCAATAATTCTATCTTCATAGATTTTCCAGTTTCTTCCTATATTATTTGGGCCTTCTTGTGTGATCCATAGGACCCTTAAAATGCCAGAATTGGCCAATGATTACTTCTAATGATATGTGGGAAATTGAATATTTAATCCTAAAAAATAAGAACCACACAATTTGAATCAGTAGGGTGAGAGGTATAAATAAAATTGTAAACTGACTCAATTGGACTACTTCTAAAAATGCTCAAAAATTATACTTAGTATTAAAACATTAATATTTCACACAAATTATGCACATTTCATATAAAATCAGTAAAGTGAGTATATAATAAGTCATAAAAATATTAATAACATCAACTCCTCCATATTTAGTCTTGTTCATGTCATCATGTGCAAAAAATATAAAAACATGACAAAATCATTTTCACTCACCAACAAATATTAAATTTTCTTTTCCCCAATCAGGGGAGGTTTAGACAATTTCACTCATCCATATTGAATTCCACCACAAATTTTTATAGAAAAAATGTTCCAAAAACAATTCATTTTTTCATTCTCAAATTAAAAAATGGAAAATGGTGGCACACAAAACCTACTCCTCTCAAGATGATAAAATTAATTTATGGAGCTTCACTCATTCACCAACCAAAAGTGAAAATCTTAGAGTTTGTAAGAGCTCTCAACTTATAATTCCTATACTAAAGTGAATAATAATCAAGAGATCTTTTTAAGGGGTTTTTCTGTGGCTATGAGATGGTAGAAATTTAATGTCCAATAGAGAGAAGAAAAGGGGTAAAACACCAACATGGGTAAAAAATATACATTTTTTTGGAATAAAAAATGGAAGGAAATGAAAACACATATTTACAAGGGAATGATTGTGTGAATAAAGACACAATAGAGGAAGAAAATTTGAAGGGTATGAAAAGATGAAATATTTACAAAACACAAAACTTCTCCCAATGACATAAGTGTTCATCATTTTTTTGCATTTTTTGAAAGTTAAACTTGAAAAAGATCTCACACTCATATCCCAACCCATGATTGATCTCCTCACAACACTAATTGTAATAGTTATAAAAAGATTAAAGGTTTAGGAAGAGTGATTTTTAACCTACCCAAGACACAACCCAATTTTTTTTTGTTTTTTTTTGATTTTTTTGGTATTTTTTTGAACACTTGTCAATAACATTTACAAAATTACATAAATGAACCTCTCCAACACACTAAAATGGATGATTTCCCTCAAGAATATGATAACATGGTGAAATTAACAAAGGGTACCCAAAATGAAATCCATTCGCCCCCAAAATTAAATTTCAAAAAATTATGCAATGAAAATCCATGTTGATATTGGGTGGGAAAAGGTATTGGGCTTGTAATGTGGATATCAAAGAAATGGTTTTCATAGGCTTGAAGGGGCTTTCAAAAGGAGGATTAATGTAAGGGAAATGAGAGGCTATTTGGCTATTGTGATTCTCATGTGGTTTAGAAAATGCCTCTATCATATTAATGCACACTAAATTAGAAAATTAACCTCGATGGTCCACAAACTCAAGACTCACAAATGGGGGTGAAAAACAAACATTTTGAAAATATGGTCATAGGTAGCCTTTTCATGAAAGCTAATGTTGTTCCTCACGGCTGGGGAAAATCATTTTCCAAATCAAAAATTGAGCATTCAAATTTTTTTGGTTTTGACACAATATTCTTTATCCAAATTCATGATGAAACCACAAATTTTTTGAGATTAGACCATGTATTTTGACTCCCCAAAATGGTTAGACAAAATTTCAAAAGTTGAAGGCGAGTAATCATGACTCTTGGTTTTTTTACATTTATTTATTAGTTTTTTTGTGATTTTTTTTAAAATAAACACCCACACAAAAGAGAAAGAGAAAAATAAAGGGTCTGATGAAGAAAGTGGTAAAAAAATGAAAGAGAGAGGAAGAAGAAAGAGGTAGAGAGAGGAAGAGAGATAGAGAGAGTTAAAGGGAAAGAGGTTCCCTTGGTTTGGATTTGGCGGGTCTCCATCTCCATCTGGTGGTGGGTCAACTACAGAAGTTGGGGATTCGATGGAAGTCGAGGTGGTTTCAAGATTATGTGTCCTCTCATGGTGATTCTTTAACTGATGTCCATTAAATGTGAATGTCCTTTTGGAAGAGGGGTCTTGGATGTTGAGTCAATAAGTTTTTCCTTATGACTTTTCCATTCCTTCTTGTTTTGAAAATCACAAACACCTTATAATTAAGCAAATCTATATTTTATTCTATAAGGAAAATTTCCTTCCCAGAGGAATTTACCCCTACCATGTTTTCATTGTTCATATCAATATTTTTCTTAAGTATAGAAATCATATTCATATCTAAAACCTCAGAATCATATAATACTTAGATATGAAGCATTCTGTTTTTAGAATCCGAATTCTGGATACGAACTCTAATGAAGTTCTACTCTGAATTCTGGATACGAACTCCAATGAAGTTCAACTCCGAATTCTGGATACGAACTCTCATGAAGTTCCACTCCGAATTCTGGATACGAACTCTCATAAAGTTTCACTCCGAATTCTGATTACAAATTTCTACTAGTTTGACTCCAAACTTCTATGAGTTGGACTCAGAACTTCTATGAGTTCGACTCCAAACTTCTACTAGTTCGACTCCGAACTTCTATGAGTTCGACTCCGAACTTCTACTAGTTCGACTCTGAACTTCTATGAGTTTGACTCTGAACTTTTACTAGTTCAACTCCAAACTTCTATGAAGTTCAACTCCAAAATCTTTAAGTCCAGGTTATGAATTCCTAAGAATCCAGACTCTAAATTTCCTTGAAATTCAGACTCCAGAATTCTATAGAATTCAGGTTCCGAATTCCTAAAAAATAGAATCCAAATATCTATTTATTATAGACTCCAAATTCTATTTTTTGTTAGAATACAAATTTTCATACTTTTATTAGACTCCGAACTTTTATTTTCTTACATTACAAACTTCAGTTTTACTTATGCTTACACTTGTTTCATTACAAAATGATGTTGTGCTTTCAGTTATTGACTAACCGTTGGTTGAGTGACACGTGTACAAGTCCCTATGAAATTCAAGGAGAAATATGACCATTGGAGGAGGGAGCCGACCGTTGGAGCTTCGCCTATAAATAAAAGATCATTTGAAAAGAAGCTACAACTTTGACAGAACCCTGACATCTATGCTTACATGCTGTTGAAGTGATTTCTAGAGAGAGAGGCTCTTATCAACTCTCAAGCTTCGTGCAGAAAGTTTGAACAACTTTTTCAAACTTTGAGTTGTGCAGATTTGCTTCGTGCGACTCTAATTGTTGCTGTGTACAATCGAGGGCTTCTGGGGATATGAAGACAGAGGTTCCAACACCTTGAAGTTGAGGGCTTACTTACTGAGGAAGATAGAGGTGCCGACTACCTGATAGTTGAGGGCTTGTGGGGATAGAAAGACAGACTCCAATCTTCGTATCGAGGGCTTACCCTGGTGTGGGTAAGACAGAATTTCTTGAAAGTATAAATCAAGGGACCTTTATCCAAGGTTGTTGGATACCCTTCTATTTGGGTTAAAAGACTTATTACTTGTTTTTGTTACAAGTTTTTCCGCTGCATTTTGTATTGTTGATGAAAGTATACTTTCTTATACTTCCTCATCCTTGTACTCTAATATAGTTAGATTCTATACGCTTTAAGGTAGAATATTAATGTTTGTAACTTTTGTTAAGTTTCATTTTCAGAATTACTTTTCCGGAATCTAGCAAGTATTTAGTACTCATAGAGGTCTTGTGAGTTATCTTGTTTAACCTTGTTAAACATAACCATCCTAAAATTTCCTAAGGGAATTTTTAAAAGGTACAATTCACCCCCTCTTATATCTGAGAATCTCATTCTTATTTTGATCCTATGTTTGGTATTATAGATTATATCATACTCAGTCACATACCATCCTAACAATTGGTATCAGAGCATTTGGTTCAATCTGAATTAATCTCACGATTAGATTCAGAAGGGAATTCTCGGATTCACATTTTCCAGATTCATATTTTTCAGAATCTGTTTTTCAGAATCATTTTTTTCGGACTCATAGTTCAGATTCACCTTTTGCTTAGAGATACAATTTTTCTTGCTTAGAATATTTTCTCTAGTCTACAAACTCGTACTACTAAAAAGTTTGTGTGCCAAATATTTTCTTAAGAATGACAGGTTTGAATGTTGGATCCATTAACAATCTTAATCCAACCAGACCACCAATTTTTGATGGTAATGATTATGAATATTGGAGAGATCGCATGAAGACTTTCATTATCAACACTGGGGTTGAAAATTTTGTTATGCTTATCGAAGGATAAAAAATTCCTGATAAATAAGTAAGTACCTTTACTAATCAAGAAAATCATGATTACCATCTCAACTATAAGGTACACAATACTTTATTTTTTTCAATGAATAGAAATATATATAGCCAAATTTCTTCTTGTGAAACAGCTAACTGTATATGGAAGAAACTTGAAGTTACACATTTTGGTACATATAAAGTGATTGAGACTAGAAGATCCATGCTTAGAGCTGATTATCATGGTTTTAATTTTCCTTATGGAGAACCAATTTGTAAGGTGCAACAAAGATTCATGACCATCGTGAATATCTTACAATCAATGGGAGAGAAAGTTCTATATGATGAAGCCCTTGTTGACAAGATCATATATATTACGCCCAATGAGTGGGAATCAAAGAGAACTGATATCGATGAAAACAGAAAGGTTACTCAAATTTCTCTTGATGAACTGTTTGGAACTCTTCTTCAACATGAGACTAGAATGAAGAGAGATGCTGACAACATAAAGAAGAAGAATGGGAATGGTAGTGTTTATTTTACTACAAATTCAAATCACATAAAAGTTAAGAATCCTGAGAGAGTTACTAGATCCAAGTATAAGAAGGTTGTTATCCAATCCGAATCTAGTGAGAGTGAAATCTCAGAAAATGAGTTAGCTGATCTTTCTCAAAGGATGAACAAGATAGCTAGACAAAGAAATTTCCAATCCAAGTATAATAAGAAGGAAATGAAAGATAAGAAAGATTCAGAGGTCACATGCTATGAATGAAAGAGAGATGGACACATAAGACCCGATTTACCTATGATCAAAATAAAATAAAGAAAAGAGAGGAATTCTGAAAGGAATAGAAAGAAATATTAAAAGTCCAAAGCTAAGAAAGTGTTGAAATCTAATGACACATGGAGTGCTAGTGGTGGAGACTCCTCAGATGAATCTTCAGAGTATGAATCCTCTGGACATAAGAATCTTGTTCTTTTAGCCAGGATACCTATTGATAATCACTACTTGATGGCTAAGGTACACAATGATGAATCAATGACCAATGTTTCTTTGAATTCTAATGATAGTAATTATTATAACTCTTCTGATGAAGATAATACTTTACCTACCTATGAAGAAGTTTCTAGGTTTTCCAAACTTCTTGAAAATGAGAATTCAAAACTCATGAAGAAACTCGATAAGGAAAATTCTAGGAATATTATTCTTACTAAGGAAATATCAGATCTTTCTAAAGATATTGATAAGAAAAATGATGATTTTTTGAAAGTATTTCAAAAAATCTTGAGGAAGTAAATTCTGAGAACAATAAACTTTCCAAAGATTTAGAAAACGTAATTTCTAAGAAAAATATTTTCGAGCCTAGCTCTAGTTCAAATATTTTTGAAGACAAGAACTTAGTTATTAAACTCAAATCTGAAATATTTTCTTTGAGAAAGTGTTTGTTAATCTTTACCCTAGGTAAAGAAAATTTTGATAAAATGTATTCAAAAATCTGACCTCGAAGGAATACTTCTGGTTTTGGTTACACTAGTTCCAAACCGATTTTTAGTAACAACTACTTTGTTCCTCAAAGTGCCCCATTTTGCACAAAGTGTCAATTTGGTGGTCATTGGAAAAATAACTGTTCATTAAACAAAACCCAATCTTTAGGATTTCATAAGGCTTATTTTTCTAAGAAGATGTGGGTACCCAAAATTTTACTTTCTGAAACTTCCAGATCCAAGCAAGTCTGGATTCCGAAAACCTAACTTTTTCTTATTTTCAGGAAAATAGGGAAAGTACCAACAACAATACATGGTACATGGATAGTGGATGTTTCTGGCATATGACTGGTAACAAAGACTATTTTGAAAAGATTATCAAGACGAAAGGAGGAAAAGTAACTTTCAGAGATAATGCTCAGGGAGAAATTATTGGTATAGGTAACATTGTTCTTCTTGAAAAAACTTTGATTTTAAATGTTTTATTTGTTAAGGGTCTTAAGAAAAACCTCATCAGCATAAGTCAATTATGTGAGTAAGGAAACCTTGTGAATTTTAGGAATGATAAGTGCCTAATACACAATTCCAAGGAAGAGTTTATTCTTTCTGCCCATAGGTAAGAGAATGTGTACATACTAAATTTAGAAGACCTTAGGAGCCAAGACTTACCTTGCCTTAGTGAAATGGAAGATCATTCTTGGTTATGGCATAGAAGGTTAGGACACTGTAACCTTAGGAACTTATGTAAAATTTATAAGGTTTAGTTAAGGATATACCGGAGCTTATATTTGATTCTTCAAAAGTTTGTGACCCTTGTCAATATGGAAAGAAACATAAATCAAGTTTTAAATCAATCGGTGAAGTATCAACTACTAATGAATTACAGCTAGTGCATATGGATATTTTTGGTCCAACACAAACTGGAAGCATTGGGGGAAAGTACTATGTATTTGTTTTGGTTGATGATTACACTAGATTTACATGGGTCTATTTTCTAGCAAAGAAGACTGAAGATTTTTCTTATTTCAAAAGTTTTAGAGCCCAAGTTAAAAATTAGAAAAACCTTCCATTAAAAACTATTCATAGTGATCATGGAGGAGAATTTCAAAATTTTTATTTTGAAACTTTTTGTAGTAGAAAAGGTATTACTCACAACTTTTCAGCACCCAAAACACCTCAAAAAAATGGTTTTGTTTAAAGAAGAAATAGAATTATTCAAGAGATAACTAGAACCATGTTGAGTGAGTATTCTGTAGCTAAACATTTCTGGGCTGAAGTGGTAAGTACTGCTTGTTATACTATAAATCGAGTTTTGATTAGACCTTTTTTTAATAAAACTCCTTATGAGTTATGGAATGGTAGAAAACCTAGACTTTCCTACTTTAAGGTTTTTGGATGCAAAGTATTCATTCTGAATACTAAAGATAACCTACAAAAATTCTCACCAAAATCTGATGAAGGAATTTTCTTAGGCTACTCCACAACTTTTAAGGCTTATAGAGTTTTTAAAAAAAACAATTGTATTGTTGAAGAGACAGTACATGTCAAATTTGATGAAACTGATTCTTTTGTTTTTAAAAAACCCCAACAAAAATCTTTAGATGTGTTTTCAAAAACTGATTATCAACCTTTGATAGAAAATCCTTCTGATAAGGAAAATGTTCAAGAAGATACTTCTAAAACATTTACCCCAGAAGATTTCCTACCCTATGTTGATGAACAAGTTTTACAAAACCCAAACCAGTCATTTCTTAAGAATCATCCCAGTGATAGTATCATTGGTGATGTAAATCATCCAGTAAGGACCAGAAGTTCCTTAAGAAATAAAGTAGAGCATCTAGCATTCCTTTCCCAATTGGAACCAAAAAGCACTGATGAAGCTTTAGGTGATGATGATTGGATTAAAGTCATGCAATATAAACTAAATGAATTCTAAAGGAATAAAGTCTAGACCTTGGTTAAAAGACCTAAGGAAAATTCTGTTATTGGAGTAAAATGGGTCTTCAGAAATAAGTGTGATGAAATTGGAATCATAGTTAGAAATAAAGATAGATTGGTCGCCAAAGGCTATAATCAACAAGAAGGAATAGACTATGAAGAAACCTATGCTCCAGTAGCCAGACTTGAATCTATTCATATCTTACTTGCCTTTGCAGCATTCTTCAATTTTGAGCTTTTTCAAATGGACGTGAAATGTTCTTTCCTTAATGGTTATGTTCAAGAGGAAGTTTTTTTTGAACAACCTCTTGGCTTTGAAGACAAAAAACATCCTGATCATGTTTTTAGACTTACCAAAGCTTTGTATGGCCTTAAACAAGCCACTCGAGCTTGGTATGATAGACTTATAAGATTTCTGCTTCAAAATAACTATGTTAAGGGAAATGTAGATCCAACCCTTTTTATAAATAAAGATAAGAAAAATGTTTTTATTGTTCAAATTTATGTTGATGACATTATATTTGGTTCAACTTAGAAATCCTTAACTGATTCGTTTGCGGATCTAACGAAATCTGAGTTTGAAATTAGTATGATGGGTGAGTTAACATTTTTCCTTGGTTTTCAAATTTCTCAAAAACCAGAAGGAATATACATATCCCAACATAAGTATATTAAAGATATTCTTAAAAAGTATGGATATGAAAACACTAAGAGTATAAGTACTCCCATCGGTACCTCAAACACACTTGATCTTGATGAAGCTGGGAAACTAGTAGATCAAACATCTTTTAGAGGTATGATAGGAAGTCTACTTTACTTGACAGCTAGTCATCCAGACTTGATGTTTTCAGTATTCTTATGTGCAAGATATCAATCCAATACTTTGGAATCTCATTTAAAAGTAGTGAAAAGAATTTTTCACTACTTAAAGGGAACCATGGATTTAGGACTATTTTACACTTCTGGAAATGATTTTGTTTTAAAAAGTTTTTTGGATGCTGACTTTGGTGGATGTAGAATGGATATAAAAAGTACATTCGAAACTTATCATTTTCTTTGGAGATTCATTATTTTCTTGGTCTTATAAGAAGCAACACTCAGTAGCACTCTCCACTACTGAAGCTGAATATGTAGCAGCTGGAAATTGTTGTGCTCAAGTGTTGTGGATGCAACACACACTAACAGATTATGGCTTGAGTTTTACTAAGACTCAAATTTTGTGTGATAACACAAGTGCCATTACCCTTAGTAAAAACCCTGCACACCACTCTCGTTCAAAACACATAGATATTAGCCATCACTTTCTTAGGGATCACACACTAAAAGGAGATATCATTCTTCAGTTTATCGGAATGCAAGATCAACTTGATGAAATTTTCACAAAATCTTTACCTTCTGATAGATTTGAATACATTAAATAGAAGTTAGGGATAATAACCATAATGTAATCTTCCTTCATTAACTTTTTGTTGAACCATTCTCCTTACAGTAATAAACTCCTTTTCATAGGGGGAGTACATCTCCTTGTAAGTTTTGTAAAAATTTTAGTAGTTTTTTTTAATTTTTGTAATGAAGTTTTCATACTGGAAATTTTCATAATGAAGTTTTCGTACTAGAAATTTTCGTAATGAAGTTTTCGTAATGGAAATTTTTGTAATGAAGTTTTCATATTGGAAATTTTCATAATAAAGTTTTCGTACTCATACGTTTTGTACTAGAGTTTTGGTACTTAAAGTTTTTGCATAATTTTTTTTACTTAAGTTTTCGTAGTCATATTTTTCATGCTGATATTTTCTCTTATGTTTTTCAGATTCGTTTCTTCTTAAATCTGAATGTTTTTGTTAAAATCTCAAAAGATCAGATTCAATAATTCTTTACGGGCATGTTTTCAACCGTCAAATTAGATCAGAGAGTTTTTCAACTGTTAGATTGTTTTTGGAAGTTGAAAGGTCACCTCCATCACCTATAAAAAGGGGACCCCCAATGGCGTCCCACATCGATTTCAAATCCCTCATGTGTCGAAGCTATGCCTCAGTTCTTAAAGCCCGTTCCGAATCTTTCAGTGCTCCTCCATTCCAAATGTCTGTAGAATCCACTTCTCAAGAAATGTCTACTATCAAGCCAATCTCAAGTTGGTTAGTCTACAGGGAAAGGTTGGTCCATACGAACTTTTTTAGTAAGTATGATTCTATTATTTCTAAGAATATCAAGCTAAATGGGTGGGAAGATTTCTGCATATCAAAGACAAAGGATCAGGATGTTGTTTATATGAATTTGCTTTTAGAATTTTATGAGTATGTTTCCTTCTATGAAGAAGATGGCAGAGAAAAATTATCCTTTAAGATCTATGGCAAGGCTTACAAGATTTATTACACCAAAGCTGCAAGATTGGTGGGCTTATCATACAATGGTGAAGCCAAATTTTGTTCACATAAGTTACCGGATGTGCAAGGAAGTTTAAGAAAAGTGAAGGCAATGGAATGCCTTGGACTCAAAGATGACAAAACAACAAAGATTACCCATCTCTCCACCAACAACCAGATTCTGCAGTTGTGGGTTCAAGTGTTTTTCATTCCGAGAATAGGTGATAAGGATAACTTAAAGAAAAGTGACATTTACATCTTGGATTTCTTGGTAAATCTAAGAAAGATCAATCTGATGAGGCACATTATTATTACAATTCAGAACATCAAGAATGGGACTTTGAAAGATCAAATTATTATGTATCCTTCTCTTCTCTCCAAGCTTATTATTTGGTGTCTTGATTCTTTCAAGGTTGCTTGCACTTCCAAGGTGAGGAATTGTAAGGTGATGATGATTAGTGATGACACCTTAAAGAGGATGAAATTTGGTTTTTCAAAATAGTCAGGTGAGTTTTATGATCTTCCAGAGGAGGAGGTAGAAGCCGTTCCAGAAAATGTAGAGAAATATGAACCATCTAAGAAGGCAGGGAAGAAGAGGAAGCTGAAGGAAGTGGTGGCTGAAGGTAAAATTCCTAAGTCTAAGGAAGTTGAATCCGCACATCCCAAGGTGAAGAAACAGAAAGAATATCCAGATGAGGTAGTTACTAAATGGAGGGAAGATAAGGAGAAAAGGAAAGAATGAGAACCTCAGTTCAGATTGGACCCTATTGAAGCTAAATCCTTAAGGGAGAAGACTGCTGAATACCTTGAGAAGGTATAAAAAGAGAAGAAGATGAATAAGAAGATGTCTGAAGCTGAAGTTGTACAATCCCTTTTGAGAGACACATAAGTAGCTTCTGAGAAGATTCCCATACCGGAAACTTTTATTGTTCAACCATTACTGAAGACCCCTGGAAAGAACTACTTCACTATAGAAAAACCTAAAGATAAAGAAGTTGTTGAAAGAGTAGAAGAAGAGGAGGAAGTAGAAGAAGTAGAAGAAGTAGAGGAAGATAGTGGTGATCTAGATGACTTGATTAAACAAGTCGAGGAATATCAAGAGTAGGCAAACCCATCAGAAAAACTACCACTCCAAACTTCTGAGGCCGAGTCATCAAAGCTTGTCACTCTGGGAAAGGGAGATGAGAAATATGGTAAGAGAGATGATGAAAAGGAAGAAGACAAAGAAAATGAATTATCCGAGGAAGAAAGCTATGAGAAGCACTTTCTTGAAGAAGGAGCAGAGAAGGAGAAACCTGATGAAGACAAGATAGTTCAACTATCTGAAAGTGAGGAAGAATATCCTGATGAGGAACCCATTCTGAATGTTGATAAGGGTAAGAAAGTGCTTATGGAAACCCCAACGAAATATATCATATGGGATAAGTATGTTGGTGGATCTTTAAGAATAAAGTTGGTGGAAATTGAAGAAGAAAAATCCCCGAGCAAGGTTTCTGATTCGGAATCATCAGCACTGGGACATGATTTTGTTGTTGAATCTTTGAAGAAATTGGTGGATACAATTCCGACCTTTCCCACCATAAAATCCAGTTTCCAGATGCTTCAACACATCCTAAATCAGAAATCGGAATCTGTATCCATGGTTATGGATAAGTGTGTGAAGATTGAGGCTGAGAATAGAAATTTTCTCATCAATTATGATGTTCACATAAAATCATGCAGCAAAACCACTCTATAGTCAAAGAAAATTGATGATGACATGGCAGAGCTTGATCAATTTCAGAATGATGTAAAATAAGCTTTTGACACCGAGGATTCCAAGATAAAGAATCTTCAGGATAAGCTGACCCTTGAGCAAAATTCTCGAAACCAACAGGTGAGGGATTTTAATGGGAAGATTAACTCGGTTGCTCAAAACTGGAAAGGAGAAAGAGATCTCCGGATTGAGATTAAAGAGAAGCTTGTGAAGTAGGATGAAATTCTTAAGGCATAGTCTGAGGATCTGAAGGCTCAAGATGAAAGGATTAAATTCTTAGAAAAAAAAGCTGAGGAGGACCAGAAGGACTTGAAGAAGCTGAAAACCCTGTTGAAGAAGTTAATCCCCAAGGAAAAGGAAGACAAATAGATCAATCTGATTTTTTGTTGTAATGTATTTCCTTGTAAAAATTATTTCAATTCTAATGAAATCTATGGTTGTTTGTATCTTGTGTTATTATGTACTAATGTTTCAGTTACTTTATTTCCTTTCCATTCCCTCAATTCTTTTTGAAAATCACAAAGGGGGAGAAGGAAAAAGAACTACTCAAAAGGGGGAGAAGGAAAAATCAAAAAGGGAGAAGGAAAATTTCTAAGTTAAGAACTATCCTTAAGTAAGGGGGAGTTTCTCATTACGAAGTTTTTCATTCCCATGATAATGAAAACTCCATTACAGAAATCCAGAATGCAATCCTTAGAGTTCCTAAGCCTAAGGGGGAGTTAGTTGTATTCACCATCATCCATGAACAAAGGGAGATAAGTTTTAATTTCAAAGTCTGAAGAAATTTTTCTAAGTCCTTATATTATTTTTCAAAAGGTTGTTTGTGATTTCCAAAAAGGGGGAGATTGTTGAGTTAATAAGGTTTTCCTTATGACTTTTCCATTCCTTCTTGTTTTGAAAATCACAAACACCTTATACTTAAGCAAATCCATATTTTACTTCTATAATGAAAATTTCCTTCCCAAAGGAATTTACCCCTACCATGTTTTCATTGTTCATATAAATATTTTTCTTAAGTATAAAAATAGGATTCATATATAAAACCTCGAAATCATATAATACTTAGATATGAAGCATTCTGTTTTTAGAATCCGAATTCTGGATACGAACTCTAATGAAGTTCTACTATGAATTCTGGATACGAACTCCAATGAAGTTCAACTCTAAATTCTGGATAGGAACTCTTATGAAGTTCCTCTCCAAATTCTAGATACGAACTCTCATAAAGTTCCACTCCTAATTCTGATTACGAATTCCTACTAGTTAAACTCCGAACTTCTATGAGTTAGACTCCGAACTTCTATGAGTTCAACTCTAAACTTCTACTAGTTCGACTCCGAACTTCTATGAGTTCGACTCCGAACTTCTACTAGTTCGACTTCGAACTTCTATTAGTTCGACTCTGAACTTTTACTAGTTCAACTTCGAACTTCTATGAAGTTAAACTCAGAACTCTTTAAGTTCAGGTTCAGAATTCCTGAGAATCCAAACTCCGAATTTCCTTGAAATTCATACTTCGGAATTCAATAGAATTCAGGTTCCGATTTCCTAAAAAATAGAATCCGAATATCTCTTTATTATAGACTCTGAATTCTATTTTTTGTTAGACTAAGAACTTTAATACTTTTCTTAGACTCTGAAATTTTATTTGTTTACATTCCGAACTTCAGTTTTACTTATGCTTACACTTGTTTCATTACAAAACAATGTTGTGCTTTCAGTTATTGACTAACCGTTGGTTGAGTGATACGTGTACAGGTCCCTCCGAAATTCAAGGAGAAATATGACCATTAGAGGAGGGAGACGACCATTGGAGCTTCACCTATAAATAGTATCTCATTTTAAAAGAAGCTACACCTTTGAAATAACCCTGACATCTGTGTTTACATACTGTTGAAGTGATTTCTAGAGAGATAGGATCTTATCAACTCTCAAGATTCGTGCAGAAAGTTTGAATAGCTTGTTCAAACTTTTCCTTGTGAAGATTTTCTTCGTGCGTCTCCGATTGTTGCTATGTACAATTGAGGACTTCTGGGGATAGGAAGACAGAGGTTCCAACACCTTAAAGTTGAGGGCTTCCTTGTTGAGGAAGACAGATGTGCTGACTACCTAACAGTTGAGGGCTTGCGGGGATAACAAGACAGACTCTGATCTTCGTATCGAGGGATTACCCTGGTGTGGGTAAGACAGAATTTCTTGAAAGTATAAATCAAGGGACCTTTATCCAAGGTTATTGGATACCCTTCTCTTTGGGTTAAAAGACTTATTACTTATTACTTGTTTTTGTTACAAGTTTTTCCGCTGCATTTTGTATTGTTGAGGAAAGTATACTTTCTTATACTTCCTCATCCTTATACTCTGATATAGTTAGATTCTATATGCTTTAAGGTAGAATCTTAATGTTTGTAACTTTTGTTAAGTTTCATTTTCGGAATTACTTTTCCGGAATATAGCAACTCTTTAGTACTCATAGAGGTCTTGTAAATTATCTTGTTTAACCTTGTTAAACACAACCATCCTAAAATTTCCTAAGGGAATTTTTAAAAGGTACAATTAACCCCCCTCTTGCATCTGAGAATCTTATTCTTATTTTGATCCTACTTTTGGTATTATAGAGTATATCATACTCAATCACATACCATCCTAACAATTGGTATCAGAGAATTTGGTTCAATCTGAATTAATCTCACGATTAGATTCAGATGGGAATTCTCGGATTCACATTTTCCGGATTCATATTTTTTGGAATCTATTTTTCGGAATCATTTTTTTTCAGACTCATAGTTTGGATTCAATTTTTTCTTAGAGATACAATTTTTCTTGTTTAGAATATTTTCTATAGTCTACAAACTCGTACTACTAACAAGTTTGTGTGCCAAAGATTTTCTTAAGAATGGCAGGTTTGAATGTTGGATCCATTGACAATATTAATCCAACCAGACCACCAATTTTTTATGGTAATGATTATTAATATTAGAGAGATCACATGAAGACTTTCATTATCAACACTGGGGTTGAAAATTTTGTTATGCTTACCGGAGGATACAAAATTCCTGATAAAGAAGTAAGTACCTTTAATAATCAAGAAAAGCATGATTACCAACTCAACTATATGGTACACAATACTTTACTTTGTTCAATGAATAGAAATATATATAGCCAAATTTCTTCTTGTGAAACAGCTAACTGTGTATGGAAGAAACTTGAAGTTACAAATTTTGATACATCTAAAGTGATTGAGACTAGAAGAGCCATGCTTAGAGCTGAGTATCATGGTTTTAATTTTCCTTATGGATAACCAATTTGTAAGGTGCAAAAAATATTCATGACCATCGTGAATAGCTTACAATCAATGGGAGAGAAAGTTCTAGATGATGAAACCCTTGTTGACAAGATCATAAATATTATGCCCAATGAGTGATAATCAAAGAGAACTGCTATCGATGAAAACAGAAAGGTTACTCAAATTTCTCTTGATAAACTATTTGGAACTCTTCTTCAACATGAGACTAGAATGAAGAGAGATGCTGACAACATAAATAAGAAGAATAGGAATGGTAGTGTTTCTTTTACTATAACTTCAAATCACATGAAATCTAAGACTCCTGAGAGAGTTACTAGATCCAAGTCTAAGAAGGTTGTTATCCAATCCGAATCTAGTGAGAGTGAAATATCAGAAAATGAGTTAGATAATATTTCTCGAAGGATGAAGACAGAGAAATTTCCAATCCAAGTATAAGAAGAAGGAAAGGAAAGATAAGAAAGATTCAGAGGTCACATGCTATGAATGCAAGATAGATGGACACATAAGACCTGATTGCCCTATGCTCAAAATAAAAGAAAGAAAAGAGAGTCATTCTGAAAGGAATATAAAGAAATATTAAAAGTCCAAATATAAGAAAGTGTTGAAAGTTAATGACACATGGAGTGCTAGTGGTGGAGACTCCTCAGATGAATCTTCGAATTATGAATCCTATGGACAAAAGAATCTTGGTCTTTTATCCAGGCTACCTATTGATAATAACTGCTTGATGGATAAGGTACACAATACTGAATCAATGACCGATATTTCTTTGAATTCTAATGATAGTAATTATTATAACTATTCTGATGAAGAATCCTATTCTGATGAAGATAATACTTTACCTACCTATGAAGAAGTTTCTAGGTTTTCCAAACTTCTTGAATATGAGAATTCAAAACTCATGAAGAAACTCGATAAGGAAAATTCTAGGAATATTATTCTTACTAAGGAAATATCAGATCTTTATAAAGATCTTGATAATAAAAATGATGATTTTTAAAGTATTTCAAAAAATCTTGAGGAAGTAAATTCTGAGAAGAATAAACTTTCCAAAGATTTAGAAAACGTAATTTCTAAGAAAAATGTTTTTGAGCCTAGCTCTAGTTAAAATATTTTTGAAAACAAGAACTTAGTTATTAAACTCAAATCCGAAATATTTTCTTTGAGGAAGTGTTTGTCAATCTTTACCCTAGGTAAAGAAAATTTTAATAAAATGTATTCACAAATCCGACCTCGAAGGAATACTTTTGGTTTTGGTTACACTAGTTCCAAACCGATTTTTAGTAACAACTAATTTGTTCCTCAAAGTGCCCCATTTTGCACAAAGTGTCAATTTGGTGGTCACTGGGCAAATAAATATTCATTAAAAAAACCCAATATTTAGGATTTCATAAGGCTTATTTTTCTAAGAAGATGTGGGTACCCAAAATTTTACTTTCTGAAACTTCAGGATCCAAGAAAGTATGGATTCCAGAAACCTAACTTTTTCTTATTTTCAGGAAAATAGGGAAAGTAACAACAACAATACATGGTACATGGATAATGGATGTTCCAGACATATGAATGGTAACAAAGACTATTTTGAAAAGATTATCAAGACGAAAGGAGGAAAAGTAACTTTCAGAGATAATTCTCAGGGAGAAATTATTGGTATAGGTAACATTGTTCTTCTTGGAAAAACTTTGATTTCAAATGTTTTATTTGTCAAGGGTCTTAATCACAACCTCATCAGCATAAGTCAATTATGTGAGTTAGGATACCTTGTGAATTTTAGGAATGATAAGTGCCTAGTACACAATTCCAAGGAAGAGTTTATTCTTTCTGCCCATAGGTAAGAGAATGTGTACAAACTAAATTTAGAAGACCTTAGGAGCCAAGACTTACCTTGCCTTAGTGAAATGGAAGATCATTCTTGGTTATGGCATAGAAGGTTAGGACACTGTAACCTTAGGAACTTATTTAAACTTTCTAAGAAAGGTTTAGTTAAGGATATACCAGATCTTAGATTTGATTCTTCAAAAGTTTGCGACCCTTGTCAATATGGAAAGCAACATAAATCAAGTTTTAAATCAATAGGTGAAGTCTCAACTACTGATTCATTACAGCTAGTGCATATGGATCTTTTTGATCCAACACAAACTGAAAGCATTGGGGGCAAGTACTATGTATTTGTTTTGGTTGATGATTACACTAGATTTACATGGGTCTATTTTCTAGCAAAGAAGTCTGAAGATTTTTCTTATTTCAAAAGTTTTAGAGCCCAAGTTAAAAATGAGAAAAACCTTTCATTAAAAACTATTCATAGTGATCATGGAGGAGAATTTCAAAATTTTGATTTTGAAACTTTTTGTAGTAGAAAAGGTATTACTCACAACTTTTCAGTACCCAGAACACCTCAACAAAATGGTGTTGTTGAAAGAAGAAATAAAATTATTCAAGAGATAACTAGAACCATGTTGAGTGAGTATTCTGTAGCTAAACATTTATGGGATGAAGCGGTAAGTACTGCTTGTTATACTATAAATCGAGTTTTGATTAAACCTTTTCTTAATAAAACTCCTTATGAGTTATGGAATGATAGAAAACCTATACTTTCCTACTTTAATATTTTTGGATGCAAGGTATTCATTCCGAATACTAAAGATAACCTACACAAATCACACCAAAATCTGATGAAGGAATTTTCTTAGGCTACTCCACAACTTCTAAGGCTTATAGAGTTTTTAACAAAAACACTTGTATTGTTGAAGAGACAGTACATGTCAAATTTGATGAAACTGATTCTTTTGTTTTTAAAAAAACCCCAACCAACATCTTAGGATGTGTTTTCAAAAACTGATTATCAACCTTTGATAGAAAATCCTTCTGATAAGGAAAATTTTCAAGAAGATACTTCTGAAACATTTACCCCAGAAGATTTCCTACCCTATGTTGATGAACAAGTTTTACAAAACCCAAACCAGTCGTTTCTTAAGAATCATCCCAGTGATAGTATCATTGGTGATGTAAATCAACCTATAAGGACCAGAAGTTACTTAAGAAATAAAGTAGATCATCTAGAATTCCTTTCCCAATTGGAACAAAAAAGGACTGATGAAGCTTTAGGTGATGATGATTGGATTAAAGCCATGAAATATGAACTAAATGAATTCAAAAGGAATAAAGTCTGGACCTTGGTTGAAAGACCTAAGGAAACTTCTATTATTGGAGTAAAATGGGTCTTCAGAAATAAGTGTGATGAAAATGGAATCATAGTTAGAAATAAAGCTAGATTGGTTTCCAAAGGCTATAATCAACAAGAAGGAATAAACTATAAAGAAACCTATGCTCCAGTAGCCAGACTTGAATCTATTCGTATCTTACTTTACTTTGCGACATTTTCAATTTTAAGATTTTTCAAATGGATGTGAAATGTGATTTCCTTAATGTTTATGTTCAAGAGGAAGTTTTTGTTGAACAACCTCATGGCTTTTAAGACACAAAACATCCTGATCATGTTTTTAGACTTACCAAAGCTTTGTATGGACTTAAACAAGCCCCTCGATCTTGGTATAATATACTTACATGATTTTTACTTCAAAATAACTATGTTAAGGGAAATGCAGGTCCAGCCCTTTTTATAAAGAAAGATAAGAAAAATGTTTTGATTGTTCAAATTTATGTTGATGACATTATATTTGGTTCAAATCAGCAATCCTTAACTGATTCCTATGCGGATCTAATGAAATATGAGTTTGAAATGAGTATGATGGGTGAGTTAACATTTTTCCTTGGTTTTCAAATTTATCAAAAACCAGAAGGAATATACATATCCCAACATAAGTATATTAAAGATATTCTTAAAAAGTATGGATATGATAACACTAAGAGTATAAGTACTCTCATCGTTACCTCAAACACACTTGATCTTGATGAAGCTGGGAAACCAGTAGATCAAACATCTTTTAGAGGTATGATAGGAAGTATAATTTACTTGAAAACTAGTTGTCCAGACTTGATGTTTTCAGTATGCTTATGTGCACGATATCAATCCAATCATAAGGAATCTCATTTAAAAGGAGTGAAAAGATTTTTTCTCTACTTAAAGGGAACCATGGATTTAGGACTATTTTACACTTTTGGAAATGATTTTTTTTAAAAAGTTTTTTGGAAGCTGACTTTGGTGGACGTAGAATGGATAGAAAAAGTACATCCGAAACTTGTCATTTCTTAGGAGATTCATTAGTTTCTTGGTCTTGCAAGAAGAAACACTCAGTAGAACTCTCCATTACTGAAGCTGAATATGTATCAGCTGGAAGTTGTTGTGCTCAAGTGTTGTGGATACAACACACAATAATAGATTAGGGCTTGAGTTTTACTAAGACTCAAATTTTGTGTGATAACACAAGTTCCATTGCCCTTAGTAAAAACCCTGCACACCACTCTCGTGCAAAACAATTAGATATTAGGCATCACTTTCTTAGGGATCACACACTAAAAGAAGATATCATTCTTCAGTTTATCAGAACACAAGATCAACTTGCTGACATTTTCACAAAATCTTTACCTTCCGATAGATTTTAATACAATAAAGAGAAGTTAGGGATGATAACCATAAGGTAATCTTCCTTCATTAAATTCTTTTTGAACCATTCTCCTTACAGTAATAAACTCCTTTTCATAGGGGGAGTACATCTCCTTGTAAGTTTTGTAAAATTTTTAGTAGTTTTTTTTTTAATTTTCGTAATGAAGTTTTCATACTGGAAATTTTCGTAATGAAGTTTTCGTACTAGAAATTTTTGTAATGAAGTTTTCGTACTGGAAATTTTTGTAATGAAGTTTTTGTGCTGAAAATTTTCGTAATGAAGTTTTCATACTCATACTTTTTATACTAGAGTTTTGGTACTTAAAGTTTTTGCATATTTTTTTACTTAAGTTTTTGTAGTCATATTTTTCATGCTGGTATTTTCTTTTATGTTTTTCGGATTCGTTTCTTCATAAATCCGAATGTTTTTGTTAAAACCTCAAAAGATCAGATTCAAGATTTTCTTGCGGGCATGTTTTCAACCGTCAGATCAGATCAGAGAGTTTTTTAACCGTTAGATTGTTTTTGGAAGTTGAAATGTCACCTCCATTGCCTATAAAAAGGGGACCCCCAATGGTGTCCCACATAGATTTCAAAGACCTCACGTGTCGAAGCTATGCCTCAGTTCTTAAAGCCCGTTCCGAATCTTTCAGTGCTCCTCCATTCCGAATGTCTGTAGAATCCACTTCTCAAGAAATGTCTACTATCAAGACAATCTCAAGTTTGTTAGTCTACAGGGAAAGGTTGGTCCATCCGAACTTTTTTAGTAAGTATGATTCTCTTATTGCTAAGAATATCAAGCTAAATGGGTGGGAATATTTCTGCATATCAAATAAAAAGGATCATGATGTTGTTTATACGGATTTTCTTGTAGAATTTTATGAGTCTGTTTCTTTATATGAAGAAGATAGCAGATAAAAATTCTCCTTTAAGAGCTATGGAAAGACTTACAAGATTTCTTACAACAAAGCTGCAAGCTTGGTGGGCTTATCATACGGTGGTGAAGCTGAATTTTGTTCACATAAGTTATCGGATGTGCAAGGAAGTTTCAGAAAAGTGAAGGCAATGAAATGACTTGGACTCAAAGATGACAAAACAACAAAGATTTCCCATATCTCCACCAACAACCGGATTCTGAAGTTGTGGGTTCAAGGGTTTTTCGTTCCGAGAAATGGTGACAAGGATAAATTAAAGAAAAGTGACATTTACATCTTGGATTTCTTGGTAAATCTAATAAGGATCAATCTGATGAGACACATTCTTATTACAGCTCAGAACATCAAGAATGGGACTTTGAAAGATCAAATTATTATGTATCATGCTATTCTCTCCAAGCTTATTATTCAGTGTCTTGATTCTTTCAAGGTTGCTTGCACTTCCAAGGTGAGGAATTATAAGATGATGCTGATTAGTGATGACACCTTAAAGAGGATGAAAGTCAGTTTTTCAAAATAGTCAGGTGAGTTTTATGATCTGCCAGAGGAGGAGGCAGAAGCTGTTCCAGAAAATGTAGAGAAAGCTGAACCATCTAAGAAGGCAGGGAAGAAGAGGAAGCTGAAGGAAGTGGTGGCTGAAGGTAAAACTCCTAAGTCTAAGGAAGTTGAATCCGCACCTCCCAAGATGAAGAAACAGAAAGCATATCTGAATGAGGTGGTTACTAAATGGAGGGAAGATAAGGAGAAAAGGAAAGAAGGGGAACCACAGTTCGGATTGGACCCTGATGAAGCTAAATCCTTAAGGTAGAAGACTGCTGAATACCTTGAGAATGTAGAAAAAGAGAAGAATATGAATAAGAAGATGTTTGAAGCTGAAGTTGTACAATCCCTTTTGAGAGACACAGAAGTAGCTTCTGAGAAGATTCCCGTACCAGAAACTTTTGTTGTTCAACCATTACCGGAGACCCCTGGAAAGAACTACTTCACTCCGGAAAAACCTAAAGAGAAAGAAGTTGTTGAAAGAGTAGAAGAAGAGGAGGAAGTAGAAGAAGGAGAATAATTAGAAGAATATAGTGGTGATCTAGATGACTTGATTAAAAAAGTCGAGGAATATCATAAGAAGGAAAACCCATTAGAAAAACTACCACTCTGAACTTCTGAGGCCGAGTCCTCAAATCTAGTCACTCCGGGAAAGGGATATGAGAAAGATGGTATGAGAGATGATGAAAAGGAAGAAGACAAAGAAAATGAATTATCTGAGGAAGAAAGCTATGAGAAGCACTTTCTTTAAGGAGAAGAGAAGGAGAAACCTGATGAAGACAAGATAGTTCAACTATCTAAAAGTGAGGTAGAATCTTCTGATGAGGAAGCCATTCTGAAAGTTGATAAGGGTAAGAAAGTGCTTATGGACACCCCAACTAAAGATATCATATGGAAGAAGGATGTTGGTGGCTCTTTAAGAATAAAGTTGGTGGAAATTGAAGAAGAAAAATCCCTGAGCAAGGTGTCTGATTTGGAATCATCAGCACTGGGACATGATTTTGTTATTGAATCTTTGAAGAAATTGGTGGACACAATTCCGATCTTTCCCACCATAGACTCCAGATGCCAGATGCTTCAACACATCCTAAATCAGAAATCAGAATCTGTATCCATGGTGATGGATAAGTGTGTAAAGATTGTGGCTGAGCATAGAAATTTTCTCATCAATTATGATGTTCACATAAAATCATGCAGCAAAACCACTCTATGGTCAAAGAAAATTGATGATGAAATGGAAGAGATTGATCAGTTTCAGAATGATGTAAAAGAATCTTTTGACACCGAGGATGCCAAGATGAATAATCTTTAGGATAAGCTGACCCTTGAGCAAAATTCTCAAAATCAACATGTGAGGGATATGAATGGGAAGCTTAACTCGGTTGCTCAAAACTGGAAAGGAGAAAGAGATATCCGGATTGAGATTGAAGAGAAGATTGTGAAGCAGGATGTAATTTTTAAGGCACAGTCTAAGGCTCTAAAGGCTCAATATGAAAGGTTTAAAGCCTTAGAAAAACAAGCTGAGGAGGACTAGAAAGACTTGAAGAAGCTGAAAACCCTGTTGAAGAAGTTAATACCCAAGGAAAAGGAAGACAAATAGACCAATCCGATTTTTTGTTGTAATGTATTTCCTTGTAAAAATTCTTTCAATTATAATGAAATCTCTGGTTGTTTGTATCTTGTGTTATTATGTACTAATGTTTCAGGTACTTTATTTCCTTTCCATTCCCTCAGTTCTTTTTGAAAATCACAAAGGGGGAGAAGGAAAAATAACTACTCAAAAGGGGGAGAAGGAAAAATAAAAAACGGAGAAGGAAAATTTCTAAGTTAAGAACTATCCTTAAGTAAGGGGGAGTTTCTCATTATGAAGTTTTTAATTACCATGATAATGAAAACTCCATTCTGGAAATCCAGAATACAATCCTTAGAGTTCCTAAGCCTAAGGGGGAGTTAGTTGTATTCACCATTATCCATGAACAAAGGGAGATAAGTTTTAATTTCAAAGTCTAAAGAAATTTTTATAAGTCCTTATATTCTTTTTCGAAAGGTTGTTTGTGCTTTCCAAAAAGGGGGAGATTGTTGAGTCAATAAGGTTTTCCTTATGAATTTTCCATTCCTTATTGTTTTGAAAATCACAAACACCTTATACTTAAGCAAATATATATTTTACTTATATAAGGAAAATTTCCTTCCCAAAGGAATTTACCCCTACCATGTTTTCATTGTTCATATCAATATTTTTCTTAAGTATAAAAATCAGATTCATATATAAAACCTTGAAATAATATAGTACTTATATATGAAGCATTCTGTTTTTAGAATCTGAATTCTGGATATGAAATCTAATGAAGTTCTACTCCGAATTCTGGATACGAACTCCAATGAAGTTCAAATCCGAATTTTGGATTCGAACTCTCATGAAGTTCCTCTCCGAATTCTGGATACGAACTCTCATAAAGTTCCACTCTGAATTCTGATTACAAATTTCTACTAGTTCGACTCTGAACTTCTATGAGTTCGACTCCGAACTTTTGTGAGTTCGACTCCGAACTTCTACTAGTTTGACTCCGAAATTCCAAGAGTTCGACTCCGAACTTATACTAGTTTGACTCCGAACTTCTATGAGTTTGACTCTGAACTTTTACTAGTTTGACTCCGAACTTCTATGAAGTTCAACTCTGAAATATTTAAGTTCAGGTTCTGAATTCCTAAGAATCCAGACTCTGAATTTCCTTGAAATTCAGACTCCGTAATTCTATAGAATTCAGGTTACGAATTCCTACAAAATAGAATCCGAATATCTATTTATTATAGACTCAAAATTCTATTTTTTGTTAGACTACGAACTTTCATAATTTTCTTATACTCTGACCTTTTATTTTCTTACATTTCGAACTTCAGTTTTACTTATGCTTACACTTGTTTCATTACAAAATGATATCGTGCTTTCAGTTATTGACTAACCGTTGGTTGAGTGACACATGTACAGGTACCTCCGAAATTAAAGGAGAAATATGACTGTTGGAGGAGGGAGGTGACTATTGGAGCTTCACCTATAAATAGAATCTCATTTGAAAAGAAGCTAAAACTTTGACAGAACCCTGACATCTGTGCTTACATGCTTTTGAAGTGATTTATAGAGAGAGAGGCTCTTATCAACTCTCAAGATTTGTGTAGAAAGTTTGAATAGCTTGTTCAAACTTTTCCTTGTGCATATTTGCTTTGTGCAACTCTAATTGTTACTGTGTACAATCGAGGGCTTCCGGGGATAGGAAGACAGAGGTTCCAACACCTTGAAGTTGAGGGATTCCTTGCTGAGGAAGACAGAGGTTCCAACTACCTGATATTTGAGGGCCTGTGGGGATAGAAAGACAGACTCCGATCTTCGTATCGAGGGATTACCCTGGTGTGGGTAAGACATACTTTCTTGAAAGTATAAATCAAGGTACCCTTATCCAAGGTTATTGGATACCCTTCTCTTTGGGTTAAAAGACTTATTACTTGTTACTTGTTTTTGTTACAAGTTTTTCTGCTGCATTTTGTATTGTTGAGGAAAGTATAATTTCTTATAATTTTTCATCCTTGTACTTTGATATAGTTAGATTCTATACGCTTTAAGGTATAATCTTAATCTTTGTAACTTTTGTTAAGTTTCATTTTCGGAATTACTTTTTCAGAATCTAGCAAGTCTTTAGTACTCATAGAGGTCTTGTGAATTATCTTGTTTAACCTTGTTAAACATAACCATCCTAAAATTTCCTAAGGAAATTTTTAAAAGGTATAATTCACCCCCCTCTTGTATATGATAATCTCATTCTTATTTCAATCCTACGTTTGGTATTATAGAGTATATCATACTCAGTCACATACCATCCTAACATTGGAATTGCACTGCACCAAACAGGTAAACATTATTAATAACAAAAGGACCTTCCCAACAAGAATTAAGCTTACCTAGGTGAAGTCGAAACTGAGAGTTGAAAAGAAATACCTTTTCACCTTCAGGGAATACCTTTCTAAGGATGTGTTTGTAATGGAGTAACTTAGCTTTTTCTTTGTATAGATTGTAATTCTCATAGGATTCAAGTCGAAGCTCCTCTAGTTCAACCAATTCCAACAATCTTTCTTCACCAGATTTTTCACAATCAAGATTACAGGTTTTTAAAACACAAAAAGACTTATTTTGGATTTCAATTGGTAAATGAAATGATTTACCAAAAACTATCCTAAAAGGAGACATCCCAATGGGTGTTTTATAGGCAGTTCGATAAGCCCAAAGTTAGAAACATAATCAACCACAAGAAGAATGTATGAGAATCCATTGGAAGGGGGGAATGGTCCCATGAAATTGGTGCCCCAAACATAAAAGACCTCACAGAATATTAAAGGATTTTGGGGAATTTCATTTCTTTTGGAAATTTGGCTAAAATTTTAGCAAGTAGGACATGATTGAAAGAACTCATGTGAGTCCTTGAAGAGTGATGGCCAGAAGAATCCAGAGTCTAGGACCTTTCAGGAGGTCCTTTATGGTCCAAATTGGACACCTCCAGGAAGTGAGTGACAAAATTTTAAGATGGAGGAATGTTCATCTTCATCAACACATCTCCTAATTACCATGTCTGCCCCAGTTTTTCAAACTTTATTTTCTTCCCAAAAATAGTATCGTGAATCACTGTTCAACTTAATTTTTTGTTCTTTTGAAAATTTTTCTGGAAAAATACTAGAAACCAAGTAATTCACAATCGGGGCATACCATGGTATTTTTGGAGTGAGATATGAAAGGTGCTCAATTGGAAATTCTGGATCAATTATTTCAGAATGAGAAGAATTAGAAATTCTACTCAAGTGATCAGCCACAGGGTTTTCTTTTCCTGGTCTATCTCTGATTTCAAGGTCAAACTCTTGGAGCATTGGGATCCATCTTATTATCCTTGGGTTGGAATCAATTTTCTTAAGTAAAAACTTTATAGCAGAATGGTCTGTGAAGATGATGATTTTGGAACCTAAGAGATAGGGACAGAATTTATCTAAGGCAAAAACCAATGCTAAAAGTTCTTTTTCAGTGATAGTGTAGTGAGATTGAGTTTCATCCAATGTTTTTGAGTCATAATAGATGGCATGAGGAATTTTTTCTCTTCTTTGACCAAGAACGGCCCAAATGGACCTATTAGAAGCATCACACATCAATTCAAAGGGTAAGGACCAATCCTAGGGTTGGATTATTGGGGCAGATGTAAGAGAAATTTTGAGTTCAATGAAGGCTCTCTTGAAAACCTCATTGAAATGGAAAATGACATCATTTTGAAGCAACCGAGTGAGTGGGAGGGAAATCCTACTGAAGTTATGGATGAATCACCAATAGAAACCGGCATGACCAAGGAATGAACAGATGTATCGAATAGAAGTGGGTTCAAGAAGTGATTGGATCCCTTTAATTTTGAAAAGATCGACTTCAGTACCATCTTTTGAAACTATGTGTCCTAGAACAATCCCATTTTCAACCATGAAGTGACATTTTTCAAAATTTAACATAAGGTTACACTTGACACACTTTTCAAGGACTAGAGAGAGTGAATTCAAGCAAGATTAAAATGACTCACCATAAATAGTAAAGTCATCCATGAATACTTCCATGCAGTGTTTAATGAATTCAGAAAAGATACACATCATACACCTTTGGAATGTTGCAGGAGCATTATAAAGGCCAAAAGGCATTCTATTATATGCATATGTTCTAAAGGGTCAAGTGAAAGTAGTCTTTTCTTAGTCTTGAGGTGCGATTAGGATTTTTAAGTAGCCGATGTATCCATTAAGAAAGCAATAGTGTGACTTTCCGGCTAATAGTTCTAGCATTTGATCAAGGAATAGAAGAGGGTAGTGATATTTTCTTGTTTCAACATTCAATTTCCGGTAATCAATGCACACACGCCATTTTTTCTTCACTCGAGTTGTGACTACCTCTCCATATTCATTTGTGACAACAGTTATCCCACCCTTCTTAGGTACAACTTGAATTGGACTAACCCATTCACTATCAAAAATTGGGTAGATAATACTAGATTGAAGAAGCTTGGTGATCTCTTCCCTAAATACCTCAATTATGAGTGGATTGAGTCTTATTTGTGGTTGTATAATTGGTTTGGATGATTCCTCAAGATGGATGGGATGCATGAAAATAGAAGGGTTGATTCCTGGTATGTCATCTAGGGTCCAACCTAAGGATTTTTTTTCCTCTAGCACTTGAACAAGTTTGGACTCCTCAGTTTCGGTAAGTGAAGCATAGATAATGACAAGATAAGAGTGATCATGGAAAATTAATGCATATTTCAGGTGTGTAGGAAGAGGTTTTAGATCAGTCTCATATTTCATTTGTGGGTTAGACAACTCAGGAATGGAGGAAGGGATTTCAGTTGCTTCAGATTCATTTTCCTTAATACTGTCCAAGGTGGAGCAGTAGAGATTAGAGTTGATGTGGGATTCAAGAGAGTTTTCAAGTTCCTCTAGACTAATGGAGTCTATTAATGAGAGGTCAATATCAACTTCACCATTTATAACTTGGTTAATCATGATGCATATTTCACAAGATCCTTTGTCATTAGAACATGAAGAACATTATGGATTGGGGTTCAATTGACTCTTAGAAGTGTCCTTGAAAGCATAGATTGAGAATGTAGAGTGATCCTCATATGGGTATCACATGGTTTGGAAAATTTTGAACTTGACTAGTTAGTCACCAAATTCCATGGATAAGATGCTTGAATGGAAATCAATTTTAGTTCTCGCTATCATTAGGAATGGTCTTCCTAGAATTAAGGGAGATCGAGAAGAGCTTGTCTCACCTTCCATTTCAAGGACTTAGAAACCAGCTGGGAAGATAATATCATTAACACGAACAAGGACATCCTCAATTATACCCTTCGGACTAGCAGTGATCAATTGGACAATTGAACGACAACACCTGTTGGATGTAAGGGACCTAGACCAAGGTTGGAGAAGATGGATTTGGGAATGACATTAATTGAGGCTCCTAGGTCTATGAGTGCATCATCAAAGTTTGAACTTCCAATTTGGCATGGAACTGTAAAGGTCCCTGGATCTTTGCACTTTATGGGAATAGACTACTGGGTGGAAACATTTTTGAAGGTCCTAAGTTTCCTCTTGCGGGTGCACAATTCCTTAAGAAACTTAGCATACTTAGGGATTTTTTATGGCATCTAAGAGGGGAATGTTGACTTCAAAATGTCTAAAAATGTCAAGAATTTCAGGATTAGGTTCAAATGAATTATTTGGATTAGAAACGGCTTGAGGAAAAGGAATTGGGTTCCAAAGTGGAATGGAAGGAGGTGAGGGAATGGATTCAGATTCTTTTTCATGTTTCTTTTTCTTTTCATTTTCTAGGTCAACATTCAAAGGGGAGTGGGAGGTCTCATTAAGAGGCATAAAAATTTGCTTCCCCGATCTAAGTGAAATTTCATTTACATCACCCTTGGTGTTGGGTAATGGTTGATCTGGGAGTTGGGAAGAATTTTATTGTTGTTTCTGGATCAAGTGGGATGCAAGTTGACCAATTTGGGTTTCAATGTTTTTGAGGCTGGAACAGGTGAAGGAGTCAAGATCTTCCACTGCACTTTCCCATGGTTCCTTGTAAGAATAGGATTGTCCCAGATTGGGATTACCTTGATTTTGGTTCTTGGGAAAGCGATTTTATTGGTTTTGGAATTGGTAAGGCTCACTAGGATAGTGGAATATAGGAGGATTGTTCCTTTGTGGTTGAGGAAAAAAGGGTAAGGTTGTTGGAATTTACCAACACCTTGACCATATTGGAATTGGTTTGGGTTTTGATGAGGGTATTGAGGGGGATGAGAAATGGGATTCCCATATCTCAAGTTAGGGTTATATATAGAAGAGAAGAGCTCAGAATGGGGTTGGTTGAAGTTTCTAACAAACTGACCTAATTGTTGAGGGTTGGGGTTCTGCTGAGCATATGCTGTATTGAGCTCCATTGGTCTGGATGAATCAGAGGGATCCTCTTGAAGTTGTAGAAATATGTCAGTTGGATGAGTTGGGGAGCTATATATTCCATAGTTCTTGAAAGGTCTAGGGAATAGAGATTGTGGAGAAGATGAGGTTGGGGCTTTGGCGGCCACAACTAGTTGTCTCACAAGACCTGTAAGTTCACTCATCCACTCAGTCATCTTGTTCGACTCTATGGATTGATTGTCTTGGACTTTTTTTACTTGAGTATGTGATCTATTATGGAATTTTTGTGTGTTTTAAGCCATGTTACTTATGAGATCTCTTGCGGCTGTAGGAGTTTTATCAACAAGATCACCACCACTTGCGGCATCAATGAGGGTTCTTTCCAGAGCCAATAACCCCTCATGGAAGTATTGGATAAATAGTTGGTCAGGGATTTGGTGATGTGGGCAGGTTGCAACAATCTTTTTGAACCTCTCCCAGTACTCATAGAGTGATTCATTTGGGAATTGATGGATACCACTTATTTCTTTTCAGATAGAAGCAGTACGAGAAGCAGGAAAGAATTTATCTAAGAAGAGTCGCTTCATGTAATTCCATGTGGTTATGGAACCAGGAGGGAGGTAGTAAATCCATGACTTTGCGGAGTCAACTAGGGAGAAATGGAATGCTCGGAGTTTGATTTGTTCCTCAGAAACCCCTTGAGGCTTCATGGTAGAGCACACCACTTGGAACTCTTTAAGGTGGAGATGTGGATCATCACCGGCTAGCCCGTGGAAATGAGGGAGAAGATGAATCAAACCCAATTTGTGTTCAAAGTTAGCCTCTATGTTTGGATATTTAATACTAAGAGGTTGGTAATTCATATCAGGGGCAAAAAGTTCTTTAAGTGTTTTTCCCTAGGATTGACCATATCTAATTCAATTGGTTGGACAAGAACAATTTCTTGAATGAGTTTATTATCTCTTATGTTCCTCCTAAGTTGGAAAAGTGTTCACTCAATTTAAGGGACAAACAAATCTGAGGGATTATTTGGGAGGTTATGGGGCATTCAGAGAAATTTTGGAAGAAAAATGAAGATGGATTTTTCTTTGTGTTTTTCAATTTATGATTTTTATGAGAAGGTGGGTTTTTCTTTGTGTTTTTTTCAATTTTTTTTGGTTTTTTTACAATAAATAGAAACTAATGAATACATAAATCACCATCCCTGGAAACAGATCCATTTGAAAGTGCGTCCGATTGTTGCCTATCGACCAGTCAAGGTTCCGGTGCTCTGCTAATGTGTATAGCAGCACTCAGGTCGAATCCTCAGTGATGATACTTTTTAATAGTCAATTGTTTTTAGTTGATTGTATTTTGTTTAGGTTTTTTTTGCAGAGATTATGAAATAATTTATGTATTATGTTTGATTAAGATTGATTTAACAATTTGATAAATATTGGGGTGAGTTCATCAATAGGTAGTCAATCTTGTGATATCCTTGAGCCTTGCTTTGTATTGCATTAAATTGACACCCATCTCACAAGTTGATGTTGATTGGAATTCCCAAGTGTTAAGGCTTTAACCCAAGCCTTAACATAACTCAAGGGTCTAATTTTAATCATATATTTTTTATGGTAGTGTATTTATGGTTCCAATAATCCATGGAAACCACTCGTTAAACAAAACAAGTCATTAATCCATGACATGTTAAGTCCAACATACACAATGTTAATTCAAAGAATACTCATCGAGCAAAAGCTCTCAATTGCTTAACATCCCTAAATTATAACTCACCCCAATGAGAGATTTACTCATCCATTTAAATGATTAGTAATATGGTCATAATGATTATGATGATAAATTAATAAGATAATAAAAATAAAGAGATAAGAAAAGAGTGGTGCGTCGAACACACACACAAACAATGATGATAATTAAAAAAGAACTTTAGATTGAATGAGAAAGAAAAATAAGGGAAGGGGATTCAACTGTATTTAAACTATTTTAAGAACATTAATATTAAACTATATAAGGTGGATGAGAATAATAGATATTGAAGAAGAAATTTACATTAAAATAGAATTACAAAAAAAGACTTACAAGATTACAATAATGAAGAACACAAAAGTAAAAGGAAACAAAGAGAGGGGGAATGGTATATCAAGTGAAAAATTGAGTATAGATGGTTCTCCCCAGCCCTTGTAAAGTCTTTGGTCATGAAAATATGTTTTCCTCTCTTTTGAAATGCCAACCTTTTTGAAAGAAGAGGAGGGGGTGTATTTATAGCCCAAGGTGGTGGACTGTTTGCATTCCAAAACTACCCCTCCACTTGGATCGATGATTTGGACATCCAGACAGCTGAATATAGAGATCTCTTATTCTTAAAAGTTGTATATATTTATATCCCCTGTCTACTATGAAAATTTTGCGACCATTGGACTTAAGGAGCCAAAGTTATGGTGGTTTGATTAAAAAATTTTAATATGTCCATCGCAATCCAAACTTTTTAAATACCAAAATCTGAATGGGTTTTTGAATAGTAATATGCCTTCAAATACGAATAATTTATTCAAAAAAGTCGGCCGCCTATATCTCCTATTTTAAACTACAAAATATTAGATTTATTTGATGATTAAATCATGAGCTATGTCATGAATAGTGTATGGATTTTAATTTCCGTCTAGAATGGTGGGCTAGACTTAAAAGCATCAGTTGGGCCCCTTTTATTTAGAGTTGGGACTTGAAATTTTTATACAATATGGATTGAGTTGTCCCCAGACCTTTTGAGGAGAATTAAAATATTTTTAATTCTGGAGGGAGCCCAGTATTTCTATCTTCATGGATTGTCTAGTTTCTTCACATATTATTTGGGCCTTCTTGTGTGGTCCATAGGACCCTTCAAATGGCAGAATTGGCCAATGATTCTTTTTAATGATATGTGAGAAATTGAATAAGAAATCCTAAAAAATAATAACCATATAGTTTGGATCAGTAGGATGAGAGGTATAAATAAAATAGTAAACTGACTCAATTGGACTACTTCTAAAAATTCCCAAAAATTATACTTAGTATTAAAACATTAATATTTCACACAAATTATAGAAATTTCATATAAAATAAGTAAAGGGAGTATATAATAAGTCATGAAAATATTAATAACATCAACTATGTAGTAGACATCCATTTTAGAATCAACTGAACCTTCTCAATAGTCTCCTGGACAAGACAAGATCCCAGCATATCTGCCTCTCCTGCCTCCAGCCAACACAGGGGTGATCGACATGACCTACCATACAAAGCCTCATATGACACCATCTGAATAGTATCCTAGAAGATATTATTGTAGGAAAACTCAACAAGGGGTATGTGTGTCTCCCAGGATCCCCTGAAATCCAGGATGCATGCCCGTAGCATGTCCTCCAACACCTGAATCGTGCGCTCTAACTGACCATCTATCTAGGGGTGGTAAGCTGTGCTTAGAAGCACCTATGTACACAAATCCCTATGTATCCCTTTCTAGAAACAAGAATTAAATCGATATTCCCTATCTAAAATGATATAAATCAAGACCCCATGCATTCATACAATCTCCCAGATGTAAAACCTCCTATGCTCATCAACACTGAAGGTTTCCTTGATCGGTTGGAAGAGTGAAATCTTCGTGAGATTTTCAAGAAGAACTCATATGAAATCGTTACCACAACACCTACACCATTTGAAAAATCCATGAATCACTCCCATGAGAATTCTAGAAACACTACCCACATGATTTTCCTTTAACTGGGTGAACCCAAACACAACTGAGGTCATAACAGTGGCCTCATATCAAAGAATGGTCGAACCTCGATTGAACTCATTGAAAACGGTCACACAATATTCTCTTAAAGGACATTGAGGACTTCCAAATCACAACCACCTTAGACTGAAAGAGTGTTAAAACTAGTTCACTTGAACCATACACGAGGAACAAGATGGATAACGAGTCAAACCATCACTAGATGACTTATCTCAGAAACGCTCGGCTTAATAGGCCGACGTATTGTAACAGAACACAACACCTTCTCCCAGTGCACTACATGCCCATAACGAGAAAAAGCACAATTCAAATCCACCCTAATAGGATCATTACCTCTTTTTAAGCATCACATCTGATCCCAAAAACAAGTTCAAGATAACCTCAGATTCACCAACCCTGAGTCTAATGAACTCACAAAGGTGGTCTATACTCCCCGTTATAAGTGAGACTTTGGTACAAGGCCAAAAGTACACATAAGATCACTGATCGAACACAAAGAAGCATTCTCCTAATGGTCACATCAAAGAAAGTGGTAGGCATCTAGATTCTGTTCAAGGAATTCCTACATGGGAACCCATGTATCACTCAAGATTAACTGAGCCTCATTTAAAACCATGCATCCAGCGCACAACACCAAAAAAAGATTTCGAACTAGCCCAACGACTTTCAACTATAGCACGATGTATAACCTATGCTCTATTAGTGAATCCAGGAGGATGTTAAGATAGGGGACATGCTCATCTATTAATAAATAGCACACTATGAGGATTTCAAGGATCAACAGAAAAGGATAGACGAACCACTACTGGTCGACCTCCAGAAAGAATCTCGACTATACTTGCCGACACATCATCATTTAACTAACCACAATGCCTTTATCCCAAGGAATTCCCATGATAGTTCACACTTAACCACCTAGTTCCATTCATGATCATCAGTGACTCACAAGGACTATACACACATCCAAAATGCAACAACATCGTGCTGCCAAGAAAGAATTAACATGAAACAAAACTCGCAAGACTCAAAGGAATTCAAGTAGAATTGAACATTTCCAAATGGTCCTTGATTATGATAATTCTACATGGAAGGACAAATTTAAATAGAACTGATGTGACACTCCCTACCTAGGAGTGTCCTAGAAGTCGAGAATAAGGAACAACTTCTCTTAGACGCGCTAGTTCGGAACCAACTTAAATACACGAGTATCATTCCATGAACCACAATCACTTCATCATATCACTTGGAATGAAAGATGAAATTAAATTGACAGTGTGTCAAAACACAGAAGTCCCATAAAGTTCTCCCGAGTAGTGGGATGAACTTAGTTCCACAAAGCTCATGTCACTCTACTCCAGAGATAACCCGAAAACATACACAACAACTCAAAGGTCAACGATTTAACCAAGCTAAATAACTCATTTTATCATTTATCACTCGATGGGTACTACATATGTCAACATATACTACCCCGAGTTTACAAGTGCAAACAAAACATTATAGGTACTATTCATAGGCTTCCCACCCTATGAATCCTAGTACCATATGGATCATGTAGGAACTGGCTCAAAATAACATCTTCTAAACAACCATTTACACGGAAGATGATGTACTAAGTCACCCATCACTTAAGGAAAGAGAGGTTCACATGACCTCCTAAGCAGCCGACCATGCCTGATGCATGTCTAACTTGCCGAATCGAGCATTCCTCAATGATTATTCCCATATCAAGGGTTAAGATACAAGGATCAATCATCTGAACAGGCACATCCTCTATAAAAACCAAATGTCCTATTGGGGACAACAACACCTGAGCAACACCAACGTCAGAAAGCTCACAGAGGAAAATAAGACAACAAGATTTAAGGGTGATACCTACCACGAGCTAGCCCCTTATGAAGCATAAGCATCAACTCCCATCACTAGGTCACACAAAATAGATTTACTAGGCTCAAAAACTTTTTTTAATTATGCCAAAGCTAAAAGAAATAGCATACAGATGATCGATCACATCTCCATTCCAAGGAATAAATCCAAACAGTTAAACTGCCCTTACATGAGGGTCTCAAGGTGTAAGAAAAACTCGCATCTCAAAAGTGCATATATCAAAACAGGACATGTCAACACCTTCTTCTAAGCACTCACCCTTCTTCCTACCCCATGGGTCAGGTATAGGTGTCAAACAATGAGGGATACTACCAAACGCCTACTACTAAGGTTGGTTTTGGTCAAGTTAAACACTGAGAGACATCCTACTTGGGATCCTATAGCTAAACATGAGTGAATGAATCCTACACGAGATACTTAGATAAAAAGGAAAAGGAGGAATCCTACATGGGATCCTCGAATGATAAACAGTAGAGGAATCCTACAATAGGGATCCTTGAAAATGGTACACATGAGAGGGATCATACAAGGGACTTCCTAGAACATCATAGGACAAGAGAGATAGCTCATAGCTCATCTCAGATCGAAAGTCTCAACTAGGTTGGTTTGAACACCCAACCGATTATTCACGCTCTGGTCTCACTCTCAAGAGACAACTGAAAATGATATCTAGAGAAAGAACCTCTCCATTTTGATAAAAGCTCTAAAACACCCATTAAGAGTCCTCATAATGCTCCACAGGTTTCACCATCATGATCTACGTAGAAAACTACTTAGAAAGGACTACTCTCGGGTCCAAAACTGACAAAGGGGGATAAAAAAGGAAAAGACCCTTAAAGGGTGCCATAAAAGAAGTACACGACATGTCGAAACCACACACAACGTGTAGAAACCACACATGATGTGTACCCTCAAGCTCTTACATAGGCGTACACTCCCACCGACCTAGGCATGTAAACATCCCTGGTACACGGCGTGTCATCCCGACACATGGCGTGTACTCAAGTTCTCCCTCCTGGCCATGTATTTCCACATGGCCAGAGTCACATGGGGTCTGTCTGTGTAACACTGCACAATGTGTATCTCCCGTACACGGTGTGCACTAACCAAAAACCAAAAACCAAAAACCCATGTTCTCTCTTACACGTCCGAACACATGGTTAATTACCACATGGCGTGTACTTAAAGAAAAGTTCTCTCTTCCCAAATAGAAGAACACATGGCGTGTGTTCATAGCATCACACACTGTGTTGTCTGGGTTTTCGAACAGTAAGCCTCATAAACTTCCCCAAAACCATTGATTTTGAAAAATAAAGCAACGATGTGCCAAATTCTGATCCGTGGGGGCCCATAATCCCTGCGAATCAAATCTTGGAATCCACATATAACACATAACAACAAAACCTATATCCCATCGCCGAATCATAATCCACTAAATTCCGACCCAAGAGGTACTATACTCCTCAGGGACAAAAGTTTGGTGTCCATACAATTCAACCATGACATGCACCAATACACCTATCACAATAGCAGACATATCTATCACGAAACCTATCACAACAACATGAATATCTAGCACAACATCTAGCACAACAACATGCAATTAGTAATTCTCCTAAATGGAATGGAAAGAATGAATGGCATGTGATTTTTAACAAGTACATATATGATGCATGAGATGACACACCCTCATCTCATTGGTTTTTCAACAAAATAGAACCACAATAATATCAATAATAACAACACAAAACAAGTGCGTCACCCAAAAGAGAAATCGAATCAATTGTAATAGCTCAAAATCTAAAAATCACAATTCAATTCAAGTTAATTTGGATTTTCCCTGTACATGGGGTAGCTACTCCCGGGCACAACTAATTACAAAAATCCATTTCCTTCCTATACCTTTCTAATGTTTCCCAATAGTAATACACATTAGAAAATAAAACTTCTCTGATACCACTTTGTAAAGTCTCAAATCCGGATGCCACTTTAAGGTTTTATGTACCCCGTTGGCCACATAGCCTCAAGCACATTTACCCAAATTCTAGAGGCTTCTGACAAGCAGCAAGGGCCTAAGTGTGATAGTGAGGAAAATATGCCCTCATTGGTAGAGTGTAACACAACAGAAACAATAAAAATTCAATAGAGGAAGCAGAAATACCATACAAAAGAAGTAAATAGCGAAAGACTGATAATATAAATAACCAGATGTCACAACATATAAATATGATGCTGCATGTTACATGTTCTAGTAAACAACCAAAATAGGTTACACTGCAGTAATACAAAATATAAGCACCAAAAGTATAAAAGGAATAAAATAGACACAGAATCATCGCGAGCCTTGGCTTGGTCCCATGATCTCTTCTCCTAACAACAAATCAAGTACCTGTAGAAGATTTCTTAACCTTATCGACACTTGAAACAATATAATATGTTTGGGCTCAAAACATGACCCAAACAGGGTGTGAGACTAAATCACAATAGGCAACCACCCAAGATCTGTACCAATATTCCAGTGAGTATATATAATAGGTAGTGTACAATAGTGAAATTAGTAAATAGTGGGTACTCAAAAGCAATCACAACAGATTTATCTGAAGACAATGTAAACAAGTATAAGTGAATACTGAATCCAAGCTTGTGCTTTGGCTTGACAGAAACATCATAAGTAATACATTTCATTATTCAAGTTCCTTGAATTATATAAAAATCTCAAGGTCCGACCTATGCCCGACGACCCCCTATATAAGTAATAGTCAACTCATGACATATACATCATTTAATCATTTTCCAATACAGCCTAACCTGGGTATCCCTCAATGGATCCTAGGTTCTCTCGACATTTTAAATAATACTCAATGAGCCTGACCACCCTATTCGTGGCTCGCTCCTGGCCTTTACATAATTAACATCTTGATCCAGTCCATTGTCTTTTAACCAAGACAATGGTTCACCCAAGGTATATAAGGTACAATTAGTCACATGAGCCTGACCTTGTCTTTTAACTGAGACTTTAGCTCTCCCATTTCCAATTACCCCTTCTTAATCATTTCATACAAGTAGCAACATGTAAATTAAACTATTACATGTCTTTAACATATTAAATCACGTGGGAACATATCATATAACAAGTAACATATGTGAATTATACTATCACATGGTTTAACATCAATAACTCACATGGGCACAATTCATATACAAAGCAACACATGAGAATTAAACTATCACATGACTTAAATCACAAATCACTCACATGGGCACAATTTACAAAACAAGCCTATTATGTAATCTAAACTATTCTAAGGCCTTAGCTTAACCTAACTCACATGGGCATGTTCACAGTTGGAGAAAAACATTCCAAACATGATTAAAGAGGCATAGACACAACATGGGTCAAGGGGAAATCACTAATCCCCAACCCTTAATGAATTCAATCAAAATTTATCACAATTGAAATTCCATTATATATTTAATTCATACTTGACAACCTAATAAGGGAAATAAGGCATGACTCATAGGCAACCTTGACCAAACGGCCATAAATGGTCATTCCAAGGGAAATGCACCCATGGGGTGGCCCTAAATCAAGGTTCACAACCCTAAACATGCTTTCAAATCATTTAATTAATTACCTAATCATCAATAGGCAATAAAAGGGTTCATTATTCAATCAAGCAACATCCTAAAAGTGGGTGCATGGCACTCCAACATATATAATCAACTCGAAAATCAACGAAAGGCACATGGCCACCTACCTTGTGTTTGTATGATTCTCTTCATCCAGTGTCTACTTTTAAATCGACCTAAATCAGAGTAGATCTACAAAAATGAGAAAAACGCTCAACCCTCAATAACTAGGCTGAGAGAAGAAATCAGGACGAAAGGATAAAAAGAAATCAAGCACTCAGTGAGAGGGTTTCAATGGATTCTACGGTGTTCAAATCGGGTTCCGAATGATGAAACAAGAGAAGAATTCCCATTTGGATTTTTCCTAGGTGCACTGCTCGTCGAAAGAGCTCATTTTTTTCCATCTGCCAAAAATGATGCTACTTCACGATTTAATCAAAAAGAAAAGAAAATTACACAATGTGTACTTGAAACTACCCACTATGTCTGTACAATTTATATCCAGACCATTACATGGCTGTGTACTGGGATTACATGGTGTGTAGCCCTCCATAAACGATGTGTACCTATAAGTACATAGCGTGTAGTCCCCAATCACGTAGTGTAACAGGCCTACAACCAGCCCTTGACATCTTTTCCCACATTTTCTTAAGTATAAACTAAAAAGGAAGGATCCATACTTTAAAGGAAGAATCAAGTTCTTACACCTTTAATAAATTTTTTCATCACAATTTGAATTTGAGCTTGGTAATCAAGGGTTTGACATTTGAAAATTCCTTTGTTGAAATACCACATTGTAAAACAGGTTTGATAGAGCTAATATTTTTAATTATTTTACTTTTAATTTTAATTTTTTAATCCCCAAAAAAGTGTTATTTCAAGGGAAATTATCACATTTTATGGTTTTAGTGGTATTTTGAGCTTAATTTAAAAAAGTAGCATATTTTGGATTTTAACTATTTTAAATTATTTTTGTATTTCAGTCATAAAATTTTTGTTATTGATCCAAATTGAAAATTATTATTTTATAAGTTTTTATATTCTATGGGATTCATTTCATTCTTATGGACCCAAAGCTAAATCTACCATTTAGAAGCCCAAAATCAACTCACAAGCTGGGTTTTAAAAACTGTGCACAAATCTGGATAATTTTGATGTTTGGATCATATCTTTTAAATGGAAGGACCAAATAAGTTTCAATTTGGGTGGGAAACACACAAGACATTTATGAACAACTTTTATGAAGGAATATACTCACGAATCATCCATTTTCAAGGTCATTAATGCATAAAAAACTAGAGATGTGGAATATTAAGAGTCTTCCTAGGCCGAATAAATTCTTAGAGTAAAATGGATAGAATACTCTCTACACATGGCAGATTAAGCTGAAATTTGGAGGGTTAATTTGAAAGAAATTTATAACTTTTTTTATGTAGAAAACTTTCCCTAATTCAGCCATTTAATGAGGTTAACACACAAAAACTTTTGGAGGAAAAATTATGAAGCCAAAAATCTCACCCTTGCCTATAAAAGGAGGGCCATGCCCCCTTCTAAAACCATCAACTCGACCCCCAAATGAGGATCCTCAGTTGAGAAGGAGGCTGCTGTAACTTATCCCTCTATTATTCTTTTTTTTTATTTTATTTTCTTTATTTTTTTTAGTTTTAAATTTTCATTTTTAATTATAATTTAAATTCTATTTAGTTAAATAAATTACATGCATTTTTATAAAGTGTATTCCATATTTTTCTTATTCTTCTCTAAATATTCTTTTTATTTTTTATTAGTATTATTATAATTAATACCATTAGTAATAATAATAATAATAATGTTATTATTATTATTATATTTATTTTAACATTATTATTTTAAAAATTTATTTTTTTTCTTATTTTTTTCTTTCTATTCTTCTTAATAAATAAATTATTCTCTTAATTATAATAATAATGATAATAATAATAATAATTAATAATATTATTATTTTCATATTCTTTATAAATTATACAAATTTCTTAATTATTTTTAATTTCTTTTATTTTATTTTTTTTCTCTCTCTCATCCCAATTCTATTTTACTTTAATATTTTATTTTCTCATCACCATTCTTTTTAAAATTTCTTTCTTTTATTTTATTCTATTTATTATTCTTCTTTTCCATCCATTTCATCAAGTGATCTCTTACTCTCGAAAATGAGAGGCTGACCTCGAGGCTTGGCTCGAGGGGAGGTCAAGGTGTTCATGAATTTTCTTTAAAGTTTAATTTTAAGTTTATAGATAGAATTGAGTAGCATGCATGAGTGAGGAAAATGTCATCGATGTGGTGACTTCCCCCATTGACATGCAGCTCAATCTATCTCTATTATTTTATTTAATCACTTTTCCCTCTCTCCATTGGTTAGTTATTCACACGTTGGAGTTAAGATAATCAATGGATGAAACAACATCGATAGAGATGGGTCCTGAAAGATGGAACCTCCAAGACTAAGGAGTGTTATCAACTTTGATTAAAGGAGGAGGTAGAATTGATAGTGTTTAGGCATTCAATGATATTCCACAATTTCTAAATAATGAATAGTAGTTCAAACATGAGATTTCATGTTTGGATTATCAAACTTAAATCGAACATATAAAGGGAAATAATAATTGAATCCAAAACCATGAAGTGTCCAATGGATCATGTCGTCACACTAAGAGGGGGGGGGGTGAATCAGGTGTGACTTGTTTTTACTAAATTCCTTTCTTTTATAAACCCATTCAAACCTATGTCACCTATTAGGATGTGTGGATCCTATATGCAATGAAAAATTTAAATGAAACACATGACATGATATTTTTAAAAGGTTTGGTACTAAGACCTACATCCTTGTTGAAACTGGTAATTACCCCTGATTATAGATTTTTCACTATCTGTAGATGGTTACAACTAGAGGAAAAGTCCCATTCCCATCAATACTGAGTCCCACAATGTTCCACTCTAGAGTCCTACTATATTTTACAAGTTCCCACCTACACTAGTGACTCCTGAGTTCCATAGGAGGATGCTTATACTACATCCCATAGTGTTACCAACATCCCACCAGCCTGCTCCAGAGTCCCATTGGAGAATTCCACTGCTTCAGAGTTCCCCTGAAGACTTCACAATCTTGAGTCACACAAGATTTGATACACTGATAGGACGATATTATAATCTTCCTCCATGATCTTGCTAGATCAAACTATCCCATGTACAATTCCAGAACCTTTGCACTGGTGCTGGTCTTTCTCAATAAATTATGTTCACTTGTAGATGGCCAGATGGATCAATACAACACTGCTCAGGCAATAATTATTTCTTTTGATGAAGACCCGATCTCACTAAACACTGAAAAATCAGATACAAGAATTCTTTTGAATCACTAATAATAAATCTATTCCGGCTTTAGTCTCAAATTACTACACACTGATTATGAAATATAAATTGCACGCGCACTACTTCAATATTCATGCATGTAAGGAAGTTCTTCATGCATATATTGTATCATCCATGGTATTCTCAACACATGTGCATGTAAATATTTGTTTAATGAATACATGTACACACACACTGTTCACTTTTTATTTTTCACTCAAATAAATCACTTGCTCAATCTTTTGTGGAAATAATGTGCATGTAAAGCATATAAAACACCTCCTTCTCTGTATAATAAAGACGGACTTCACAAAAAATTTACACATGTAAACTATCCATATTCCTTATATGTAAACACTGCCTCATGATAACTTCTCCTTCGTGCAACAGTTATGCACAAACCTGAATGTATATTAATTTTTTCTGTGAAAAAGTTCTTATTCACGAGATAAAACATGAGTATAAACCAAGGTAGTCAAACTCAGTGAGTTTACTATTCATGATCAGTTGCAAACTCGTAGACTCGTGGTAAACTCGTGTGTAAAAAATATAGACTCAGTGTAAACTCGCCCAGCTCATAGGGTAGACTCATAATGTAGACTCGTGATTTTGACTACCATGGTATAAACACTATTATATGGAAACTCAAAACCTTCATGCAATAGTGACGAGATAATGTTCACTATAATCTTTATGAAAGGTAGGGTGACACATGTAATGCTAACCCAGTTGCCTTGTAAATATCAGATCATCACGCAAACCAAAGAGATCTCATAACTATATTGAGATCCAAAGTGTCTTCATGGAACTACATTCTTTGCAAAGCACCGCAAGTGTGAAATGCACAGATTGATTACTCATGACCTTAAACTTCTTCACACAAGCAGTAGCTGCGCGAGATTCTTCACCTTCGCGCAAACAGTAGTAGCACGACAACCTTTGTGAACCAGAGAGATTCATGGTACTTCATTTCTCTGGAAATGAGAGCTTCTCAAAAAAACTCAGCAGTAGTAGAATCATGCTCCTAGGCTCTGTTGTTCACTGACTCTTTAAGTACATTTCAGTGAAAAATACTAATCCATATTCTAATTCATTTTGTATGATTTACTTCTGAATAGGATGGAATCTCTGAATGGAATCACTACTAACTTATAAAAAAGATAAAACCAATCAACTCTAAGTCTACTTGAGCAATGCTTTGTGTAGAAAATAAGAGTAACCAATTTTAACATCAATGATGTCTATAAACTTCCACCAAGTGATTGGTATCACTAAAACCTATTATCTGGGGTTGTTCAAATAATTTCCAACAAATATCTTACATACATATCAGCAAACAGATTAAAAAAATTCAACCACAAGAATGTATTTCCCCTTTCAAATTATTTTCCTTTCATCATCAAGTGATCAATCTCTCTCTTTGGAATTATTTTTTAACATGAAAATAGGAGAATGTAATCAACATACCTCAATGATGACAAGTTTCAATTTCCTGACATTTTTAGAATTATCAGATTCATACCTCTCCAGAACTTTTGATATTCATATGATATCAACTGAGATAGAAATATCTGACAACTCATTTTGTGCTCCCCCTCAAGAGATGCACACAATACTTCTTCATCATGATTTACTTTCTTCAAGAATAAATTCCAAATATCTTCTGAGATTATTTGAGATGTTACAAATTGAAAACATGATACCATTAGTCTTTAATGATGGACATCTTTCTAACTCTAAAATATTCCCAGATTTTATCAAATTTAGGTCTCCCCCTGAATATATGCTTCACCTTCAATTTCTTACATGAAAATAAAACACAATATATATGGGAATAAGGTGGTTGTTTAGTGCTCCTTATTTAGAGATATAGGGATGAGAGTTGTTTCTCAACCCAAAAATCTTCTTAGATGAAAAAGTATTCTTCACATTTTCTAGTAATGTAGTTTCATTTTTCTCTACTTGATCCATCTTTATTGCCTCTTCCAACTGTTCCATCCATATGATCAAACACTCTTTAGGAACATGCTCAGTCTTCACTCTACGTGTAGAATTATTTTTCCCAACATTTTAAGTCACAAATGCTTTCCCATTCTTCTTCAATAATTATTTTTGACCATATAACAATGTCAATTTTTTTACTTGAATGTCCAGAATTGTTGTACCTATTACACACAACTTTCAAATTCAACAATTTACCACTTTTAGGAAAATTTTGAGATTCTTCATCAGTAATGTCATTCACCAAATCAATCATGTTGCTTTTCTTCTGAATTGATTCTCTCTTTGATTTCATCCTGCTTTCTTCAGCATGAATGTTCATAGAAAATTCATAGTGATCCATGATGCGACCTTTCTTACCATAATAGAAACATCTTTTCTTTGGTGAGACAATCTTTACATCATTATTCACAAAATTCTTGGGAGATGTTTTTTTAAAAAATTTCTTCTTCTGTTCACATACCAAGGTTGACTTGTCAACTTCATATCTTACCTGATTCACTTTTTGTTGTGATCTTCTATTTGCATCAACAAATTATTCGTGCATTATTGGTACATACTATCACTCATCATAATAATGAACAAAACTGTTGCAATAATCACAAAAACTTTCAAAGTAATCATATCTATTCTTGATAAACTAATTATATTTTTGTAAATTCTACATTTTTTGTGCAGGTTTCAAATTTTATTCCACTTTTCTCCCCCAAAATATAGGTATTTTTTAATTTTTATACAATGAAATATTGTGCCAACAATCAATTACTTGATGTACAAACTTCCAACAACACCAACAATAGCCAACAAATCTTTACTTCTTCTTCTATGAAAAATTCTGACTATCTTTGACATTTTGTAGCTTATGGGTATCACATTTCTTCTTCTGTTCTTTCTTTGGGGAACAAGAATTTTTCTTTACCCAAGTTTGTTTAGATTTTAAAGTTGAGTCTTCATTAGTCATCAAATAAATATTATTACACACAGATTTATTATAAAAAATGGTTACCTTCTTCAATGAGCCAATAATAGATTTATCTTTAGATAATCTCAATCTCTTATTACAACTAGTTTGATTATTTTTAGAAATAGGACTTTTATCATATGAATCCTTGGAAATACTTATTTTCTCAAAAACTTGGGAAGTTTCATCTTGTGTCTCTTCTAAATTTATCAGTTTCATTTATAGTTCAAGACACTTTAAGTTGAGAGAAATATTCTCACCTTCAATAGATTTCATGCCTTTTTTCCACTTAAACTTTATCTTCTGAATCTGATCTTTATTCATCTAATTTTCCTTTAGTAAAAAATTATCGAGATATTTGATTATTTTTTCTCTTTCAATTAGTTGATCATCTTTGACATTCATAGATACATTATGAAACTTTTCAAGTGCATAGATAAATTTTGTAAAAACAATTTCAAAAATTTCTTTCTCACGAATATTACTTTCCAATTATTCAATATATTTAGAATATATTTATTTTCAAAGATATATTGTTTCTTCCTTTTCTTTCACAAGTCTTGTGAGAGTGTTAGCAATGCTAACCTTTTTGGTCAATGCGTCTTCCATAACATCTTCCTCTTCTTCTAGTAGTAAATTTTCATCCTGAAGTTCCTTGAAAACTATGGTCATACATGTGACCACTTATTTGGGAATTTTCTTCAAATGATTCTTGATTTTAGAATTGAACATATCATTATCACGGGTTGAAATTGATTCATCAACTAATTTCACTGAACAATTTACAATCTGAGTTCCTTTAGATACCAGTTGATTTTTATTCATCTTTGAATTCTTCTTCAGCTTATTTTACAATCTTTTCTTCCTGTTTTTCTCTGATTTGAATGAAACATCAACATCTCTAACATTAGAAGTAGAGATAGGAATTTCCATATGAAGCTATTATGAATTTTATTCAAACTCAAATATGCACTTCAAATGCTTCTGATAAAAAAAACTGGAGAATTATAGTAGATCCAATCAGAGGTGGCTTATGCTCCGATACCAATTAAAGTGTCCAATGGATCATGCAGTCACACTAAGAGGGGGATTGAATCAGGTGTGACTTGGTTTTACTAAATTCTTTTCTTTTCAAAACCCATTCAAACCTTAGTCACCTGTTAGGATGATTGGATCCTGTATACAATTTAGAATGTAAATGAAACACATGAAATGATATTTTTACAAGGTTCAGTACTAAGACCTACATCCTTACTGCAAAAGGTAATTACCCCTAGTTACAAATTTTTCACTATATGTAGATGGTTTCAACTAGGGAAAGTCCCATTCCCATCAAAACTGAGTCCCATAGTGTTCCACTCTAGAGTCCCACTAGAGTTTACAAGTTCCCACCTACACTAGTGACTCCTGATTCCCACAGGAGGATCTTTATACTGTATCCCACAGTGTTACCAGCATCCCACCGGCCTACACCAGAGTCCCACTAGAGACCTCCACTACTTCAGAGTCCCACTGAATATTTCACAATCTTGAGTTGCACAATATTTGATCCAATGATATAAAAATCTTATAATATTACTCCATGAGCTTGATGGATCAAACCGGACTATGTAAAATTCAAGAACCTTTGCACTGGTGCTGGTCTTACTCAATAAATTTTGATCACCTGTAGATGGCCAGATGCTTTAGTACAACACTACCTGGGAAAGAATTCTTTATTCTACTGAAGACCCAACCTCACTAAACACTGAAAACTCAGATACAAAAATTCTTCTAAATCACTGATAGTAAATCTATTCTGGATTCAGTCTCAAATTACTACACACTGATTATACAATATAAATTGCACATGCACTACTTTAATATTCATGCATGTAAGTAAATTCTTCATGCATATATTGTATCATGTATGGTCTTCTCAACATATGTGCATGTAAATATTTGTTTCATGCATATATGTACACACACACTGTTCATTTTTTATTTTTCACTCAAACAAATCACTTGCTCAATATTTTGTAGAAATAATGTGCATGTAAAGCATATACAATACCTCCTTCTTTATATAATAAAGGTAGCCTTCACGAAAGCTTCACACATATACACTGTCCATATTTCTTGCATGAAAACACTTCCTCGTGCTAACTTCTCCTTCATGAAATAGTTATGAAAAAACCTGAATGTATATTAAATGTTTATGCACACAAGTTCTTCTTCACGAGATGTAACACGAGTATAAACATTGTTATATGGAAACTCAAAACATGCTCGCAATAGTGAGGATATATTGTTACAATGTGTGGGTTCACTATAATCTTCACGAAAGGTAGGGTGAAACACATAATTCTAACATAATTTCCTTGTGAATCTAATATCATTTCACAAACCAAGGATATCTCATAACTATATCAAGCTCCAAAGTGGCTTCGTAGAACTACATTCTTTACGAAGCACCTCGAGTGTGCAATGCACAGATCGAGTACTCATGACCTTCAACTTATTCATGCAAGCAGCAACTACATGAGATTATTCACCTTTGAAAAAACAGTAGTAGCATTACAAACTTTCCAAACCAGAGCGATTCACAGTGCTTCGTTTCTCTAAAAATGATAGTTTATCTAAAAATATCAGCAACAGTAGAATCGTGCTCCTTGAATGGTATTTATAGTCAATGAACCATATCATAGAACATTTGAAAATCATAGTGAAGCTTTGGATCGATGGATGATGAATCAATAACAAGGAGGTTTAGATGAACAAGAGATCTCGATAGCTTGAATTGAGCTACTGATGACATGGCCATGGTGATCCGTTGAGAGTAAGCTTCTCAAATGATGCTTTCTGGAGAAGACATCATCCAATGCTGAGATCGTAAGAATGACCTGTATAAAGAATAAAAAATATCATACAGTAGGAGTTCATTCGGTGCAGATCGCATGGTTGTGATTCAGTTGGGACGATCAGATAGCTAGGATTAACACTGAAGAAATCCAATGATGGAGATTCATTTTTCCCAACCCCATATCAAAACGGGCCTGCTCATGGTGCTCCTTTATAATAGATGATATGACATCCCCAGTCCAAAAATGGTTACCGGTCCCGACTCCTTTATTCCTCTTGGCACCACCCCATGCCAAGTTCTCCGCCACCGCTATTGTGCCGTCCTTCACGGTATCACTCCGCTGATCCTATTCCCCATGTGGATGTGTTCCTCTACCATTTATGATGCCTAATGGCCTTGGCCATGGCGGGATCCCTTAGCCCTGGTTGACCCACTTGGGTCCCATAAATGATAAGGGTTGAGATGGCTTGGTCATGGTAGTAAGTTGGCCAATTTTTTAATTACACTTTAGTAAAAAATACTAATCCATACTCTAATTCATGTAAATCCAACAAACTCAACTCTTCAACCATTCTATAATCCCTCACACAAAATATTTATTTTTTCATAGATCTTACTCGAATCTCAACTATTGTTGTAAACAATGTGAATCCAAATTTTCAAAAGTCTAAGAACTAAAGAACATCTCTACAATCATCACAATTAACACTCATTGAACTTTTCATATTCTTAATTAATTGACAACAATTTCAACCTCAACAAACCATTTTTCCTCTTCAAAACAAACCCAAGACCAAGTGCTTTCTTTCCTTAAATCATTCTGTTTAGATTGAATGATGGTATAAATTAGAAATTCCATTCTTCATGTAATAAATAAAAAACCCATAATTTTTGTCATTGTTATAATTAAATACTTAGAACCACAGAAAAGAGATAGCTTAGATGATTTATAAGAATTAAGTGAACAAAATGAAAGGATCCTCAATTGAGACGACTCTGGTCAGCCACTGTGCTATATTAGGTAAAATATAATATTACTTTTTTCATGCCCCATAACAGGAATGTGTTAGGGTTAATAAAACTTCCTCATGAAAAGCAGGAAAAAGAAATATTAAGGTCATTCAGAATAACACATAACCAGGTTTCCGAATATGAGAACATTAGTGGGAAGTGAAAATATGGACATGGAGGAAATGTAATGTCCAAATAATGACAGATAGTAATAGAGATCATTGATCATGATAAAGTGAATGATCATGATAAAATTAATGAACACAAAATTTTAAACCAAAGAGATGTAAAAAAGTCATTGATTCATCATAAATTAAGGTAATATAATAACATTTTTGTTTCAAGATCCTATTCTTAGAGTTGAGAAACTCCTTTACCATATAGACTAAGAACATAAGGAAATATACCTACTTGATAATTAGAATTTCATCCTTTAATCAATTTATACCACAATATCATATTTTACTCAAAACGATGAGTATGCAAGATGATTTTTCATGCATGAAGCACTAAAATCAACTTCTATTGGATTACATAATCCTAAAAAGGATAACAAGCTATTCTTCATGTCTTTAGATATTAACCAAAAATGAAATGGTTAGTACAAGGTAATATAATATCCAAAATTTATAAATATTCATATGAATAAATAATACATTAATCTCTAAAATTCAATAATAACACAAAAGGTTCAATATATATCATTCCATAAATAAATAACATTATATCCCAAATAACCTCAATAAAATCAACATTAAATAAAGTTTTAACCTCAAAAATTATCTAATACATTTTAGAATACATCCCAAAAAATGTAATAGCATTCATATGAAATAATACTCCATGTCAAACTTAAGGGTTTCATATACCTCAACTCAATAAAAAATCTCCCAAGATACCATTAATCACTTTAAAATCCCATCACTTAAAAACTAAAAAGGGATGTCGATGCCTTTAAACTTATGATAAATATTAAACTTATAAAGATATGATAGTATTCATAACTCTTAAGTTAACATAACAGGAAAAAATCCTAATATCCAATGTTATTTAAACCTTTTCTTTGATACCAACTATAACAGCCCCAGACCCACACTCCTAGATCTCGTGGTAAAACATCATATTTACATTTATGGATTTGATACTGATAAATGTGACCCAATTTTATCCATCCAAAACATATAACATCAAACTAAAATATTGGATAACTTACATAACCTAGGACCTTTTAGGTTTAAATTTTTATATAATTAATAAAAACTATTGAATAATAACTTAGATACATAAACAACTTGTTCATAAAAATCTATATCATCTCCCACTAAGTTCTTCACATATAGGAAACTTATTAGGAATAACATACATAAAACCTTTATTTACAAACCAGGTAAAAGAAAACATAAGAAGGTTGAGCTCAAATGCTCAGTAAGGGTAAACATAAATATTAACAATTGCATGGCATTGATGGGAATAAGATGAGCATAAGGGTATGATGACATAATAAAAGTGCATGAGAATAACATAATATAATTCATACCCATAAAAACCTAGATTATAAAACATGATACATGGAATAAATCTTTAACAAATTTAAGATTCATAAGAATTAATAATCATGACCCATGTGATGTCAATCTTGATCAAAGGAAACATTAAAAAATCATAGAAAGGATAAAGAAAATGTATTGGTATCTTGGAACATTATCTTCATAAAACCCTTATAATAACCCTCACATATGGTATGAATTTACATGGTTAATACCTAAAATCTATTAGGAGTAACCTATTAACCAGTTAAATTCATCATCTCTTAGGAGTTACTTATATTTATTCACCTCCATCATTATTAACCAATTCATCAGAGAGCTATATTGGGCTCACCCATCATCATGATCTATATCAAGCTCACCCATAATCATAAAAAATGTTCAAGAACCATAAAATAGTAACAACACATGAAAGATTTCATTTTTCAACATAACAATAACTAATGTTCTTCCATAGCATGATTTACCTGTAAAAAATAAATGGGTTCCATGAAAATATCTTTGAAATAATCATAATCCATCTAGAGAAAGAATAAGGATGGTTTCATTATAATATATCCCAGTTGATCATAATTAATATCAAGGGTTTTTGTGGTTGGTGAATAGAAATATCATAAAAATAATTATTAAAACCATTCTTTAGGAAAATACCCTTTCCACTTTGAATATCACTTTTTAAAACTAAAAATTTAAAAAATATTATGGAAATAATTTTATTTGAAAAAACATTGGAAAATTATAAAGTGAGATTAAAAATAAATAATGGTAATGATGGTGCGAAATTATTTTCATTCCATAATCATTAAAATAGATATTTTGTTCACACATTTGGTAAAAGTACCATGTTCAGAAAACGATAAGAAGATTATTTTGAACTTTTTTTAAAAAAGTAAAACACAGATAAAAATTAATTTAAAAAATAATTGAATAATAGTCAACAAAATTCTTGAAAATATTTTATAAAATAAAAATATAGAATAAAAAGTTTCCCAATCTAATAGAAGATACAAGATCAATATAACTTACAATTTTTTTTCTGATGCTTATTTAATCAATAAGGAAGGAAATAGAAATTAAACATGAAAAGCACATTAATAACTATAGGAGAAGAAAATAGATATAGTTTAAGAAAACGAGATCATATGATCCATCCCAAATGAACCTTGAACATAAAAAACCATGAAAATAAATTATATTGTAACATAAATCCTGTACCACCTTGGTAACATTCGAAATAAAAATTCATTGAAAGAAATAATATGATAGGGATTTGTAAATATCATGAATTAAATTAAGTAATATATCAAAATTCATTCATGGGGTATTAAGTATACCATTAAAATAAATAATGTTGCATGATATGAAACATGTCTCAAGAAAATGAGACTGAGATGAAGAAAACCTTTCCAAATATCATAAATTTTAAAGTGATAATTAATCCATGAAGTGATTACGTACACATATGTAAATCCATATAAAAAAATTGTAAATGAATAATAAAAAAACTTAGAGATCAATTCACACATAATAATGGAATAAAAAAGTCAATGAAGTATAATTATAACCTAATGAGTGAAAATTGAGCTAAGAAACCACTTACCACATGGTAACTTTCAAGTAAAATATATTTGAATGAATTAATTTAAATTGTAACATAAAATACTATGAATTATTAAGGATTCACGATAAAACACATAAAAGGGGTAGTATATGAACCATATAGAAAAAATTAGGTTCATAACATTAAAACATTTCTCAATGAATGGAAATTGAGACGAAATCCCTTACCTTGAGTCTAGACTTTCCACATACGTCCTTTAACTCCTATATAATAAACTTATATCAACTATTTACTTGTTTTAGAACCTTTTCTAGGTTTATTACTTTATAATTAAACCATTTTTTTGTTTATTTCAGTGACATATTTAGTTACTTAATCAGTTAAGTCCATATAATATATTTAGTTACTTATCTTTTGGTTTAACCCATTGGTTAATCAATTTCAACCTTAATCGTTGTAATGTCCTTTTCAAAATTAAATGGTTATAATTTTACATATAAGGTGAAAATTGACTCATAAATGGACAATGTATGAAATTTTAGGCTATTTATCATCCTAATTATACTCTTGCAATATTTTATGATGTTTAAATAATTTTATAAAATATTATTTAACATAAAATATCATTATTTTTTTAACACAATTCATTTAGTTTGAATTTAAAGATAAGAAGATATAAATGTATTTTGAATCTAAAAATTTAAAATATCCCTATTATGTTATACTTATCTATAAAATTCATGTGAAATTACAACTCAACCAAAAAATATTACTTTTAGAGTTTTTAAAATCATTTACTTGATTTTTTTATTACTTGCACAAGTACCGTGTTGACATTGCCTAAAAATTTAAGGTAATTATTTCATCATTAAAAATAAAAAATAAATTAACATTATAAAAACAAATAATTTATATTTAAAATGAACATTTATAAACTAACATTAGCTGTTTTTATCCATTTCACACAATATTAAAAATATGAAAAACAAGATAGTGATATTTTTGACTTTATCCTTTAGTTAAAATATTATAAAGGTAAAAATCATATCTAAATGAAAAAAGGTCATATTTTAAATTTTTTAATGATTATGGATGAAATATAATCATAAAATAAAATTAATGTATTTTTTTAATGAATTTTAAGCCTTATTAGTTTTAACCCTAATTAACCCATTTACCTTTTCCATAGTAACAAAAATTTCCTATGATTATTATTCATATGGAACAAAAACTAAGTTGAACTTATTAAATAATATTAATTATCATGATTAAAAATATTTATTTTATTTTATTAAATTAAATTCAAAAAATTTATAGAATTTAATTTATAATTAAATCCGCAAAATGAGACGAAAAATGATTTTCCTAAAAAATGACTTTTTATGTATAAAAATGTTTTTATTACAAATTAAAGTATAATGTTGATTGAAATAAAATTTATTATATTATGTTTAATAAAAATTAACTAATTAAATTTTAAAAATAATTTAAAATATAATGTGACTTTGTAAGCACTTTAAAATAAAAGGCAGTATTCAATAAAAATCAGTATTTTTTACTATTCTTTGAAAAATCAAATTTTTTAGAAAATTATCAAAAATTTATTCTAATCTAATTTTGACATGATGAATTAAAAAATGATATTTTTTTATCAAATAAAATTTCACAATTTTTTATAAATTAATTATAATATTTTCTCATAAAAAGTAATAAAAACCATTTTTGAAGACAATATATTTGTCAAGCATAAAATGAATTTACTAAAAAATTAGGTGATTATTTTATAAGAATTAATAAATAAAATTGCATTGATCATGAAATTTTTATATATTTAATAATGTGGTTAATCCTATTCATACTTTTCAATTTAATATCTAGGCTACGACTATAACATTTAAATATTAATATTTTATTGTTTGGTTAAGCTCGACATTGCATGTTGTATATGATATCGAACATAGTGTTCTTTTAAAATATTTGGATATTAAAATAAAAGTGGAAAATGATCTTATAACAAATTAAGAATGAAATTAGACACATGAATTGGAAAGAAATCAAGTACATATATTTTATTCAAATCCCCATATCGATGGTAAAATAATTTCTCAAATCTATCAAGTCTTATGCATAAAGTAACAATAAAATACCATGGTTTGATTTTAGAAACTCATATTCAAGTATGACTACATGAATTTATTAAATAATAAGTTTCATGCTCTTAACCTATAAATTAAAGTTTATGATAAAATATATATATGATTTTATTACAATGTTATGATAAATTTATTTTGAGAGAATCAAATTAAAATTGTGAGGACACAATTTATTTAAGGGGATATAATATAAAAACATGAGATTTTAGTTATTTTATTTTAAATTAATACCCTATTCTATTTCATTTTTTTACACTCCATACTGAGCTTCAAACAAACTGTGATATACTATTAAAATATTATTAATTAAGTATGATTGTTATGACCTACCTGTTAGTATGACATGTATGAATATGAATAACCATATTATGAAATATATGTATAAATTTTTTCCTTAATAAAATTAATAATAAATCATATATTGATTATCAATTGGTTTGAAATTAAAATAAAATATTTTGAAGGTAAAAGATATATTTTTCATTAAACTATTTTTATGCATGCAATGTATTTTTTTCTCAATATATTAAATTAATCACTATTGATAAATTATTCTAATAAAATAAGTATATTATATATCCAATTTAATTATTTAAAATTAATTTAATTATTTTTATTAGTGAATGAATAATAATAATTTCATTTTATTCTTCAAAAATACATTTTCTTCAAAAATTATTTTTATTGCATTTTATGCATGGATATTATAATTAATTTCTATCACCTTTATATTTTTTTGATAAAATGGAAATAATTTTTGAAATAATAATTTAATAATATGATTAGGATAATTTTTTTTATTTTTATAAAAATATTTATTTTTGAATGAATAGCGAAAAATGTTGATTTTTGAAAAACTCTCATTTCTTTTTTTTAAGTCAAGTAATTTAAAATTACCATTCTGTTTTGGATTTGGTTTTAAATTAAAATAATATCCTATGATTAAAAATAATCTAATTAATTTCATATAAATCATCATTATATTTTATTTTGGTATATGTTCATTTTTATGATTAAAAACACATTTTTCTAAAAAATGATTTTTGTTGTGTTTTGCGCACTTATGTTTAAATTGATTTTTACCACTTCTAAAAATTGTATATGATAAAATGGATTTTATATTTGAAATAATTAGGTTAAATTTTTTTAATAAGGTCATTTTCATGTTTGGTTATTATGAATAATTACCATAATAAAGATTAGTTACCATGATAAAGATTAATTACCATGGTAAAGGGTAGAAATGGATAATTAAGTTAAAAATTAAGTGATAATTCCATAAAATATGACATGAACTATTATTGGATGATGATATTTCAACCCTTATTACTTTATATTTTAAATTGGATAGTTTTAGATCCACTTTACAAAAATTATAATTTTATATTATTTTAAAACTTTGAAAAATTATAAGTATGCCACTCCCCTCACTTATAAAAGGGTACTTCCTCTTCTCATTTATTCACACACTTTGAACCTTTTATCTTGACCAATACATACCCAAATACCTTTATAATCTCTCCCCTTACATCCTAGCGGTCCTAATTTCACCAAAAAACCAACCTAAGAAGGATTAAGGTGCAATCTAAGGGATGTTTTCCAAAGAAAAGGTATAATTCTTAACTGAGTATTTCATGATTATTTTTTATTCTACCCCCTTAAAATATTCTTTAACCATGATGAAATAATAAAATCATCATATACTGAAATGTTATTATGATTATGGTAAAACCATTTTTTATCCCCTTTTCCATCCTATGGGAAATAAAAACATCACTCGTGCATATGTGTGGACTACCATGGTCAACCTACTAAAGTTATTTTGAGTTTATGAACTAAATGCCCTCAAAACGTCCAACATAAACAAAATTGATTTAGTAACTAAAAAAATCATGGTAATAAATTAAATAAATGGTAAATTGATAATTTAATGAACATTAAAGATGTTCTTAAGTAGAAAAATAATATAATATTATTATCCAGGAGTTAGAGAATGTACAAATCTAGATGATACTTAAGGAAATATATTTTATTTTAAAATACTGTTTTGAATGTTTTAAACTCTTTCTTCTCCATATCCATGTTCTTAAAAATGTTCCAAAAATATTATTATTTATAAATAAAAGATGTTCAAATGAAAATTTTAACTACCTTTTACTTTTTTTAAAGGTTTAAAAAGGAATCTTTTTCAGATTTTACTATATGGGTCATTTTGAAATTTTTTACCAAAGTGAAAAATAATATCTTTAACATATACAGATTGGCCACTTTTTTCCCACCATTATAGCCATTATTTTTTATCAATATCCCTCTATAATTTAACATGGTTTTTCAAAGTATATCCTTTTCTCTATCTTCTAGGAATTTTTCAATTCTAAGAGTTTTTCACAGAAAAATTATATCTCTCCTTATGATTATGTGAAATTGTAAAGTGTTTTATTTATGGGTTAAAATGAGTTTTTCAAGGGGTTTATGATAAAAAAGTGAAATATTACAATTTTTTTTCATGATATAGTACTTGAGAATTATAGATGATGGAGGGTGTCATCGATATAGATCATGATTATGGGTGAGCATGATATAGCTCCCCAGTGCATTGGGTAATGGTGTAGTCTTTGAAGGAAAAAATGAGGGAGATAACCAGGTTGGTTACTCCTATAAAATTAACTATGATTCAATTCTTTTTACATGGTTTTAACATTAGTGAACATGGTTTATGAATATGAAGCTCAAAGATAATAATATTATGATTTTAAAAATGGGTTTTATGGAAATATTTTGATTTCATAAAGTATGGAAGGTTTGTGAAGTTTTAAAGGTGAAATATTTTTTTTCAAAGAAATGTTTCATGATAATTCCATGGTTTTCCTGTTACTTATTATGGGTTTCAAACATTTTCTTTGATAATTGTTTTATTTTATCATTTGGATAATTTTTATTTATGTTCTCAAAAGTTTTATTGTTAAAAAGGTAAACATTATCATGGGTTTTTATGTTTTCACTAGAATAATGAAACTATATTTTTATATAATTTAATGAGTTTTTTTACTCATATCAAGTTTTAAAATAGATTTCATGGGGCCTAAGGATGATTAATAACTACAACAAGGTATATATTTCCACTATGAGGATTCTTATTAAAAGAAGGGAACATGATTTCAATGAAACATGAGATTAAATTTTTGGAATCCTATTTTTTTATGGGAAAAAATATATTGAGTGGAAGTTTCTATTTTTATATAATGTTTTTATTTTATAAAATTATAAATCAAAAATATTATTGAAATGTAATAATATAAAACCCTTGTTATAAATCATGTAATTATGGGTTGATTATGATACAAGGTGTTATATCTGTTATGATGGTGGTCATTGTCTTTAATTAAAGGTGGGGTTAAATCCACTCTACATTTAAATACAGATCTTGGTTCTATTTTGTAACCACTTGACCCTAACGATAATTCCCCAGACTTAAACGTTACATAATCTTGAGTTAAGTCAAGAATTCACATTGAGTATATTTTCAAGTTTAGAGATTTAGATAATTAGTCCATAACTATTACATAAAAAAACATAGAAATACAAAGTGGACACTTCCAAACTTATCTATTTCTTCCATAACATAAAAACTTTTAGAGATAAACATGGTTTGTTTTCATGTTTAATAATCATAAATTTTCCTTGATTCTATCCTTGACTCTATTCTCCCTTAAATCATGTGAAAACATTTAAAAACTTGGGATGGGCACAAAAATTTTAGTAAGAGACATAAAAATATAGAAAAACCGTTAGTCTAATTAAAATATGAGAACCCATTCAATTCTCTTTGAGAAGATGAAACAAAACATTTTCACATGAATAACACTCATACTTTTTTCTCAATAAAAAACACTAAAAACAATAGAAATCAATTAAAAATTATTTTGGTGACTTAGATCATCATATACATAAAACCCTTTCAAACATCTTCCAATTGGAATAACCATATGGTTTACTTCAAAATTGGAGATCTATAATGGGGATCACCCTTCGTATAAGCTATATCAGGCTCACCTATGAGCTATAATGGGGATCAACACTTATTATAAGCTGTTTCAGGCTCACCCATGAATTATAACAGGCCTTGACCCTTCGTATAAGCTATATCGGGCTCACCTGTTTCATATAATGCTCATGTACAATTTCATGAATAAAACACATTCATCACAAAACCCCTTTTTTAAAAGCTTCTTTAATCCCATATGAAAAATATTTCAGTATAAAAATAAATTTTTTATTTAAAAACCCATTTTTTGAAAGCTTCTTTAATCCGAGGGAATCCGTTTCCCCCTCTTCGGACGCCCGTAATTTTCATTACGGGTGTCCGATTTGCAAGCCGTCTGCGGCAGAGCCTTCCTGGCATTGAGGCGGGTATGTTGAGATAGTTTCGGGAATTTTTAATTCCCGAAACGAGGGGCCGCAGAGGCGCGACGTGTCCTTTAGTGGACGAGCGTTTTTCCGAGAATCTTGTTTTGGACGGCGCGGACGCGTCCGACGTCCGTTTTGAGCGCCGTCAGCAGCGTTGCGACCCTGGCACTGAGGCAGAGATTTCCAGGGCGGTTTCGAGTGTTGGGACTGGGTTTGAGGCATGGGCCCCATGGGCCGTCTTTCGAGCTGCGTGCAACATTTCACGCCTTTTTCCTTGGACGTCCGTTCGGGGCGTGCGAGTAGTCGTTTCTGGATGTTTTTCCGAGGGGATTGTAGTGGTGCAATCCGCCCGCCCTAATTCGGCACGATGGTGCGGGGCCCACGAGGGCCGTTTCGGCGTCGACGATGATTTTTCTATCTTAATCACCGGGCGACCGTTTTAGACAAGTGAATAGTCCATCTTGTGTACTTTTTCGAGAGGATCGCAACGGTGCGATCCGTTCGTTGAGTTTCAGGACCGGGATGCGGGTCCCACGTGGCACCGCTCGTGTGCGGTGTGCCGGAACACACCTTTTTCTCCGGGTACCCGTTCCACGCAAGTAAGCAGTCAATTTGACGTGCTTTTCCAAGAGCTTTGCGATGGCGCAGTCCGCCCGACCTTTTTCGGGGACGTGGTGTGGGACCCACCCGACCTGGCTACGGTGAATAGTCCCCTTTTCACTGGGTGTCCGTTTTGGGTGATTGAGTACTCAATCCCGTGTGTTTTTTCGAGGGGATCGCAGTGGCGTGATCCGTTGGTTCAGTTTCGGGATCTTGAGGTGGGCTCCACACGGGTTTGGTTTCGGTGAATAGTACCTTTTTCACCGGTTGACCGTTTCAGGTGAGTAAGTAGTGTATCTCGCGTGTTTTTGCGCAAGGATTGCAACGGTGTGATCCATTTGGCTGTACGGAGCCTCTTGCGCGATCTTGTTGAATGTGAAGCATGGAAGGTGCTTGAGTGGTGGTTCGCCCTACCTTGTTTGTAGCGGACCCTTGGCGTGCGTTCACGCACTCTTGGGAGAGTGACGTAAATGGTTCACGAGATGTGGTTGGCCGTGCCTGGGCCTTTGAGGTGGATTTTTTACGTCACGCCTTCGCGTTGACATTGGGAGCCGTGCGCACGATAGCCTTGGGATGGAGACAGGGTATACTCTAGGAGTATACGAGAACGCTTGGAGGTACGTGTGGTTTGTACCTGAGAACGTTGTGCGCTCAGTTGGGGTTGAGATGGGGCCACACGTTGTGTGGGACCCACGTGCATTACGGGTTCTGCTTTGCGTACTTGGACCTCTCGCGGCATGGAGGGTCCCTCTGTGTGTTTGTTTGACCAGCAGGGTTGAGTGGTCTCCCCCTGGTTTCGTTCTCGATGGATTGGCCGGTAGCGGTGCTAGCCACCCAGTGCTGGAGCAGACGCTGCACCGCTTTTGGGAGAGTTGTTCTGGAGTTGGGTGGTTGTGCGACACCCACTCCATGTTGGGTTGGCCAGTGTTGTACCCTCCTGTATAGATGGGCAGAGCAGTTCTGAGTTTTACCCTCCAGCGGGGCTGGGCAGTGGGTTACTCATCGACTTCCTCGGGCTTACCCTCCAGCAGGGCTGGGCAGTGGGTTGCTCACTGACTTCTAGGGTCTACCCTCCAGCAGAGACTGGGCAGTGGATCATCCGATGCTTCTAGGGTCTAGCATCCAGCAGAGACTGGGAAGTGGGTCACCCGATGCTCTTAGGGTCTACCCTCCAGTAGGGATGGGCAGTGGGTCGCCCGTCGTCTAGTTCCAGGTCTACCCTCCAGCACGGCTGGGCAGTGGGTCACCTGTCGACTTATTCCAGGTCTACCCTCCAACGGGGCTGGGCAGTGGGTCGCCGGATGATGTGTTATGGTTTACCCTCCAGCAGGGCTGGGAAGTGGGTCACCCAGTATCTTAATATGGTTTACCCTCCAGTGGGACTGGGCAGTGGGTCGCTTGACGATGTATTAGGGTTTACCCTCCAGCAAGGCTGGGTAGTGGGTCACCCAATATTTGGTTATGAATTACCCTCCAGCGGGGCTGGGTAGTGGGACACCTGTTAGCATTCCAGACTCAGTCCTTAGTACTAGGCTAGTCTGTGGCTTTCCTTCGTGGTTACTAGAGCAGGACCCCTGGTTACGGGTCAGTGTTGTAACAGCTTTGGCTTGAGGAGACCTCTCGACTGTAGGGCAGTGACGAGGTGTGGTTTGACTTTCCCTAGAACTCTCAAGCATTAGGGGTACTTTCTCCACCGAGACGCGTTCTTGTGACACGATCTAAAACCGTGCAGGCGAGTCAGTGCCACCCAAAGCAGATAGTGTCGAGGTGCGGTGATTGAGCCCCTTGGCTTGCAGTTCGGGGTAGACGTGCGGGATGCTGGGCATCGATGGAGGTTACTTCTGGGATTGTTGGAGACTCTTTTTGTTGGGCTGAGCTATGGGATAGAGATCCCCTTATGACGTTGTTCGGGCTTCTCAAAAGAGCATATGGATTTGTATATACCATGTTTCGAGTACCCACTCCTTGGGTTTTGGATACTCTCCTTCAGGAGAGGCGAAGACATGCGAGGTATGCCACGTGCTTTCCGTGTCTAGCTTCTCATGGTAGGACGGGTCTTCTATCTTTCTATTGATGGGTTAAGCTGTTACTCTTTACTTCACCCTTGGTTGTACTCCTTTATATTCCTTGTTCGCTCTACTGCTCACCCTTCAGTACCTCCTTTGTTGCTCCCTCGAGCCTTCGGGGTATCCTACTGAGTATTTTTATACTCACCCCTGCTTGGGCTTTGTCCGCACTTGGTGTGACCTTGCAGACGATGGACAGGTGGAGCGTGACTTCAGTGGAGCGTAGGAGCTTGGGAGCTTGGACCGCGTGCGGTGGTCGTGGCCGGGATCCAGGTGGGAGACCCGTCAGCTGTTTCTTTTTATTTACCTGTTGCCGGGTTGTGGCACTTTTTGGTTGGGCGTGTGTTTTGCCCCTTTTCTTTTCAGCTTGTACCCTGTACTATTTAGATGTAGATGCACTCTTGTGGTTATTTATAGCAGTTTCCCTTTTCTTTACTTGTATTTTCTTTTACTCTGCACTTTGCATTGAGTGTGCTATGTGTGGGTGTGTTTAGGTGCTTAGGCAAAGGCCTCCCCGAGTTGTTGTGCCTTCGGCACTGGTCGCCAGCCCCTGGCCTATGGAGGCGGGCTTGGGGTAGTCGCGGCTCGAGACCGGGTAGGGTCGGGTCGTGACAAAAACCAATATGTCTTCCACAAAAACCATGATAAATGAATCTAGATAGGGGTGGAAAACCTTATTCATCAAATCCATTAAAATAGTAGGTTCATTTATAAGACCGAACAATATAAAAAGATAATCATATAAACTGTATCGAATTCAAAAATCCATATGTGGTACATCTAAATTATTGACTTGCACCTAATGATATCCTGATATCAGGTCAATATTTGAGAATACCCTATCTCCTTGGAGCTGGAAAAAGTGATCATCTATTCAAGGAAGTGGATATAAGTTCTTAACCGTAAGCTGGTTCAACCTTCATTAATCTGTATATAAATGAAGGGTCCCATATTCCTTCCTGGTAAAAAGAATAAGTGGACCCCAAGAAGAAGTATTGGGTTAGATAAAACCTTTAGATTCCAAATATTCCAACTATCACTTGAGCTTTTAGAGCTCAGTGGATTCCATCCTATATAGATTAATGGACATTAAAGATACTCTTTTAAAAAAATTAATTGTAAAATCTACCTATCTCTATCAGGAGTTAATCCAAATAAATCATTTGGAAAGACGTCTCTGAAACGATCCACTACAGGAGGAAAATATGTCAGATGTATTATCTACTCCTCTATGAAGAGAGTAGAAATCTAGGTGGTCACTCTACCTTGCTCATAATGCTTAGTCCAGCTCTAATATCTTGTACTTTCCAATAACCCTTTTGTAGATAAATTCTTCCCTCTAGTGATATAAATGACACCCTATGAAGACAAATGTCTATAAAGGTGTTATAGAGAACCAACCAATCCATCTTGATAATGACATCAAAGCCTATTATCTCAAGGATGAAGAGGTCCCATAAGAAGGTATAACTACCTACCTCAAGGGGACAATCCCTACATTGGAATATTCCCTATGAACACACTCCCAATAGAGTGTCTAGTGTCATAACACAAAATTAATATTGAATTTTGAGCCTTAGAATTTGCATGATCAATAAGGAGATAAAGGAATACGAATCACCTGTATTAAATAAAGTAGATAAAATAGAGGAGGCTACTAGAATAAAACCTCATACAGTCAATGGTCCTACACTATGATCCTTGGGTATTAGTTTTAAATCATGTAACTAAATTGATCCATGACCCTGTTCAATAGATGGACTACCCTGACCAGATCCACTTTACTGTCACTGATAATTAGAATTCTGGCTACCATGGCCACAACCTCTTCCTCGGCATGTTCTGCTGGTACTACTCCAACTCCCTGCAGCACAACTGATCTTGTTCCTAATAGGGAGAAGGTCTGGATCCTCTTCCACTCAAATAATATGTAAAGGCATGAAATAATCTCTGAAGATACCCTATAAGGATAAAATCATGACACTCAAGAGGGTCTCTATCACACTAAGGCTTCAGATGCCCCTACCATCCACACTGATGGAATATAACGAAGCTACCAGTGTGGATACTATGGATGCCACTATTCTGATGAGAAACCTCAAGAGTAAGCTTCCTACTACTAGAAGAACTACTTCCCGTTCCCTCAAGATACACTCAGTGATAAGGGAATGATTAATGATCTCAGAAAAGGTTGGTAGGTGAAAGACATTCATATGAGTATGGATGATATACTTAAGCCCATACTTGAAATGTCTAGCATGCGATATATCATCACTATCTAGAAGTGGTGAAAATAATTTTAAATCATTAAAAAACATTGAATATACCATGGAAATAATAACCATCTCTAGGTGTATAAAATACCTACCTTGTTCATGTATGAGCATCTGAGGTAAAAGTGCTCATAGAAGACATTTTGGAAGTCATCATAGACCATGACCTAATGAAAATCATATTGGGTAATCACATCCCACCAGTGCTTGGAAAATCATGCAACATGTAGGTGTAAAGATTAATCCTCATCTCCATAGGAGTATTTATATTATAAAATATAGAAAGAGTAGCCTCCAACTAAGACTCAATAGCCTGTGGACCACCATCCCCCAAGAATATGGGATGCTACTTCTATTGGAACTCATGAGTTAGATCATCAATAATAGGTGCGGGTCATGCATCACCCTGCATGGACTACGTCATACGTAGATAATTCTTACATAACTGAGCTTTAATTCCAAACTCAAGTATAATAAGTGGTGCCTTAATTGGAACTTCTGGTGGTAAGACTGACATCTCAGATCCCACCATATCTAGAGTGTGGTCTTCACCACCTTATTGGCACACAAAACGAGGTCTTCATGGAAACATATCTCTAAAAATTCCAAGAACATTCCTCAGAACATGATTTGAATAATATATAATCACTACTGGAAGAAGATCATAAGTAAAAGGGATCACTACTTAAGGTACTACCCCACTACCCTCTAAGAAGGACAAGGTATTTGTAAGTGTTTAAGTTTATTTTATAGGGGTTCTAGTAGGTGAAGGGTCAACTATACCTTGCCTCTTAATTTACTAGCAACCATTTCATTTTATAATTCAATATTAACACTTAAAGTTTTTATTTGATTATATACATATATCAAGGTTCGATTAAAATGGATCGTCATTATTAGTGAATAAGGGCCCATACACCTTATCACTAAAATCTAAACCCATTTAATTTCTATATAACCCTATACACATTTGATCTTATAATGTAATGGATTAGATATGATGGATTGACTCGGTAAATTACCCATCCTAGTTCATGAGGGCTCATACACCTCATGAATTGAAACTGGAGATCACTCAATCATACCTAAAGATCATCTAATGTAATCATAGGTACATAGATGACATGGGTAGAAACTAGCTATTTAAGATGCCATCATCAGAATATATAGGGAAAAACTATTTAAATTTATACCAACATTTTAAATACCCAATTCCCTACCCTGTAGTGAAAGTTAGAAGAACAAGTTTAAATATAACTACCATAATTCACTCAACAATCATAGTAAACACAAGCAATGAAAGAAATGAAATACACTTATATAGAACAACATATTCATGGAATGCGAATTATAGGTTCCTATAATGATGAATAATTGATTATTCCTTTCCCTCATCTCATTAAGATAAGGATAATATGCAATACTCAATCATAAAAATAATAATAACAACCATCACATAGTATGTGCATCTCCCAACAGTGAAATAATATCAACTATAATAAGAAAAATACAAAAAAAACATTCCTCATTTCTGGAAACTCAGTATTTACCCCGAACATGGGTTAGATACTCCCAAGCACGACTTCTAAATAAGTTCCAAAGAATTCATAATCTTATATCTATTGTTTTAAAATAGTAAGGTAAGAAAAGAAAGGCTTTGATACCACTTTGTGATGTCCTGACCTAGGTTCCACTCACATGTTCCCTGAGCTGGTGGCCACATGGCCTCAAATATGCCTCCCTGTATGCCAGAGGTTTCTGACTGGAAGTGAGGGAATAAGGTGTGTCCATGGGGAGACTATTTCATCATATCAGAGTGGATCAAAACAGATAATAATAAGTGGATAAATAGTAAAATAATGGTATAAATGAATAAATTAGTAGAATTAGACATAAACAACTAAGAAATTGCTAATAATACTCAAGATGAAATTGTATCAGATAAAAAATAATGATAATGTATGTCATGTATCTAGAAATAAGTAAAACAATTATACATGGAAGTAGGAAATACATGATATACAAAAGAACTAAAAATGAAGAAAAAAACTACCCAACATTCCAAGCACTATCCCAATCATCTGATACCAAGCTCCATCCTAAGAAAGAAATCAAGATCAGGTGTCCAAAGTGGGACAATTCCCCTTATCAATACCTACATACATATAATATTCCTGGGTACCATCGACGTAACAGATAGGGTGTGAGATAAATATCATTATGTCACCACTAATGACGTCTATTCCATCCAATTTTTGAATATAAAATAAAACAATGTGAATGTATATATAAATTTAAAGAAATTATGTAATGATAACTAATACCTGATTCAGTCTCAATTGAAAATTTCTATAAACATGAAATCATTTAATTAATTCATTGGATTTCAGTTTATATAAATAAGTCATGTGAGGTATACAAACACTAAAAATGTATCATGATAATACTAATGATAAAGGATCCAGGGTATAACAAGGCATCCTATAATGATGATAATAATGAAAGATGATTTGAGGCAATAACCAAGGAATCCTTGACCTCAGGGGTCAAACAAACTCAGTAATAACATGTAAAATGGATATAAGGGGGTCTGAGTGTAATCAAAATGGAAACTCCTAAGGCATTACACTATAAAAGATTCCAACCGAGTCCAAGGATCTTATCCAGGGTAAAATGGGATAAGCATAAGTAGGCCCAATGGGGTAAATACATGGTGCCACATGTCCAAAGACATCAATTTGGACCCAAGGAGTGTTTCTAAGGTATATCAATATTTGGAAGATAGAGAATGGATCCTATGACATCATGAAGGGAATCCTTTTATAGAAAAAGACTATTTTTCAAGGGGGTTTCTCCCTTGGAAACAAACTCCTTAAATTAGAATGATGCCCTTTGAGTGCTCAAGGTAGTCCCTTAGAAATCCAAGGATGGATCAAGTTTGACCACTCCTATAAAAATAAAGTGGTCCATATGCGATATACACCTTATTGAAATTCATTATTTAATTAATTCCATTTAATACTCATGCCTTTTAATAATTCAATAGGTTCATTCCATTGCCTTTCATACTAGGTGACAAGGCTAATTAGGATATGCAACTAATTACCAATTCAATTTATAAACATTTAATGGGTTCATTCCATAGGGGAAATGCAAACAATTATTAATTTTATTCCATATTAAATTATTAAGTTAATTCCTTTACCTTTCATAAGTATGAAAAGGTAGGATAAGAACATGAAACCATATGAAATTATATTATAATTAAGTAAGCCAAGTGATACTTATAAATATTCCTTCTATTTAACATTAAAAAGTTCATTAATTAATTAGAACACTTACCTTATAAGGGTCAAGTGACATCTATAATACAAGGTATAGTCATTGAAAATCCATAATTAATTTTATTAAGAAAGGGTTTACCCTTAACAAGGTCAATCCATAACACACCCGAACAGTGGCTCAGATAGTCATAAAATGATACTAAAGGCATATAAGAGGTCACACCCTACTTTTGGTGGATGATGTTGAGGTTACAACTTCCAATTATATTATAAACATATATAGAAATGTTTCTAGAATAAAATTCTAACAATTTTAATCTTTATATATGAATTAAATAGGCAACACCCAGTGATACCAGCATGCACACAAAAATGGAAGTTTATTAAATGGAAATAATTTGAGGGATGAGTTACAGACCACCTAACTCAAGCCTATAACACTATCCTCATTTAGTATCATCTCTTAGTTTGGCATGGATCAGAAGAAAATGGAATAACATATCGGCACCCTGAAAATAGAACATATGAGACTACACCAAGAAGAATGGTAAAACGAGCCTAAGGATTGAAGAGATTGCCTAGAGGAATATGATGAGACCAACATAAGATTTATTAAACTTTGTATGGAAGAGATATCCTAGAACATAGGAAGAGGGAGATTGAGAGACTTCAATGTGGGTAGGAGAGGTATTCTATCTGTTGAAAGAAGGAGGAAAAGAAACTTAAGGTTATAATATTTTTAGGGGAAAAATAGACATTTCACCCATTTTAAATGAGTTTCATGGTTTGGCCGCATGGTTGGCCAAGCCATGCGCCAACTGTGCACCTACCACTGTCCAAGGAGGGACCCCACATGGTTTCATGTGCATGGTTTGAATAACTATACACAAACCATGATTCATTCTCTACTAAAAACTACAGGTACCTACACATAAGAGTGCACCTCAGGGGACATGGTTTCCTCAAACCATGTGGCCACATGATACCCTCTTTCCAACTCTCACATGTTTAGGTAAACTGTGTGTATTGGTTAACACAGTTTCTACTAACCATGCAGACTGGTCCTTTTCTCCACCAACCGAGGTTCTGAGCTCTGAACAAGACCTGAAGAGCTTCAAAACTTGCATGACCACATTAGGCATCCATATTAGGTCCATAGTAAAGAATTAGACTTAAATTTAAAATATCTTTACCTCATAGAAAAAATGAGTTTATACGGTAACCATGAAATTCATTGTTTTATTAAATTATGTAGAATTGTAATTGAAACATTGAATTTGGTTTAAATGAATAAAATAATGTTTATTTTTAGATTTGAATTTTATTTATGAAATCTTGGTTGGTTGTGTTTTGAAATAATTTCTAACATGTTTATAATTTTTTATGAGTCTAATAAAAAATGGGCCAACTAATCCATATCTCAACCTTAAGGGAAATAAAGCCACATAACCCGCCTGAGTAAGCCAGCCGGCCAAGCATGGACCAAGGGAGATCTGGCCATCCGACGAGTGAGCCCGTGAGAGTGAATATGAGTAGATATGGTCCTATGTCCCATTTAGAACAAGCTATACAACTTGGTTCATATTCGTGTGTGCGTTTGTTTCTAGGATCCCACCCATGTGAAGAATTCTATGCCGGGTACTACACACCTTACCTTATAAATAATCATGCCTCTCCAACTCAAATTCTATGTAGGACAAATAGTTATAGTCATTGTTCATTATTTTTCATTACAGTGCCATGATGCCTAACTTTGTTCATCTGCACCCCAGACACAAGGCCTCCACTGTCTCAGCCACTCACTGCCTTCATCCATGACACTAATCACCATTACTAATCATCATAAATCCATAATGGATGTATCTTCTCAAGATATATATCAAGACAAAGTCCACCCCAAAATATCACAACAACCATGAATCAATTCAATAACCTTGAACGACCACCCTAAATCCATTTTGAGGCTTCATCCGGTCATGTGAAGGCCATATAACTCAAATGGGTCTTCCTTTGACACTACCATGTACACTTCCCATTGATTCCATGTTGCCACACCATTATACACTACCACATGAAACCTATATGCTTCCATAAATAATTCAAAATCCATAAACGTTGAGGGAGGCCTTGCCAAGGCCGCATCCATGCCAAAAATTTGAAACAGTGATAACCCACAACTTTGAATACCTAATTCCTTCGAGTGCTTCCATTTTTTCACCCAAAGTCACATGAATTAAGTTTATTTTTTTAAAATAGATATAAAAATATTTCATTGACATAGAGAAGATTGAGTGATATTCCCCGTCTATAAATATAGGGGGATCACCACTTCCCAAATAAGTTTGATACCCATGTAGACCACTGTCAGAGTTCAGGGTTGCATTGAGTTTTTTATTTATTTTCTTATTTAATTATATTTTTGTTTTATTTAACAATAGAATACATGAATTTTTCTAAATTTGTGTTCCACCCTTCTCCTTCTCCTTTCTCTTATCCTTATCCTTCTTCTACTCCTTCTTTGTCTTCTTCTTTATATTTTCATTCTTTCCATTTTAGTTTTTATTTATTTTTTTGTCATTTTATTTTATTTTATTCACTATCTCTCTCCATATATGATATTATTTTTATTTTATTTATCTTATCTTCTTGCTCATCTTACCATCATGAACTCTTACCCTAAAAAATTAGGGGCTGACCTAAGGCTTGACCCAAGGGAGGTAAGTGGTGTTTCCATTCATTCCACACTTCAATTCATATGTTGTATTTTCATTTATGGTGAGAAAGAGTGAAGTTTAAGAGTGTGAATATTTTAACCATGACACTAAAATCAAACTCACTTCTACTATTTTTTTAAAACCTTTCCCCCCTTCCACTAAACATAATCTCTTAATGCACTGATGTCGAGCCATTTAGTAGATGATATGACATAAGATGAAGTGAGGTCCTAGAAGGTGTCACATTCTCAATTAAGTTGTGCCTTAAACCTTGATTATAGGAGGAGGTGGAATTTAGTTTTCTACAGGAATTCAATATTTTTCAATCACTAAATAAAATAATATAAGTTTAAAAGTGATATTTCATAATTAAATTATCAAACTAAATTTAAAAACCAACAAGGAGAATGATGAAACCCATAAAACAAACCATAAAGGCCAAGTTATTTCTTTGTTAGCCATATTTTTTCATTTCATGTTAGTTTAATTTTTTCAATATTTTCATTCATTTAAATATCATTGTTTTAATATAATAATAAAAACAACAAAGACAACGTAGTTTAGGTGAATTATAATAAGTAAGAAATTGTGAATATCCTCAAGTGATATAAACCCGGTAAACCACTATATTGTATTAGGAAAATATTTTTTCCCCATGGCCTAAGTCAAAAATGTTGTCACTGGGATGCTTTCTATAATGTTCTACTTAAAGGCAAGATGACCGATTTTCTTGGTTACCTGCATTCCTTTCCCCACTACTTGAGGTAGATAGACGTGATTGGTTATGTATCTCTTTTATGGTATCTTATTATGTTTCCTAGAGCACATATAATTATGGAAGGGTAAAATAATAATTATTTTTTTAACCTATGGGGTTGGTGCTTGATAGAATGAAAATGTTGATAATCTTGATAATCATGGACCAAGTTGAGTTATTTCTTAAGGGAATGGAATTCACTTGGTGGTTAATTAAATGTGAATAGAAAAATTTTAATTAATGTATAATGAATTAATTAACATTGGGTTAAATGTTAAAAAATAAATAAGTAACTTAACATAAGTCTTCTTAAATGCTTGTGTTCTTATAGGATATCTAGTTCTTAGTGGTGGAATATGAGTTTCCAAGAGATGATAGGTGTTGTTGAGACTAAGATTACGTTTATTACCATAGTTTGGTTGTGATATATATTATATCCTATATGTTTTATGACTTCATATGATACCCCACCCATGTTGATAGGGATAATGACAGTGAGTGGACCTTGAGAGGGTGTTTTCCCCAATATCTAGGTTAGTGAGGTATGGATGGCTAACTCCCCCCTTTGGACCCAATCTTTTCTCTCGGTAGTATTACGTGATGGTATGAATAGTTTTTGGTTTTCCCATATATGATTTTTGTAGAGATATGTAAGGTATTTTGGTTATTTCACACACATGCATCTCTAGATATAGTATCCTAAGGATTATTATTGGTATGACGTGTATGGGCTATGATGGATTGAGGTACATACTCAATGTATGGTATGTGATGGCTTAAGGAACAATACCCAATTTATGATACATGACATGTGATATTTGGTGGATCCTAGAAAATACTTGGTTATTATATGAATATTTGGAGTGGGCTGATGAGATGATGTGAAGCATGAGATGCATGTTGTGATACTTTAACCTTGGTGTATTTGGTATGGTTTCTTTTGGAGAGAGATGGATCATGATATGTAGAGTTGAGTTATAGTATCAAACTAGTAGAGAAACAGTAGAAGAGTACCATTATTTTATTACCATAATAGATGATCACTTGTGTGTGTTACTTAGTGGGAGATAACCATGGTGAGGCTGAGAAATTAGTATATCTTTTTAGGTGATGAGTTAGTTTCACTTGTTGTGAACTGGGATTTAGTATTATTTCTTTATATTTTTTAGGAGAGGCTCCATGGAGGATCCTACTTAGTATACCTATTATGATCACCCAATGTATATATAATTTTTTTTTTCAGGTTAAGAGAAGGTTTGAGATCACTAGTTTTTGGTTGTTCAAGAGCTATTTGGGATTTGTGTCATTTCTGAGTTTATCTTTTGGTACATTTAGTTCCTTTTTAGTTGAGTTAGTTGTATGAAATTACATGAATGTACTTGGGATTTATTTTAATTTATCTAAGAATGATTTGATTGGTGTACTTGTCTTATCTCTTGTTCCTTATATTCTTTTAGAGTATAATGTATCATATCTGTATATATGATACACCCTTAGTGATTATTTCAAACTAGTTACCTATTAGTGGTGGGATTCATGCACCATTATCTCCCTCCTCTCATTTCCAACCCTAGAGGGGTACCTTTGGGGGGAAGGGGTTGTGATATATTGGTATCAGAGGATCAAGTTGTTGGTTGGGATGGAGCTTAGAGTTAGGCACTTGTGAGTACTATATATATTAGTAGGGAAATGGTTTCAACTAAGTTAAGTGTTATAAAAAGTGATACTAGTTGAGACATAGGTATTTAGGCCCCCTATGATTTGATGCATGAACCTTTAAGTTTATAGAGTCTACTAAGAAAAGTGATACTAGTTGTGGCATAGAGACCTAGAAAAAGATCATGCATCATTATTCTTTTCACATGTATTTGAAATGGGTAGAACTTGGGATTAGGTTGATCCTTAATTGATTAATTAATTAACCTTAAATATTAAATATTCTATGTTTAGGAGTCTTTATCCATTTTTTATTTGTATATATGGATCTAGGATAACATCCACATTAGGTTCACATCAAAGATTTTTAGTAGGAAATCCCAAGAGATTAATGAAGAGT